>OX388037.1:16722640-17972640 GCA_947578705.1 Lacanobia wlatinum
TCGTGCGAATAGACGTTTGCAACGAGCAATGTAACTAACGGTATAACGCAACGTTATGCGAACGTAAATCGGAGTGGCAGTGCAATTACTATTGCATTCCATTGATGGAACGGCTCAGCAATCTGATCGGTTTACAGGCCAAATCAGTGAATGCTGTAACATAACGTTACTAATTATATTGCATGTTGCACTAGTGCGTACCAATCATTAGAAGCTAACATAAAAGTTGTTTTGATAGAATATAACTTTGCATGCATCACTCTGCATGATTTATTAAATAATGTCAGACTTGCAAAGTGAGTTGGGCATTTCCTTAGAAAATCAGCTTATTTTCCACATGACATGGTGTATTAACTCTCGTTTCTATTTAATTACAAAAACCTTTCTGTTTGTGACAGTACCTGTGACCAATTTAATATGATGTTTTATTAGAAACAAGAATAAATTCATAAACTTTCTTTTTTTTCCGTAACAACAAGATATTTCTCCTTATTAATTCTCTTCTTATAATAGACCTGTCACCATTTGTAAAATTAAGAAACTTGTTCAAATTTCTGCCGAGTTAATTACAAAAGACAGATTTCAATAAGATTCGACTAATAAATTAAGACATAATATTCATAAACTTATTTGTATCAAAAAGTCATGGAAATTAATACTCCATTTGCCTTCAGCTTGCAAAAGTCAGAATGAAAATTAAAGATGAAGGAAACAGCTGTAGGTACTTACCTTTTTTAAGAAAGTTTAGCCCAATTTTGTAATAACACCGAGTATAGAACGGCGGTCAACTAACTTGAATACGCGACCAATCAAAGGCAGGTAGGCCTCTGAATTTCGAAACACCTTTCGAAACACCACCGAGGCTTGGCTTAATTGTCTGGCCTCCGAGGAAGAAAACCTCACTACAAAGAAAAATAAAAAAATAACCCCAATCCTAAGGTGGGCAACATGCCGAGAGGATGTATGACTGATGGGAAATCAGTCTCTAACGCCAACCTCAGTGGAACGGGCAACCACTGTTGTATTTGCCTTCTCCTGGGAATAGGCGTCACCCCAGGTAGCGACCTTTAAATCGTCCTCACTCGTGGGAACAAAATGAACAATTTAAATACCTCTGAAAATATGCCAAAATTAGATAAGAATAACTCAAAAATGTTGACACAACAACTCTTCCACAAGGGAATGTTTATGAATCGGCCAAGATCAAGTTCCTTTAGCGGAATAACTAATCAAGACAAAGTGACTATTGATCTATCAGATGAAACAGCTAGAGAACCCGAAGATCAACAGTTCACAGAAGTGCACTATGGAAAAAGGCTGAGATCCAGTCCAGACGCAATAATGCGTAGCCAAAAACAAACAAAATTGAGTTACTGGCTAGCAGCACCTGCAGTACCAACATCCAACAGTTTCACAGCGCTCGACGATATAGAGCAAGCAGATAAACCTGAAATACAACCACCAAAATCTATAAGACCTCCACCACTGTTTATTGACGGCGTCAAAAATATCCAACCTTTACAAAAGTTGTTAGAAGAAGTTGCAAAAGGAGAGTATGATATTAAAGTACTAAGAAGCGACAGAGTTAAAATACAATCGAAAACAGCAGAATCATACTCCACTATTTACAAAGAACTGAAAGCTAAAGACACAGAATTCTTCAGTTACCAGCCTAAACAAGATCGCAGCTTTAGAGTGGTGCTCATAAATTTACACGCATCGACAAATAAAGAAGAAATAAAAATAGCTATTGAGGAGCTTGGCCATAAAGTAACAAATGTCTGGAATATCCAAAACTCAAGAACAAAACAGGCGTTACCAATGTGGAACATCGAACTAGAATCCCGTGAAAATAATAAAGACATATATAGCGTAAAATCTCTATTACACTGTCGCATATTGTTTGAAGCACCCAGACCTAAGCGAGTAATCCCTCAATGCACCAATTGCCAAGATTATAATCACACACAAAAGTTCTGCAATAGAAAGCCCAGATGTGTCAAATGTGCAGGTTCGCATCACACTTCACATTGCCCACGGAAAGAAAGATCAAACCAGGTTAAATGCGTCCTCTGCGAGGGAAACCACCCAGCTAACTACAAAGGCTGTACAGTGTACAAGGAGCTGTTGAAAGTCCGATATCCTCCCCCAACCACCCAACACAAAAGAAGACTTACGAGTTTTGAACAAGCACCTACAAATAAAACAACGAATAACGGAAAATCTTATGCATCAGCCACAAAAGAACTCCCCAAAATACCTACAACGCAAACCGTTAACGTCGAAGATGACAACCAAAAAACCAACGAATTCAAAGCCATTACAGAGACACTTGTTGCCCTGATGAATCAAATGCTAATTATGACCCAAACGTTAACCGATCTAATCTCAAAAATGTCTTTACATTCACAGCACTAAAATTAGGTGTATGGAATGCTAATGGCTTGTCAAATCACTCGGAAGAGTTAAAAATACTCCTCAAAATTCACCACATCGATGTTTTACTAATCTCAGAAACTCACTTCACACCCAAATATAGATGGGCAATCCACCGGGTTTAAACCCGGTGCTTTGATAAAAACCCGATAAACACCCGTAAGCACCCATAAACACCCAGAAAATTGGGTGTTTACATGATTTGACGAAATTACATTAGTTATGTTAAAAAATGTGTTTTAAAAGTGATTTTCATTCATTTCATATATTTTTAGGCAACATTAGTCAGATCAGGGAGGGTAAAATAAATGGTACGAGATAAAAACGAAATTTGAAAAATCACATTTTACTTTTGGATTACTTATTTTATGTTGTAGTGTGTAATTAGCGTTGTATTAGTTGTCATATTCTTCATTAGTAAGTTGATTTACATGATACCCCTTAGCTTCCTGTAAATACTTTAAGATTTGTTCATAGCATTTGGTGCGCACACATGGCTTAATGTACTTAAATTCCTTGGAGTTCATCCACGATTTAGGCCAGCAACTAAATTTATATAATGTAATGGCCGAACTGGCTTGTTACAAAGCTAAAGAAAACTTTTGGGCCAGACAATTTATTTGGAATTCAGTGCGTAGCATTGAACCCATTGTGTGGTGGAAAGGAATCTGTAGTTCGACTGAGCTAAGCAAAGTAGCGGTACGCATCCTGTCAGCTCCGTGTACATCAGCAGCAACCGAGCGTTCCTTCAGTATTCAAGGATATAGACATAATAACAAAAGTAATCGACTTTCAACGGAAAGAGCCGCAAAAATTTCATATATTTGTTACAACTGGAATCTTAAACATAAATTTAATAATGAGAACATTCAGTTAGATGAAGAAAATGAAGACGAAAACATAATAGAGAGTTTTATAGATGAACTTAATGAGAGCTACCAGTTAAACGAAGAAAATGAAACCGGAATAGAGAGTTCTATAGACCCAATAATGTCGGACAACGAATCTACCCCTTCAACGTCTGGGGAAGCCCGACAGCCTTTCCATTTTGTCGTCTATAACAATGTTAGTGGAGAATCCGATAGTGATTAATTGTTAAGTAGGTCATTTGTTTTTGATAAGTATCAGGAAAAAGTCTTTTTATTTCACCTAATTATGTATAATTATACATAATTAGGTGAAATAAAAAGACTTTTCAACAATTTTGACAATAAAAGAATAATAATTAAAAACTCAATGTCATTTATGTATAAAAATCATTTACACCCGAAATTTGGGTGGAAATCGGGTGTTTATCGCAAAACACCCAAAACACCCGGTTTAAACCCACCTGGGTTTAAACCCGGGTGGGTGGATTGCCCATCTATACACCCAAAAGCTACTTTAGGATACCTGGATACAATATGTACCACACTAACCACCCTGACAACAAAGCACATGGAGGTTCTGCTATACTCATCAGGTCTAACATCAAGCATCATGTACTACAAGACTACTGTAAAAACTACATCCAAGCAACAAACGTCGTAATAACGGACTGGATGAGTGACATTACAGTATCGGCCCTCTACTGTCCACCGAGATTTACTATCAAGGAAGCGGAGTTTAATGACTTTTTTCAATCCCTTGGAGACAGATTTATTGCGGGAGGTGACTATAATGCCAAGCACACGTTTTGGGGTTCTAGGCTTGTTCTACCCAGAGGGCGAGAACTCTTTAAATGCATCCAAACAAGAAATATGAACGTGATTTCGTCTGGTCAACCAACTTACTGGCCAACAGACAAAAGTAAAATCCCGGATGTTATCGATTTTTGTGTCAGCAAAGGAATCATAAATAGCAATATATCGTGTCGGAGTTGCTGGGATCTGTCCTCAGACCACTCTCCAATCATAGTAGAACTACACACTACCGCCCAAGTACGCGCCAAAAAATGCGTTCTGCATAACAAAAAAACTAACTGGACCCTATTTCGAGAGCTCATCGACAAATCACTCCAGGAACCAGTTAGTCTAAAAACTGAAGACGAAATAACAGAAGCTGTTCTGTACTTCAACAACAGTGTGCAGGATGCAGCCTGGTCTTCAACCCCACCACTACCACATAGAAGCACGGACAACTATGTAGCGAAACATATATTAGATAAAATAATCCAAAAAAGGAGAATGAGGAAGCATTGGCAGCAAAGCAGAGACCCTGGTGTAAAAAAACAACTCAATCACATCAACAGACAGCTGAAACACATTTTAGACAAGGATCGTAATGACGGATTTCATAACTATCTCGCTGGCCTGGATGCTACCGCTTCCTCAGATTATTCATTATGGAAAGCCACCAGAAGACTGAAACGGCCTGTTAGTGTTTCTCCTCCTATAAGAAAATCTGATGGTTCCTGGGCACGGACGGACCAAGAGAAAGCCGTAATCTTCTCAGAACATCTCTCAAAAGTCTTTACTCCTCATCCATATGAAGGCTCACCAGTAGACGCCGCAGAAATTACTGACTATTTGAATACTCCTAAAAATACGGAGGAAATGCCCTTAAAATTTACCCGAATTTTTGCCCGAATCATAAAAAAATCGAACCCAAAAAAGACACCAGGATACGACCTTATTACAAACCGCATACTACAAGAACTACCAGAATCTGGCATAACCTTTCTGACGTCATTATTTAACGCCATGACAAGACTGCAGTTCTTTCCCCTGGAGTGGAAGGTTGCGCACATTATAATGCTACTGAAACCGGACAAACAACCAGAAGAAGCAAAATCATATAGACCCATAAGCCTGCTACCCATCCCATCCAAAATATTTGAATCTCTACTGCTGCAACAAATTCTACCTATACTCAAGGAAAAAAGACTAATTCCTGACCATCAGTTTGGGTTCCGCAATAAACATGCCACTGTCGACCAAGTGCACAGATTAGCAAATAAGATCATGGAATCACTGGAGGCAAAGTCTTACTGTACCAGTGCATTTTTAGACATATCTCAAGCGTTTGACCGCGTTTGGCATGCAGGTTTGCTTTTTAAATTAAAAAAACGCCCTACCAGATCACTTGTACGGAATACTAAAATCATTTCTACAACAGCGCCACTTCATAGTACAAAGTGGGAAAGCACTGTCTGATCTTTGTCCCATACAGGCAGGGGTGCCACAGGGTAGCGTACTGGGTCCCATACTCTACTTACTGTTCACTGCAGACTTGCCGACATCCAAATCACTAACTACTGGGACCTTTGCTGACGATACCGCCATACTAGCTGCACATAGTGACCCAAAAATTGCCTCACAAATACTCCAAGAAGGACTAAATGTCATATCAGACTGGCTTAAAAAGTGGCGGTTAAAAGCCAACGAAACCAAATCAGTTAATGTTACGTTTACGTTAAGAAGAGGATCCTGTCCTCCAGTCACACTAAACAACATTGAAGTCCCACAAGCAGATCATGTGAGATATCATGGATTGCAGTTAGACAAAAGACTTACCTGGCAAAAACATATTTTCACTAAGAGGAAGCAACTTGGTATCCAAACACGAAAACTTTACTGGCTCATAGGGCGAAAGTCTCAGCTTTCTCTTGAAAACAAAATACTCTTGTACAAGGCAATACTGAAACCCATCTGGACATACGGGATCCAATTATGGGGCACCGCATCTCACTCAAACATAGAAATTATACAGAGGTTTCAAAATAAAGCTCTGCGTATGATAACCAACGCGCCCTGGTTTGTACCCAACGAACTACTACACCATGACCTACGAATGCCCACTGTGAAGCAGGAAATCATACGCCATACCAAGTCCTATAAAGAACGAATTCAACAACACCCAAATACTCTGGCTCGGTCGCTAATGGAGAATCACAACAAAGCGCGACGATTAAAGCGCAAAATACCTCAAGACTTAATCCAACCACAGTAAATATAACTACTGTTTAAACAATGAGGATGTGACACAGGTCACATACTGAGCGAGTCAGCGATAGCACAAACCGACATACTTCTGAATGTCCCACGAAGGAGACAGATTGTAGTAAATAATGACAAAAAAAAAAAAAAAAAAAAATTGTAATAGACCAGAATTTTTCTAGAGGTAACCATATTAAAAGAAGTAGGTAACTGAGACGTACCTTGGGCAACAAATCTCCATTTTGCCGGATTAAAAGCACCTCTGTTTTATAATAATAGAGGTGGTGTGAAGCACCCTGAATATTTTACTAAAGTCAACTTCCAAGTTTAAGATTGTTGTATTCTATCCTTCTCTGGCAAGAGCTTCGCTTATGGGTGCAAGAATGAGATAAAACAAATTCGAAACATTTGCTACGTGTTGACTTCTACACAGTTCCACTGTGTACGTTAATTCAGTTTAAGTACGTAAATACTGGCTTACAGAATCTTTGAAATTACATTACTCGTTTGTGCATACATATTTATACGGAGTTGGGGAATGAAATTAGCGATACGTTCAGTTTGTATTGTATCCTCCCTCATTTGCATTTTAGGGTTGGGATCGTTTTTAACATCAAGCAAATCAACGGTTTCGTTACCAACATGTTTGCCGAAATGCTGAACGACAACATCATTATTTTACGAGCTTAAAGACAAAAAAAAGATAAAGCTTTTTTTTGTTGTCTTAACTCAATACATTTAATGAAAATCACATCTTTTTCGATACAATATCAACCGGTATCGACCTCCATTATTTCTAAAGTACGAATCCGGGATCATTTTCTGTAATAACATTTCTGTTTCATCCCAAAAGAACTTCAACCAATTACGTTTCGCCCGAGGATCGGTAAGCAAAACAATCCTTGTTATGATATTAAATATTATTTCTTAGATACGTCCCTAACTACACAATTTTTAAAGACAAAAAATCGCTTTCTGTCGATAAATTGAAACATTTCTAAGAATTAAGGGGCATCACTGTTTGTCGTGTAAATTTTTAATTTTAGTTAGGGGAATACCAAGCCTGACGATATTGTACGTACTTAATTTTTTATGTAATCTTTCGTTGTTATACGAAAGTGAATTACTTTTAAGTTTATAACTGCCTCTGTGAACAATGTCTTCGATGAATAAATGATTGAAAGCATCGCTCACACTGGAGCTTACGACGTCTAGAGGTACTAAAACAGCTTTCACGAGTGATATTACCTGCTTCTAATATGTATTTACATCTATGTAGCGAAAACGATCCTGAAGTAGCCCCACAAAATTGAGCTGACTGGCTAACTCTTTTTACCTGACTGCCAATGAAGGGTTATGTTTTTCGCGCGTATCTTGCATGTAGGTATGTTTGTTTGTAAATTTTACCTCGTATCTTCAAAAGGGCTGCTTGGCTGGATGGATTACGACCTTTAAAGTGTCGTTTGATTCATCTCAAAAACCCAAGTGTCTAACAATTTTACTTTAATTCTGGTGTTAGTAGGGTACAGACACAGATACAATTATAATTCAGCGTGGAGCCGCATCCAACTCCGCAACATCAGGGAATCTCACCGATCTGCGAATACGCTTCTTCTTCTTATCGTGTGGGCAGTAAGGTCTAACAACCCCATACAAACTAGTGTCAGAGTTTCTAAACGGCCTCAAGGGCCTATAACATGGTTTATTTGACGACCGCCATTTGGCGGCTGGGACCACCGGCTTATACGTGCCTTCCGAATCACGGAATCATCTTTTTATCAAACAATCAGGTGATTCAAGCCTGCAATGTCTTAGCCAAACTGGAAAACAGCTTTACAAAGTATGCTCTTCCCGTGGGAATCAAACCCACGACCACCGTCGGTCACAAGGAAAACGCCTAAACCACTCGACCACGGAGGCCGTTAATAAGTTTCAAGTTAAAAAACGAGATGTCGGATTTTTGGCGCTAAATTGTAAGTCGTTATGTCATATCAGGAGCAACAGAAGGACGTCCACACGAGTAGTACTGGCAGTTTAAAACCCACAATTACGTATCTTACCCTCCTTATTCTATCATCTTGTGTTTTACGACAGAAAATTATCAAAACTAATTTTCTGCAAAAAATGATTGCAGCATACGGAGACTTAACAGCAAGCATTTTTTTTGTGCCGAAAAGGCTGTTACGAGTTTTGGGACATGGATCGCAATTTGTGCTCCAATTTGAACCAGGCTTAACATCGACACAAAAGAAACTTTATTGGAATGGATTTTATTGACGCCATGTCGACATGTGGTGGCTGCTTGATATTAGAATTTAATATTGCCGAAAATCCAACATTGTGATGGAAAATATTAAAGACATTGAGCCGTGTTCGAGATTATTTTTGTACGCTCTCATTATTTATACACGACATATTATTTCAGATCGTATTTTTTTATGACATTGAGGAAATATTTGACGCTAGTTTCTTTTCGGCGTCGATACCTACTTAGTAACCCAAAAAATATAAAAATGGTAAGTATCTAGATATTATGGTCTACTTCTTTATTTTTTTACTTTTGCTCCGAATATGTATAAAAATAGTCACTACATAGACCACAAGAGACAAAACAAATGGCCAAGTGCGAGTCGGACTCGCGTGCAAAGGGTTCCGAACGAATTTTTTTTTAACATGTTATTTTAACACTATAGACTTCTTATAGATTTTCCTGTTATCTATAGATAAAGATCTATTATCTCCAAAAATATAACAACCTTGTTGGCAATTATATTTTTGAGCCGTTTGGGGTTGAAACTCTTGGACCGTGGGGTCCGAGTGCTCATGCCTTATTTAAAGATCTTTCTAAACGCTTAGTTGACACTTCGCGTGACCCAAGGGCTGGCTTTTACCTTGGACAGAGGATAAGCATTGCCATACAACGTGGCAATGCCGCCAGTCTTTTGGGCTCACTTCCGGTGGACAGCGATGCGGACGAATTTTTTGACGCCTTATCTTAGTTAGGATATTTTATTTTAAGTGTATATATTTAGTACTTTAATGCTGTACATTGAAGAATATTATATTTTCAAATAAATACTTTTATTATCAAATCTTATCTCCATATTTTTTTAATTTTAGGCTGATTAGTTTAGGAAATAAGGGGGGGGTGGGGGAATGGCCATTTTTCGTCTAATTACTTAAATAACTTCAAAGCAATTTGTTTTAATAGTATGAAAAAATATAATTAAAACCTTCACAGTAACATCCCACCCACGCGCACAAAACTTTTTGGGAACACATTCATAGTGCGTGCAGCTAAGGAGTGGAATTCCCTGCCGGAGTCTGTGTTTCCTGATAGCTATAACCTGGGAGTATTTAAGTCAAGAGTGAATAGGTTACTTCTAGGCAAGCGTGCTCCATCTTCGACCACATCATCGCTTACCATCAGGTGAGATAGTGGTCAAACGCGAGCCTATAAAAAGTAAAAAAAAAAAAAAAAAGTAAGCCATTTCATTTGATGTCACACGATAATGTTCAAAAAACTTTTATTTGAAATTTTCTGGTTTGACCCCCAAAAGTGACCGACCACATACAAAAAATTGAATGATTTACCTAACGCGTCCGTGTTTGGGTCACAGAAGTCCATATGTGTACAAAATTTCAACAGAATCGGTCCAGTGGATCCGGAGAAAACTGGCTGTGACAGACGGACAGACAGACAACCTAGTGATCCTATAAGGGTTCCATTTTTTGTTCGGAACCCTAAAAACACACACTACACTACAGGCTGTTGACCCTTCGGTCGGCTGCAATAGCTTGAAACTAAAAGCTTAGATTCAATAACCATCACGTTTTCGAAGTATCGCTAGTGAATTCATTGTGAGCCCACATTCTGTCTCATTCATCACAAACACTACCACCAACTGTCTCAGGTAATTATGCACTCATTCAAGTTACCGCTGAAGTCGCCCGCTTCAGAAGCTGTTCACAAGTGGACGTTTGACATGTAAATGTTTACACGTAGACAAAGAGCCGTGGATAATTAAAGTGAACTAATTAATATCCTCATAAAAGCTCCTTTGCACGAGTAAAGATCTCGCCTTAAGGCTTGTATACATGCCAATGACCTTAAGCATATAAACTAACTACTCCTCTACGCGCCACTCCGCTACCCGCATTTTTAAATTATAATAAAAAAATAACTTATTTTAAAAAAGTAACAAAACGAAATAATTTTTGTTTTTATTGCAAAGCAGTAGATATTTTATTTTTTGCGGAGTAGTAAGGAGTAAAATGGTTTCATCTCATCGATTTGAAGGTGATTTGGTGTTTTTTTTTTTCTTATTATGTGATACCGATACAAAAATTCTGGCTAAACCAAATTACGTATCCATACCAAGTAGATTACTACCTATTTTTTTCAGATGTAATTTCTCGGTAAATACCGACGAAAAGTTGCTTCATCTGCACACTGTTTTTAAGCATTTCTCGAGAGAGCAGCCTTAAGTTGGAAGGAACAGAAACCGAAATGCCGTAGGTAGGTGAGCGAACAGCGAACACACAATATCTGAGCAAGTTCACAACAAACTGATGAACTTTAAGTTACAAACTTCTTCCATAATTCCTTTAAGCTGCATCGCCTTCGTATTTATGGTTCAAATTAAAAAACTGTACGTTGTGTTTGGAAAAAACAAAAGGAACATGTTAGGGTTGGCAATTCATTTTTCAACGTTTATATTACTTCACAAAAACTGGAGACGATAAATAGCTTATATTCACAAAAGATACTAGCTTTTGTGAATATAAGCTATTTATCGTCTCCAGTTTTTGCCAAAGAATAAAAAAAAAAAAGATAAAGATAGATTACTTTTTTTACGAAAAAATCCAAGCTTTCGTGAGCGAAGACATGGGCAAAAGGCTAGTGTATATGTCGTAGCCTTAACGTTAAATTGGAAATTTTATTATGTGATCGAACATTTCATAAAACCAAAAATCCAATGATGCATTTTTAGTTTTCATCAAAATCGGGCTCGAGACTTCTTTCGGTGTTTTTCGCTAATCCTCTCATAGTTTCGAATTTGGCCATCCACTAAAGAATTCACCTATTTACTGACAAATATATCACCGTAATTTGGGTTCTGTAAAAACTCAATAAAAAAGAAAAACACACGTCATGCAATCGAGTTTGATTCAATAAACTGATTATATACTGAGTAGGTTTTTTTTTTCTAGTGATTGAAAAATCGTAAAGGGCTTTTCATAAAAAGATTACGGCGGTTCGATCTGGTAACTCCATCAAGCTCTGGATGTATTTAATTGGAAATGGAATACACGTGTAACGGATTTACGAACACATGTTTTAAACTAAAAGCTTCGTAACTACATAGTAGTTTTTTGAAGTCTGGTAAAATTAAAATTACTTGCCGGATTTATTTATTTTGTTTTATATTCTATGGTTTATTTTATACTGGCGACGAATTAGGTATGGCAAGGATTGTATTGCAGATTATTTTAATTTATCAATGGAATCTACAACCTGTAACAGAATAAACGCAATACCTCTTAAGGGGTAATTGTACTCATCATTATGAACAACTTTCACTATGATTGTGACTAGCACTGAAATCACGAGAAAAAAATCGACTGCCCAAACATTTAAAAATATAATAATAATAAGCCTGACATAGTGGTGATAGACCGATTAGCGCGTCGCACAATGATAATCGATGTTACCATTCCACATGACGAGAATCTCGTGAAAGCACGCGTGCTTTCACATTCCACAAGTCGACAACCTCGTGAGGTTGTCGACTTGTGGAATGTATTGTGAGGAGGAACGGCTCGTATTGTGAAGAGGTTCCTTTCTCTGGAGCCCTAACTACTGGTAGCTTGGACCCTGCTCCCGACACCGGCGGACTACTATTTTTTATATTTTAAATGTATTTTTCAAGGTTTTTTTAAATATATATTTAAAAATGTAACAGACAGTTTGTTAGTAGTATACTAACTTATATCTAGTGTTAGTAATACAACCTTAATCTAAGTACTCACCCCCTGCCTGACCCATGAATCGAGGTATCAATACTCATGTGAGCATTAATACACTGACTCATGTACAGGCAGTCAAGTCTACTGGCTATCATAATGAAAACACTGTTGCGACTAGCCCGCATTCTGCTCAGCATGGACGCGCACCGCCTGCGCAGAGTAGCGTAGAAGCAATCGATGCGCGCCTCCGCAAACATACGTGATGCACTACAGTGGCGTGGTAGCCGCAACATCGTTCTAAGCACATTATTGTATTGTACCCGTAGGGCACTGTACGCTTTTTGAGTATAGATTGCCCACAGGCCACAGGTGTAAAAAGATGTTCCTACAGAAGGACCTGAAGAGAATGATTTTTACCTCCTTTGTACATCGGGCAAACCTGCGATGTTTGCTCTCACGTACCACTTGTACGTGAGAGCAAACATGAAAATGAACGTAGGGTATCCCCTACGTTAACGTTCAATATCCATGTCGCCCTTAAGGTCCTCGGTTACTAGATAACCTAGTTGTCTGAACTGACGTTCCCTAGCCAACTCATCTCCATTCAGTTTTATAGGAGGCACGCTAGAGGGACACCTAGTACCAGCCTTAAAGACAACATTCTCGCTTTTCTTCACATTATACATCAAGCCGTGACCATCTGCATAAGTTTTACTTTGTAACAGTTTCCTAATGCCACAAACCGAGACGCTCAGAAACACCATGTAAGATTATTAAGCATACGCATTTATGTGCGCACAACTTGACAAAATGTACCTACAGAACAGCTGTTTTTTTTTTCGCAATTTCGGAGTTGGTACATAGTAAAAGTTGTGCATAATGATGAGTACAATGACCGCTTAAGAGGTATTGCGTTTATTCTGTTACACCTTGTTTACCTGCAAACTTTAATAACCTATACCAATTAACCAATAGACGTAGAACCACCTAACACCAATATTTTTCTCCAACTCCAAAATCGGAATTCAAACACGCTTTAGAAACTTTGAACCAATATTGGACTAACCCAAAATTGGCACAAAACTCATTCGGTACGTTCCGAAATACTGTAACAGAATCAGTGTGGGTCCAATTCTCCCATTTACTTTTAACTTACATCATAACATAGGCGAATGGCTGGCAAACACTGATATTAGTTTTCTGTATAAGCAATTTTCGTAAGTGTCCCCTGTTATTTGTACGTAATACCGCCCCATATTGCCCCATAGTGCCCCTGTTCAAATAACGTGTTACAACGTTATTGAAATGTAATAAAAAGGCGACGGAGCGTTATTAATAATGTTTTTGTTATTACTAGACTAAGCTGCTTGTTCTGGTTTTGTGATATAATGGAAACGTCTAAATTTCTTCAGACCTTTGTTCTTGAAATAATATAAAAAGAATTTCTAACATCTTAACTTACAGACAATTCTCCGAAAGGCTACCCACAATGAATAGAAAACGAAAATATAAATAAATGAAAACGTTACAAAAAATTTAAGTTTCCCGCGGGAAATATAACTGCGTGTAACACCAACGGCCGGCTACTTAAATAAAATTCTTCATCTTCAACACAAAAAGGACGAAAATGTCACAGGGCCAGAATATTTTCTAATTTATTTTTTACGTCGAGATAAACAAAACAAGAGAAAACATAATCATAGATTGTAGAAAAGAGTAGCTTACTTTCGTACATTTTGTGAGTTGGGCGAAATTTTATGAACTAATTTCCCAGAGACAACATTCCTTATATGCGAGGGAGGCGCCTCGGGCTGTGTAGGCATTTTTTTGGACAAAACCGAGCTCTGTGTTTAATGAAAACTCTGTACCACAATATGCCTCAGGGGGCCGCTTTCACTGATTGTAGGAATTTTTCCATACTTCGTATGAATATTTTTATGGCACGAAATGGCGCTTCGTGCGCCCAGTGACGTTAACTTTGACTGGCCCATGATGAAAAGGTTTAGAGGCAGTTTATTTTTCATTTAAAGCTCACATGAAAGGCTTTTCAGGAATATTACTGACTGACGTACGAGTATTACCTGTAGAACCAATATGTGCGTGTTTGAGCTGTGTTGTTTCAGTGTTTTGAGTTACTCTCTGAAATTAATTAAGGCTTAATTAATAGATATAATTATGTACACGAGATATTTGAGTAAATACCTGCCTATTACTGCATGTTCTAATTATGTTCGGTGTTGTTTCGAGTATCAACATGAAGTCTTCATTAATAGAGCACAACATTATCTTACGTTATAATAATAACGAATTATTAACTGGGTACTGGGTCAGCCCACCATCCCACTGCTGGACGAAGGCGTCCCCCATGACTTCCAAGGCTAGTGATGGTATTTATTTGTTTTTTTAAAAGAATAACTATAATTATATCTTATGCTTTACAGAATAATATGATAAAAAACCGGCCAAGTGCGAGTCGGATTCTCACACGAAGGGTTCCGTACCATAACCCGAAAAAGACGTTAAATTTTTGGTGTTTAATTTTTTATTAAATTTTATTATATGTTGTTAAAGTGGCAACAGAAATACACACTCTGTGAAAATTTAATCTGTCTACCTATTATTAGATGCATCCCGCTGACGGACAGACGGACGGACGGACGGACGAACGGACGGACGGATGGATGGACGAACGGATGGACAGGAAGGCTTAATAATAGGGTTCCATTCGTTACCCTTTGGGTACGGAACCCCAAAAACGACAAAAAAAATTGGTAAGATTTTATCTTTATAGGATTATTAGCTGACCTTTCAAACGTTGTTTTACCATATAAGAAAAAAAATAGCCTACAACCTTATTCTCAGACCTACTAAACATACACAATTCATAAAAGTCGATCAAGCCGTTTCGGAGGATATCGATAACAAACACAGTGACACGAGATTTTGAAATATTAGAAGATTATTTTTGACTTTGATATCTCTTCCATAAAATAATAATACGAACAAGGCAACGACTTAACACGACAAAGGAGATTGATTAGACAAAACGTACGTGCCCCTCCAACGTGTCGGTTCTGAAGAGATTCACAAACATTATATTGCAGTATCGCCAAGGAGGTTTAATAGCAAGGCAAGGTGAGCGTAGGAATTTGCAATAAGCTCCACCTTTGTCTCGCAAGCAGCCCCTTTATTTCCCAAGTTCCCTGAATTTCATCCACTATGTACATAGTGTAGCAACACCGAATTGTTCAAACACATTTTTCTTCTAGTCTTGACATTTTCTCGTTTTGTCGCCAAAAGTTCTAGATACCTAGCCATAAAACCGACATACTGCACTTCGTAAATATACTTTTACTTTTAACTTTTTAATGTACCTGGGAGATTTATTTTTGTTGCGTTCATCAACTAGCTAAACTAAAATTGCTTAAAATCGAATTAAAAATAAATAATTTACCGTATCGAATCGCAAAACGTAATACACCTAGCTAGCTATAAGTATCTATAAGAGTTCCAACTGTTACAACTCTAAACAACATGTATTTTGTTATCCCACGAAGGCGAAGGCGTTATTACGTTAGCCAATAGTACATTTATTAGATTCGACTTTAATTACTTTCAAGCCAATTTGCTTCATCATTGTTCAGCAACTAGTCATCGCTTAGAGGGGCTGATTCATTGCTCCCCAAACGCTTTCATGGTTCGTTAGAAATGTAAAAACTTCACTCCTTCTGGATCAATATTAGGAGGAAGATTAAACTTTGACGCAGTCCACGGGTCCTATTCAAATTAGCCACACCGAATTGGGGAAACAAACGTTCCGAATCTACTGAAGTTTGTGGTCAAAGTTACAATTCGCGTCCGCCTAGAATACTGATCACATTCCCTAAAGTTTATTCCGCCACTGAAAACCAATAAGTTTTTCATTTACCTGGAAGTGCTAACAAGCCACAAGTAGGTCAAGCTTGCTGGCGACATTTCTAACGATCATATCGCTCACAATGCAAAGAGTTAGACCGTAAAAAATGTAATTATAACTCCCAGTGCTAGGGACGGCAATGATATTTTATAGCGACTGCGGAAAATATTTTCACGCCAACGTTTCCGTTACTCACAGCTGCAACCGAAATGTTAGCGAGAGTTTTCATGTGACAATAGCCTGTATTTCGCAGAAATGCTCGTTCGTTCCTGGACGATAGGGTTTTGTACCTATTTCATCATCATCTGCCTAGCCTTTTCCCAACTACATTGGGGTCGGCTTCCAGTCAAGCCAGATTTAGCTGAATACCAGTATTTTACATAGAGCGGCTGCCTACCAGACCTCCACAACCCATTTACTGGGTAACACGGTACTTCACGGCAAGACTGGAGTCATATTTACTGGCTTCTGACTATCCGTAACGACTGCCAAAGATCTACAAATGACAGCCGGGACCAACGGCTTAACGTGCTTTCCGAGGCACGGAGGAAACTCGGTATGTTAAGATGGTCACCCATCCACAGACCAACCTTGGCAAGCGTTGCTTAACCTTGAAGTTGTTGTACCTATTTAATAAGCAATAATAATTTCTTAGCATTATGTAGCGCTTGTTAAGCCCGACCAATTCCAGAGCCATGGTCGGCCACGCTACATACATCCAATATCGTTTTCCGATAAGAAGGGAAACTTTGGTCGATATTACTCGGGTAAATCTTTTCAGGGTTTAGAAAAATAATTGGATTGCTACATTGAAGGAAAGCAATTACATTCGGCAAGAGAAGCAATTTCGATTTACTCAACAATGACGATTTAGGTAAACTTCCCGTATTAAATTGTGCTACCCCATTTTATATATTTGCTTCATAAATCCCGTTTAAGGGTTCGATTACGATTTTCCCTATATTTATTTAAATGAGATAGGAATGGGTACATTACTGGGTCCTTTACCACAGGTTGAAATAAAGACCGTTTTAAATAGGTACTTGAGTACAGGTGACTTGGAATAGATTTCATTGCCCAAACGTTCGATTCGTTCAGATAACCGTTTGAATTACGAATTACTTTTTGAATATCGCACAAGAGCGTGAAAAACATAATCTTGTTCTATTTTATTTATCTAATAATAATCACAAAATTCCCTAACTTTGTTCACACCTCAAATTGCTTCTAACTTTTTCCAATTCCCATAACAAGATACTGTCAGAATCAATTGTAATTTTTCGCAAATATTTATCTTACGAACGATGTCAGATAAAGTTACCCTCAATTCCAATCAAGCCTGGGGCATGGACAACGAAATCAAAGACAAGTTACTTGAAATACTCTTCGTGCTAAGTTTGGTTACATGTTGACTGATAGCTTTGGGTGGAGACGCACTCTTTGTAAACTTCTTATGGTGTATCAGGATCGTTATTTCAATTTTGTAAGTGAACCCTGTTATAATTATAATCATACCAATATAAATGTAAAAGTATTGATGTCTAGAGGTTTGGATGTTTCTTAAACCGTCATATTCACGCCACGATAGCAAAACGGATTTAAATTAAATTTATAACACAGGTCGACGAGGATTATTTCTTAGCCTGGATTAGGAGTTTGTATCCCGGAGTTCCCATGGGATAATTTTTAACTTTCACGCGGTCAAAACTACGGGTAAAAGCTAGTGTTTCATAAATAAGATTAATTAATATACTTTATTCTCATAGACTCAATTGGTGTCACGATATTTAAAGACTAAACATCCTTTTAGCTCCCATAAAATTTTCCTTGCTATGAAATTCTCATAAGGATCTTCATACTTACTTAAATACGTACCATTTTGCCACTGCATTCTAGGTTTCATCATTCAAGTTGCAGTTTTACATCCTTAGATTGTAGTTTCCTGACTTTGCCACATGAGAGTGCAGCGATATTAAGACAATTAAGATAGTTTAGTTTGGCTTTCTCCGAGAACTTCCACTTTCTCGTTGTTAAACATTATATTCGCTTACATAGCATTCTCTTCATTATTTCTACATAACTTTTGTAAAATGAACTGCTTTTCGTCCGACATTATGTATTCTACAATTTGTAATAAGACAGTAGCTACAAAAGGGTAAGTAAAAGGGGCTGAAGGGTATCATTCCGCCAGTTCAGTAACAAGTAATAAAGTCTAGACTACCTACTAAACTTTTTATGACAACATTTGTCAAATGAGAATCCTCTCTAAATTTTTAACGAGTCTCTCGGAACAAATCGGACATAAAGGGGATTCTACTTTCGCCAGTCTGAGAACTAAAATTGTAAAGATAATGCCATACTAAGCGAGCATTAAAGAGCGGCCCGAAATTGTATTTGAAGCTTTTCAGAAACTTAGGCATTAGTGAGCAAGTTTTTCCTGTAACGCACATGGTGGGGTAGCCTCTAATGGCGAACGGTCTTACGAACTTTTAGCCGAGACGATGTTAGACAAAGTTTTCGTTAACTGAAAATTGCTAAAGACCGGTCTCATCCTTGCTCTTTAGTTTTTTTGGCGAAGAAAAATAATATCTGAAGTTGCAGATACAAAACTTTTTCTTGTACGTTCAGCTGAAAAACGGAAATATTCCTATGTACCTATATTTTATCTTTAATTTTGTACACAATAAAGTTCAACAATGTGAGATGACTCGACTGTTAAAGAGACGTTCACACTGCACACATTTTCTTGAAGTGAACAACACCATAAATTGTGCCTACCCCTATCCCCATTGATTTTAACCGTTCAGCTGCCGTTTCTAAGATACAACAAACGTTCCCATCCTCACATGCAGACTCAGGGGTGGCGCAGGGTAGGAACGAGACAAGGTTCAGCCAATATTAACTTGCCGACGTTAGTTTGGGGACGATGGTGGAATAAGAATGGCCATAGTGTTGGCTTTCTCTGACTTACAATTCAGCGACTGTGTGTGGTGGAGTGCATTAATTTTGTAACTTGGGGTAGCGTTGTTCAGCGTAATGTTTGTTTTCGCGAAAGTGCTACTCGTAAAGGTATCTTCTGTTACTGAAAATTTGTTGACTCGTTCTGTGTATCACTAAATCAAAGGAGAGAATATAACTATCATGCTTAATATAACTAGCTTTCTTTACTGACTACCAATCAACATAACTATCGATCGTCTTGCAATGCAAATGAGCAAATACTAGGTGTACATTTAATTAATCATATTACGGTTGCAACACGTGAACCGTAAATGTATTTGTATCAATATTAAACTAATCGCATTACTGGTAATTAGTATTGACATTTGATTGTTATAGATATTCCTGAGGAAAATGACCCTTAATTACATGATGAAGAAGAAAAGTTTAGTATAGACACGGCTATGATAATAATGCTAATATTGAAGCAGGAAGCAAAAATGTAGATACAAACTATTCTACCAGTCAAAAGAAAAACGAGAATGTAACCTAAGATTTCTCCATAGCTAAAATGTCAGAAAATAAAAGCAGAGACAATGATACACTATAAAAGATTGTAGCAACACTAAAGGCTGTTCCTACAAGGTCGATACACAGACTGGGGATCAGATGGCACGTTTGCGAACATCGTCTGAAATACCAACAAGCTGTTAGTTAACACAATGTATTTATATGCTTGTCGTGTGCTTATTGTTTTTATATTTGTACTATTTTGTTGTCTACGCCATTTTTCTTTTTTTTTTTGGCAGAATTTTGTTTTGCTCTCTTAGGATTTTTGATGCGTAAAAATTGTAGTGTGTTGTGATTTTTCTTTTACGTGGATTTTTTATTATTGTTTTGTAGTCCTACATTCGTCTTGTGCATCTCTCTGACTCTTAACAAGAACAAAACGTGAGCTTAATCTACAGCTACATTTTCTTCATCACACACTAAATGTGCCAGATGACAAATGAAGGCTTACGGAACAACCCTCATACCCCTTACAAAGGCGGTTCCTACAAGTCACCTTGCAGCCGCGCAGGGTTAATTTCGCTAACTCAATTATCGCATTGTGTACACACGAAGATTGAGTTGTGACAGGTAACGAGATAACTAGCTAATAGAGTCATGGGTTCACTCGCGACCTGATTAGAAACACCCAGACACATTATTGGTAAGACAATCTTTGTACGCAGAGATTGTGTTTAAGATGAATGTATTAATTGTATTAAAGGATGGTTAAAAAGGGCTATTTATTCAATTATAATTTAGAAGTAGACAAATATACCTTTTTTTAATGTATGAAATATTTTTTTAAGTTTTGATAATCATATAATTATTTTATTTACTCGGAAAATAGAAATGCTATTTCATAATAATTTAAGCAAAAATTAAAAGCTTTTTTGTTTATTTATTGAAACACATAAGATCACGCCGGAATTCCGCGATAGGTTGGGCACAGGTGTGTCTATACAACATAAAATAAAAAAAATGGTCAAGACCGAGTCGGACTCGCGCACCGAGGGTTCCGTACCACCATATAAAACGTGAAATGTTTTTAAATTTTCATCGGCGAATAAAGGCCTCTTTATTCGTTGAGTTTTAACACTGCGGTGTATATTGCAGTCTTAGATCAGCGACATCTCTTGCCCGCTAGTGAAATTAATGTAATGTTTGTTGATGATTCCTGAAAAAGTGCTCTTTTTGGAGACATCATTTTATTTTTCCTGTAATTTTTACATAAACTTCTATCACATAGAATAATTTCTAATTTTTCTCTATGCAAACTTCGAAGATGAGCGGGAAATGGTCAAAATTTCAGCATTTTTGACATAAGTCGAAAACCATGTGGATTAAAAAGAATAAAAAATATGATGGCGCTACGTCATCATACTCTGGTAAACGGCACATGCACTGGACCGATCAGGCGATGTTGCCATCCCCACCTCCCCCACTACTCGACTTGTTTGTGCTCGGACGTAAAACGAGTCCGAGCGGAAAGATCGGGCATTCTGTTCTTGACTTCGGTCCGATGCGCATGTTGTCATAGTGCCTAGAGTTTCTAATTATTATGCTATAAAAAATGATTATTATAATTAATTAAGTTGCTGTTATAATTAATTAACTATATGAGGTAATCGAATAAAATTAATTAATAAGTAAACTACCTACTTTCTTACTTTAAAATGTCCGATCCTGAGAACACGCTTACAAATATGTTTGAGAATGTGTAAACAGCGCTCTAGCATATAGCACTAAAGTCGATTCTTGAGTAAGTATGAATTTTTAATAATCCCTTTCAGTCGCTGTTGCAAGAAAATATGTATTTTAATTTTAATTTCTTTTTATTTGCAAAATAGTTGAACAAACGTCATCTTAAAACATTACAAATTACAAGTTCATAGCATTAGTACTTCTTGAGATATTCAACTGTGACAGACAGACTTAGTCACATCATAAGGGTTCTTTTTTACTATTTTGGTAAGGAACCCTAAAAAAGTAATTTTTGAGTAAAACAAAAAATGTAATCAATGACATAAATGGTCTAAAAACACAATAAAACATGAAATTCGCTCTCTGTACACTTTATGTTTTTAGTATATCATCTTATGTATACCTAAACTTAGCAGTAACCAATGAATTGCAACTTAAAACTTCACCTATCTCTAATAGCTTTCAAGAAAAAATATAAAAAACCCCTGCGTTCTTGAGGGTATTAAGTAATTCGAAGGGTTGAACTCAACCCCTGAGAGTTTCATCCATCACCGGTGGTGCTCAATTGACATTGACGTCAACGCTTAACCTCTGGCAGCTTGAACTTGTCTCACATGGAGAGATTGTCTTGTGATTTTGATGCATTATAGGTCCTTTTCTTCTTAGAATCTTCACATGATGGTAAAGAAAAATATCGAATAAAAATAGCCGCGATTGGTCTATTGGCCATAAACGCTACTGCAGATGTGAGGTTCTTGTTTGATATCCGGTTCATGAAGTACCTATCGTCAAGTTTTTCGTTTCATCCATCACCAGTGGTACTCAAATGACATTGACGTCAACACTTGAACGCAGCTTGAACTTGTCTCACATGGAGAGATTGTCTTGTGATTTTGCTGCATTATTATAGGTCCTTTTTCTTTTCTTCTAAGAAAGAGTATTTCTTATTTAATCACCAGTTCGACAAGTCTCATTAGGTTTTTAGTTTCATCCTTCACCGGTGGTACTCAAATGACACTGACGTTAACAATTAAACTCTTTCAGCTTGAACTTGTCTCACATTTTGGAAGAGATATCCTTATTATAATTGTTTTTTTTTTTATACGTTGGTCTAGTGTTCGCAAGCCATATAGTATGCGTGTAGTGTTATTATGTCTTCGCCATGTGGAATTTGTAAGTAGCAACCTCGCAACGTCCCGCCGTCAATCGGTTATATGCCCATCTCTTCCAAGAAACTAAGCGTGCTTTATTGTAATGTTATCGAGACTGCACATCGATATTGTAGGATTTACGCCACATTTGCAAGAGCCACATGATATTTCCCGTATGATCCGTTTTGCCGACCAACCTTATCAGATAAAGCCAGCTTTGTGGGCGGCTCATGTTCAGTTGAAGACTTTTATAGCTATAAATGTGTAATATGAATGACTAGGCCGATTTTGAGATAAGTTCCTTCTAAGAAATACCTACCAAGGTAGAAAGGTGTTCTTTTTAGGCTGACGAGAATATTAAAATAGAAAAGGAATTTATCAGACAGGGGAAACTTTTTCTATTAAAATACACGGACGTTCAAAGAAACTGCATTCAAGCTCAAGAATAGGTGGGAGGATTTAAAACGTCTAATATTTTCGGGAAATGAAAACTTTAATAAACGAACTTTAATAAATAAATGTGAACAAAATAAACAAATCATTTCAAACATACGTCACTGTTAGGTATTTAAATTATGACAGAGATTTGTCTATTGTTATTTCAAGATCTCATACCATGTAATGCTCTTTACTCTAAATATGATTTACTGCCACACACCACACAAAGCTTTTACAAATCCCTAAAAAATAAGAACGTTACGAACAAACAGTTGGATACATGAAGATTCATTTTTAATGCGATCATAAATAACGGAGCTTATTTTGAAACATTTACTCGAGTCGTAAAAGTAATGCAAGTTATATCGAAACTCTTTTTTTCACAGCGCCATGTAAACCGAGACTATACCAAGATTTATGAGACCATTCCTGCTACTACGTATTCGTACGTCAAGCGTGATGATTCCTGTCAATCAATCGTGAAATTGTCGTGCACAACAACATCTTCTGGTATTCGTGTGTTCCTGGCTGAATTGCATTAGGTACTAGCTTTAAAAGTAACAACAATTGGTGTAATTTTACGATTAGGTTTCTTACCTATATTAGGGGAAGTTTGCTATGAATGGACCACCTAACGTTACGACCTCATATTTCAAAAAGTATAAGTGTTTAAATGAAAACAGTTTATTGTTTTTATTTCGTAGGACCTGTATTTGTATTAATCAAACGCAAACACAATTCGGGCTAACGCTTTTTGATATAAACGAAGAAAACTAAATCTTGGGCTGTTGCCTTCATTGGACCATGGGCACCTCCATTGAACCAACAACTTGCCATCAATGGACTTGAAATTTGTTCTAGAGGTCTAATCGAGGCAACTAATTATTTTTTTTTTGCTTTCGGCGCTCCATATATTCTGCTTGCTCCAATTAAACCAACTCTTTGTTTCCTTACTTATTTTAAAGCGAGATTCATACTTTTTTCATGCCATGCAAAGTACTTTCTTTTTTCAGCGACATTCTGGAATTTTTAATTTATAATCATTTTTCTGTGGCTTTAAATGAAGGTTGACTATTGTTTACCCGAAGATTATATTCCATAATCATCATATTCCCGAATTTCATTTGCCCGAATGTTTTGTTTGCCCTAAAAGACATATGACATACTGTTAATTGCCCGAAACTTAAATACCATAAGATACGAGTGCCATGCGTATTGTTTTTCATATTTTTAAGTGCCATAATAATTATCAAACATAATATTTAAACGCCATAATGATTATTAGACATAAAATTTAAATGCCATAATAATTATTGGACAAATATTTAAACGCCGTAATAATATCATTAGTCATTACACATGATATTTAAGCGCCATAATAAATTGTTTTCGAATCTTTTTCTAAGCTAGGCATTTGCTCATGATAATTCTAAGCTAGGTATTTGCACTAAAAAAGAAATTGTACTAATTATAATTATATAGTTTGATAATTAAACTTGTTTTTAATTCTAATACCTACCTACTTATTAGCTTTCTGGCTGTCGATGTCGATGGGTGTGTAATGTTTGGTATAATTAGAATAAATTTATTTATTCTTCTTTATTAAGATTAATGTTCACAATTCTAACCTAACTCAAATGGCACCTAACCAAACTATTTCTGGGTGGTTTATAAAAAATAACGACGAAGAGGCTGGCGGGGTCGTTTGAGCGAGCGAAGCGAGCGAATAGACCTAGCCAAACCTTAAAATATTCTATGCATGGTTGATGGTGGGCTTGGTCGACAGAGCCCCGCTTCGCGGGGCTCCTACTTCTGTGTGGTTTATAAAAAAATAAACACGAAGGGGATGGCGTCTATTCGCTCGCTTCGCTCGCTCACACGACCCCGCCATCCCCTTCTAATCTAACCTATCCGAGTCGGAGTGCCCGATTGCATCCAGTTTCTCCTGATATAACAACCGTTACATACCCAATGTCGATGGCAAATGATGATATGGCATATGATAATTATGGCATGTGATAATTAGGACATGAGATAATTAGGGCATGTGATAATTAGGGCTTACAATGATTATGACAAATGATGTTACGGTAAGTGGCTTTATGGGAAACAAAGCTTCTAGCACGTGACTAATATAGCAAATAAGAGTAGGGCAAATGAATATTACGTCGTATAATATTATGGCTGTTGACTATTATGGCAAATTATATTAGGGTAAATAAAATTCGGGCAAACGGCGGTATACCTTAAATGAAATATTATAAGTGAAAAACATAATTTAATCCATATCCGAAAAATTTCATTTAATCCATAGCAATAGATTTCATTCATTATTTTATTGAAATATATTGCTATGGATTAAATGAAATATAATAAGTGAAATTCATAATTAGTCATAATAATGGAACCTATTACTGCGATTAAAATAAAAATACGATAAAAATTTGCTATGATTGAACCAATTGAACGGTGGAATTCCCTTGAGGTCCATTGATGGCAACAAGGTACTGGTTAAGAAAAACTAAACTAAAATAAGACAAAATTGAATAACACTCATGGAATCTCAAATAAACTGTCCAAAATTTCATAATAGTGCACGTAGACAAATATGAATACAATGATATTTACGTCAAATTGTCCTGAGTGAACTTAATAGATTTTGACCGCCGCAAACACAACCCAGACGCGTGTCTCCTCACCACATCCCGTAATGTCACTGGGGTAAGAGGGGGATGCAATTAAGTTGCGACGGACTAGTTTCGACTAGTTTGGGTGTTGTTAGCTTGCACAGTTTTGGAAATACCTTGGTGGTCCAATGAAAGAGCTAATCCAATGATCGCAACCTTCCACTACAAAAAAAAAACAAATCCTTTGAATTTATGCAACATCTCAAGGATACCATTGCATAAGATAAAATTAATAAATAAAGATTTGCAATAGATTCCCGAGAGGCTAGATCTGCTATTCATTCGGAAAGTAAACCCCAAGTTGCACTCTCGAAACTCATTAAAAGTAAATCCGGGTGCATTTTCTAAAGACGTTGAATTAAAGCTTCTTTAAAGAAATTTTCTTAAAACTGCAAGCGGTGAGCGTGCCTCATTTGCCACTATTGAAGCGTTTCCTCATAGTTCAATGCTCTGCTTTCCGTTTAAATGAAGCTAAAAATTGAATCATTCCGGATTCGTCTTTGAAAAACCCGGTTTCATCCTCTTCGACTGTGCAGTTCACATTACTTGAGAATCCTCATTCTGGCTGTGTCAGGCGAATTATCTGCTGTAAGAACTGGCACTGCTCTTTATAAATTTTCTTGACAAAAATCAGTTTTATTTCAGCAATCTCATCAATAACATCTCCCTAACATCAAATCCAACTGCCATGAGTGCAAGGTGCAAAACCATTCAAAGGCATCAAAGGACCAAATCCTTATATTGCGAATAATACTGACAGCTGTAACAACACTAACTGTCATATTACCCTCGAACACTATCAATCAACCCAAAATATAATATCAACAACGCCAATAATATTATAATAATTATATTACTCGACGACAAAGCGCCGAAATCCTTGCAACATCTGCAGGAGCGATCGACAAGTTTGGATTTCAATAATTTACCGACCCTCGTACTACTTCGTCTATGGATAGTGATACAGCCTCGTACGAGTTGCCTGTTTATTTAATAACGTTGCGACGTCCCGATAAGCGGGTATTGTGAGAACCTCGTATGGATAGGACTCACTTGCGGTAGACCCGCTGCGATTTTGAATTTCGATCTTGAAATGTCTTGGTAGATTAGATTGGGTGGCGAGTGGATTGGTTTCAATCGTTTTACATATAGTCCTTATGTTTTGTGATGTCGTCTAATCTTGGAATGTATCTTGTAAGAATAGGAACGTGAGCTTTCAATTACGTTTATTTAGTCTCGGTACTGGTGCATCCGACTTTACAGCTGGTAAAGTTTGCCACTGCTTTGAAACTGGATAGGGGTTTAAAACACGCGATATTTTAATTTTAGTTTACTCTTATATAAAAAACCATATTCGTTGTACTGCAAGATTTTTTTTTTTCGCAGTCAAGACTGAAGATTTACCTAGTCATATCTTCATGTAGTCTTGTCATGCCCTTTTTAAATAGCTAGACAGTTTATTCCCTTCAATTGTCTGCCAACTCTTTCATATTTCTTTTTTATCACTACGCAGCAATATTTGTATGTAAGCTAATCCTATTCCAAATATTATTTTCTGTCTGCTCTATTAGTTAAATTGTCTATGCTGTCACCCCAATTCTCCAAATGCGAACTGCTTGGCAAACACTGATATTAGTTTTCTGCAAAAATACTCTTCTTAAGTGTTTCCTTCTATATTTCATTTAGGACATAACATTGTAATAACTTATATAGCTTTATTTACATTCAGTTCGTTATTTTGCACATAATGTATGTGGAATAAAAATTGTGTCTTTGAGTTGAGTGTGAATTCTTTTGTCTTGACACCCCTTTTGATTAAGGAAAAAGGTTTTATTGTTTGTTTACATAAGAACACTTTCATTGTGTTTCAGATTCACTGGAGTAAATAGATAACAAAAATAAATTAACCCAACTTCAATGTTCTATTTCAGACATCGCCGCAACAATAATAAAACGTCTTTCCTCAAATGTTGACTTCTATCCGATTTTTCTCAAGGTAAAATAACTTAAACGAAAGTAAGATGAAGACGCGAAATTTACCTCTCCAAGTGAAAAGTTGCCCTCGGAATCTAACGTCTTGTGCTCAGCCCACTGGAAAATGGCCATCTTCAAAATTAATGGATATTTTATTGCGTTACAAGTTAAATTATGCGTGAATGCGTAAAATCCCTCAAATATATTCGAAAAACCTTTTATATCGACGTGTCCATTTGGCGACGTCAGCTTTAGGTGGAGCCATCGCGTCATATGGATTCAATAAGCTAAAACATTTGCTAAAGGATTTTCCAAATTTTTTCAAGAGCGAAATTGATTCTGACGTTGTGTTTTACAAATACAATTGAAATGCTTTTTAAGTCTTCGTACCTTTCTTTTGTGATAAAAAAAAATATTGACGTGATTTGCTTCGGTGTTGTACGTAAATGCAATTTTCAATATGGATTATTCAATATTGAAAAATAACGATTTTCCACGAAATATAAAATTAGATGCGAGTTTCATTTTACCAGCAGCATTTATAAACGTTAATGATACTTGGTAATGGGACCTATCAAATTCAATTTCATTTAAATATTTTTATAGCTGAAATAAAACTTAAAACGGTTAGAACTAAAATAGCCTCATTTCGCCAGCATCCCGCTTCAGTATAATAGAGGTAATGAAAAGAAAAGTTCGGATTTCACGACACATAGATTATCCTTAATGCTCTCTTTTGTCCACAATGTATGTGAAGTTTTCATATAAAATTTTATGAAAGTAGCTTTCGAGTGAGGTCCGAATTCAATTTGATGTTCCACATAACGAGTGAATGTTATTGAAATTCTTTTTTAAAATAATCTCTGATACTTTCTTTTTAGTACACCTTCGTGAAAAAAGCCCAATCTTGAAAAAATACCGCACTTTGTAAGGTGCTATAAGAAAATGTTCTGTGAATTTTCTCAGAAAATAGTTACATTTTTACTTGTTTCTATCGTTGTTTGTACTTATTGTGGTTCTTGAACTATCATTATAGTTAGGTAATAAATGAACGCCTAAACTAAACTAACTAAATAAACTTCTCACGATTCCTAATCACAATTTCACTTTCTGAACCTAAAGACACGATAAAATCAAATAGCATTCATCTCCTCCATTTTCCTCCTCACACGCCGTATTCAAAATCTACATGACAATGAGCGTTAATCCACAATTCGTCTCATTGTCAGCACATTTGCCAGCAAATCGTTCAAACAAATTTAAATCTCCTCCACTTCATGTTTACTCAAGCAAAATTCAAATGCCATTATTCGCAACACCATTACGATTCCATAGCACTTTTCCAGCTGAACGGGACGAAATCGCCTCGCGTCTCTGTAATGGTCTCGCTGGTTGAAATTTGTGCAAGTAAGTGCACTTTACATAAGAGCGGATAAATGGAACCAACAGAATATTTCATAGCTAGTACAACTTGGCTCAAACTCAACCAAGTTTAGGCTGACTGCGAGTGCACGCCATTGTAACACCACCTGATTGGTAATTTATTGCCGCACTTCCCCATTGGGGATACAGTAATATATTTTCCCCTGTTATCTATACAGAGTGGATACGGTATCTTCAGGATATTGGTGACAAATATTTTGGCATGAGGTTTGTGGGACACGGACAATTTGTACCGTTTGTTTTCGTGAGTTGACGTTGACTTAGTTCCTTGAATGACCGGGAATAGCTAAACCATAGAAATCTGAATAGTGACCTCAACAAAAACATGAAGACTATAGCCGTACATATGACTAGGTAGGTTTTAGTTAAGCTAAATTGCCCAACAATACATTATAAATTTAATCAGGCCCTCCGAGACCTATCCTTAGGGACTGACTGGGTTCAGAACCCTCTCGCGCCGACAATACATCGGCGGATTGTCCGCAGATATATTAGCAATCTGTTTACTCGGCGGGGCGTTACACGAACTCGTTAATATACGTCGTGGTGCCGACAAAATATTGCCACAGAAATATAATAAAGGCGATAGCTGCCTCTCCGTTTGCTTAGCTCCTTTTACGACAATCCGTGTTGACGGGGCGCCACAAATTGGACGGCCGATACTTTTGGCAAGAAAGTTTTTAGTGCTGCGACTTGATTAACAAGAAGCTTGGTTGATGAAGAGCTCTGTGTACCTATAAAATAAAATGTAACGTAACGACTCTACTTTTTGATGGAGTGCTGAAATGCTACCTGCTGAGAACGTTGCCGAATATTTTTGTGATGTTGAGACAAGTAAAAACGTGATGAATAAACGAGTCTAGGCAAGTACCTAGTAAGTAATAAGCATGAATGAAAAAGGACAATGAAGTCCGAGTCCGAGTCTTAATCCTAGTCTTAAAACCATCATGATTCCGGTATGGGAGGAAGATGGAGCTATACAAGACGCAATAACTATCCCTTTTTCAAACTGGAATCATGATGTCATTCGCAAGTCATAGTAGGGTGCCTAATCTAGTTAAAAAATAACTGGCCAAGTGCGAGTCGGACTCGCGTGCAAAGGGTTCCGAACGAATTTTATTTTTTTAACACTATAGACTTGTTACAGGTTTTCCAGTAGGTAAAGATCTATTGTCTCCATTTTTTTCAAAATTTTACTCTCAGTAGTTTCGGAGATAAGGGGAGGAATGGTCATTTTTCGTCTAATTTCTTTAATAAGTTCAAAACCATTTATTTAAATTATAAAAAAAAAAAATAATTAAAACCCTCACAGTCAGCCCTTTCATTTGATATGTCACACGATATTGTACAAAAACCTTTTTTTTTAATTTTTCTAGTTTGAGCCCCAAAATTGACCCCCATACTAAAAATTTAATAATTTACGTAACGCATCCGTGTTTGGGTCACAGAAGTCCATATGTGTACCAAATTTAAATTTCAACAGTGGAAAAGCAACACAACAGGCAGTGGAACAACAGTGGATCCGGAGAAAACTGGCTGTGACAGACGGACAGACAGACAGATGGACAGACAGACAGACACCCGAGTGATCATATAAGGGTTCCGTTTTTTGTTCGGAACCCTACAAATAAGTATACCTAGTACATTTTGGTGTGAGAAGGGCAAACTTAGTCATTGCAGCTGCGGCAGGATTCACGCCAGAGCCAAAGACGAGAACATAATGGAGCCGAGAGAGTGCAATGATAAATTCCCACGTATATCAAACGAAGTTTTTCAACACACTTACCAAGGTACTCGAATTTTCATCATACAATAAAAATGTCCAGCTCACTTTCAAATAACATGTATGTACACTTAAGTATTACCTACTTACTTTACTCGTGCTTACTTCTTACTAATAAATGAGCAATAATGAAATAAATCTGCCTTTGTTCACACACATCAGCCGTTTATTGCCAAGTTTTATAAGTCTTATTACGTAAATAAAGGTACTAGAGCCATAATAATATTCCTTAGTGTTCATAATCCCACCTTCGAAGTTCAACGTGCTACACCGTTCTACGTAAATGAAGCCAGTGAAAGTCTGTCTTTAAATTCTAAGACTTTTGCTCTCAAACTTTGTCCAGCTTTTCCATTTGACATCCAAGCGGTTTAATTGTTCCACGAGCTCTGAATTTGTTTCAGAATTATCACTTCCACCTCTTTGAAATTCAAACTCTGGACCAAGAGTACTAAAAGAGCAATTAACTTTTAAACAAGACGAGATCTTTTTATTACATTTTTTTGCTCACCCTACCGCAAGACCTCTTTTGTTATTTATTCGCTACCTACGTCATACCTACTGTTAGTCCATTATCCGAACGAGGAGAATTCCGCTAGGCGGACAAAGAAAAAAGTCACGTTAATTAGGATGTCAGCTACGCAAATAATAATCCCAGTGTGGCTCATTTCGTATGCAGCCCCGGCTCGCCGCCAAAAAATTTATCTTCGCATTTTTTAGACAACGCAATTACAGGAATATTTACTTAATGTGGGCCCACAGCCCGACAGAAAACATGTACGACAGGATTTTTAATTCGGCGTAGTCATGCCCAGGTCGAAATTATTAAAGCAATAAATATATCGTCTACCGTGATATGTGAAGGTTCCTGCCCTACATGGTTTATTTGGGTGCCTGTACATTGTCAAGCAGGTTTTGGTGCAAGCAATGACTTCATAAAAATCATAAAAATGTCAGCGCCGATTATGTACGATATTATTTAAGTACGCCTACCCGCGTACCGGCAAGTCATTTACTCCGTATAATTTCTGTCGCTGTAAATACTCGCTCTGCTTGTACTCTTTTTGTACTTAAATATTTACCCAAATGACAAAAGAGAGCCGACGATTAAAAGGTTCGTTGAATTTGAATAGGTAAGGTAATCCGTGGGTCTTGAAATTACCCTTACATAAAATTCGTATGAAATGGATTATAAAAGTCTGACCCGATTTTGCGAAAAGCCAATAAGTATGAAAGAAAATGTAAACTTCTAGCGCGCTTTCTTCGTTTTCCTATGCATTCGACGTAGGTAAACAAAATAATGTAGTAACTGAATAGATATTCCATTCTTGTATCACCTACTTGGTAGCTCGTTCATATTCGCAGGTTCACTGAACATAAACTGCACGTTCCTTGTGGATCAATAGAAAAGCTCATTTTGTTTTATTCCACCACTCTAAGGGAACGCCCGAACCCTTTCAAGGGTGTTGTGTTTACTTACATTTCGCTATAGAACAGCTGTTCTCAAACTTCTGACTTTAACTACTCCTTTTGCAGCTGTTTTTCCAACCGCCCAAATTGTTTTTTTTTTAACTTTCAGAAAGCTGAAAGTTTTGTTTTTCTTAATGGCTGGAGTGCTTATTTATAAACATTTTCTTTCTGAGTAAGAAAGTGGGTTTCAACACTTTTAGCTCTTAATAATAATTTAATTCCCAACGCCATCTCAAAAAGTTTTTCTTTGAGTTCTCAGCAAATTTTCTGAAAGGTTTTTGAGCATTTCCACTGCATATGAAAGTTTGAAAACCGCAGTTGCAGATAGTGGGAGTGAAGATGCGAGAACGTAGGCAATTATCGTGGTTGAAACAAACAATCCGAGTAGCTGGTGAAGAATGGATTTTGGCAGAGTATATATAGGTGTACCTATATTTGTTTGTTTAAAGATCTAAAGATTCGCACTTAATACGAGGGTGGCGACTATTTAAACATCCCTTGCCCTTTGTGTTGAACTGATACCGTAGTTGTTACTTTTTAATGGGTCTATAAATAACACAAAATATAGGATTTGTAATATCAGAGGAAATACAATGAAGACAATATTATAATAAACACTAAACAGGGTCTATGCGTAGGCAAAGAAAAGAACCCCCTTTGCCTGAGGGAGTCGTAAAAGACGTCAGTTGGGTTATATAGAGGTGTTATCAGCGTCCTTCTCTCTGATCTTTGCGAGCACCAATCTTCTATTCTTAGTAGGTAAGTACCGCAAGAAACCCCATCCAAAGTTGCGAATCGGTGGAGTAGAAGAGGTGCCTTATACTGAGGGCGGCATACTTACGATGCCCATTAACGAACAGTGAAGTTTTATTTCTCAACAAAATCGTTCATTCTATTTCCTTCCACCATGTGGCACACCACATACCAATAAAACCAATATCACAGCCAGGCAGATGTTCGAAAGAACTAAGTTTCAAACTATTCACTTCGGAAATTCCCATGTCGGGCCGGGAGACTTTCTTTCACATTTCAGCGTCGAAGGATTCCACTAAAATAAAGTTCTCGTAGATTTTTTGGCGATATGACGCGACAGGCAACAACGTGTAAACAGGGCCACGCTCGTAAATTCTTTTGACATGGTAATTTTGCTACTTGCTTCGTGAAACGGCAGTGTTTTGTCATATATGGGCAATGTTTGTACCTCCGCGCGTATATGGGATTGACATCAGAGAGCTGCCTGGAGTCACACAAATAAGTTATTAATTCATGACGAGTTTTTTCGGGACTTATCCGTGCAAGTTCATCAATTCCTAAGTCTCCAATTACCACACACTTATTTCTAGTTTAATGAAAATTACTAAAGAAGCCTAAAGGTGTATACAGACATTGCGAGGCATGCGCAGGGCACGGGTGTTCAGCGCATGTTTCGCAATGTGTGGACGTTCATAATGTTCATATTCGTGGTGAGGCCTCGTAATGTCTGTATCCACCTTTAGATGCAGAGGCGGCTTTACCCATAATAGGTACAGGATGTGCGGTGCACCTGGACACGGGAGTGTAAGGGGCGCCGAGCGCTGCTCGCGTCACGTTCAAAGAGCATATGTCGTTCGAGGCGCGCCGGGCGCGGCGCTCTCAAACACCCTGCACCCGTGTTAGGTCGGGCGCATATTGTCCGAAATTTTCTATCAGAAATTTCTGGTCAGTCCGCCGCTAACGCACTCGACTCATACGTTTTGTTCTTGACCCCTCATACTGTCAGACACGTCAGAATTCTCAAAGTATTCCGCATACTGCGAGAATTCTGACGTGTCTAGAACAAAATTTTCAACATTTTTCAGCGGAACATCGTGCTTCTCAACCAGGTGGGCTAGCTCTTTGAAAGAGTAATTGAGAACTGCCTCGTCAGGCACCTGGTGGGGGTGGGGCCGGATCAGTGTAGAACCAGTTCGGTTTCCGCAAAAGGCGTTTGACGGTGGACGCCATCAAGCGCGTGAGATGCGGTGTCCCGAGGTAGTGTCGTCTTGGCGGTGTCTCTAGAAATCGCCTATGTCTTTAATACCCTGCCCTGGTGTTGCAGGGAGGCACTCAGGTCTCAGCAGATCCGACCTACCTCCGTCGCGTGGTCGAAGCTTATCTGACGGACAGGGCCGTCATCTACCTCGGTTACCGGGGAGAGTGGAACCGGCGAAAGATGTCGTACGTTGTTCCACAGGGTTTGGTTCTGGGGCCGCTCCTGTGGGATATCGGGTACGATTGGATGCTGCGCGCCAACCTTCCTAGTGGCGTCAGCGTAGTCTGCTACGCTGATCACACCAGGCGGCGGCCGACGTAATGACACGCGGGGTTACGACACTCATTGAGAAGATCGAATTGGATCTCGAGGTAGCCTTACACAAGTCCGAAGCCATTGCTTTCATGGCTCTCGGAACGCGTCACCATCGGGATCCGAAATAACGGTATAAGGAGTTCAAGTCGGCGTCGGGTCGACGATGAAGTACCTAGGACTCGTCCTCGAATGCCGATGGAACTTCATCGAACATTTCAGACGTTTGGCTCCCAAGCTGGGGTGGGCCGGGGCTGCCTTCTAGTGGCTTCCGTCCATGGCTCTTTATAGGGCCCCGGTGTAGGCGGTTTCGTTGAGGCGGTCCCAGAGTGTCATGGCCATCCGGCTAGCCCTGGGATACCGCACGGTCTCCGGCGAGGCAGCGAGCCTCCTTGCAGGATTGCCGCCATGGGATCTGAAGACGAGAGCACTCGCACACGTTTACGCGAGGCGCGTGCTGACGGTACGCCAGGGCGAAACTCCGCTGTCTGAAACTCCCTTCCGCTCCGCCAAGAGCGGAAGGAGTCATTTGACGGTTGATTATTTCCCATCCTAAACAAAAAGAATTCCATTTCGACCGCGCGCCTACAAGCACACGGGCGCTACCTACATTACATAGGCTAGAGCCGCCTCTGCTAAAATGGAGGAAATATAGGTATTTATCTTATCTTGTAAGGTATAAGTACAGGTACAGGACTTTTTATTATGGATGGGAAATCATCAATTGACTCCTCCCGCTCTGGGCGGAGCAGAAGGGAGCGTCAGAGTCTTACTGACTAAAACCCATCCGTGTTCCTCCTAATGCCCTTTTGCGTTCCAAACCCGCGGGGTAATTCTTTCGAACAAATTCCGCAACCCTACTGGCAGGCACTGGCCCTAGCGGGCCCCGTCTACTATACTGACATCTTTTTGAGGCACGCGTGGAACACAACGCGCCGTCGACTCGGCCTGGTCCTGATCGGATGGCGAGTCACCCAACGCTCGCCGTCCGCACACCTACGGTGGCCGGGAATCGCTCTGCGACTCCCGGGGCGTCTTCATTTGTTGCGGCGGCTGGGACGTGACGTTTTCCTCCAGACAATAGATTGAACTAAGGCCGGACGCGAGAGGTTGCCGCCGATCGCCTCGATGAGGACACTGCGGTGTTACGTCTAAGCAGGGCAGACCTCCACCTTATGCTCCACCGTGTTCTCCGGCCGATCCTCGCAATGTTGACACCCGGGCGTGTCCTCCCGCCGAATCCGAAACAGGTAAGTATCTCCCGAAACAAAGTAAGCAAGTCGTCTATCCTTTTAACAAGATTTGGCTAAACAGTCCTTCGATCGCAAAACAATAGGTATCTAAAGATGAGTTCACGGCCTCTTCGTGGTGGTTATTGTCATCTTGACTTTCGACAACTGAGCTTAATATTTTTTTTAAGTTTTATAACCAGTACCTGTCCAACGTTCTTGAAAAATGAAACCTAACTAGATCAATTTATCGCCCCCGAAACCCCCTGCATACTAAATTTCATAAACATCGTTGGAGCCGTTTCCGAGATTCAGATTATATATATGGGTATATACATATATCCAAGAATTGGTCGTTTTAAGGTATTAGATTCGATTTTTCGTGTGTTTCTAAACAGCACCATCTTTAGGCACATATCCAAACTTATTCGTCGAAGATGAAAGCTTTTGAAAGGAAGCGTCGTCTAGTGACCTCGAGTAGGTAATTTTAGAATGTCTGTTAATGCATTTCTCTATACGTTATCTGGTTTTACTTTTGAATTGTTTTTATACTTTTTTTCAAAGATTATTACAATAGACTGACGGAAAAATGCAGTCACATTTCTTTTGAAACCATTTTAAAATAATAATTTTGAACGCACCTAAACAACCTAAAATGATTTGTCAAATTCACATGTTTGTTCTCACTGAAAAAAATACCGTTTTGTAATTGGTCCAATGGGATGATATAGTACAGACGCTTCTTTACACGCAGTTTATTCCAGAACAAAAGTAGTTTTCACCTTTTAAACGTAATTACTTTCTTTCAATCAATTATACAAAAAAACATACTCTGAAGATTTCATTTACTAATTTCATAAATCAATCATAAAATCAATATTATAAACAGTATCAGCTATACCAATAGACTTGTTCCTTCAACCTTACTAAGAAACGGAACGTATTTTCCAGCATTTTATGATGATGGTAATAGAAAACTTATCAATGACAAGGTAAACCGATTGAATTGCTTGTCATTGCTGCCGCAAACTAAAAATATTGCAAGAAATTAGATGTAAAAGTGCTAAATCGAGGTTTTATCAAGCATTTCATTTTATAAACTATCACAAACATGAGCTCTATTGGAACGGGTGTAAGTATTTATCTTAAAATTGCAATTTAACGTTTAGGTTATAATCCAGTTTTCTTTGATTCGAAACTTTTTTGTGTAAATTGTTCTTGAAACTCCCTGTAAAAATTAAAATTTACCTGTATTAATGTACTTTTTAACGGTATCTGATTGTGAACCATGGCACAACTACGAATCAGCCTACGAGTTTCCGCAATTTTGTGTATTACAGTACGATCTTTCTGCTTCACAATTCTCGCCTGATGGACGGGTATTTCAAGTGGAGTATGCTGCGAAGGCCGTGGAAAACTCCGGAACAGTGATCGGCCTCCGAGGAAAGGATGGCGTGGTGTTTGCTGTGGAGAAACTGGTTACATCCAAGCTGTACGAACCTGGCGCAAACAAGAGGATATTCCATGTTGATGAGCATGTTGGCATGGTAAGAATTTAGAAGAGAACTGCTTCGATTCCTTGAAGCAGTTCTACCACTATAGTTTTCCGTAATGTGATGTTTAACACATTTAGTGCTAAGAACTCAGCGTATGGGTCGAGCAGTGTTTAGTTATGTGCCCACAACCCGTATCTGAGTCGTTGTTTTAAGTAGCTATATGTGACTTCTGTTCATGCGTGGGTTGTGGGCACACGAACGCATTGTTGTTCGGCCCATGTGTTGAGTGCTTGGCACTAAAAATGTAAAAACACTTTTGCACTTGGCACTGAAAGTGTAGAACATGCGTGTTATTAAGCTTGAAAAAATAGCTACATGTAGGTACTGAGCCACAAAACTACTTGCTGGCTTAGCAGTGTTCAGTTCCATAATTACCTACTAGCTGATGATGACACAGGGAATTAGTTTTTGTGTTCCTTGATGCTCTTGTAGCAGATCTCATCAGCTGTCTTGAGATTTGTTACTGAGATCTCCATCATCATGTTATGCTTACACTGAAACACCATTCAATTATTGTAGGTACTAACCAACAATTACATTGTTTCAGTTGTTATGTCCCTAATACTTGTCAATTTTTAACTATAAAAGTTTCATAAGTAACATTCTCAATTTCAGGCAGTAGCAGGTCTTATCTCAGATGCAAGACAGATCGTAGAAACAGCTCGTTCTGAAGCATCAAACTACAGATCCCAGTATGGTGCCCAAGTACCACTGAAGTATTTAAATGAGCGTGTGTCAATGTACATGCATGCATACACGCTGTACAGTGCTGTCCGACCCTATGGCTGCTCTGTTGTGATGGGAACATGGAATGACTATGAAGGCCCTCAGATGTACATGCTTGATCCCAGTGGAGTGTCATTTGTAAGTAATTAATTCCCACCCATTTTTTTCTTTTGGATATTTACTTTTGCAAAAATCATGTCTTTGATACCTCATGCAATATTATCATTATTGAATTATAAGAAATCTTCCAGATATGAGATTATGGTTAAGTGAATCAACCTTTGCCTATTGCAACACTGCCAGTTATCACCACTCTCAACTTGTGGTACAACACCATATTATTTCCATGCCCAGCCCTTGCTGTAAAGTGCTTGCAGATTTTATTGGTCTTGCTCTAATATAATCTTTTTTCTTGCATTGTACATAAGACTGGTATTAACCACATTTTAGGTAAAATTAGCAATCTGCTAAAATACAGAAACCTACCAGTCTTATCACTCTTTCTATTAATGAGAAAACTATTTTGTGGTTTAGCAGAAGTAAGACAAATTGACAGAGGCAGACAGTGAGTTTATCTATACTAATATTTATTAATTTATTTATTATACACTTTATTGTACACCAAAAGAATGAACAAAAAGGAAACTTAAAACTAAACACATACAATGGGCAGCCTTATCGCATTCCGAGATCTCTTCCAGACAACCTGGGATGGTCAGTATTTGCCAGGACATGAGATGGGGCTGTCATTGGTGTGACAAAACTAATTTAATTATAATATAACACAATAGATACACATGTACATACATAAAAAGCTATATAATAAATACCAAGTACACAAGTCGTGAAAATAAATGACGACTATTGATAATCACAGCGACAGGTAATGTTTGAAAGATTTTGTTTGTACAGTTGAACGCACTAATCTCAGGAACTACTGGTTCGAATTGAAAAAATCTTTAAGTGTTGTAGAGCCCATTAATTGAAGCATTAGGCTATATAAAATCACGGTATCATACCACGACCAACAGGTGCAAAACAATGATGAAAATGTGTCACAAACAAAGTTGCATGGGTCAGCTAGTGGACAATAAACCAATTCTGTCAATTATATGTTTCAGTCATACTTTGGATGTGCGGTAGGCAAAGCAAAACAGGCTGCCAAGACTGAAATAGAAAAGCTGAAGCTTGCAGACCTCACTGTCAAGGAACTTATCAAGGAGGCTGCTAGGATGTAAGTACCCATGTTAAAAACATCATTATTACCCATAGTTTTGTGATTATTATACTTACAGGGATGAATTTTTAAAGCGTGTATGGTAGGCCAAATCCAAAACTATGAGGATTAGCGAAAGACAGTTACAGGAGTCTCGAGCTCAATTTTTATGAAAACTATTTTTTTTTTACAATATCCCAAAGTGATCCTGCTTAGGATCTAATTCTGGGAAGTAATAACACATGGCAAACCAAGGGCAAACTCTAATTTTTTACGTATTTTCTTATTTTACATTATGATATTTTAAAATATTTTTGGCTTCCAACAATTTAAACAATTCATTCTAACATCTTATCTCTTCACCATCCTTGATTGACTGGTAGAGAATGCTTAAGGCAATCCACCTTTGTACCTTTGTGCATATCTACACTAATATTATAAAGCTGAAAAGTTTGTTTCTTTGATTGAACGCGCGAATCCTACACATTTATGCAATCAGCTATGCTAATTGCCCGCGACTTCGTACGCGCATATCCCGTATTTTCGTTTTTTCTCGTTCCCTTAGGAATTTCGGGAAATCGCCTCTAAGTGCTCTCCTACACTCCCAATCCAAGGAACCTGCATGCCAAATTTCAGCTTTCTACGAACAACTGTTTCGGCTGTGCATTGTCTGTCCATCACTTATTAAGAATTTTATTAATTAATTTCAATTGCTCAAGGTGTTACGTAGGAGTTGGATAACAAAAACACTGTGACACGAGATTTTATATATATTAGATACCGAGGATACAATGGATACCTATCATTCAATATGTTCATAATAGAAGACATAAAAAGAACACAAATCCAAAATTCTCTAAAATAAACCTCTTAGCACACCTGCTTAAAAAAGAAAAGGAAATGGTGCAGATTAGGGTAAAAAACTTAATATTTTAATATATCACCATCATTTATAATTATTATTCCCCTATTACATTCCAGCATCTACCTCGTGCACGATGAGCTAAAGGACAAGCAGTTCGAGCTGGAGCTCTCATGGGTCTCCAAGGATACGAATGGACGCCACCAGCTCGTGCCCAAGGAACTGGCCAGCGAAGCTGAGAACTTGGCCAAACAGGCCCTGGCTGATATTGAGGACTCTGATGAGGGAGACATGTGAATGTATTTTAGATAATAAATTTTTATAAGTAATGTAAATTTTGTTTGTTCTATTCTTTATAGCTTAACAAAGCAAAATGAGATGATTCCAGCCATGATGATGCACAAATCGTCGGGGATAGTGCAAAGACGTGAAAAATAAAACGCTTTCGTCGTAAATCCAAAGATTGTTGCAAAAACCGGATTATTGGAAAATAATAAATAATTTCGTAATCATAAAAATTTAGCTCTAGATTTTTTTCAGGAAACTGTGTGGTTGTGTCCGCCTCGCTGTGATTTTCGCGCGCAATATGGAAAAAAATACGAGAAAGAAATTTTACGAAAAGCAGTTGCATTATATGAAAGTAATTGATTACTATGGGATCCAAAACATCATTATTATTACAATAAAAATGCGATGCGACGGTGCCATCTTGACATCTGCTGTGTTGGTTGGATCGGCCCGAGCATGCGCTGTTTGACCCGAGCAGACGCAGTTTCATTTCCTCAGTCGAGGCGTGCGTGGATATGGTACGCGGCGCACACCTCGAACGTGCATGCGCGCACAACTAATGTAATGCTCGCACTGAGGCGCTTTGATCTTGAAGCGTTTGCCGACATAGTAACGTTGGGTCTCACTGGGGCAGGTTGTACGGTTGAATTCCAATTCAAACATATCAACCCTATGACAGTTAAAAATCAAAATTAAATTGACTGAAGACATATGGGGAATGTCTATCAAAGTGTGCACGTCCATAATTGAGACCATAGCTTGAGACTTGGCTCTAATATTTAATTTATGTGTAGACCAAGGGGTCTTTCCGGATATAATGAAATATAGTAAGGTGATACCACTTTTTAAATCTGGAGATAATAAAGACACTAATAATTATAGACCTGTATCTGTATTGCCGGTTTTCAGCAAAGTGTTTGAAAAAGTAATGCTCAATCAAATGCTTAATCATTTTAACACCAATAAAATCTTACACAAACAACAATATGGTTTTACCAAAGGTTGTTGTACGTCTGACGCTGGAGTCACCTTATTAAAACGCATATACGTCGTGGGAAGAGGCGCCAGATGCCATAGGAATCTTTTGTGACCTCTCCAAGGCACTTGATTGTGTAAATCTGATGGACTGGGTAAACTTGCACTCAGTTTAGTGAGGTCTTATTTAAACGACAGACAGCAGCAAGTTCAAATAAATGGTGTCAATTCCCGGGGTCTGAAAGTTAAAATGGGGGTACCACAAGGCTCAATATTGGGTCCGTTACTCTTTCTAGTATATATTAATGATCTTCCCCATCTTTTAAAAAATCAAACTCAAATGGTATCATCTGCTGACGATACGTCCTCAATTTTTAAGATAGATAGGCGTTCCACAAGTCTTGACGATGTAAATAACGCCCTTCAGCAGGTCCGAAATTGGTTTACTACTAATAATTTAGTTTTAAATGGGAAAAAAAAACTAAGTGTATCAGATTTGCTTTACCGAATGTTAAAAGTAATAATTGCGACATAGTATTGAATCAAGAGAAACTTGAATTCGTCGAAGACACAGTTTTGTTGGGGATCACGCTTGACTCAAGGCTACTATGGGGTCCTCATTTAACATCTCTTGCTGGACGGCTGAGTTCAACAGCATATGCTGTCAGAAAAATCCATCAATTTACTGATATAGATACCGCGAGGCTGGTCTATTTTAGTTACTTTCATAGTATCATGTCTTACGGTATCTTATTATGGGGAAGTGCTGCAGACATCAATTCTATATTTATTCTGCAGAAAAGAGCTATCAGAGCCATTTACAATCTGCCGGCGCGATTCCTTAAGGGAACTGTTTAAGGATATTAACATCATGACGGTACCTTGTCAATACATACATGAAAATATTATGTATAAAGCAAAATTAGTGATAGGCATAATTTTAATACTAGAAATCGGAACAAATTAGATCAACACCGATTCAGATTAGCTAAAGTACACACTTCTTTTATGGGGTACTGTGTTAAATTTTATAATAAAATACCACTTGATATTCTCGAACAGAATGAGAGAAAATTTAAAACATGTATAAAACGCACACTATGTAGACAAGCATATTATAAACTGGAAGATTATGTCCTTGATAAAAACATGAAGATTAGGAATAGCTCTGTGTATTGAAACGTTGTTGAGAATCTCTCATCCTCTACTTTCGCGATAGGAAATAGGTGGAATACGGCTTTCGATTAACCGCGTCAAAAAGCTTTATCTGCAGAGTGTTTAATAAACGAAGTTGCAAGACCGTTGTCATGAGCTGACAGTAGATGAGTAGTGATGTAGATACCAGAGTCTACATTTATGAAGTACGAAAAATGGTACTAGAGAGCGATGTGCGGAGTATGATAAGGCTCCTAAGGTTGATGGTAGAATGGCAGCTAAAATAAAGTTTTTATAACGATTTCGTTTTATAAGAAAATAAAGAGCGAAATCAGATTGGGTTAGATGGAAAGTTAAAAGGTCCATTAATGGTAGCAGAGGTTTTGGATGATAATTGCTACACGTTGAAGGTTGAACTCCAAAGTGTGAATACAAATAGGCTCACGATAGGGTAAAAAAGAGAGGGAGACCATAGGCTTATGTACCAGTCGAAGTAGATGGTAAAAGTTAAAGATGCTCACAGTGATAATGAGCATGCCGAAGCGGGGAACACGTGAGTAGACTTCTCTATTGGCCGTCCGACCGCACCAGAGCCATTACGTAGTCGTAGCCCGGTAGAAATCGATGTCTCTTAAGGTAACTCAAGTAGTCCGTGGGTAGGCGGTGTGCGTGTGGCTCTGGCGGGGGTCGTGGTCTGTGATTTTTGAATTTTTATTTTATTTTCTTTACACATAAAACAGTTACATATTACAAAATAAGTGTGACAGAATAATACCGTGATGACCGTAGTGGTGGTCCACATGTGTGTAGATGCAAGTATTTCGAGGACAATGGTGTGATTGTTACTCGTGGTCTATGGTGACCGTAGTGGGTGAAAGTCCCACAATGCTCTACAGACATGGTGGATGCACGTGTGTGCGAAGCGGTCCCCATGTATGTGAATGCAAGTATTTCGAGGGCAATGGTGTGATTGCTATTCGTGGTCTATAGTGACCGTAGTGGGTGAAATTCCCACAATGCTTCACATACATGGTGGATGCGCGTGTTTGTGAGGCGGTCCTCATGTGTGTGAATGCAAATATTTCGAGGGCAATGGTGTGTTTGCTACTCGTGGTCTATGGTGACTGTAGTGGGTGAAATTCCCACAATGCTTCACACACATGGTGGATGCGAGTGTTTGAGAGGTGGTCCTCGTGTATGTGGATGCAAGTATTTCGAGAGCAATGGTGTGATTGCTACTCGTGGTCAATGGTGACCGTAGTGGGTGAAAGTCCCACAATGCTCCACATACAGCGAGGATGCACTTAGTTCGGCTATGAGAGCCGTGGCGCTAGAGTTGTTTACTTGTGTGAGTGGTTCCCCTAGGCTTTATTGCAATACAGTTGATTTTTGATGTGGATAACGATGGTACATGGCCCTGGGTGATGATTTCAATGTTTTACAAGATATCAAAGTTTTTTTATGTGTGGTGTTAACTGAAAGTAATGTTTTGTAAAAACAATTAAATGATTGAGGATAAAGTTTTTCTGAGCCATATTGTGTTCAGAATTGGCCGAGTCGAACAGAGTACTGTTGTTGAGTTTTGGTTGCAGGTTAACACACGAGGCCGTGTGATAGCAGGATGGCCGTGTCGGAAATAAGTCAGTCAATAGAGCAATCGGGACACCAACGCCATCTAGCGGCGGTCGAGCAGTGCAGACGTGCCCACGTCTAGAAACCGCCGCGTGTTCCGAATATTTGTTCAGTGTACCTATTATGTGAGAATATTGTAACTGAGACTTTCGAGTGTGAATAATAATTTGATTTAAAAGCAACCGGTGTTTCTATTGCGCAATAACCAACACTTCCCAAAGTACGCCCACTGTAGTTCCAATATCCTGGCTGATGTAATGTACTCGTACCATCGCTGACAAATATATCTTTTAGAAAAAATAATTTTTAAATGAGGCAATATTTTTTGTAAAATTTAATTGATGGTAATCCGATAGTGTATTGACTGCTCCACAAAGATCTATTGTGACTCAGCCTAGTGGCATTGCGCTTTCTTCAATGTAGTATGGGTCTCAAACCCATACTGATATTGTCTATCTCGCTATACAGATATGTAAACTACGCAAAGATTTTTGTACTATACAGTATAGTAGATAATGCCATACTTATGGTACTGGCTGCAATAATAATAAGAATATGGCGATAAGCCATACAGTACCTACATTTCTTTCCGTGTACCTAGATTTTTCTTGAGCTTGCTTCCCGTGTCTATCGCGCATACAACGCGTTTTTGGTCATCCTCGCACAATAGCGCTATAACGTAGTTTTATTGTAATTTATTTATTTTTAGAAATGTTTGGACTTAGATATAATTTATTTGTTGCAGATTTTATAGATTGACTAAATTGATTAGTAAAAAATGTCCGAACACGTTGATCCTATCAAAAGAAAACAATCTGGATCACAATATAGAAAACGGAAAGCAGAAAAAGAAAAGGAATTTCAAAAAACAAAAAAGTTTATGAATATAGATAAATATATCACAACAAAGAATCAAGACCTGAATGTAGCATCTACATCTGGAATACAAACGAATACATCAGTAGTGGAGCCTCTGTCTGACATGTCTGATCAGATAGCTGTTGAAGACATTGCTGTCGAAGTTTCTCGAAGTGAGGAAACAAGTTGTGCTACAATTACAAATGCTACTCAGGATGACTCCATTGGTGATGTACAAAAACAAATTCTAGATGACATTAGTACTGTTGTCCTGAATATATCGGATCCAGCCACTTGGCCACTCAATCGAAATAACAAAATTATTGATCATATAATAACTAGTGGCCCAGTGCAAACTTACATTGATAATTATCTGAAGAATGATACAAGGCGACATTTCTCTAATTCTCATTTCACAAAAAAACCTTCAAACAATGAAACTGTACCAGACGGGCGTGATCGGCTGGAACGGGAGTGTATTTGGGGTAGGTCTATCCTTCTTCTATTCCTCCGACGTGAACTGCGATCACCCAACTGCGTCCAGCCGCGCTGACGTCCTGTACCTATGTACGAAGGTCTCTGTACCACACGTGTACCGTTCTTCTTTCTTGATATTCGAACTTGCTGTCTTCGGGATAGATTGGGGTTAGGGATGTTTGCTTACCAGGGAATTAATGAAGATGCAGAATTGATTGTTTTAACACTGCAACTAGCGGTTTAAGGGACGAATTCGCGACAACTTTACTTTCTAGTTATAAGATCTAAATTTCTTCTTGCCAATGACTACAAATCTATGTTTTTGTCTATTTACTAATGTACTATGTTACTTTACCGTAACGAGGCCCAAAAACCACTAACTGTTTTAGTTTATTTTAAACCTTAAGTTTAACTTTAACTACTGTACATTCCTGGCTATATCTAGGCTTGTTCTAGGTCTGGATAGGGCTTGATGCACCTGTCTGTAAAGCCCCCGAAATTCCCCATCGAACGGGGTGGAAATCAACCCTTCAACCCTACCCACTTAAGGGTTTGTTGCATTAATCTATCGAAACTATTTACATGTTTGAACTTGTTAACTATTTAGGGTTGACTTCCCGAAAAACTGTGCCCTTAGGGCTGTTGGGCTATATGCCTTACGGTAGGTGCGTCATCCCTCTATCCAGATACACATCTTACAAAGCCACCCCTCTAAGGGTGGAAGTACTAAAGGGTCAGAAGCCCGGAAGGGGAAAAAATCGGTGTTTTCATATTTTCCTAATTTGTGGCTTTATGCCTTAACTGACCATACAGATGTATACATATTTGGATAGGGCTTAGTGCCAGCTCTTAAATGCCTATTGTCTAAAGCATAAATATCAAGATTTTCTGTATGTTTAGTAAAGGGAATGGTGATTTGTCTGTCCACCCTACTACCTTTTGAGAAGCTGTCCTGTGTCGGTATATGTGAAATGTCCGATACCTGTGTACCTCCTTTACCTTTTACCAGATACCTTTTTTAAGAGTTTACCAGGAATGTGTACATACATATCTATTTTCAGCTAAATAAGTTCCCCAAGAACGTCTTACGCGCCTGGGGAAAACGACAACAAATTATGAATTTAATTTTCGTAACAAAAGTATCTAAACTATAACTTATCTTATGTTTTACATAAGCTCGTATGTATGCGAGTTATATAATACTATTTGACGCTACCGTCGCGAACAGAAACAATTCAGCGTCGTTGGTTATTATACTTCACCGTTACATCCTCGAGATTTATATTCACCAGGTAGTACATTTCTCAATGTACTGGGCACCGAGCACAATTTCAGAGCTAAAAAAAAAAACAGAAACATCCTACCAGTAGCGCCACCCCCGGCATACCCGTGCAACACTCGCACCCAACTGTCATTCATTTTTCTTGTGCGGGCATCGCAGCGTCTATTTTTTATAAATAGTGGTTTTAATCGTTATTCAGAGTTTCGAACACGACAAAAGTGTTTATATATTAATATGGGGAAAAGAAAGAGCTCCGATGAACATAAGATTCGGAAGAAAATTCGCCGGTTGGAGAAACGCCTACGTAAGCGTTATTCCAGCGATTCAAATTCCGAAGGTCAGTCATTTTTTGTTTTCATTTTGCGTTGTTTCGTTATTACTTATCAGCAATCAAAATAACATTAAGTACCTAATAGTACCTAGTTATAATACGGTAATAGAATCGTTAGTTTCTTTTAATTTTTTATTTTATGAATACCCTCCTTCGTCCTGATTATTGGAGACTATCTCGAATATTTACATTCGTATTCAAAATATATTTCTTATGTCTTGTCAGCGTTTACGTTCTGTTATATGATAATTAGATATACCTATCCTCTCGAGAATTAGCGTGCTTTAGTACTATGACGAGATCATAGTCGCACCCTTTCTAGTATTTAAATAATTTTAACCAAAGTTTATGCGTACTATAACGAGATTATAGTCTAAACTTTTACACACACTAAATAGTAGGTACTGTAATGAGATTGCAGTCACATAAAAACGGCCTGTGGCCAAGTGTCATAACCAGATTATGACCTTTGTTTTATCTCATACTCCTACAGAGTTCGCCGAAGATAGTTCACACTGGCCATACCTTAGGTCGGATGGAAGTAGCTCTGAGGCTGAACGGTCTGATACCGCTAAAACTTACGAGGTAAGGTCAACGGAGGCAGTCCCAGAAGTTTGCACCCTCGGGAGACCTTCGGAGCAGAATGAGATAATTCATTCCCCTGTTGCTGGGCCGCAACTCTCAGGAGTAAATATACAGTCTGATTTATTACCTACAGCAGCGACAACCGATCAACCGGAGACGTTGCCTGCTGAAATATTAGAGGTGTTAGGCCAAGCCAAAGGCAAACTCTAAGTATTCGGACCTAGAATTCAAGAAGAAGTCTCTGAACGTTGGGGGCGTATTATGACAGAAGGTCTGAATAAAGACCAGAAACGGGACCTGTTGGATAAACTGCTTGTGCCTGAAAACTTTACTCTAGCGAAGGCACCTACATTAAATCTGGAAATAGGAGCGGTCTTAACAGAATCGGCTCGAAACAGAGACAAACGTCTAGAGAGATCCCAACACCAATTAGGATTAAGTATAGCAGGTTTGACGAACGTCATTTCAACACTTATCGGCGGAGATATTGGCAAGCTAGATATGATTAAAAAGGTTTCCGAAGTGGATCAAGTGCTGCTCGATCTACACTTTGAAAGTACTGTTAATCGACAAAGACTAGTCACCCCTGTTTTGGATAAAAAGTTCCTGAATATCATTCAAGACGCGAAAAGGGACTTGTTTCTGTTCGGGGAAACCCTAGGTGAGAAGATTAAAGCTTCGAAAACGGCAGAAAAATCTGTCGACGAAGACGCAGTAGAGGTAACTAAACATGCTGGTAGATTGACATATTTTATTCACGCATGGAAGGAGATCACTAATGACCCAATTGTGTTACAGACTGTTAAGGGTTATAAAATTCCTTTAAGCTCACCGGTTTCTCAAGAAACTGAACCTATTAATGCCAAGTTCTCCGCGCAGGAGACATGTAATTTATCCCACGAAATATCCAAATTACAATAAATTGGCGCCGTCCTCCGTTGCACTGACATTCCAGATCAGTTTGTGTCTAAAATCTTCTTAAGGCCTAAAAGCGATGGCAGTTTTCGGTTTATTCTTAATTTAAAATGATTAAATAGGTTTATCGACGCGCAACACTTTAAAATGAAGGATAGTCGCACGGCCACAAAACTAATGTCACAATCATGTTTTATGGCCTCGATCGACCTCAAAGAGGCGTACTTTTTAATATCAATACATAAAGCTTATCGTAAACTGCTTAGATTTAAATTTCAAGACCTAACGTATGAGTTCCAATGTCTGCCATTCGGTTTGTGTTCGGCTCCATACACATTTACCAAACTCTTAAAACCGGTAGTGTCTCTTCTCAGAAGCAAAGGACTATTTTTGGTCAATTACCTCGACGAAATACTTTGTCTAGGGTATACGTACGAGGACTGCTATAAATGTGTCCTTGAATGCAATAACTTATTGAGAAAACTGGGGTTCGTCCTGAACTATGCAAAGTGCCAACTAGTACCTAGTCAAAATCGTACTTTTTTAGGTTTCGACCTAGACTCAACTAGCATGACCCTAGGATTACCTTCGAAGAAACGTTCGAACGTTCTAGACATGGTAAAAATAATTTCTAAAAAGAAAATACTACCTATAAGATCGGAAAATTTCTAGGCGTGTTGACGTCGGTTTGCCCGGCTGTCCCTTACGGTTGGGTTTAGGGTCACCTGTTCACAAATGAAACACCCAAATTTCCAAACATCTTGTCTCTGTCGTTTCTCAAGTTTCGAGTCTAATTTTTTGTACCAAGATAGACAATTTAACTAGTAATCGCATCGTATTTAACATTTTTACTTTACTTTTGTAGTTTATTTATAAAAAAGGTTTAAAAAAAAAATTAACTTTGTTTCATTGTGTCCGTTCAAAATTCAAGTGTTTCATTGAATACGCGTAGTATTCAATGAAACACTTGAATTTTCACAATGAAACAGTTAATTAGGTACAATGAATAGTAGGTAGTATATATGTTGGTATGTAGATATTTTGTTTGCTTTGAATCAACTAGGTAAGTAAGCAATACATTTAAATGAAAAAAATATGCTTTAATCTTAATAAGTTAACAATCAGACTTTAACATTAAAAATCACAGAGACCTACTGGTTCCGGACTAACAAGAAATCAATCACCCTGTCCCTGTGTTACAGATCTTAAAAACTAAAAAAAAGAAAAAAACATACGTTTCATTCTTCTAATCCGTGTCATTCCCATTCTTATTCTTTTTAGCATATGTAACGGTTTAATGTGGGTAGTGTGGGTACTGTACACACTGTTTTATTGTATACAACATGCTTTCGTTTCATTGTAAACCAACCACGTCATTTTTTATAAACTATAGAAAAATTTCAACAAAAAGTGAACTATTTTCATACGGATTCAGGTCAAAAGACACTTTGAAATGTACATAGTGCAACGTCATATTTAACAATACGAAATTATTTTCTATAATTTGCTAAAAAAACACCAAATATTACGATTTTTTTTTCTTTTTTGTAGCAATATCGGTTATGTATGTGTCACTAGAGACGCCCTCTTACACACGGCGCGCTCGCAAACTTGGCATGTGCTGGGGGGTCCTGAGCGTGTCCATTCTTGCTATCCAGCACTATCTGCTAACTATGTTGCCTTACGTAAATCGGGAGACGATTATGACGCTAATATGTTTTTAAGCGAATCACTAAAAGATGATTTTTCTTGGTGGGAAAATCACATCATGACTGCAAAAAATCCGATTAAACGCGGTTCGTACGCGTTAGAGATCTATAGCGATTCATCCTTATCAGGCTGGTGGCAATTATGTGCAACGGAGAACGTACTAACGGTTTTTCGAACGTTCCTGATACTAAACGCCTCATCAACTATTTGGAACTGAAAGCAGCCTATATCGGATTAGTGTTTCGCTAAAGACCTCAGAAACGTCGAAATATTAATGAGGATCGATAATACAGTCGCAATATCTTATATTAATAGAATGGGTGGCGTTCAGTATAGCTACCTAAATACATCACGCACAATTTATGGCAGTGGTGTGAGGAACGTCAGCTCTTTGTATTCGCATCTTATATTAAATCTAAGGACAACATCGAAGCCGACGAAGAATCACGACGCACCAACGTTGACACGGAATGGAATCTCGCATCACAAGCATTCGGAAATATCGTTAATACATTCGGACAACCAGAGATCGATCTCTTCGCGATCTGTATAAATAATAAGTGTGATAAATACATATCCTGGAAACGAGATCCATCCGCTTTTAACATTGATGTTTTTACAGTTGACTGGGGTCCATATTACTTTTACGCTTTTCCGCCGTTTTCTCTGATCTTAAAATGCTTGCGTAAAATTATCAACGACCAAGCAGAGGGGATCATGTTAGTTCCTCACTGGACCAGTCAACCTTGGTACCCTCTCTTCGTGTCTCTGACACGTAGACAACCGCTATATCTTCGACCTAATCGACAATTGTTATCGTCTCCTTCCAGGGACCCTCATCCTCTCTGGAGAACCCTTAACCTGGTATCATGTCAGTTATCCGGAAGGCGTTTTCACGCCAATCAATTAAATCAGATACAATAGAAATCATGATATCTTCACTGTCGCGCAACTCCTTAAAGCAGTACGATGTGGCGCTTAGAAAACTATTTTTTATTTGCAACTCTCTTTGCAAGCAATTCGCGTCTGGACGCTGGCTCCAAGCAACCACCAACTTTACCTCGTTGTGACTCTTCGATGCCGAAGATCACAGTTCACATTAAAGAGGTCCGAAGAGTATTGTGCAGTCTAGACGTGAATAAGGCCAGCGGGCCTGACGGCATTCCAGCGAGAGTGTTGAGGCAATGTGCACCTGAACTGTCTCCTGTGTTAGCACGCCTGTACCGCCTCTCTCTTCAGAAAAGAACGGTGCCGAAATCATGGAAGCTTGCGAATGTGCAACCGGTGCCCAAAAAGGGAGACCGTGCTGACCCTGCACATTACCGTCCGATCGCCATTACCTCCATCCTATGCAAGGTTATGGAAATGATTCTTAACAGTGACCGTCAATATGGCTTTCGCCGGGGACGGTCAACTGGCGATCTTCTTGTGTATGTCACGCACTGCTGGGGCAAGGCCATCGAGAGACACGGCGAAGCACTTGCCGTGTCGCTCGATATCTCGAAGGCCTTTGACAGGGTTTGACACGCAGGTCTGCTCAGCAAGCTTCCTGCTTATGGTATCCCAGTTGGTTTTTGTAGCTGGATATCAGACTTCCTGAGTGAACGGTCGATCCGAGTAGTCGTTGACGGCTGCTCCTCTGACCTCATGGCTATTGATGCCGGAGTTCCTCAGGAGTCCGTTCTCTCTGCAACTCTTTTCCTGCTGCACATCAATGACCTACTTCAGCTTGGTCTTGTTGGGTACGCAGATGACAGTACGGTTTCAGAGAGATACTTGTCCAGCGCAACAACCAGCGGGGATGAAGTTCGTTCCTTGAGAGAGGCCATGGTAGAGCGGACAAATTCGACCTTAAGCCTTGTCTCCCAGTGGGGTGACAATGTGGTCACTTTTAACGCCACCAAAACACAGGCGTGTCTTTTTACCGCAAAAAGGAGTCGTTTTGACCGAACTCCTACTTTTCGGGGTGCATCTGTTCCTGTGACTGATCGGCTCGAGCTCCTAGGCATGGAGTTGACATCCAGTCTCAACTTCGGCGCCACCATCGAGTACAAAGCCCAAACCGCTGCCAAAAAGCTAGGCATCCTAAATAGGGTGAAGCGATACTTCAAGCCAGGACAGCTTTTAACTCTATATAAAGCGCAAGTCCGATCCTGCATGGAGTATTGTAGCCACCTGTGGGATGGCTCAGCTAAGTATCAGCTTGCCGCGCTTGACTCGGTGGAACGCAGAGCTAAGAGGCTCATCGGTGACGAAAAACTGGTGGATACCAAGCTACACAGCTTGGCTCATCGCCGTAAGGTTGCCTGCTTGTCGGTCTTCTACAGATTGTACTTCGGTGAGTGTGCCCAAGAACTCCACGACCTCATTCCACCGGCCCCCTTCTACCATCGGACATCCAGACGCACTGCATCTTACCATCCCTACCTTGTTACTATTCCACCAATTCGCACTAAGCGTTTCCAAACGTCTTTTATAATGCGCACAGCAAAGGAGTGGAATTATCTGCCTGCGTCTGTGTTTCCAAACGCATACAACCCTAATCTCTTCAAAGTTAGAGTGAACAGGCTCCTTCTGGGTAAGCTCGCTCCATCGTAGACTTTGTCTCTGTCATCTTTGACCTTGACTAGAGTCAAGAGCAAACCCATATCAAATAAAAAAAAGGTCTAGCCTTCTTCAAATTCCTTCGACGTGAACTGCGACCACCCAACTGCGTCCAGCTGCTCTGACGTCCTGTACCGATGTACGAAAGGTACCATACTTGCCATACGTGTACCGTTCTTCTTTCTTGAGTTTTGAACTTGCTGTCTTCGGGAATGATTGGGGTTAGGGATGTTTGCTTACCAGGGAATCAAATAAAGATGCAGATTGACTGTTTGAACACTGCAGCTAGCGGTTTAAGGGATGAAATTCGCGACTATGTACTTTCTATTTAAAAGTTCTATATATCTTCTTGCCAATGACTACGAGTTTACGATTTTGACCTATTTACTAATGTACCATGTTACTTTACCGTAACGAGGCCCAAAAACCACTAACTGTTTTAGTTTATTTTTAACCTTAAGTTTAACTTTAACTAGGGTACATTCCTGGCTATATCTAGGCTTATTCTAGGTCTGGATAGGGGTTGATGCACCTGTCTGTAAAGCCCCCGAAATACCCCGTCGAACGGGGTGGAAATCAACCCTTCAACCCTACCCACTTAGGGGTTTGTTGCATTAATCTATCAAGACTATCTACAAGTTTGAACTTGTTAACTATTAAGGGTTGACTTCCCGAAAAACTGTGCCCTTAGGGCTGTTGGGCTATCTGTATTACGGTAGGTGCATCATCCGTGTGCGTTACCCAGGCCAGATGTTGTCGAAAATGGTCATTTGAATCTTATAGATAATTAGTTTTGCGGCTTCTGTAATTGTTGCGCACATTTTTAAATTTGTTGCGCTTATAGTTTTTTAATTATTTCACAAAAACATTTCCTGCTGGGGTAACGTTACCCCAGCCAGACCTTTTTCTTTCTAATGGGAATATTTAAATAATTACTAGCTATAAAATTAGTTGTCTAGATGAAGTAAATGTTGTGCTTATTTTGTATTTGTTCTTTCATCGGTTGCGAAGTTATTCGAGATTTTGCTGTTTGGTTTTGCTAGATCTTTGAAATGGTTAAGCGGATTCTTATCATATTTTGTACATGGCTTCTTAGGAATTAGTTTAAATTTGTTCTACAATAAAAAAACCAAAATAATACATAGCTTAAAGGTTTTATTTATTTTATTATATTTTTATTATTATTTTATTTTTATTTCTTTAAATAGAAAAACACTTCAATTGGTCCCAGCACTCTCAATAAGAGCTCTAAAGACTTACTTTAAACGTTATTTTAAAGCTTGTAACTGCCTTCAAATGTATGTGAAGTTTCATTAGTATCCTGTAAGTATTTAACAAGTTATGATGATATTGAGTTCTTCACGAGCACGGTCTTGATGCGCGCGGAGTTATTTGGCCACTGGATTGGATATATGAACTGAATGTTATGTCAATTATTAGTTTTTTAGTTCAGTTGTATATCAGTAAAATTTCAGCTCAGTACATTGGATAATTAATGAGATAATACGATTAAAGTCATCAGGAAGTGAATGACCGTGGTAACCCGACCAAGTTTAGGTGGTTACGAAAAAGCGAAAACGCAAAACATTATGGTACCTTCTAAAATATGTAGGATAGTGTTAAAAATTTAGTACAGACATGTACACAAGTTTAAAAAAAAACTACGTGATTATTAAATAATTTTATTGACAGGTAACATAATCATTTCAATTGAACTTTTAAAGTATTATTAAACTTATACTTAAAAACAATCACAGATTAAAATTACAGACAGTAATTTTGCTTTTTTGAAATTTTCTATTATTTTTTAATTAAATTATAGATTTCAGTATACACAGTACACAGTTACAGTTTTTATTTAAATATACACATATTGGACTGTGTAATGATCACAGACAATAAATAATATACAATGGTTTTTTTCTGTTAACACTAAACTTACGGTGCGTACAAACTATATAACATAACATGTTATATAAAATTTTTCATAGTGTTCATTTAACATTGTTGTATAACATTTTACATAGAGTTGTAGTGTTATATAACATGTTACATGGTCTGTACGCACCTTTACGTATGTCTACTAATACCTACTTATATCAATTAAAATCACAGATCAATGGTAATATCAAATGACATCACAATGTAGTAAAATGCTCACAGTTAGTCCTACTGTTTTTTTGTCTCATTTCAAATATCACATTTTTTCCTAAGTTTAAAATCACAGATCAAAAATAATAAAATTAAGTAATATTAAACTGCAGTCAAATAATTATGTTAGTATTACTTTTAACTAATTACAATCTCAAAAAGTCGACGTGTAAAGGTACATTCTAAAACTTTGTTGGTTTTTGTATAAAAATATCACAGATCATTTTGTAAAATGAGTATCCAAATACGTAAGTAACTTTGTGAAACAAAAGTTGTCATAAACAGAGATCTAGTTGGCGCTCTAGAGAGACCATAAGCGTAGGCAGATTTTGTTGATTCTTACGTCAGTCGATGAAATGGTCATGATTTAGGTTCTATATTAAAAAGTGTGAAATACCTGTTCGCGATCTTTAATTTAATAAAAAACATATTGCTTTCGACTGCATAAGATTGGAGACGATTTTTTTATTATTATTATTATCACATCTATAAAAAAATGTGACTAGCATTAAAATTCACAATTTTAAAGTAAATACACGTCAAGTGACAATACAAAATCTATAAAATAGTTTTGTATTTTAGATAAATTAGATAATTATTATAATAAGATATTATCAGATTGTAATGTATAAATAATCGCGTGGGGCATTAAATTAATCTGACTCTTCTGAATTTTGCTATACATATCGTCATAACATTGAAAAGTTCTACTTTGTGTTCGATAGCAATGAGCTTTGTATTGGCCAACTCCTTCGAAGCTGAGAGGTGGATTAAATTCAATGACTGCCAAGATCACATATAATCTATTATTAATTACAATATTAATTGGGATATCATTTAGCTGTATATTAATATCATGAAGCTCAAATATTATTAAATGGTTCAAATGATAATTAAAGGAAACTGTGCCTATTCTGCAAGAAACACAAAGAGGTGAGAAATCGTTTTTCATTCCTGCTTCTACAGACTTGTAAATTTGAAATACCTTTTTGTTTTATGAGATCTATATTCAATGGCAAGTATTTGCATTCAAATGTCTCTTTGTTTTTGTGGCTAGTGCAATTTGCGTTTGAGCAAATTCTTTTTCTAGTAGCGGAAAAGTATGAAATACAAATTTCTTCTAATATTTTTGTAATATTACATGCGCAATTTATAACATTGGGAGTAGTTTCGTTATTTGTTTCAAAATTTGCACAAAAAATATTACTTAAAAGTACATCTCTTTGGTTGTAGAGTTTTTGGCTGAAGTTCTTTGCAGTAGCAAGATTTGCGATGAACGTCGTAAAAGCGTCATTTTGCATTCTTTTACTGTTGTTGATCTCCTGTCTGAATGTTTTTCTTTCTTTGTAGGCTATGGCTAATGCTTGCGAGATTGCGTCAAATGCACAAGTATTAGTCAGAATTATACTTTTATTTGATGAGATATGGCTATGTTGCCATTTTGTAATATATATATATAGGTTTTATGCTAACGTTTGTTTTTTGACGAGAAACAACAAGACCTCGCCAGTTTTCTACTTCAACAGGTTCGTCCTGAAATATAGACTCTAATTCAAAGTCCTCATTGTACTTCACGTTTCGTGTATGAACTGCAGTATTTCTATTTACTAGTAAGTTTTGAACATTTGAATTTTCTAAGTTATATGTAGATGTCTGCGGAATAGGCGCATTTTGTAAAACTACAATTTACTTTTTGTTTTATGTGTCAAGTCAAAATCATTAGTCATTTCGTTTTTGTAAAATGTCTTTATTTAATTTTGTTTTTACTAAATTTTCAGAAATGTTTAATTTAACAGACCCATTTATAAAACTATAGTGTTGTACTATGAACTCATCAAGTCGTATTCGCTCATCTTTGGTATTATAATATATGGTCTCTAGGTCCTTAAAGTGATTTTCAGTATTTGAACTACTAGCTACTTCTTTTCATTGACAAAATATTTGGTCATAACATTACCCCACATAGGTAATTTTCGCAACAGCCTTTTTAAAGTATCGTTTATAGACGGCAAATAATACTCATTTATTTGTTCATGCTTTGGGTCAAGTAATAGCAAATATAACTTTTCCGTTTCCATTATTTTGTTGTAATAATTTATAAGAGGACAAACAGTACCAGTATTCATAGTTACCTCGTCATTTTCATCTAGAAAATGTTTATCTGTTTGATCATCGCTATCGACATCAATCACATTAGTATCATCCTTATAATCAATCAAACGCTGTAGAGCTTGCTCATATTTACCACATAGCTGACCATCTAAACCAGGACTAACATATTTGTGTAATGATACTGTTACTATATCATTGATAACAGATTTTATTTCCTTATAGCAATGTAGTGTATGAATTTTCTTAATACAGTTAATATAAAAATATTTGGATTTTTCTGACGCTTTGTCAAAACTACTTTGTTTAGGCAGTTTTTAAAAAAAATGCGATTTGTCTAACCGAATATAACAAACCGGCACACACACATTTAGCCCTTCTAAAAGCGAAAAACACTGCGATAAATAACCATTTGTATCGGTATGAAGAAAAGTACGACATATTGCTCCTAGTAGTGCAAATGAATCGTCACATACTATTTCTTTGGGTAAAGATCGATTTACTGCCCATGTACTTAACCAAGTAGCTATAGCTTCAATTGTGTGTGACTGTGATACCATATAACATAAAGGAATACTAGTACAGGTAGTGTATGCCATGACAGCATATAGAAAAGCATGTTTAGCGTCTTTAAGACTTACTCCTGGAGGCGGTATCGGTTGAAAAATCGAACCAGTTGCGTCGATGGACAAAACAGTGTGTGTATTTTTTAAAATGTCATCATAATATTTACTTTGTTAATTTGTCCATAAGTAAATAAAAAAGGGGCAAGAGAAAATTTCCGTATAAATGTATCGAATGGGGAACTTTGAGACATTGCATAGATGGATAATATTGTGTTTTTATCAAATTGAAGGGCCCTTTTAACATCATGTCGTATTTTCCTTAAATTACCTAATTTGGGTAGCGTTGGAGGTTCTTTTGGATTATCTGTTTTCATGAGTTCATCAGCCAGTAAAGTTCTGACTTTAAGCGCCTTTTCATACTTTAATTTATTGTGCAGCAATTTTTTGTTTTCGTGTCGATGTAAGTTTATTTTTAACATTCAAATCGTGGACATGATCTTTCTTGTAACTATTTATTTGTCAAATTACCTCTAAAAAATTTTCAGTTTTAGGAGATATGTCAACAATAATAACTGCGCCACACTGAGTACATTTTCCATTGCATTTAATAGAGTCAAACAGAAAGTTCGTAGGTACGTAATTATTTTTAAAAGCAAACGTACAATTAAGATCTGTTTTTTTCCATATTTGATCTTGCAGCTCATTAGTCCAACTTTTCTGTAACAACGTGTGGTTTTTGGGTGCAATACGTTTAAATTCGTGAATATCCATTAGAAACTTTACTTTGAAATCAGAATTACTGTTGCTATCATCAATATTTTCAAAATCAACGTTATTGTCAAAGTACTTTCTTTTTTTCGTCTTGTCTGTTACGTCATCAACCCGTACATCTGTGACACTATCATGGAAAAAATAAAAATTATTACGTCTCACTGACATTTGTATGGCCATTTTAGACATCTTATGTTGAAACATTTCATAAAATTCATTCTGTATACGTTCATATACATCATGATTAATAGAAGGACACGACTTATTAAATATATGTGAATATTTAGAAATAATGCGCTTTTGATCTTGCAATGGTATAGCGCTTTTTCTACCTGTCATTTTGTTTAGTTAATTCTTGATTGAGTGCACGAGCGTATTCACTGTGGATAACGGGCTAAGAAATTAAATAATTGAGGTCCGCAAATATTGGTCGATGAGAAGATTGCCATTCCATCGTACATCGGTCATCAGAACATCTATAACAAAACAAAAAAAATAACTGTAAATATAACATAAAGTTTTATTTACAGCTAAAGGGCTGTCGAATTATAATATGAAAATAGAGGAAAAAGAACAGAGATTCAAAACAATATTGTACACAATAAATGCCTAGACAAAAAAATACATTATCAACAAACTTATAACACTCCTCTTTTTGCGTCTAGGGTTAAAAATTATATGTTGTCGTCGTCACTATCAGCTAACAAAACTGCTTTTCCTGGTATCAAATTAAAAATTTCACCTAAAAATATACTTAAGTAACACTATTATAACAACTCGTAACAGAAACTCATAATAAAAAAACGTACAATTTTGTATACGCCCGAGACGTAAACGGGGTGCGGGGGGCAAAAGTCCGAGTAACACACCAATCGCGCGCGATTGGCGCTACCTCATAAAAACGACTTTTGCGCATCTAACAACTTTTGCCAAGTTACGTGTCGGGGACTGTAATAGCGCGCGTATTTAGAGCATTTTTATTTACCTACACATTACATTTGTAATAATCTATTTAAGTCATGATCCATAGTAATAAAGATTGAACAGTGGCCAGCAGGTCAACCTACCTAAATCGTAGTAATATATACCTAGCTAGATATACGTAGGTATGTACTCGTACGTAGATTGAGAGTTTTACAGACGTAGAGGAGAACGTCAAACGATATTTTTTACAACTTCACCACGCAGCCATAGTCGCCACCACACTCATACGTAGGTATTATGTCGCCATCACCGCGTCCATCATCGCGGCCCACGGCTATTGCTATGTTGCCATTCTGTTAATGCCTACACTAAAAACAAAGAGTAATTTTTTTTTTGTCTAAATCCTTAATGGGGTTTCAATTGTAGTTTTGCTACCTACATATTTGAAACTCGAATCGTCATCTATTTGCGATTTTATATCAACGCGAATGTCGCAACAAGGTAATTATGGATTTCTTAAAGTCTACGTGTCCAAGGAGTTTGTGGAAATAAATAAATACCTACCTGTTGCGGTAGTCCCGACTCCCGACATTGATAACGATAAAAATCGGTCGCTAAGTCATGAATTTCATTAATCAAGTTTCAAGTCATATTTTGACAATATACCTATACACAAAAACCTTCCACTTGAATCAATCTATCTATTAAAAAAAACTGCTTCAGAATCCGTTGCGTAGTTTTAAAGATCTAAGCAAACAGGGACAGACAAACGGCAAGCGACTTTGTTTTATAGGTACTATGTAGCGAAGGATAAATATGTCGTTATCATTGTTGAGAATTCCAGTCTAGGTAATAATTAAGTACGAAAGAAAAGAAAATAATAAGTTCCTAAATTTAAATATTTAAGCCTTCAAAAAATACAGTTTTAGATAAGTACCTAACAACATGTACATATTAATAATAATTTTGCTACTATTTCTGTAGTTACATTATACAAGCTTACCTTGTTCGTGAATTCATCAAGCAGCCTGCACCATGACTATGATCATCAATAGAAGCACTCCACATTAGCAGTAATTCGCCACACTTATTATTTTACATTAGCTCTCACGCACTCTATAAATATTTGCAAAAACAGGAAACGGAACTGCCGAAACGCATGCGCACTCTACAAGATGAATTATGTGATTACGGAGCAGGTTTAGTGCGATATGCAAACAATGCGCCCCTTCACCCCACCCCTTCCGCGTCCCACCGAACGACATGTTATATCAGTGATTTTTGATAAGTTTGTGCAACTGGAAGATAATAATAATGTTTTCATAGTACAGATATTATTATATTATTAATGTATTTAACAGTGTACGCGTCTGTACCGAAATTGTAAGGTGTATTATACTAAACATTTCAAAAGATAGTATAATGTTTTGCGTTTTCGCTTTTTCGTAATCACCTAAACTTGGTCGGGTTACCACGGTCATTCACTTCCTGATGACTTTAATCGTATTATCTCATTAATTATCCAATGTACTGAGCTGAAATTTTACTGATATACAACTGAACTAAAAAACTAATAATTGACATAACATTCAGTTCATATATCCAATCCAGTGGCCAAATAACTCCGCGCGCATCAAGACCGTGCTCGTGAAGAACTCAATATCATCATAACTTGTTAAATACTTACAGGATACTAATGAAACTTCACATACATTTGAAGGCAGTTACAAGCTTTAAAATAACGTTTAAAGTAAGTCTTTAGAGCTCTTATTGAGAGTGCTGGGACCAATTGAAGTGTTTTTCTATTTAATGAAATAACCTTTAAGCTATGTATTATTTTGGTTTTTTTATTGCAGAACAAATTTAAACTAATTCCTAAGAAGCCATGTACAAAATATGATAAGAATCCGCTTAACCATTTCAAAGATCTAGCAAAACCAAACAGCAAAATCTCGAATAACTTCGCAACCGATGAAAGAACAAATACAAAATAAGCACAACATTTACTTCATCTAGACAACTAATTTTATAGCTAGTAATTATTTAAATATTCCCATTAGAAAGAAAAAGGTCTGGCTGGGGTAACGTTACCCTAGCAGGAAATGTTTTTGTGAAATAATTAAAAAACTATAAGCGCAACAAATTTAAAAATGTGCGCAACAATTACAGAAGCCGCAAAACTAATTATCTATAAGATTCAAATGACCATTTTCGACAACATCTGGCCTGGGTAACGGACACGCATCATCCCTCTATCCAGATACACATCTTACAAAGCCACCCCTCTAAGGGTGGAAGGACTATGAGGTCGGGGGGGGGGGGGGGAATCTGTGTTTTTATATTTTTCTATTTTGTGGCTTTATGCCTTAACTGACCATATAGATTTATACATATTCGGATAGGGCTTAGTGCCAGCTCTTTAATGCCTATATTTTAAAGCCTAAAAATCTAGGTTTTTTGGATGTTTAGTAAAGGGAGGTGCCTGTGAATGGTGGTTTCTCAGTCCACCCTACTACCTTTTGTGTAGCTGTCCTGTGTCGGTGTATGAAGAATGTTCGATACCTGTGTACCTCCTTAACCTTTGACTTTTACCAGATACCTTTTCCAAGGGTTTACCAGGAATGTGTTTGGGGATGTGTAACCCTACCTATATATTTTAGCTAAATAAGTTCCCCAAGATGTCTCACGCGCCTGGGGAAAACGACAATAATTTTATGATTTTAATTTTCAAACTACAACAAGTATTTAAACTATAACTTATCCTATGTTTTACATAAGCTCTTATATTTTGCGAGTTATATAAAGCTATGACGCTACCGTCGCGAACAACATGGTTTAAATAAAAGTGTCCGTGGAGTTTTTTGCACGTTCTTCTCCATAGAGATTACGCTTTGGAACATGTTTGGAACGCAAATAGCTTCATGTTTTTTGACTGACCGTCTTTGACATAGTCTTCAAAAGTGCCTGTAAACGGTTTATTTGAAATATACGATTTGAGTTTTGAGTTTGAGGTCGCCCTCGCAGGTGCGTAGTACATGCCTCGCCACGAATATGAAGGTACATAACTTGCCTCGCAGTTTGTACCCACCTTTAGAACGACGCCTTAGAACGATGCATTAGATCGACGTCTTAGGATGACGCCTTCAGACTTAGACGAAGTCTGACAGTGACAAAGTCGACCGTCGACGATGTGAGCTTGCCCAAAAGCCTATTTTTGCCTAAGTTCATAAAATAAGGTAGGTAAATAAAACTCCAGCTTTAATTCTTCATAATTATTTGTATTGTCAGTTTATGTGTAATAGTTCACAACATTTGCAGAACTAAGATATACAAATTTTATGACCAATAATATCAGTGATGACTCAAAATATTTATAAAATGTACAATATAATCTCATTCATTTGACTTACACAGTTAAATATTTACAAAATATTAGATTTGATAAAATTGTATACAGCGTCGTTACTTTTAGATTACAGTGATATAAATACATAAAAAATAAAAGTAACTAATAGATATTTACAAATTAATCAGGTCATAATTCAAGACTTCAATCTTGCTGTGTGGTTACTCGTGGATATAACTGAAACAAAGAATACAATTGGTTAATAAGTTACCAAAGACAAATCAGATTTGCGTTAAGTAAGTATTAAAATGGGCAACACAAGACAGTCAATGTGTGCCATTAATAAAATTAGTTCAGTAGGTAAAAGGCATTTTTGGGCAGAAAACCTCTACTAAAAATCACCCTAAACCTCGCATGGGGTAGCGGCCATGAGGAAGGTTGTTAGTTTGACCTAAGGTGCGTTTAAACAGCGCGCAAACACGAGTTGTGCGAGGCCCGGCGCGTGATTTTCAGCGCGCCACGCGCCGTTTAAACAGCCTACGGTCGGCGCGGCTCGGCAAGAATCAAAACAAAACTAAAATCTGTGATACGCGCCGTGTATACGAGTATGCTTGCGATCGAATTTAGCCGAGCCCTTTAAACGCACCTTAATGGGTCGCACGGATACTCCCCTCGCGTTATAAGAGTGGACTCATCCATCTGTCCCTTACGAAGGAAGTTCAGAGTAGTAGTCGACGAAGCGCTGTCCAGCCCACGCCCGGCGACGGCGGGCGTGCTGCAGAGCAGCTGCTTGTCGCCAGCGTGTCACTCACGCTACACCGACGACATAGTCTAGTCAACAAGTGCTTTTTTGGTCAACTTTTTTCAGCATTCTTGGAAAAATATGAATGAGGTGTCATTCGATTCGGAAAAGCATGTAGATGATTTTTGAAAAAATAAAATAAAGTACTTTTTACTGAAAAAAGGAAGAAGGATTTGGTCTTTTGCAAATATCTCAAAAACTGATCAATATTTTTGAAATCTAAAAAAGATTCGAAAAGAGAAGGAAATTTCCCAAGAAAAAGTCTTGATTCTCGGGACTGTAGGACTAATATTTATAACTTTCCCAGAGGAGTGACTCTTACTCTAATGAATGAAACAAAAACAACCATTACTTGTTTTAACGATTTTTTTTAAATAATTTTAGCATTGCAATGTATTTTTTTTCTCCTTAAACGCAACTCGTGGTTGTTTTTGTTTCATTAGGTAGAGTAAGAAAAACAATAGGAGGTAATTTTTTTATTGCTTATTACAAATTGTTTATATACAATGAAAAATTAAATAAATCCAATCCTTTTTCTTTTTATTGTGAAGAGAAAAATAAATAATGATTAAAAAAATGGTTCCTTAATCCTAATTATAAGTGGACTTAAATTTCTTCACTTTTTAAGGTTATTTTTATTCAGGGGTTTTTTAAATTTTTAATTTAATTTTTTCAGTAAATGGATTATAACTTTTGCAATTTTTTCGAGCGGTACTTTTTTCTAAAGTCATCTACATGTTCTTCCGAATCGAATGACCTCATTCATATTTTTCCGAGACTGCTGAAAAAAGTTGACCAAAAAAGTACTTGTTGACTAGACTAACATCCCCACTACGCCTAGACTCGACACTCGCGCTGTACGCCGATGGAGCCGCGGTCATTACTATCTCGTCCAACGCGAAGTACGCGGCGGTCACGCAGCGCGCTGTGTACCTACTCCCCGCGTGGCTCGCCAAGAGGTGACTGTCGATTATCGTAGGTAACACGCACGATCATCACAGGATCGGAAACTGTCCCGCCGCGTTGAAACACGGCTGCAAGAAGCCAACGTCAATTGGGCGCCCCGGGCCAAGTACCTGGCTGTTAGCGACTGTCAACTGACGATGGGGGGCGTAGAGTCGCCGCGCAGGGCAGGGCGGCCCGCAACCTGCTTAAACCAGTGCTCTCATCACGACCTCTGGCGCGCGTCTAGTTGATTGTGTACAGATAGTACACCCGTCCCATACTTGCGCGGCGCTAACTCACCCCCAGCAAGTTCCTAGGCACGTAGCCCTCGCTCCCCTGGTCGTCACGACACCACCACCACTCGCGCTCGCTGTCGTCTCCCTTGCGCAGCACCTGCAGGCGCGCTGGATATATGAATGTGTTGCTAACTCACCCCCAGCAAGTTCCTAGGCACGTAGCCCTCGCTCCCCTGGTCGTCACGACACCACCACCACTCGCGCTCGCTGTCGTCTCCCTTGCGCAGCACCTGCAGGCGCGCTGGATATATGAATGTGTTGCTAACTCACCCCCAGCAAGTTCCTAGGCACGTAGCCCTCGCTCCCCTGGTCGTCACGACACCACCACCACTCGCGCTCGCTGTCGTCTCCCTTGCGCAGCACCTGCAGGCGCGCTGGATATATGAATGTGTTGCTAACTCACCCCCAGCAAGTTCCTAGGCACGTAGCCCTCGCTCCCCTGGTCGTCACGACACCACCACCACTCGCGCTCGCTGTCGTCTCCCTTGCGCAGCACCTGCAGGCGCGCTGGATATATGAATGTGTTGCTAACTCACCCCCAGCAAGTTCCTAGGCACGTAGCCCTCGCTCCCCTGGTCGTCACGACACCACCACCACTCGCGCTCGCTGTCGTCTCCCTTGCGCAGCACCTGCAGGCGCGCTGGATATATGAATGTGTTGCTAACTCACCCCCAGCAAGTTCCTAGGCACGTAGCCCTCGCTCCCCTGGTCGTCACGACACCACCACCACTCGCGCTCGCTGTCGTCTCCCTTGCGCAGCACCTGCAGGCGCGCTGGATATATGAATGTGTTGCTAACTCACCCCCAGCAAGTTCCTCGGCACGTAGCCCTCGCTCCCCTGGTCGTCACGACACCACCACCACTCGCGCTCGCTGTCGTCTCCCTTGCGCAGCACCTGCAGGCGCGCTGGATATATGAATGTGTTGCTAACTCACCCCCAGCAAGTTCCTCGGCACGTAGCCCTCGCTCCCCTGGTCGTCACGACACCACCACCACTCGCGCTCGCTGTCGTCTCCCTTGCGCAGCACCTGCAGGCGCGCTGGATATATGAATGTGTTGCTAACTCACCCCCAGCAAGTTCCTCGGCACGTAGCCCTCGCTCCCCTGGTCGTCACGACACCACCACCACTCGCGCTCGCTGTCGTCTCCCTTGCGCAGCACCTGCAGGCGCGCACCCGTGTCGAACGACAGCTCGTCACTGCGAGCCGCGCTGTACGAGAACACCGCGTATACTAGGCCGTTGTTCATGATGCCAAGTTTTTCTTGTACACCTGAAAAAAAATGAGGATGATACGTGGTTTGAATCAATTACAGTTCAAAAAAAGGTCTGGAACTGGCCGTGGTAGTAAGACTTGAAATAAAATTACGAAAGGCAGTTTTTCATCATATTTTCAGAGGAAAGACGTCTACTGTTTGTCATAGGTCTCCCCCAAGTATCGCCGCATTGACGGGCCCTGCGTGTATCGCATCCTACGGATTGCTCGCAGCACAGATAGTCGATGGGGTTCTGGAGTGGCGACCGTGTACCGGTAGACGCAGTGTTGGAAGGCCTCCCACAAGGTGAACGGATTACGTCCTGGTCAAGGCCGCGTGGAAGGAAGAACCTATGACATAAAGTCGACTACAATGACATGCGAAAAGAAGTAAGCTGTTATTAATTCATTTGATTACATTACATACATACAATAAAATATTGATTTCCAGTTTCTTACTTATATACTCATTTTAGGAAATCAATCTTAATTTGTAATGGATAAGGTTCCGTCCACTAAACAAGATAACAATTCGCCCTTTTTCAACGTTGTTTTGGAAATCATCGTTCCCGTTTTATTAAACCAGCGCCATCTATCGATAGTCTTCAGAACCTGTTTATAACATAAATAGTGAAAGTACTCACTGTAAAGATATTCGGAGCATCCGTCGAACCCTTCCTCGTCCTCTTCGCACTTCTCGGCCGCCGTCTCGTGGTCAGACAGCGTGGTTGCGAATATACACGCGCCTGAAATTATTCACAGATGAAACGTTAGATGGCGTTAGGAGTTTCCCTGTCCCTCGCGATGGGTGTTATAAAAGAACTGTAAAGTTTTTTGTGATGCATGGGCTTTCCAGCAGTTTACGCAATGGTTAAAATAGAAGCCTTGTTCTGTTCTAGTTTAAAAAAAAACCCCTTTATTATGTACAACATAATAAAGAAAGAGAGAGCTATTCTATAACAATATAAGTTACAGAAAATAAAGAATTAAAACATTACATAAGGTGACACAATGGGCGGCCTTTTCGCAAATACGACCTTTTCTGAAACAACCTTTGGATGGTTTTAAAAGAGAGAAAGAGAGACAGTACTGCAGCTAGTCTATATTGATAAAAAGCAGGTAGCTACTTATATACCACAACTAGCTTTTGCCTTTTGACTTCGTACGCGCATATCCCGTATTATCCCGTTCCCGTAAGAGTTCAGGAAATCCTTTCTTAGTGCTCACGTTTACTCCCCAAGAAACCTACTTGCCAAATTTCAACTTGCGATGACCATGACCAGTAGTTTCGGCTGTGCGTTGTCTGTCAGTCACTCAGTAATAGAAGTTTTTGATGAATATTAAGACACACACCATTATCGACGAGGAAGCGCACCATGGCTAGGTTGTTGCACGAGGCCGCACAGTGCAGCGGCGTCCATCCGTCCGAGTCCTGCGCGTTCACGTCGCAACCTAGCTCCACTAGGAATCTGGAAATGTACAATCAACCTCATTTAGTATACTATACTTGACATCCAACAACAATTGGACTATATGACCGTTGTTGAAATCTCATCTGTCAAATTATTTGGCTAAGAAGTTCTAAATGAAATATATTATATTAGTCTGGTGGCCTGTTATATTAGCCAGTCTAGTAAATAAACATTTTTTACCGAAGTTCATGGTTAGTTATTAAAATGCAGAATATTAATACTCACTTGACGATTTCAAAGTGCCCTGCGCAAATCGCGTTGTGTAGAGCGGTGATCCCTTCGTCATTTGCAGCGCTTGCATTCTGCACCTGAAATTACATTCATAGAAATAAGTATATGGTCGATATATTGCTACAATTTAACTGGGTGCCATAACGGTGGGCAACATGCAACTTCAAAATAATCACTACATAGTATAAAACAAAGTTGCTTTCTCTGTCCCTATGTATGCTTAAATCTTTAAAACTACGCAACGGATTTTGATGCGGTTTTATTTAATAGATAGAGTGATTGAAGAGGAAGGTTTATATGTATAATAATATCCATTAAATAGTGGAGAGATACTGTTATTTTTGAGGTTTCTAATGTGATGTCGTAAATAATTACATTTTAAGACGCAAACGAAGTTGCGCGGGTCAGCTAGTAATTACTAAAATAAAATACATACCTGTGTTGCCGTTTTCTTAACGAGTTCCAACTCGCCTTCTAAACTAGCATCCAACAGCAGCGCGAGGGGATCGAAGCTCACCCGCCTGGCCAGCGGCGCCTTGCCGCCCTGCTTCAAATTGCCCTTTTTCCGCCTCAGAACATTCTCAGGGCCCTGAGAATCCTGACCGTTCAAGTCTACCGAACTGATCTGCTCCGTTATGTCCGACACTACAATATCCTTACTATCTTCCTGACTTATTGATATGTTATTATTATTCAGCGCTCTATCAACCTCATCCTTCTGCTTCTTTTCCTTTAGGCCATTCTCATTAGGCATGGAATCGACTAAATGATCCATTTCGGGGAATAAGAAAGCTGGGGGCATCTCGATACGCCTGTTTATACTGACACTTATTCCGTTCTTTGCATTGCTAACGTTTCTAAGTTTGGGCTGCTCGCTCATCGGTGGTTTTCTTATAGTTAGTGGGCGTGCTTTGATTATCATTTCATTGCTACTCGTACTGCTGACTGACTCTTTCTGGCTTTGTTGTTCGCTGTCATTGGACAGGTCTGTAGGCAAGGGTATGGTGGGCATAGGGGTGATGTCAGTAGACTGATTGTAGCCAACATCGGTGTTCACTGACTGTCTTGGTGGTGTCTAAAATGAGAAGAAAAATTTATCAAAACATAAATATTTTGTGGATGTTAGGGATGACAGGACAAATAAACACACTAGTAACACACGTGCAAGTTAGCAACTTTAGAAATAACTGCTAATGACAATTTTGTACTTGATAATTTTTAGCAATGACCTGAGGACTTACCTTGATTGTTGGCTTTGGAGGTAGGGCCGGTTTGGGTGATTTGTCTGTACCGCTAACGTCAGGCGTCGAGAGCGGCGTGCTGGCACTTTGAGGCGGTGACAACAGGATACTCTGTGATGACGCATTCTGCCCGGCGAACGAACTGCCCGTACTTGACAGTCCAGACGCCGTGTTCCTAACGATCTGGGGTTGGGAGGTCACCACATTACTAGCTACATGATTTGATGATGAAACAGTGATGCTTTGGGTCTGAACGGTCTGTGGCTGGACCGGTTGGATCTTTGTGGAGGATGTCTGGTAAATGGGTGACGGTTTCCCACTCGAGACCTGAACTGATGTGGGTGCTACACTCGATACGGGCTTCTGGAATGAATGAATGACGATGATATTTACAGGTGATGTGTGATGGTGTGCAGCAACTGATAAAAGCTTTTGTGGACATACAATAATGGAGGTTAGTGGACACTAAGTGTGTAAGTGTTGATAAAAGTTATTACACCACAAAAAAAAAAGAATATATTAGTAATTTTAGCCCCTTATTGGAAACATTGCAACCAATAATTAAGTTATAAAGTTTGAGTGAACTGAATAGTGATACATTTTTTAATGTTTGGCTTTTGCAATGCTTTCAATCTGTTTTGCAATTTGTTTTAAAAGCTTGTCTTGCATATTGTCATGTGTTGGTAAATAAATATAATCTTAAAATAATGATAATACTTATTTCCTCAACACTATCTTCTAGTAGATTATTTGTTTAAAAAAGAATTCCCAGCATCTCCATAATGCATTTTATCTGATTTTGCATAGAAAATCCCCCCCAGTTAGTGTATATTATTAGGTATGAAACATGGATTTGTTTGTAGAAACTTACCCCAAATCCAATTGAACTGCTAGCAGATGTTGTACTGGAACCCAAACTTGGTGAGCTTCCCTTTAACACTTGCTGGCTCTTCCCATTACCTTTTGAAGCTTCATTGTTCTGACTATTACTCTGACTTAGCCTATTCTGTGGATATGCATGGTTCTCCTTCCCTTCCAGATTACATCTACTTGAGGAGTCGGATTTTTGCAACTGATATGTATTTTCTTGCTGATATGTGGTTTCTGTTTGACTTAGAGGTGTCGCTAGACTTTTATTCACAACCGATAAGGGTGTAGAATGTACAGTCATGTGATTTACGTTGATCGCATTTTTCGCGTCTTGGTTTTCGTTGTTCTTGCCATTGGTTTCAGGTTTTAATTTCCCGTTCGTACTCTGAGGGAATTTAGTGTTGTAAGGCAACGTTTGATACTTGGGATCGGACTTGCTTGCAGCAAATTCTGGCAGGAATTCTTGTTCGTTTATTTTCAGATCTTTGTTGGTTTGATTGCTGTTAGAACTGCTCGTGCTGTTTGGACTGTACTGCGGTTGTTTTAGGTAGTCCATGTATTTGTTCTGATCATGCATTGACTTCTGATCGTACGCGTTGCCGATCCCTTGCTGGACGTGACTAAAGTTCTCATGTTTGTTTGGATACTGCCCCGGATATTGATTCTCTTGAAGCCCTTGCGAATGAGTGTAACCGTTGAACAAGGGATTTATCATTTGTTTCTGTTGCAAATAATGAGCTTCCTGCGTTAAATGACTCTGTATGTTGTCGCTTTGTGTGTGTTGTTTTAATGGCACGTTGTTTTGTATTACATTCTGCTTCATCGCCTGCAAAATTTCATGAAAATTTAGATTAAAATTCACATCAGAAACCAATTTTTATATCACCGAAATTGAATAAACTTTTTTCGCGCCATGCTATTTTTTCAGTAAAATGTAAAATACTTTTTGTACTGTCATTGTAAACGTCAAAAACATTTCTTTTGATTACCAGTAACAAAAATAGGGTGATAAATATAGATTCAAAATTAAACACCGTTGTTAAAAAAAAATGGGATTTACCTATTTATATATTATAATATTTATATATTGTGATAAAATTACCTGGAAATTGGCATTATGGCTAACACTCTGAGCATGGGGTACATGATTATAAGGTTCGACAGCAGCAACATTTCCTCGAGCTTGTTGGTTCTTTGGTTGACTGTTTACTCCAGTGCTACCAGCAGAATAGCTGGGCAACTGTTGCAAGGGCGTGGGATTCGTCGTTCTGAAAATTTAAAAAATGCCCAAGTTAGATATTTATTTTTGACTAATTTTGATTTGTCGCCGACCTGACTGCTAAATACGCAATGTAAAATGAAGGCAACTTTCATAATTTATTAAAATTCGACTGTTCCTAGGGTCTATTGTGCCTCTAGACTCTATTGTTCCGAACCGACGGCCGTCACCGAGGAGCGACGGCTTTATGAACTTGTGACGTTATTGAAATAGGCAACTCACTGGCACAATGGGTCTAATTATTTTGTGAATTAAATTCGTGGTTTAGTATCATTTTAATTTTGGTTCATTAAATGCAATGGACACCTGAAGAAGGACGTCGTCGTCGAGGTCGACCGCGGCGAAGGTGGAGTGACGATCTCATCATGTTTGTGGGACAAACTTGGCCAGAAATCGCTCAAGACCGAGAGATTTGGAAGAAGAAAAATAAACATGCCAGTTTATGCATAAAAAGTTAGTGCTTACCTCTGCTGCTGCGGCTGTCGATGGGCGGCCGCCAGCTGCCTGTTCAAGGCCCTCTTCCGGAGCAGTCGCGCTTGCAGCTCGGAGACGCGCCGGTCGATGCTTCGCATCTCCTCCTGCCGCGCTCCCAGCGCCGCCCGCTGCGCCGACAGCCTGCCGTTCTGTTGCTCGTTCAGCTTGTTGCGGTACTGGAATTTAAATAAAAAAAATTGATTGTCTGTAAAGTCGGTTTACGGACGATAATTTTACGTGATAATGTCATAAAAACAATTTAATTCTTAACAAACAAGCCGAACGCTTAGGCCGATCGTGCCTCTCTATCGCTTGTATCGCGCTTTCGGTTGCGGAACGTGACACTTTCTCGTGCGCGCAGCCGGCGTTCATTGATTTTTATAAGACGTTATCACGTAAAAAGCGATTATTTATAAGAAAATTGAGTTTGAACATTTACGAGCTCAAAGGTAATAATACGATCTGGAGGACACATGAATGTGCGACTCAACAACAAAGTTGGGTAATGAAATTAATAAGAATTTTTACCTTTGGCTATAGGGATCGTGCACAGCGTTAACTAGGCCATCTAGTGTCGCATATTCGAAGTTTTAAGGGTCAGAATACTTGACATTGACGCTTTTGTGCTGCGACTGTGGTTCCTACACGCTCAGTTTAGGGGAACATGCGCGAAGAAGACTGTGCCATCTAGCGTAGCTATTTGGAATTTTATACTTGTTATATACTTGACAGTGACATTTCTGTGCTGCCACCTATAGTTTCTGCAGGCTCCCGTGGGACAATCAACCTTTGTTCTAAAATTGTAATCCAAAAGCTGGTAGTTGTAAGACATAAAATAATACCTGTAAACAGCATAGGTAAGCTGGCAACCATAACTCCGATTATGGCGCCAAAACGATAAAAGCGGCAGATTTAAATACATCACAGTAAAATTGTCATCAAAGTGAGCCAAGAGACGATGCTATACTTTATAATAACGGTATAATAAAAGAATAACATACCAAAGGTAAGGCTTGTACCTACTTAATACGTAGCTGTAGTAGGTAAATGGCGGCCTAATAGCGCACGCTACTATTTCCCACAGTTGACTTTTACTAGGTACTTGCGCGAATTATTACTGTGATGATCTTTGATGATAGTGGAACAAGCTATCATTATGGTTGCTTTGTCATGGTCTTAATAGGTACTCTAGGTACTCTTTTTTTTCTGCAGAACTTTAAGGTCACGAGTGTGCCGTAGGTATAGTTTAGCAGTGGGAATGTGGGATTACCAATAACTAACCACACATTGCTCTTTGTCCTTTGGTTTCAGTAAAGAAGTAGGTACCTACTAATAAAGAAATTAAAGTTGAACGCTTGTTGTTTTTGAAGCCTTTTGGAAATAATCGTTAAATAACGCCCCTGAAATGTTTGTTGTGTGTATTATTTTCTATTCAGGTAGAATACATTACCTACTAATGACTGTTGGTTTAATCATTCCAAAAGAAAATTAAATATAAAACGTACTAGCCAGCTATGCATATAATTAACCTTAATATGAGCTATATTTCAAAGAAATCTACGCTGGCTCATTTAAAATACGGGTAAATTGCACTGCAGTCGACAGTCTCTAGGGAAAACTGGCATAAGGCGTGATACCTAACCACAAATAGAATACCTATAAGAAAGCAGATTCTACTTCATTGATTAAAGTTGTTTATGGTCTAAACGACTCCGGAGTTCCGGACGCACTGCAATGGTCAAGGCGACCTAATTCGCGATGTTGTTTCTGATAATGATAAAATAAATTGCGGAATTTTACGACGCACCCAATTAAAGGCCGAATAAAGTAAAACTTCCGATATCGGTGATAAATATATTTTCTCCATAAATGTATGGTAACTTAATTAAGGTGATACCTTAATAACCCCTGATTCTTGATTAAGATGAAAGAAAATGATTTGAATAAAATTCCAAAGATTAAAATTAAAATTCATTCTATCTGCTGTCAATTTGAGTCGAAATCGTTCTTTGAGAAAATCTAAGAAATGACGATGTCATCATCGACATTTCTTAGATTTTCTCAGACCATTGTTCAAATAGAGCGTTAAAACTTGACCCAAAAATATCAAAACCAGCGTAACGAAAAGTCCTTCAATAGTAACTCTTATCTTTTTCACACTGAAATCAGTCCAAATCATTATACCCCTGATTTATCTAACCACGAATCCATTCTTGAGCTAAATCAGTTCCATGTGAATGACTTTTTCCATGTCAACGGATTTTCTGGTCAACATTAAGAGCATTTGTATTTTTCGTTTCATATAGAGTTTAACGAAGAGAAAAAAGCAAACTAGTTGGAAGAGTAAAAAGTATCGCGGTTTATTATTTTCATTTGTTATGGCTTTGTCCGTTGCTTACGTTTTGAGTTACGCGGTTGGGTAGTCCAAATCAAGGATGATACGGAGGTTGTTGTATCGGAACCGAAGTCGGAGTTTTTAAATTTGGATTGTCGGAGTCGAAACCGTAGTCGGAGGTGGTGGCAGAAGAGAGATGTGTAAAGGGCAGTATTAGTAAAATAAAATAGTACAATACAAAAATGATTAGGCAGCCTCTTTGATAATGTACAATTAAAACAAATGAATTGACTCCAAAAATAGTGAATTATGCTTGGACTTCCGATCAGAAAGTAGAAACTCCGCCACATCCCTAGTCTAAATCACTGATTTACTCAGTTAGACTAGGTTTAACGTTCGTGTTGGTGCACATGAGTAGACATCAAGTCTGTGGTTTGCGTTCACAAAGTTATGACTCGCACAGACTAGGAATTAGGTATTATGCTCCAAATACTGTAGTGTATTGAAACTGTTGTTTAAGCATCTGTTTTCACAAGCCTTACCTAAGTCTTTGTGGTTTACTTACTTAGGTACTACATATTCAGTCAATTCATTTTGATTTGATGGCTGTTCATAGTTAATATCTAAGTACATAGGTACAATCGTGAAATTCAGTGGTGCTTATCTTGGAAAGTCTGATAGGTACTAAGAATATTAGTGAACAATGGGGCCATGGTATCTTATGATTTACCTATGTGTATTTTCCACGTCTGGTCGCTAGGTCACCCATACAAAGTAATAATTGAACGATATCGATCAACAATTAGGTACAGTCGCGTGGGAAAATAAACAGCTGTATCACAATGCTTTACTTTTATTACTTCGCTTTACCCTGATCCATTGTTAACGTTATGGGGAATTTTTTGTACGACATAATGTAGGTGGTATAATGTACCTGCACATAAAAGGAAGATGCAACTCAAAAATGTACGATGCATTTTTTTTCTTTAGGCAGCTGAACTACTGATTAGATTGAGTTTGGACTTGGTTTATGATTGTGGATCAAAGCTTATACCTACCTATTCATTGATACTATCAGTTGAAAACATATAGTACCTAAATCATGACCACTTATTTAGGCACTCACGAAAATCATTAACATTTTCACTTGAAAAAACAAGTCTTAAAATCTGTCAGTATAATTACGAAAGAGCCTCTCCAGTTCTTAAAAGAGACTGACTTATGAAAATGGAGGTCTCACTAAGACTCCTTGGGGACTTAGGTAATAATACATCTGGGTCTCCTACATTTCGCAGGATAAGATACTAAGGAGTCTGGTTGTAATTTTGAACAATATCAAGTTAGAAATAGACGTAATCTTTTATGGAGTAGGTAGGTATAGTACCTAAATCCACGTAAACCGTGCTTGTAGGCCTTCATTTCATTCAAAAAGAAAAGAAACAAAAGTTTCTTTTCTTTTTTTCAATTTTTTTTATTTCTTTTTTTATAGGTACCATTAATTGTTTATCTTGCAAAATCGCTATTTTATAAAACATTCTAGTCGTAATTCGTTGGTTCGAAAAACAATTATCGCGAACTTCTTTTAACATCTACTTTCAATTAATCTTTACTTTCCTACTAATATTATAAATGCGAAAGTAACTCTGTCTGTCGCGCTTTCACGCCAAAACTACTGAACCGATTTAAATGAAATTGGTACAGGTAGTCTAGAGCCTGAGAAAGGACATATTTTATCCCGGTAGTATGTTCCCTAGGGACGACGCTGGCGAAGCCGCTGGCAGAAGCTAGTATATTATAACTTGAACATCCTGATTCATTAAACCTTATTATAGAACTTTGGTTCCTAAATCAAAGTAAGAATGAAAAAAGACAGACTTGGTTACCTATAGAATCAGAATTAAATGACAGTCTCTTCCGATTCACGACGCGATCACTATTGACTCAACGAACAAATGTGGACTCGATTTTTCCTTTCAATTCTCCGTTTTTCAGTAAGCAAGTTAAATTCTTTCCTTATTCATTTCATTCAAAGCTTATATTTAGGATTGTATTTTCTGGGATGTTGCCTCGTAATGTTAGAAGTCTCATCAGGCAGGTAATTCTGTAGATTGACCACGTAAATCCAGAAAACGAGCGAATTAAATAGGGAAGCTCCTAAGTGCGGATATTAATCCGAATATCCGATGAAGGGATATTGCCTACAGGGAGTCCGTTGTAATTACTGTTAAGGGATATCGAGAATTATATATTTGATGACTCGGTACCTGCAATTTAGTTTTATGATTGTTTGAATTGTTATTTCTTAGTTTTATAGATCATAAAATAGGTATCGTAAAGCTTTGAAATCCAAGCGAGGTTAATACCTAATGATTATCTAATAATTACATACATAGGAACCTGTCTGTGTTTATTTCTAATGTTTAGCCAGTAATAATCCTGAAACTGCACAATAAAATCTAAACTACTGCAAGTAAACGGTACTGAACAGCTGGAATCATAAAATTAAAGAATAACCTGCCTACCTTATACTACCTCGTACAACTTTATACAAACACACTTTGTTTCTCTTAAGCCATTTCGCAAGTCAAAGATTACCTATTTATCACAACAAACTTCTCATTGAAATACGATCCAACTTGCATAAATAACATAGAACTCAAAAGAGTACAGAAAAAGGTCCAGTTTACGAAATAAACGACACAAATTGAAACGGGTACTGGCAGACTAACTTGATTTACTCTAATACCGACCTTTCGCCCTCGACCCACTTGTTTTATTAGAGGTATTTCAGTCACTACACAACACTTAATTTGAACGTTCACTGGTCTGTTAATAATTCACTACACTGAAAGTTTTTTTTTCTAAGGTCAACGGATGAACACTAGGCCGGTTGAATACCGCGTCGGTAACTAAATTGTCAAATTGGACTGAATCAAAATGTTGGCATTAGGCTCACTAGCAAAATTAGTCCGGTGACGTGGGTTTGGTTGTACTCATAGTTACCTGTAGGGTTGACGAGTTTTTCTAATGTAGTTACATAATGAAAATTTCGCGGATACTTTTCTAGAAACTTCCTTTCGACAAAAGAGAATATTTTCAGTCTGTTATAGGTAAGATGATCCAGTAGGAGTAAGTACCTAGGTAATAACGATATAGATAGGGATAAGATAAAATCAGCTCTAGAATTATGGGCAATTAAAGACAGAAATTTTGGGAAAATTTTGTAGGTCCAATCTAACTAACCATCATTATGCGAACAGCTTGAAAAACCCTGGAAAAATAAACTGTTCCGTTTTTTTTTTAGTAACACTAACATTTTTTAAATCAAGTCCGATTTTTAAGTTTATAATAGATTAGACTCTACGAAAATGCAGGACCATATTATAAAGTTCAGTTTTTGAAAAACTTTCAGTACCTACTTGATGCGACACGGGACACGCTGGTCCGGCCATGTCTCATGTCGGATCACCTTGCAGTTACGTGCAGCCCACGGGGACAATATATCATGATCTAATTAACTAGATTCCCACTTGAGATTACGCTACTTGGAACTTATTAAAATATGTCTTAAGAATGTTTTAATAACAATGTGGAAACATTCACAAAAATTAAATTTTCAATTTAGGAATTATCGTCAGTCGGTCTAAGATTTTTCAATTTCTCTCACTGCTGTGAGAGAAATCTTAGACCACAACTTTAGTCCATTGATCGATTTTGCCTTTTAGATGAAGTGGATGAAATAAAAATAAATTTTTGAATAACAACAAGGTTCCTATATGGTTGACTAAATTAAACTATTAGTCCCTTGTAAATTCCGAAGATTATTGATGAGTTGATAAAAAGAAAACAAGACTTTTCTTAGTTTAACAACTGTTGTTTAAGTAGAGTAAGAAAGAGGTAGTTTTTCTTTTACGAAAGTTACAGCGCGAATTTTCCGAAACCCTTTTATCCTTCACATCGTAACTAATGCAACCCTGAAGTCCAACACGTATCGCCTACCTAATTACGTGTTGTATAAACGTTCACACTCTATCCCTATCGTAGATTAGTATCACGGTCAAAATATTATTTAGTTGTCTACTAAATTAATTCAAAAGTAATTTATCGTGCACGTGTTGATAGAGTGCGGTATGCATCTGTAATTGAAGCTTGCCATAGCTCAATGGGTTCACTTAGCATTAATTTATTAATGCATGTTTCTCTAACTCGTAATAATTTGAATTAATTGTCACTCTATTAGCGTAAATTATTGCTTAGTGTTTAACTTACTATCTAACACATAAATTAGTCGTGTCGTGCATGCAATGTCTCGCTCAATGAATCCTTTTGTTTTCTACCTTTTGGTTTGTTTACCCTATCTAAACAGCTGTCACGGTGTACCGACTGTCAATTCAACCCGTTTACGAGATTAACCAGCGGGACAAGGACATATTTTCACCAATATTACCTTTTATTTTTCCTGTTATCCCGACAGAACATACTTTATTATTTCTCTCGGTAATATAGTAGGCGTCGGATGTTTTTATACTTCTTCAGAAAATATACGGAGACCAGGAGTCTTGTTAGACGCATGTCTCATTATTCCAGTTCGTCGAATTCAATATTGTTTCTTTGGCAATACATCCGAGGCAGTCGCGCGAGTTTTATGTCGCCTCGTATGCGGGGACTATTCTCGAATCTCGGTTTCATATAAATAGCTATATTAGTACTCTTATTGTTTTTTATTGGTTCATAACAATACATTATTGTTATGTTCGTATTCTTTCGAGGAAAATGAATAGCAAAAGAATTCTATTTGAGCGCGGGTATCGATTCGAAGAAGTGTGATTCTTGTTCCAACAGGAAAATCAAATAGGTATTTTCACGACTTTGAAACACAAATAGTTCTACAAAAGCCTGAGTAGATAAAACTAGCAAAAATGAATTTACCTTCCTTCAGCAAAAGGGGTTAGAAAAATTGAGGGTTAGAAAAATCTTCAAATTTTCGACAACGCGTCAGATGCAACCAAATAAAAGTTACTTCAGACAACATTTTGATATCTTCTTTAGCAGAAATTCACACGAAAAAAAAAACTCATAAACAAAAGACAAAAAAAGCGGCCGAATGCCCGCAACCCGTCCCGCGCATGCCGTCAGCCGCGTGTGAGCGGACTCGTTAGCTATCCGAGGCATCTCCCAGGTGAATGGGGCCATTGCCTATATCATATTGTAGGGACAAGGACTGGTCATAATAGAGAAAAAAGAACTCAAACAAATGGCGCTCGGAATAGTCCCCCAACGATCAAGTCCAAGATACGGGTTCAAGCGGCCGAATGCTCGCAACCTAGTTGGCTGGTCACTCTCTCTACAAATATTACTGTGTCCCGTCAGCCGCGTGTTAGCGTTCTCGTTAGCTATCCGAGGCATCTCCCAGGTGAATGGGATCATCGCCTTTATTTTATTGTTAGGACAGCTCCGTCAGCCGCTGTGGCGCTGTTGACTGATAAAGTGTTTGTATGACGCGTAAATGTTAGGTAAATACTAAAGAAAATAACGTTACAATACCATTGCAGATTTCGCTAACAATAAAATTACATTTTTTTAAACATTTTCTGATTTTGGTTTGGAATTCCCATTTTTTTAGATCAAACCAAAATTTGTCCCTTTTTAAATACTTTTTACTTGTCTTTTATTTTTTAAAGCATATTTGTTATTTATATTTTAAACTTTCATAAGTAATGCACAAAAACACGATTGCAGTGTCTAACCGTGAACGATTTGAAGTTATCTAAACACTCGCCATAAAATGGAAAAGACTGTTTCAATACGGTCAAATAGGTCGATACCGTTATCGGATTTAGGTTATAAGATCACTCAATAAAGGAACAATAAATCAATCACCATAACCTTTTTGAAAAAGTCGGCCTCTATTCTATTCTCGACACGATTCGATTGATTGATTCGTATACTAACGTCTACCAAGATAGTAATCTATCAACGTTAAAAGAAAATGCTTTATCACTTCACTCTATTGAATACAAGGGCCCTTATTTAGGTAAGACATACGAGTGTTAATGAGTATGAGGTATCTCTTAGTAACTGGAGTGTAGGTACCTGATAGGATCAAAATCGCCATAATATATACAACTTGTAACAGAATAAACGTAATATCTCTTAAAGGGTAGGTACTCATCATTATGAACAACTTTTACTGTGGGACAAATACCGAAAGCGCGAAAAAAAAATCAGCTGTTCAGTACATTTTGTGGAGTTGTGCGCACAGAAATGTATGGGGGCGTCGATGTTCGCGATTTCAGTGTTGGTCCCATAGTGAAAGTTGTTCATAATTATGAGTTCAGTGACCCCCTTAAGAGGCATTGCGTTTATTCTATTACAGTTTGTATGCGGAAACAAAACAAAACGAGTTTTTTTTTTGTGAAAAGGTAGGTAAGCGACCGAAATTATTTTTGGCTTTACTTCTGTCATTTTATGAAAAAAGTTTAACTGGTTTTTCCTTCTTTTCACTTTCGAGAACAGTGCAAAACATCACTACATGATACTGTGAAATCCTTGGTTGCATCCTTGGCAGACAAGTTAGTCATTGTATTTGTTAGGTGTTTTATTTGTTATAATATTTAATTAGTATCACGGGTCACACGGTGCTAATTGTAGCAGAACCTTTAATTGCAGGTGTACTTAAGACATTCACTCCTCACATAGAAATAACACACACATTATTCACAAAGTCTTCTTCCACGTATCCAACTCAACGTTCGTATGCCGCAGGGATCCAGCAGATCAGCTGCTTGACACATGCTGAGCCATTTGGTAAAAACATGAAGCGCACACCGGAATATAGTTGTTCTTTTCTGTTTTATTTTTGTTGCTTACTACCTAACGTGATCTAATGTAATTATCTTTATTTCAACTTTTTGTTTGCGTTGGTGATCGCATTTTTTATATTTTATTAACGGGCTTAGCTTTTTTATAATTTAGTTGGCCTTTTGTGTATTGTATGTTTTGTTATTGTTGTGTTGCATCAAATAGATGTTTTAGCTGTCTATCTTTCATGACATAAATACGTATGTATTCGAATTGAATCTATTTTCGGCATACTTATGCATCGATTTCCGATCAAAGGCCCTTAATAGCAAATTGTTCTGAATGAAATATATGGACAGGTGGGTCACAAAAATCTTTAAAATCCATGACCTCATTGATTTTGACAACGCGTTAATTACAAATTATCGGCTTTCAGGTGCAGCGACTGACAAGGGCCTGAATTGTGACGAGGGGTCCTCTGAAAGTTTATTTTCATATAACGTGCTTTCAGTTTCAGACCTTTATAGGTATAGGTAATGTATTTCTTGTTCCTGGCTAGGGGCCTAGGGTGTTCCTTTTTATATTGTCCGGCTTTACGCTTAACACAGAGCATACACAATATATCTACATCTGTCTACACAGACGCATATTTTCAGCCTAGATTCAAACAAACGATAGGTACAGAAAAGTGGGGAATTTACAAAATGGCTCACACAAGAAGACACTGATATTTTGATAGTCTTCTTTATCCATTACGACTAATTTAAAAACAAACGCTACTGCTAATTGCATTATAATTGTGGAAGGGGAAATTTTAAGTCACTGCGTGTTCTCTTTCCAAGGCCGTCTTATCGAAAACTCAGGCATGCGGTTATTATCTTCATTTATTTAATAATTAAGATAAAATAAACCGATGTTGGAACTTCCCGTCTTTGCCCTTCAAAGAAAAGGGAAGCTATAAGTCAAGTTAACAAAGCAATATAAAACGTCATTGTTCTCAATAATTTAGTGACTAAATTGTTTGGAGTTGTTACCAAGTTGAATGGACAGGTAAACTTTAGCAGTCGTGGTGTAGCTTACACCTGTTTAATATTACATTGATGGAAAATTCAGAGCAGCTAATTTAATATTATCAAGGAAAACGGAAGAGTCGTCCCGCTGGTTACAATCTTGTTCTTTGAGAATATGATTAAAACATAAGTAGACGTCTCGTTTGATGCAGTGGCTGAGTAATTGGCATCTGCTGCAATGTACAAGTATGAGACTATGCCACCGCCCGTATGCACCGGCCCTGTTATCTCCTATGTACCTTTCTGTTGCATTAATCTATACTAATATTATAAAGAGGTAAAGTTTGTGAGTTTGTAGGAGTAATCTCTGACTCTACTGAACCGATTTTGAACATTCTTTTACCAATGAAAATATATAGCCTATATATTAACTCAAAAAATACCGCCTAAGGAAGTGGACATGGATCAGCTAGTCCATACTAATATTATAAATGCGAAAGTAACTCTGTCTATCTATCGGTCTGTCTGTCTGTCGCGCTTTCACGCCAAAACTACTGAACCGATTTAAATGAAATTTGGTACACAGATAGTCTAGAGCCAGAGAAAGGTTCTTTTTATCCCGAGAATATGTTCCCTAAGGACCACGCGGTCGAAGCCGCTGGCAGAAGCTAGTATTTTCATAAAAATAAACACAAGGTACCATATTTTATCATCGTTACAAACGATATTGTGTATGTAGATATAGATTCGCAGAGGATTAGATATGTACTTAGTTAAAATGTAGCTCTTTCACGAGGTTTGGCTCCAATCTCTGTACCACAGAAATCTATGAAAGTGTAGCTTTCTATCAGTGAAAAAATTTTCGGAATCGGATCAGTAGATACATTCAGAGGTTACCTTTTACAAACATAAACAAACAAGATTACCTCTTTATAATATTAGTTTAGATAAAGCAAACAACCGTGTTGCCGTGTTTTCGAGAACATTCGCGAATATCACATCAACCCTTCTCACGGATGTCGTAAAAGCTGTCTGGATAGTAATAATAGCCCAATACAAATGTAAAGATAGTGTTGTCATTCCGTGATCCCATATTTGCTTGTTAAGCGTAACGGGCATCTTGTTATGACATTATCATGATCAGGGACTCGTTCAGGGACATTTTGCTCGATACACCATAATCCAAACCTACATACATTTAAAGAACGTAAATGTATCTTCATGTAAAACCTTATAGTTGCTATTGTCTGCTTGATGTAAATAATAAGGGCATTTTGATAGTCAGATAAAGTTTATTTGAGAAATAAACTTGACATCTTTTGTATAAAATAAGTAGAGTATGCCCCTTTCTAATTTGTCATTCTTCATGCAAAATATATCTTTGAAAAATCACCTTACTTTCAATAATGAAACCCCTTCTAATGAAAAATAATATACCGCCAATACAATAGCGGCAAAGTTTATCATTTCGGTATAGTTTGGTATAAAAGCCGATCAATCTGTAGGTACCTACATTCGAAATAAAGCACACCATGCATAAAACAAAAAAGCAAAATAAAAGAAAATAGTATCCAGCTTACTTCAGAACTCACCATTAACTCCCGGCGCAGCTTGTCCAGCTCGTGCGCCGAGGGGGGCGCGGGCTGGACTCTTCCTCTCCTTAGCTCCTCAAGCTGCCTCGTCAGCTCCTCCACCTTGGCCACCGCCACTGACAGTTCCTTCTCCTTTTCATTGAAGAGCGCTCGTATTGACTCTAGGTCGCTCGCTGAGGACAAAAGAAAATGAGGTAAGCTAAAGTTTAAGATAGCGACTGACGAGATTCTGTACTGGCTAAGCCAATTCAGGGATTATTATGAGAAAGCAAATTATGATGTGTCAACTGGAAACTGATGGGCAAATGCAGTGCAGTGCAGTATGAAAAGCAGGTAGCTGCATTCCTCAGGGTGACTGGTAATTAAAGACGCTTCGCTTGGCTCATCTTGGCGGGGGCACTACCGTGCCTCCAGATAAATGAGTGCCAAATTTTCGGCCAAAGTCAAAATTAGAATCGAGAGAGCGATGCCTATAGGAATCATGAAAGACAGCCCCTTCACAACCAACAAACCGTTTAAATTCCATAATTTAGATTATATGCAATTACTTGAACTTATCAAAAGCCTGAAAGGCGTGTCAGACTGGGGCGGCATGCGGCAGTCAGACGGGTTGACGTAATGGGGATGTGGTGAGTATTCCAGCGGAACTTCCCAGTGTAATGCGATTAAATCGTATTGATAGCCAGTATTTTTGAGCTAAGTAAGTATTATATTTAGGATACATCAATAAGTACCAACTATTGTATTTATGTTTGAGCTAAATGATATTAAGCATCTTAGCATTTAAATGTCTCTATTTACTTCATAATAAAATTTCTCATCTGCCTCACAATTATTTTTATTTTTCATAAAGGTTAGGCAATTGTTCCTTTCCAATTCCGAGAAAAAACGGAAATCCCGGAAGACAAAAGGTTAATCAGGATTGGATGATAAAAAAATCTTGTGTTAGTACTGTTTAGGTGTTATGAAAGGCGGATATCTAAATAAGAGAATATATCCTTTTACATCACTAGGATTTCCTTCAGTTTCTGCCTATTTTACCGTCTTTAATATTAGAGCCAGGCACGTCATTTTATATCTTACATACTTCAATGAATTGGTGTCTAGTTTCGTTATTCGTAACAACAATATTGTTATTTTCCCGACAACCCTAAATACGAGCATTTTCTTCCATTAATTAATGACTGTATTCGAGTTTTGTTTCATAGAACACTTCCTGCTGGAAAATGTTTTACCTTCTAATTAGGTACACTTAAAGATGTCAAAGTGAAATAATATCTTGTGATGTTGTAATATAAAATAACAGTACTATTGTTCTACTTATTATTCAGAAATGTAAAATGGACGGAAAGCGATACGTACCCAAGTAAATATCAGTTACCTTTCAAAAGAAAACACAAAAGTTGGAATTTATTTCAAGTTGTCAAGTAAACGAAGTGAAGATTAGCATCATTTGAAGAACAACTGAATCTGTCTTCAAGTACCTTTTCCAGACTGAAAAAGTATTTTCATCGTCTGTAAAAATATGCTTGAATAAGAGAAAATTTTGAGGCGGGAATAAAAATGGCTGAAGGCCGAAAATGCGGTTATCACCTGTCACGTCGAAACAATAAAAAAATGCTATAACGTGGGTACGGATGTTAAAACGTTTAACGTAACCCAGCGACTGTTGACATTTACAGGTAAGTCTACTTTGTGAAAATGTTTTGAAATATTGTCCGGAATATGAGACGGCGAGATGCTAAGAATTCAGAATGAACGTTATGAAAAATCCTTTGACAATGGTTTGACGTTTACTACCTACCTGTGCGTGGGAGTCAAACCGATCTTGGAGATTTATGCTCACATATTGTATTATCCGAATATTCTAGACGCACACTACGAAAAAGCTCTGGCTACATTTCAGGTTAGGAAACCAGTTAGTTTAATAAAGGAAGGAATTAAAAGCCGACCTGCTGATGAGAACACTAACAAGTATTTCAAGTACCTCTAGAGGAAGTACTTGGCAACAACCCAGAAACTCTCAACAACAAACTAAAAGAAACGAACCAGCTAAATGTTCTAGTACTGATAGCCTTAACTCCCGATTTTAGTGCTCAACTTTACGAATTGTTCACTACAATTTATAGGCAAATAAACATTGATTTCGCTTAATAGTTGCCATTAGAACAACAATGAAACTAATTTAGACCGAAATAAACGGAATAAAGTTAACAATTGCGAAATTCTAACGTATTGAGGGGCAAAAATGCTATTTTACGTAGCGCGGGCCCAGCTGAGACACATTTAAAAGCTCCGAGAGGGAAATACCTCCGACCTTTCAATTACAGAAGACAATAAAGAGGGCTTTATCTGTATGAAGAGTCCCTCCGTTGGTACACGACACGACGGAGCAACATAATTTTTTGGTATACCTATTCACGCTTTAAATGCTAAAAATATCTTTAGGTGTATTTAGTTGAAAATTATACTTTTTGGGCGACCCTTTGCCTTTTGGGATGTCGTATAGTTTGGCCCTTTGTAAAGAATACGCTATCTCCCTAATCTCCTCCTAAGTGACGACATAAAAACCGAATAAAAGAGAAAATGAACATTACTACCATTCTGTTATCTATCCTTAGGTCAAGATGACCATTTTTCATATGACCGTTCTATTAGACACCTATGTTTAGTAAACAATATTAACCCACTTTGTTAATTGCCAATATACCCACATAGCACACAGAAAAGCAAATTAAACCCTGCAGCTGAATATACGCTAGTGAATTTCACACTGAATGGAAGCTAAGTAAGGCATTCAATGGTCTAGCTTTGAGTTACCATATTAAGACTAAAGCTAGCTCAGTAGTTTATAACTTGCTTAGAAACGCTCAAGAGATTAGATAAGATGATTAAGCTTATATTGGTAAGCCATGATTTAATGAGAAACGTAATTAAGATCATTATCATTACCCGGTCTAGTCCAAGTAAGTTACAGGGTCAGTTTTCAATCTATCTCGAATCGTCTGAACAGCTTTATAATCTAATCTGTACAGTAATTATTACACCGAACATGATCACTATACTGACACGGTATTTTATCTTCCTCATACTCATAGCTGATTAACGTTCAATCATCAAAATTGATTCCAGTTTCATCAATAAACTCTATTTCTATCTCATTACCCAATTAAATACAAGCATTTGAATGTTTTTCATTATCCAACCGTTCTTTTTTCAAAACTTTACAAGCAATGATGGTATTTCCCCTTTTACAAAACCCAGCGGGCCCAAATCGGATCTCATAACGGTCAGTCGTATGAGTGATTTGCTTACCATGTCACTACACATCAATGGCTGATTTCCCCGTCAAAGGGCCGTATCCAACCGTGAAATAAAGAGTACAAATAATGTTATCAGTGTCCACACACGAGATTTTTCGGAATACAATAGGACGTTCCTGGATTTTCATGAAGCTCCGAGGAAATTGATTTTCGTGTTGAAAATATTGTCCTAGTCTTGCCGGTATTGAAGTTAGGTTATTCGTTGTTTTAGATGGAAATAGAAAAATATATGTATATTGATGGTTTTTTTATGTTGCAGTTATTCCAACAGCAGCGTTTAAAGAAAGTACAGTCATCTCGTTTTTCAACTTAGTTATAAATTAGGTTCGTTGGAAAACTTAAATCCAGAAATTGTGGAAACGCTCGAGTATTTTCTAAGATACTTGGAATTTATACGCCTACAGATAAGCAATAATCCACGTGCGTCTAAGTTTAAAATCACGTAACACGATCTCAGAAGCCACATCCCTGGAAGGAAAGCGATCGAAAACAAAAGCTCCGAAGGTCAGGCGTCGAATGAACGAATATTTCTCCGGAGCGAATGTATCGCGACCCGCCCAAATTGATTTAACTACGCCTCTCTAAGAACGTATTCTACTTTTAGTATCTAATGTAGGAAAGAACCTTTTTTCCCCTTTTTTTCTTGAGTAACAATTTACGCGCAAAGGGTTGTTTCACTCGTTATCTCACATCAAATATAATGTGTTCAGCTTTGGGTAACAGTTCCTTCGCTATTCGTGAGTAAAGGACTTCCGCATAGGTTTGTGTTAAAAGAGTGACCTACTCACTGAATTTACATTTATTTTATGGTTAAGACTTTCTTTCTGTATCGCTTTGTAGGTAATGTTGGAACTCCTTTTATGCGTCTGCACGGAAGTTACTCTACAAAATAGATGGTCTCGTAACGCGTACTTATACAGGTATTGTAAGTTTTATAGTTCGTAGAAAACTTTTCAAAGTAACTTTAAAAGAAAAGTGTTGTTCAGGGCAAGAAGGAAAAAATTCTGTTCCACGTTTAAATCGTTTTTACAAAGGTCGTATTTGAGTGGCTCGATTGCCATAGAGAACTATGAACTAGAGCGGGCTACAATCAGCTTAATGAGGCGAAACTTGTAAAGTGATTAGCCGCAACAGAGTGTTGAACCGCTCAACTAAAACCCACATTTGTAGGCACGGAGCTAATGTAGGTGGGACCACAAAAACCTCCTTGCTGACACAGACTGATGTCTAGGGACGAGAACAAATGGAACTTTCAACTTTAGCAACGATTAGGTTGAATGAAAAATAGCAACATGTAAATATGGGATACGTTGTTTTGCCCGCATTTTTTCGCCGTCCGAGTTTTAACGTTTGGTGATGGGATAAAAAAGTATATGCGTGTATTAAAAATTGCCAAGCGTTGAGCTGATACTGTTTGTTCTGCAAAATACACAAAAAAGCTTTGAAGCTTGTTAAGATTGTTTGGTATCGAAAAAATCACGACACTGCAATTAACGTAGCCACCTACTGGGTCGAAGGAATCTAGGAAGTGAACCATCGACTCGAAAAGAAGAAGAAGAGGAAGAGGGACGAAGATATTCCACTTCCCCAAATGGTTGTGTAAAAAAGTTCAGAAGTCGCAATATGTCAAAAATGCCTCAATTTCCATGCATTTTTGACAGATTGCGAATATGATGCGAATGCGAACATAACTTAAAAATTAGTAGAATTGGCATTCAGTTTTCATATTCTTTCGACACGTTATCAACTACAAAACATATCCTACTTTCCACAATGCCATGTTCAGTATTGATTTTCCTAAGTTTAGTCGATGCGTCACCGTCGGTGTCATTCGAAGACTGGTACCGCGCCATATTATAGTGATATTAAAGGCATAGTTACCTAACCTAACGATATATCACTTTTATAGACATCGTAAGCCTGATAACATGAAAAATTACTGTCGATAAATAAAAACCGTAAAACTGAACGGTTTTTCTTGAACATCGCTTTATGAATTTTTAATGTGTAGGTACCTGCAAGTTTTCGTTTGTGATCTTATCGGGAAATTTTCTGTAACGATCGTGAAATGGAAGCAAAAAAATTGTTTTTGCTGTGTTGTGCAAGTTTCTGAAAAGTTTTAATTTTAAGTCTTCCCAGTTTGTTTTCTCCTAGATCTTATGCTTGATTTCGTTGAAGTTGATTAAATTATCAGGTTTAAGTTACCTACTTCTTTAAAAGATTATAAGGATTCGATTAAGATTATGCTTGTCATGTGATATGAAAAAAATAAAAATTATAGTTATAGTAGTATTTTAAAAACAACCAATCTTTTCTAATAATCTTACTACAAACAATAATACTGCTACTACAATAATAGTTTCGCATTTCTTCCAGTACCTAATCCAGAGAAAAACTATTACCATTCAGCCATGTATGGAGAACAGAATGCAAATCAAAGCAAATGAGAACAACATTAAACTAATCACTGTCAAAGATTGTCCTAAAATAAGGTCTCCAACAGCATTGATATATAAAAAACCCAAGATACACACTCAACATCTCAAATCTCGCATCGCTCGCCATAGTGCACTGCTTTGTAAAAACAACTTAAAGCGATCCTGTAACAACCTTACACGGAATTTGGAAAAAAAATTGTTTATAGTATAACTACACACAACTCACATATGACACTTGATACATGTCAGTTTTTGACGACAGTTTCGAGTGTTGCATTTGTTCGAGACTGTGCATCTTGGGTTTTTTATATATCAATGTCCAACAGTATAAAATCTTGAAACTAAATCAAAATATCCATCTCCAAACTTAATCAGCCCAAACATAACACGCAGCAAGTCTTCTACCGAACAGGTGTAAGGTTTACGTAATTATATTTTGGTTTAGCCCACCTTGTTAGTTTAGCAGTCTCTGGTTACTTTGAACCCGTTGCTAGACTACCTTTGTCATGATTACGGATATGAGAAAAGGTAGTGTATTGTTTTTAATTATGAGCCCTTTGTGATAAGAATTTCTCTCAATTGAGTTTTTTGAGTGAAAAATCCTTTTTTACCGGGATTTTTTTTCCAGTATAAAAGGATTTTTCATTTACGTTTTACCGAGAATTATGTATCATTTACGTTTTACAGGTAAAGTTTCACAAAAATATTGTTATCTAATTAAATGTTTTAACCTTGTTTTGCTAAAGACTGTTTTTGTTATTTATTTATTTAACAACTCATTCCCTGTCAAAACATTGCCAGGCATATTTATAAGTAATTGAAAATCAACACTTGCTAATAGTATTCACCGACGAATAGAATTTTATTATCATCCTACGGACGTTCATCTTAGGAAAAGCTTGCCTTCTAAGTAATTGGATATTTGCTTGAATGTGAGATAAAATCGAATGCCTACTCGAATAGACCCTCTAAATCGAACAATCTGTGCGAAAAGCGATGTTACCTAGCAATCGTGAATTAATAGAGAAGACCAATACTCGAATCCGATTCTTTTGTATCGATCAGTGGGTCCGACGTTATTATTGTCTTTATTGTTCGTAGGTATGTATCCAGCCCCACGGATCGAACTTGTGGATTAAGCTTACTGAATATGGTTCATGGATTACGGGTGACAAGTGATCATCCATTACATACCCGGACTATGTTGAGCCTCGAAAACACATTAAACTGTTGGCTCTTGCTGCTATTGAAGCTCTTTGACAGTTGTTACGATTTGCCAAAATGAATGAATTTAGATAGTCCCTCCATGAAAACAATTACTGGTTCTCAGCTGCCGTTAGTCGTAACCCAACATAGTTGGCAGATTGAAATTGTTCGTATGTATCTGTTTCATGTCATCAAGTATTTTCCATCGAGTATTCGGTAGCCATCGATCATATTTAGGTTTCACAAATACAGCTAATCGTTTGCCTGAATACGTTATTCGGTTTGAATTCGAAATGAGTTCTGGAACACTATTAAGCTCAGTGTTTCCCGAAAGTTCTGTTTATGAAGTCAATCTATATTTGGAACAACAACGTACTAAGTTTAAATGTAATAGCAGCTAGCAGCAAGGTGTACGTGAGGTTCGTGGTAGTTTATTGTCTCTGACATAATGTTAACCTATTTTCCTGAGCTATCCTCCATAACTTGTACGAGTTATGTGCAGTTAGTCTGTCTGCACTAAAGAACTACAGTGCCAATACTATCTCATGTTGCAAAGGATTTTGCTCTTTTTCCATGTTATATGTAGTGGTTAGATGAATGGATTCATCGTGTGTAGGTATAATTTAAAAAAAGGAGCTAAATACTATAGAAAATGGAGCTCAATGATTTTACCGTATTTGCAGTTTTCCCCAACAAACAGAGTTCACATAATATATGGTTACTATAACCATAAATAAAATAAAACCAAAGTCAAGCAACACTAAAGAAAACCGTGCACTCAATCACTTGATTTTCGCTCGTAAAACACAATCTATCTCTATCACGTCAGTAAAGGTACGCAGGAGTTGGGAAAATTGCCTTAACGGACATTTACAACCCGGCAAAATTCAGAAGACGCCCCCCATTTTATCCTCGCAAGTAATCTTAATATGAACTTTATCTATTTTGAGGACAACACAAATTGTGGTTACATCACAAATTTTACGCTCCATCGGCGAATCAATGGCCCATAAAATGTTGACGTTATTTATTTAGGTGCTCGCACTTTCAATCCTATTTTATTTTATAGCACTAGACTCGGAGGGAACTCGTCTGTTCTAAAAGGTTCAAGAAATTGATTTAACAAATTAATTTAAGAGTAGGTAAGCGATACGTCTTGAAATTAAATAAGACCTTCTACTGCCTACAAAGGAAGAAACTTTCTTAAAAAGCTGATACTTTTCCTCTTTTAGGGATTTTAATGAAGTGGAATAGTATTCGAAGTATTTTTAATCAAAATGTTATTTTTCTGTCGTAAATATTGAAAAAGTAATTATAATTCCCATCATGGATACGGAATTTATTTGAATCTGAAACAAATCATCTGGATTTTACTGCTTTCATAATATAGTCATTAAACGTTTAAGAGTGAGGCACATTGATAAACGAAGAGACGAAGATATAAAAACGTCACGATAAATTCACCCGGAACGAGTTATTTAATTTCGACTCCATTTTCGGGTCGACTCTATATTTTACTATCCCAAAAATAACTGTCTAACAATATATTAATATCAGATGTTTAATTAAGCAATAAAACACTTATAAATCTTCACAGCGTCGCGAAAGGTTCCCGAATTTGAGAGTGATAAAAGATTTATGAGTAATAAAAAAATCGGAATGAACTTTTTTATAGGTATTATATTTTGCCATTATTGATATATTTTGAGGCTAAATGCGACCTTAAATTATTCATAAAATTTGCAAATTTCATAATACCGAAATTGGGTGAATAGATTTAAAAATTCAAAGGGTGATTTAGGCCCGGGCGGGTATAAAACACACCTGGGCCGCTGTAGTGTGCTGGCCCTGACAAATCAGGATGAACATTAAGCCGTCTTATTTACGCAGTGGGGCGGCTGACTGAACCGTACGAATAAAACAAGAAACTTAATTAAACTTCGTCGTGATAAAATACTTTTGACAGAAAACCAATTTCATAAGTGGATATTCTTAACAATTAGGGAATATAAATTGAATTTTATCAAGGAGGTCGTTTTAATTAAACATTGTTTGAAGTCAGATTATGTAACAGGTTTTTGGCTTTTATTTGCCATAAAGTCTGCGAACACAGTTTTAGTGTTATAACGATCACTATAGGGACGGGCCCGTTTATAGGGCACTTACAAAATCTTACTTTAATATAAACGCGAAATCAGGAAGACATAAAATCTATTTTCTGCTTACGGCGAGTTTTTATTATGATAGAAAGTAGAGCAAGATCACCATTTTCTATCACAGATGAACGCATAAAGACTGTTCCAGAAATAAGAATCCTGATACTAGCAGTCAGAAATCGCAAAACATGAAAATTAAAAGGCTTAACCCTCCTCCTATAAACCAAACTTGATCCCAATTATTGAAACATTAATTGGCACACAAATGCAAGCCGCATTGCAGTGCGGTTATGATTACTTAGTGAACCAAACTGGATTAAACTGGAATGCTTTTAATTAACGGCGATCGAAATTCGAATGCTTCTAGAACATCCTACAATTGGCAGACGTCACTCGAGTGCCAAGTATCTGGATTCCGGGTTATGTCTAGGTGGGGGTCTCCTTCGGGTATACTTGGCATATTTCGGCAGATAGGACGAATAGTTTGTCTTGATAAGCATGGAGCTACAACGTGTATAGAAGTGGCTTTTGGATGGTTCTGTAGGTTATCATTGACCGATGGAATGAAACGGTTGGTTGTTTGGTAGGTCATACAATAATGCAAAGGTACACACCGAGTTTCTTTTAAGCTATACCTCATCATAAAACACGTTCAACTAAACAAAATTTAGCTTTAAAAAAAAATGTTGTTTTGTAACGAGTATAAACACTCAAAAGCAAAGCAAAATAAAAACGAGCATAATGTGGTGAGACTATAATTAAACATAAATTTTCTCAAACATTTTATAAAAAGCTGAAACGCTGTTTAAAGAAAATAAATAACTTAGGTAACTCCATTATAATATTTCTATGAAAAATTGAAAAGAAAAATAAATACAAACTCTGAATACATTACAGACCGCAAAACGTTTTGTATTCCTCGTTCGAAATTTTCACACGAACATCTTTACATAGGGTCGTTCAACCGGCATTACAAATGTACTTCCCCAACAAAATAGTATTAGGGAGGCAAAGGAAATCCATTTAGACCTTATAAACGGCGACCCAATAAGTAGGTACATGTAGATATTGATATTTATCGGGCCGCCGTGGCATTTACCGGAGTGCCAACTTTATGAAATACCCTTAGATAATATCTATGTTTATGAGCACAGGAACTACATTTGTGCATTAGGTATTTGTTGCTGGTGACCCTGTTTTACATAGAATACGGTATGTCTTAAGCAGCTAAGTAGTTGCTGCTGAAATATTCTATGCAAAACTGCCTTTAGACCTTAGGTGGGTTAGGAATCAGAGCGTATTCAAAAATACACCTAAAGGACCATTCTCGTATCCTAAGTACTTTTGCATTGTAATCTCAGTATCAATGTGTGAAGAAAACCGTTTATTTACCAAATTTTGACAGTGATCATTTTAATTGCCGGAATGAAATTGCGAATAGAATTACGAGAATAGGTTCTTCAGTAGTTTCACCACTCACAAATACTTCGATAGTCTACACATCCCTATAAATATTTGAATCTAAAACACCACAAACATCTCAACATTTTCAAGCGAACCCAGAACTTAAAGGGTTTAATACATTCATCTTTACTCCAACTCCCAAGTCCCAACAGATAAGCGTTCAAAGATCGCATTACGTAATACAAAGCTGTTGAGTTAACCCTGTTGATTCAGACGGGACAATCGGCCCATCGCCTGGTCACTAGGCGATAAAACGACTAGTCCCTCTTGGACTGTGAAGCCGCGATACCAACGGGATAGACATTCCTATTAACGGTTGTGATTTTTGAAAATGGATTATTCTGCTGTGACGTCATGTTACGGATAATAATTGGGTCTGTTTGTGTTTCGAATACATTGAGTTTTTGTGTTGTTTGAATATTTCGTTTGTTTATAATAGTTAGCTTTATTTGTTTTAAATTGTTTGCTTCTGTTAACACAACATTCAGATTCTATCAGTTGGTAGTGTAGAGTAATTTAATCATTTTTGTTTGTTTTTATAGTGGTAGTTAGTAAATTGGTTTGTTATTAATTTTAATATCCGTAGGCTTCGTACTAGACGAGATAATTAACTTAAAACTATTTTCTAGACACGTACCAACTTTAAACACCACTTTCAGCACAAATTCTATCCTTCCATGAAGTTAAACAATCAAATTACTGTTTTCTCATTAGCCCAGCAATGAACCGCGTGTAGACAATTAGGCCGCACCTAGTAACGGATACTTATACTAATTCTAGGAGTGGTTCTATTCGTTTCAGCTTTGTTTTTCGTTCAGCTTCTGTTTTTTTTTTTTTTCAGTGTAAGGTAGTGTCCTTTATGACTGATTTTTCATTTGTTAGATAAAATGAGTGTGGTGCTATCGAACACTCATTTTGTGGTCAAAAATGTGATGGAAATCAGCCCTCAATGATATAGCAGTGGGTGTTCGAAGTTTAAATCAAAGTACCTTAATAAAAAAATGTGGTATCAATTTAAGCGCTACAAAAAGAAAAGAGGAAAATTGTACTGTACAGAAACCCGTCAAACCATCCATGAATGAAATAAAACCAATTGTGTTTAACGGAAAATGATCAATCAAATGTACCATTCATCCGATGATCCTCTTTGTAACGGCGCATTAAAGGATTCCGAACATTAAATTATTCGTTTCCTCATCGACATGCTGAGATTATTCATTCAGTATTTCAGTATTCACGAATACGTTTTTTCCAAATCTCGTCATGTGCTTATTTACATTTAACATCAACGAATATTTTATATTTTTTGGGTGATTTTTTTGGTAGCGTTGATCGTATAATGCCCTCCGCGTGCAATACAATAACGCGTTCAGGGTGCTGTTGAGGCTGCCCCGCTACTGCAGCGCATCGGGAATGTTCGCGGACGCACATGTAGATTGTTTCTTTGCAATAATGCGTAAGCGCTGTGCGTCCCTGGTGCGTGGAGTGTGGGGTAGCAATAACAGTATGCTGTCTTTGATTTCCAGCAGGCTGGACTGTCCGTACATGAATCGCTGTTGCGCCATTTCCTATGGAATGGTGCTGCCGCGGTGAAGTGTCGGCCAGTGCTGCCGCTGTATGTTGTGTTGTATATATGTGTGTTGTGATGTATGTTGTTATTGTGTGTGTTGTGTACTTTGTTATGAATGGAATAATCTTAATTACTAACTTAGGATAAGTTTGTTACTAACAAATGAGTCATAGTTACTTGATAACATAAAATAAATTGATTGATTGATTTTCTTTCCCTCGAAAATGTTTTTTTTTTATTCGTGTCAATGGCTATCTGTTTTGTCATTTTGCTTCTCTGATTTTTAAAACTGAAACCGAATTATTTAATTTTTACTAATTTAAAACATCTGTGTCAACCTTTTAGGATTACCTAACAACTCTAGTCCCTTTATTTACAGGTTGCCATAAACAATAATTTGCGCATTAAAATAGCGCATCGTATCATTCCATTCAATGCTGCAAGTCCAATGTCAGAGTGGCCGTCTGCACTCCAAATAGAATGCTCTTGATCCGATAATGTGACCCATTTACACCGGGCTGCTTGGACGTGAATTTGTAATTATTCTAAATATACTTCTATTTTTACCGTGGTAACATTAATTTAAATTGAACCTTTCTTTTTTCAGATCGATGAGTGATGGCTATATATATTTTGTAGTGAATTATTGTTGCTTTTGTTGCTTCAGCCACGGAATTTAAGGATTACGTCTAATATTTTCGGTATTTATATACAAAACTAGTGGACGTCACGCGGTTTCACCCGCGTAGCTCCCGTTCCCGTGGGAGCACGGGAATAAAATATGCCTAAATAGCCTATGTTACTCCCTGATAATGTAGCTATCCATTGCTGAAACAATTTTTCAAATCGGTCCAGTGGTTTCGGAGCCTATTCATTTCAAACAAACAAACAAATCTTTCCTCTTCATAATATTGGTGTAGATATCGCTCATCATTGTAAATAGCTGAAGTTGGTCTATCCTTAAGATTCCATATTGGAATATTGGCGATATAGAGTAATGAAGTAAAATATTGACATACAAAACTACGTGTCAGTAGAATTGAAAACCTTTTTAAAATGAAATCAATTTTTGTCACGGATGAGAAAAGAAACTACATTTTTGAGTAGGTAAGCAAAAGTGGAAAAAGTCAATCCATTCCCGGGAACTGGCAAGCGTATTACAAATGTAAATTGCAACGCAGACATGCATATTTAATGTGAATCGGAACATGCTTCATTTGACTCCTTTCTGTTTCAAGAGCTGCATGAAACTCATTACAACGTTCAATGAATTTGTAGGATGTAGGACAACGTTGAAACAATTCTATTTTGATGAAAAAATACGGATTTAGTTTGCAAAATGTTTATCTACTTATACTTAACTTGAATGGCATAAAACACAAAGCCAAAACTCCCCTCAACGTTCGACGAACAAAACACAAAAGAATTCAAAACCTCTGAGCAGGAAACCCCTTAAAAAAAGTTTCCAACTAATCCAAATTCACTTCTCTCCTCATTTAAACTCGGTCTACGGACTCCTTCGTAAATCACGTTGCTTTTAATTCCTTTCTTATTTCATCCAGCAACAGTCTACCCTTAAATGGAACATTGTTGAACAGTTTGCATGGAAGTTTTCTAGTTAACCCTAACAAACAAGTCTTTGCCAGAACATCGATCGGTGTCCGTCTCATAATGAATGAACGGTTATTGATTATGTTCCACGACCGTTTGTATTTGTAGTAGGTAATTTGGTGCATCGGTACGTTTGACCTAGTCGAAATTGGAGGGTTAAGTTTGAAAAGGAATTTGTAGAACTGAAAATGTCGAATGCTTGAACAAAGCGCACATTACATACCACATTAGAGTACTATGTGGGAGAAATCCGATCTTTGCGCTTCACGTTTTAATTTGTAGTTTTGTTTGTTTTAATACCTTATGTAGGTTTCAGCTCGTTACGCTCACACAAAGAAGCTTTTCTTGCAAAGGACTAAAACTATTTAACGAATTCTTCATTTAACTACGTCTAATGCGGGTCATACACGTTCCAATAATTTGATCAAACAGGCTGATTCAAACTGTTTGATCAAATTGGCATGAAAGTGTGCGGGAAAATTTTTGATCAAAAATGAATCGAGTAGAAATACGAAATTTCGTATTAAATAGTTTGAACCAGCCTGTTTGATCAAATCACTTGAACGTATTTGATTTAACAGTTGGAACCAGCATGTTTGATCAAATTACTTGAACGTGTGTGGCCCGTATAGGCGAAATCTGTGACTACCGATCCGAGCTAACTTCATACGTGCTTCTTTCAGACTACAAAATTGAAGTATTCGAAACAACATAAACAAAGAGTTTATAACCTTTTCGATGAAAAGCTATTGTGTCCGTAAAACAAAGTGGTTACGGAATTGTCCATACGTTTTGCGGAACGTAAAAAACGTTTTACGTTATTGAAACGGCTCTGGAACTGCAAATAGAAACGTGTAACATTCGAATAGAAAAAGCATTTTAAAAATATTTTGTTGGTGTTGATGGTTGGCTTTTATTATTTGAACGAGAGTTAGTGAATTGTTTTTTTTTTACCATGACTGACTTTTTTACTATACATTTACTTAGATAATAGTATAAAGATGCAGGAATCTCGGAATGTGAGACAGTTAGTCGTTCCATGTAAAATACAAAGGTTTATCTGGCTGGACGGCTTAATCGGGAAAAGGCTTGGTACATAAAGAGACTGTAAGGGATGTCTATCTTCTTCTTGTCCTTGTCGCTGGCACGACAGTTTTCTTTTAGATTTGGGTGGCCCAAAACATTGCCACCTCCACGGCATCGTTGGTGGCAGCACACAAGTCTCTTTCTAAGGGATTTCTATAAAAAAGTATCAATTTTGAACCTGTTTTTTGTTCCGTACTCTTATGTATGTGTTATGTATGTGCATTAACTGATAATCAATCGAATAAAACAAAAAGCCTTATATTTCCTGCTTAAATACAAATAGAAAGGTAGGTAATTAATTTCAATTTAACACTAACGTTTAGCAGGAACCCCTTGAACAGGTGAAGGCCTCCTTCAAGTCTTTCCAATTTCTGTTTGACATTAACTGCTAAATAAATAAAATACAGATAACCTCAAAGGTACTGTTTATTTCAATAGTTTTTTTTTTCCAGCGAACCTTTTTTTTAATCTGCGACAGGAAAGTTGTACGAGAAACGTAGTCTGACACAAGAGTGTAATAAAGTCATCAGCATCTGCCTAGCCTTTTCCCGATTTGGCTGTATACCAGTATTTTACGAGACGCGGCTGCCTCTACCAAACCCAAGACTGGAGTCGGATTTACTGGCTTCTGACTATCCGTAACGACTACCAAAGATCTACAAGTGATAGCTCGGACCAACGGCTTAACGTGCTTTCCGAGCCACGGAGGAAACTCGGTATGTTAAGATGGTCACCCATCCACAGACCAACCTTGGCAAGTGTTGCTTAACCTTAAAGATCGACCCGTGCGGCTGTTATTATCTGGCCACGAGCGCCTCACAAGAGTGTGATAAAGAAAAATTGAGAATTTTTTTTGTACCCTTAATTACTCCAATAATTATTTAAGCCCCACGTACTAGACCTAATGAGCGAGCTTATTGCCAATTTGCCAGTAATCGACCTCATTCCAGACTGGATACTTTTCCGTCAGAAAACACACTGCCCATTGTCTGATACAACGGGATCACTAGCCGACCTTGGAATAGAAATACCTAATACGTCTAAACAACGAAGTTGGTCTATAAATGTAGGTATTGCCTAAAAGTAAGTTTTAGTAGCTGTTATATTGCCACGTTTCGTTTATGGACTGGTGAATTCAGTACCCATATTATGAACCCAAAAAAAATCTACTCAATAGGTATGTTTCCTGAGTAAAAAATATGAGTCCGTCGCGTCAGTTAGATTTATCAAAAAATATTGAATACATTTTTTTTTGTTTTATTCTATCAATCAAAATTGACGAAGATAAAACGCATCAAAGATCAGGAAGGGGCTTGTGGCGTCACTATCCAGTAAAAAGTGTATCGGCAAGTGACGTCACACGAATTTGCAACGAAGTGTCGTCTTCATTTATTGACAAATTTTTGCTTGTCTGGCACGGCACCTACCTAGCTACTATGCGAATATACATTAAGAGCAAATGCTGGCGGCGAGACATAGTATGTAAAAAGTCATAATTCGAAGTTTGGCTCTCGACTGTTTTCTCCTTCAATATTGAACCGATATAAGAGATATTTCACAAACTAAATAAAAAGGATATATACTGTATCTCTATCTGTTCCTTTTTTGATTAATAGTTGCCAAATTTGTACACTAGGGTTCTGTTGACAGCGATTTATCGGACAATTTTGAGCATTTTGTGAGAGTTCTAGTGGTTATACGGATAACAAATAATCAAAAAGGAAAACGTAGGGACACAGTATATATCCTTCTTATTCAGTTTGTGAAATATCTCTTAAATTGATCCAGTATTGGAGGAGAAAACAGTCGAGAGCCAAACCTCGAATTATGATTTTTTACATACAAAGTCTCGCCGCCAGCATTTCCTCTTAAAAACTAGCGCATTGACAACACGAAAGGTAGTTCCTTTATTAGAAAACTAAGCAATAAAGTCCAATCAAGTTAATCTCCAACTCAAATCAAAATTAAGTTCTGTAACTATTAATTGAGTTAATCACCCGTTAATACGTCAATATTATTCAATGGCTCCGTTCAAATGGCTGATAATGGAATATCGCACGACTGTTGACACTATCTCCTCGAATTAATCCTCAATGAGACACATTTGCATGCATTTAGGGAAACAGGGTAAAACAACAGTGTATTTTAATACCGTAAATAATGGTACAGAAGTATTATAGGTACTTATTTAAGTAGGTAAAATAAATGTTGCTTTCGCAAAAGGCAACCCTACTTCTCGTATGCCTCATTTGTAAGGATTGTGAGCCACAATTCGTAGAAAAAGGGACTTAAGTATGAGGAAAATCAGAACAGTTTTCCCCGACCAATAATGTTGCATAAGAATTATTTGTGAAGGAAATCTGTACATAATAACGGCTGTTAGGGCCATTTTGTTACATATTTACGACTGTAGGTAAAGTAACTATTTAGTTGGAATGAACAGAAAATCGATTCTAAATGAATGGAGAAAGTGTAAGCCAAAGCGAACTAAATAGTACTTACTAAGTGCGATATTCGCTTGCTTGTTTCTGTCGAGCTGGCCGCGTAGCGCTCGTAACCGTCGTAGCTTCAACTCCTGCGCCTCTACGCGCTCTCGTAGCCGCCGTAGCCGCTCGCCTTCGACCGCCACCTATCAACAAATGCATGAAATTACTACCATGAAAAAGTTATTCAAACAACGTTTGCGAATAAAAAGCCATTTATAAAAATGCATTTTGGACGTTTTTCACGCTCTTTTCCGACATTTAAATAACTTACTAAACTTTTTGTTCAAAACGAGGGCTGTTTAAAGCGTGTGGAAAAGTTCCGAAAATTTACTAACACAGTTAATTTATATGACCAGCCCTTTGTTGTTCCCGTTCAAATAACGTCCCATGAATTAAGCGATATTAAACTTTAGTATCCGTAAAGTAAGTCAATGAAGACGAAGGCTTATTACTCGAAAATTGAAAGGGAAAATTATAATGAATATAAAATAAGATCTGTACCTACAAAGGCAGTGGGGTAATTTTGTTTATTTTATAGGCTTACTTATTGCGTGCGAAGAGTTTATTTTTAAGGCGACGATAAATATCGCATTAGGGTAACGCGCGTCCGGCCCGCCCCGGGAGATTTATTAAGAACGGGGAAAATTTAATTTTTTCTCTCTAATCTGTTCACAATTTCTCCAAAAGATTCCGGGAAGTCTTTATCCGCGATAACTCAGTTGGTCTTTAATGTCACAATAAATATGCTAAATAGACAGGATTATTTACCAAAATAATAAGTGCAGCTAAAGGAATGGAAACCGACAGTGATAAGACATTCTAATGTATGAATTTATTTTTTGTGTGCCAACGGCGATTTTTTTGTTATTGTTTTTTTTATAGAACTATAATTTTTTTCCGAGATCATGTTTGTCCATGTTTCCGGGATAGTGTAGTATTTATCCGAATGTTTGTTATAGGATCAGTGTTCTCAGAATTACCTAGAAAAACATAGAAACAAACAATTTTACCTCATTAAGTATAATATTTTTTAAATATTTTCATTTCGGTGAACAGAATAACAATCAAGTAAATAACAGAACTAATAAATCATTGAACAGTACAAGTACGAGTATCTAACAAGTCTCAGAGCAAAGTACCTTTCATTTGATTTATCGGTGAAATACTTAAAAGCAATGAATAAGTTCTTAATATTTATTTTCCATCTTAATGAATAATTTTTCGGTTGTAATGAATGCCTCGTTTGATTTTATCAATTTATCAATAAAATACTTCATCGGTCTCTGAAATTGACAATATCTACCGAGAATTGTATGTTTATTAGCATGATATTATAGTATTTCTTGAAATTGATTTTCCCACGATGCTCAGAAAATTTAATCCCACTCCAGCGTGGGAATTCACTTAAATGATTCGACAAGATTGTTAATCTTCGCAGCTAAGTAAACAATAGTACCTCGAACTTAGTGATATTCAATTCTAACAACTCCAATGTTAAACTGTCAGAGTCAATTACGAAACGAAAACAAGCCCGAATTAAATTATAAATAACACAGTTATGATTACACAAAAGCAATTTAAAAACTTTGACGTACCAACTCGTAACTGAGAACAAAGATTTTTCGTTCCATTTACTTTCGTGTTTCTCTTACTTCATTAAAAATCCTTTGTTTTTTATTACGGATTTCTAGAACCCTTTTTAAAAATTCACACTTTCCCTTTTCATACGTGTCACCCTTTGTCGAGACCAGTTATAAATAAAATCTGAGCCCATTTTATTGTTATTCATAAAGAATAACAATGAAAACGAGTCACACATACCTTAATGCAGTAGGTACTTACACACTGACTTAATTAAACGTTAAATAGAAGCCGGGAGCAAAAACTTCAAAGAATTCGGAACAAAGTAGGCATTTGATAGGAATTTTTCAACGGCTCTGGAATTTTTAACCGCATTAAGATAACGTCTGGATAAAAGCGAGTTCAACCTATTATTGAGATTAAAAATACTGATAAAAGCAGCTACCTACATGGCAGAGAAGGCATTTATAGCTCTAAATAAAACGTAAGATCCGAAGAAATTTTGCGTATGAAACCACATAACGGGAAGCTCATAATTCTCGTCTCGAAGTTATAAGAGCATAATATAACCTTACCATTAGATATATTAATATTGGGTATTTAAGGCATGTATTTCTGAAGCAGACAATAGACGCAGTTATCAGATGTTCCGCGGAGGTCGCATTGGGTCGAGGGCTGCGCACCGAGTGACTTATTTGCAAACCCTGTCGATACGCAGCTGCGCCTTCTTGATTTCGATAAGCATCCTATAACGCGCACACTTATCTACGAAATATTCCATTACTTTTTGAGTTCATTCTCGTAGATATAAAGTCGTTATGTACAAAGCAGTCTATTTTTAACGCAATTACAAAAAAGGTTCACCAGAGGTAGAGAGGATTTTTCGCCAAGACTTTTACTCACTTTGACAGACCACATGTGTTGAAATAATGAAAATGTACTGTGTGTATACCTCTATAATAGCAGAGATTTAAGTTTACCTAATTCCTAAGTTGCACTACGTACGTATAAATGAATAAATACAAAGTAAATTACCTATAACATGACAATACATCACGATTTGTCGAAAACAGCGTAAATTCGACCAAATTAGAATTCGAAAAAAAAACACGTCGTAAGGGCAAAATAAATCATACGCACATGTTTAATAATATATGTTCCAGAAGAAACATGAAGTTCCCGATGTCGTGTCGTGAACGAAACAAAAAGCAAAATAAAAAGACAATAAGCGATTTATGATTTCCAAAGTCAGCGTTTGACTGAATAACACCAAAAAGAAATGAAAACATAAAAGGTAGAATAAACTAGATATTTCTGGGCTTTGCAAGGAGAGAAAGAAAATCTTTTGATCCGTCGGGGTTGATTAATCACAGCCAGTATTCATTTTCGTAAATTCTAAAAATTCGTTTGATACTTTTTGGGCTTCAGAAAATCTGGAAAAGCTGAGTGAAAAGAAGACGCCTAATTGAATGGACGTTCGGAACGGTATCGGTGAAACAATAAGGAGATTATTGCGTTGTTCGTAGTCGTCAGGTTGCTTTTCTTGTTCTAGGGTATCAAATGAGGAATGGAGTGTTCAATCTCAGTTGCGTTTAAACAACTAGTATAGATGAAATGTGTTCAATCCTCCATTAAAATTAGCACAACACGTCGTTTTATTGATCGGATAGTCAAACGCCGGAATTTTCAGGATTCTGCGTTTTCCGAGATTGTAATAACTAGTTTTAAAGTAGACACCACAACATAATGACATTTTTATTGATTTCTTAACCTACGAGTATTTCTTACGACTTCAATGCATCTTCTATTTTAATTATTATAAAATGTGTTTTATAGAGGAAACTCGAAACCCTATCCACAATAGTAACTAAAGCGATAGACAAAAAAGTAAATGTAGGTATTCCTGTGACACAATTTCGTAATTTATTCAATAAACTGCCGACCTCGCTGACATCTCGGCGATCTAGTAACGATTCCCGTTGAGACTGGAGACTATTAAGTTTCTCCAGAACCGAGTCTTACTTACAAATTGAATCTGTCACTATATCCCAACTGAAATAGATATTCTGTTTAGATGAAAGTTAAGTTGGTTGCTAGAGTAGACGAAAAAGAAGCTGTTATACGTGAACTTTTTATTTGGGAACATAAACAGTATTTTTAGAGAGAAGCCTACCATTCAAGGACCAACTCCGATCTTCTCAAAGTTATGTAACATTTTTATGTGCATGTACCGAGCGGTCCACACCCACACTGCAGAAGACCGCAACACTCGAGATGCGTTCGGTTACGATCCTCAGTCTCATAAGATAACATCGAAGAGGAACTACAAGTTATAGGTGTACTGTTAAATGGCGGGATTGACAAATTGATTCAACACTTCACGTACAGATTGTATTGTTATGAAGATAATCTCAGAAGCTAATAAAATGTCGACGGGAAGCCCTCCTAGGAAATTATTGTAACCTTCACTTTGCGTAACCATAATTTAATAAAACTAGATACTTACTTACTAATATGACCTTGCTTGCACGGCTTATTCAATATACTCCCCCTCAATGAATCTACCTTCGTCATTAATCTAAGTATGAGCCACACTTTTCACTGATATACACTTACTTACTGTTTCATAATTAAGAGCACTTTCAAAAGAAATTTTCATTAGCGTTTATTTGTAAGATACATCATAATTTTGACGGTTATGCTCGGTGAACAAAATGGATAAGTGTAGCTTACTTGAACTACACTACGCTATTTTTGTCTATGCTAAGTCTTTACTACCTACCTACCTATCGCTCTTTTGTTTATAAACTTATACCTTAAAAATGAGAACGTAATACAAGGATTTTTATGTTTTTAGGGTTCCGAAATAAAAAAGGAACCCTTATAGGATCACTCGGGTGTCTGTCTGTCTGTCCGTCTGTCACAGCCAGTTTTCTCCGGATCCACTGGACCGATTCTGTTGAAATTTGGTACACACATGGACTTCTATGACCCACACACGGGCGCGTTACGTAAATTATTAAATTTTTAGTATGGGGGTCACTTTTGGGGGTCAAACTAGAAAATTGAAAAAAAATGTTTTTTGAACAATATCGTGTGACATATCAAATGAAAGGGCTTACTGTGCGAGTTTTAATTATATTTTTTTCGTAATTTTAAAATAAATGGTTTTGAAGTTATTCAAGAAATTAGACGAAAAACGACCATTCCCCCCCCCTTATCTCCGAAACTACTGAGCCTAAAATTTTGAAAAAAATGGAGATAATAGATCTTTACCTAAAGATTACAGGAAAACCTATTAGAAGTCTGTAGTGTTAAAATAACATGTTAAAAAAATAATTCGTTCAGAACCCTTTGCACGCGAGTCCGACTCGCACTTGGCCAGTTTTTTTTTATCACGCTTCTCGACTATACTTTTGCTAAAACATAGGTAGGTAGGAACATGCATATGTGCTGTGGTATCGCAGGTTTATGTATATACCCGTTACGACATCATTGCTACAGGGAATCGCGTCGTAAAAGGCTTGCTAGTAAGTACTAAGTACACTCAGTCCCGTGGGAGGTCAACTAAGTTACTGCTCTACCTTATGTTTTAGATTTATTACAGAATTCAGAGACGTTATTGAAGAAGAAAAGTATAAATTGTGACTTTGGGAGTAATTTTAAATGGCCTTGTCTGCAAAGTTCCTAAAACTAGTTCGTATTATTTAATTTTGTTGGTCACGTAACCATGATAAACTTTAAAACCGACTTGAAGAAGAGGCTGTCTAGACAATATTTTGATTATATTTATTATTTAGTAGGCTGTAGAGTCTCTTACAAACTTTCTTGCGGAATCAAAATCAAATTGTGCTGTCATGAAACAAGCGATATTATATCAAAGTCAGACAAGTCCGACTTCGTGAAGACCATTTTATTAACCCCCGATCAAAAAAGAGGGGTGTTATAAGTTTGACCGCTATGTGTGTCTGTCTGTGGCACCGTAGCTCTTAAACGGGTGAACCGATTTGTATGCGGTTTTTTTTTATTTGAAAGCAGGTTTTCCAGCGATGGTTCTTAGACAAGTTTTATCAAAATCGGTTGAGCCGTTTGAAGATCATCAGCTCTTTTCTAGTTGATGAAAGCCTTTAACCAGCTTTTACGGGTCTGATCGACACGAAATTTGGTATTCTGATACTTCAATGACATTGCAAAAACATGGTTATATTGGCCTGATGCTGTGGCACAACCTGAGGTCTGCAGAATACCCAACTACTCACTAAGTTACAGCAGAGGTATTGTGTTTGAACTCAATGGAATGGTTTCAATGAACAGATTATATTTAGATCAGTAACCTTAACATGATGCTGAAGCATGTCCTGAAATCTGCAGGATACCCAACTCCTCACTTACTTACAGCAGACCTTCCGTTTTCGTATTCATTTAAATGGTTGCAATGAATAGGTTATAAATAGATTGTGATCAGGGTCTGATGATGAAGTAGAAAAGAGAAATGAATTAATAATACATTGGTGAGAGATGCAAAGCTACTTTCCAAGCTTGTAGGATGTAGTGCCGTTTAGGTGAGTGTAGATCATATGTGGATGGATGGACATGGAGAGGAAGGCCAAAAAAAAATGGATGGATTGTGTGAAGAGCAATATGAAAGAAAAGGGAGTTGGAATAGGACAGAATGGAAGTAAAAAACGTGTGGATAAGGGTACGAAGATGATGAGATTATGTAAATTAGGTAAATTAAGTTTAAAAAGCAAAAATAAAAATTTAATTAAAAATTTAAAAAGCCCCCGATTAAAAAATAGCTTTAAAAAGTGAAAAAATAATACATATTGATCCTTTTAATTTAATATAGGTACGATTCTTTGGGCCAAGCGTCATCGCGTCGGGGACCGCTAATAATATAGAGGTACTTAACTAATACCAAAATTTGCGGTCTCCCGAGGCGATGACGCTTGGCCCAAAGAATCGTACCTATATTAAATTAAAAGGATCAATATGTATTATTTTTTCACTTTTTAAAGCTACTTTTTAATTGTGGTTAGCTAGTCTTCAAGAGACCATGTAAGATTTTTCAAGCGGACAATGACTAGCAGAATCTATCTGCTGCTTTATTGATCCTAATGGGTCTTTAGCTTTGCTCTTGCTTGAGTACTTCTTTAAGTTAATCAGAAACTTAACGTATTAAGCTGTTGATTTTTTACTTCTTGGTGTTGTCTAGCATACCCTTTAGTTTAGTCTTTCCTTTAAGGTAGAATTCGCCGACATTCGTCGGCCGTGCGCGTCTGTCGCAGGCCTCGGCAGCGGTGCCATACATTTTCATAATTTGACTATTGTCGCGAGCGATCGACGACAGTCGTAGCCCGCGCGCGGTCGCGATCGATCGCGATGCACGGAATTCTACCTTTATCGTCTTGTAAAGTAGGGACTGACCGAAGGACCGGAGGTGGGCAGAACAGATAGTCGATGGGATCGAAAAGTTCTGGAGTAACAACGAGGAGACGAAGCATTGGAAGACCTCCCACACCACACACGACAATAACGATGAGCTGGTGAAGACCGCGGGAATCTGCTGGATGCAAGAAGCACGGAGCTGGTCGATGTAGCGAAACTTGGGGGAGGTTTATGTTCAGCAGTGGACGTCTATCGGGTGAAATGATGATGATGAGCTACTGACCTGATGTTGCCTAGCCTCCTGCTGCTTCAGATAGCGCAGCCGCTGCTCCTTGGCGCAGAGCAGCTGATGCTGCGTGTCGATCTGCTGCTGTTGCCGCAGCGCCATTGCGCGCAGCTCGCCCAAAGTCAGCTCCACCCCTTCCCCCAACTGTGAACAATAGGAAAATACTCTATTAGTCATCATGATTCCAGTGGTTTGTATTAAAAGTGCTGTCAAGGATAAGACAGAGGTGACATCAATATATCATTATCATTGTTCAGTCCAGAAGACTTCTAGACGTAAGACGTTCATTTACAACCACATACCTAGTTCAATTGAAGAATTAAACATAAACTTGTTTAAGAAAAGGCTTAAATCTTTACTGTTGAATAAAGCATATAGCATTTCGGAATTTTTGACGGACAAAATGTGATGACTGTTGTTGAACTCATTGACCTGGTTTGTTATTAATTTTGATTTTCTTTTGACATTGTACGTGACATTTTTGTATTATATATTTTAATTATTATTTTTACCTCTTTTTGTTGACATTATTTTTTAATTTTTGACATTTATGCAATCAATTAATGTAATTATGTTTTAATTTTTAATATCAACGACATTTTTTAATGAATTTTGTACGCCTTCTGTCTGGCATAACATAGCGCACTTTTATTTTATTTTTATAACAACCATTTGTTTGTACCTATGTTAACAAATCAATAAACTACTTATGATGATGTATGCCAGCATCCTGATAATGTCCTATCCTGTGGTCATCTAGTTTTGAACTTAGCCACTCAGTTTAAGGTTCATACCACCGAAAACGATACTGGTAATATCGGAGATTAAATCAACAATACGGACACTGCCAAGTTTCACAAAAAAGAAAAGCCGAGTGCAAATGAAAAATTAAGTACTTCTGAAAGATTCATCATCATTATTAGACACCGTCTGGCGAAGTCACGTGCCGTACAAAACTACATTGCACTAGCTAATTAGTCTAGTGGAGCTGAAGATAGAAGACAATTTAGCACATCCTGTCTACATAACTTCCGCCAGCTCTTTGTACTATTTGCACTAGCGGAAACCGAAATGAAAAACTCTCGATCACTTTTCAAAAGAGGTCTTAATTATAGTAGCTAGCAAATGATAAATGATAAATGATAAATGATATTTATTTTGCAAATAGGTTACAAGTAACTCTTTTACACGTCAATTTTTTTTTTGACGTATTTATCTAGATGAGGCCGGATGTTTCCTAGCTGACTACCCTGAGAAGAAACACCGAAACAAACTCAGAGGTCACAGTCTCTTTTGAAGTCCATACAATTGCCAATAACATATGAAAAACATGTAGGTTAAGGTCTGAGGTGGCCTTTTGAGGAAAGCACCACGCAGGTTTGAGTGGGCTTGTCCAGACAGTGCAAGCCTTTGTCAGTAATCGTGCAGCTCAACTCAAAACTTTGAGGAGCTCAACGAACCGACGAACAATACCAAAGTAAGGACATTTGGGTAAGCCGCATAATATACTCAAACTGCCAGACAGTCATGAAATCAATCCTTAAAATAACGACCTACATAGTCCTCACACTTACAATACATTCTTTTTTTTAAGAACCATGCAGATTAGTGCTTAGCAACTCCGATGGCAGTGTGACGTTGCCAGAACAGAAAAAGAAAAATAAACTGTCCTGTGTTTTGTGGTTGCGACGGATTGCATTTCTGACTTTTAGATAGTGGATCTCATGGAGTCAGACAAGGGGTTTAGGGGTTTATTCATGATGCAGTTTGGGGATAAAGTATTGAGACTTATTAGTTTTCATAACTGTAACCTTAAAACCCTACAAAAGAAAACTATTTGTAGGGTTTTAAGGTTCTGGCCAGGGTTAAGGAATTTGTTCGAAAGAGTCACCGCGGCCCTGGAACGCAAAGGGCACTAGGAGGAACACGGATGGGTTTTACTCAGTAGGAGTCTGACACTCCCTTTTGCTCCGCCTAGAATAGGAGGAGAAGTGTTTAAAGGTTACAGTTTCTAACTACTCCAACAATTATATAGTTTGGATCGATGTATTTGCTGATTTCGTGCTTTCTTCCCTGAATGTGATAGAAAATCACCAAACGAGGTCTGTGCTCCAAATCTAACCACTTATTACGATTGTGTTAAAATAATTTTATTTATATTAAAATCATGAATCGTATGGACATGTAGTTAAATTGCGATGTTTAATCCACATGATTTTCGTGATTGTTACGACCCTGGTTTTGAGGCTCACATACAGTTTGGATACATACACGTACTTATATGATTTACGGATTAAAGATCGTTTAAGGTTCTGTCTCAGTCTAATACCCAAAGTATATCAAAAGGAATCACAACGACCCAAGAAGCCGGAGATATCATCTACGAGAATATTACAATAAAGCTGATCTTCATAATACCAATTTAATGACACAGGGATAATAAGAAAAAATCTCTCGCTAAAGTTAATTCCTACTGTATTATCATAAAAAGGACATTGTGACTTCACTTCGATATTGTCAATAGTAAAATTTCAACATTTTTTCTTTGGAACATTTACAATCCAAAGTTTTTCTAGGCTTATATAAGTTAGGGCAACTACATATTGTAGGTAAGTAAATAGAATTGTCTTGAGAAAACAGTTTGTGTAGTGTATTTTTTCGTGTACGGGTGGTTTATTGAGATTTATTTATTTGTTATTTTTTTATTAGAAAGGCTGTTATATTTAGACGATTTTTTCGAAATAAAAAATTGAAGATATTATATTATGAAGACAAGGTGAGTAGAGACATAGTCAAACAAAAACAAAATACTTCGATGCGCCTAAATTTTTAATCAAAACATAGATTTTATTCCTATCTAAAACTGATAAGTTAATCGCATTACCTATTGCAGAAAATCTGGACTCATTCACTTTAAACCCAGTAAACTTTATTGTTTTGAAAATATTTGGCTATTCGATTTCCTCTTGTGAGTTTTGTAATCTAGACACGCGGCAGCGTGTCCAGCCAAAGTTCAAAGGAAAAGGAACTGGCGACGCAGCAACCGTGTGTTTCAACACGAACCATTTTGAGCTACTTTTGAACCCTTCACAACTCAAAACTTACACCTACATACATTGGTACATTTACTAAAATCTAAAATTTCATAAATGTAACTCCAACAGTTTTTGATATAGTAACGTTATTTATTAACGACTTATAGATCAAAAACCTAACCCACTTCCAGATGTCCTAGAAAGTTCAAATTGTTCAAATCCAGCAAGGTAATTGTGAATACAAAGGAAAAAATTTGAAAACCGGTAATTTCTAAGATTTGAAATTCTTCTTAATTTGATGGAATTGATGACTACGAGATTAATTTAGGAAGATTAGTAGCGTCCTTTTATGTGCTTAAAGTAACAGTCAATTGCTCTATGAGTTAATTAGAACCTGAAATACCTTTTTTTAGTCACCATGACTGACAATCGTTAGGGTGGAAAAGTGCTGTAATAGTGACCAACGAATGTCCGAGTCAGACGGGCAGACCTGATAAAGTTCACTGGTTGCTGCCAGAAGTTGTATGCCAGAAGTCCAAGCGAAGTGTATAATGGCGCGGGATACACAAATCAAACGAAAGCTTTCAAGCCTACGTCATATATGTAGTCAATCAACTGCGACAAAAGACGCCAACAGAACCACGTAAACTCGGTTTTACGTTATAGTCAATGTGTCACGGCACTATCTTCCTGGCAAATCGTAGCAGCATTATAAGGATTCGTTAAATTAAAAAGAATAAACAAAAGAGGACCCAACCTAAAAACGAAAACTACCGTCAACCACAGTGTGATAATTATAACAGGTTAATCAACCACACCTTATCCCGCTGTACATCGTGGCTAAAGCCCGCCATTCACTGCGTCGCTGCGATAGTTAATGTCCACTGACATACGACCCCAGCTCTAACGCCATCACACACATTAACTCTGAGTTATTAGCATACGGGCTACCTTCAGTATTTTCCTGGCTGTCAATAGGTTTATGTAGTGTGATACGTAGGTAGATTTATTATCCAATCCTGTTTGATTTCAGGTGGAATCAACAGGATGGAACAAGGATAAGATGGAAGTAAATAAGTAAGTAAACGTTAAATTAAGTTACGCCGAAGTTTACGTAAAGTTCAGAAAGTTGGAAAAAGTTAACAATTCAAAAATTGCCTTAAAAACACGAGCATGTCAAGTAAAAAAAGACAGCTTAGATTTACACTGCTCTGAATGTTTTCTTGTCGGTTCGAAAAAAATATAGCGACTTTTGATTTATTTTTACAATATTGACACATTTCGCATGAAACGTAGAAATCAGAAAAAAACAACAGAAAGCAAAGGCGTGGCTCCTGTTATTTTATAGTTTCTTCAAAACCCCATGGGGTTCAGAAGATATTCAAGTTCGACGTGACATGCGCTTTAATCAACGAACTGTTTTCATATAATTATTGAAACACTAAGGTACTGACAGCCATATTTTGTGTAATACTGATATCTACACTAATATTATAAAGAGGAAAGATTTGTTTGTTTGTTTGTTTGAATTGAATAGGCTCCGAAACTACTAGACCGATTTGAAAAATTCTTTCAGCAATGGATAGCTACATTATCAGGGAGTAACATAGGCTATATTTTATCCCCGTACTCCCACGGGAACGGGAACTACGCGGGTGAAACCGCGTGACGTCCACTAGTTAATAAGAAACCGGGTATCACATTTTAGACTTATAGCGGTATGGCTGCTCTTTGACCAAACGGTCGTAAGGACGAAATATGTAGGGTTCACGTATTCGTTCACGTTTTTTTATTGTTAAACTGTTGCCAAAAAATGGCAACATTTTAACAATAAAAATATAATTTGTTCGCTGGTAGGAGGTAGGTTATGTAATCATTGAAACATCTCAATTATTAAATTATGCTACTCTTAGTACTATAGGCTACTATTTACTCCGAAAAAATACTCGATGCCAGTGGGACAAAGAGAATAAGCTTGACTACAAAGCTAAAATCTTCATATAACTCTAAGCAATTTGAGTATTACAAACTACAAATGAAAACACGTACGGAACTTTAATACCGTTTGTACAAGAAAAGCTCCTGAGCTACGCAGTAAGATTGGTGCAGGTGCAGGAACGAAGCGAAGTGGCATTAGATATACAGCAGCTAGTTCGCGAGGCGGGAAATAATGCACTTACAGGTCTTACATGTTGCGAGCGACTCAAATAAAACGTACGTGACGCAATAAGGAGAGCGGTAAGCTGGGTAGTAATGTGGCCATTTTCTTTCTCGTTCATAAATTATTATTTATAAAATATTTTTGCAATGGTTTTAGTAACGTTTATACTTCGAATTTGCTTGATTTGTTTTAAGCAAGATCGTGATTTTCATTAATGCAGGAAAGAAAAAGCAGACATTATTATTAATGGTTTGCTTTTTACTGTAACTTTATTAATCATCCTATAACGTTATCACTGCGAGGACATAGGCCTTTTCTCTGTAAGAGTTAATGGACCATTATACATCACGTGGTCTCAGTGCAGGACAGATGTCATGTGTCTTGGAATGATTGGGTGCAGGATCTAGTACCCGATGTTTTTTTTTCAGAGTTGCGGTGATGATTTAAATTAAACAAGGAAAACTTACATCTAAATAAAGTAAGTGGGCTTCACCTCAGGGTCACGATTGCGCTTTCATACATTTCATGTATCACAATGTAGCAATTTATACTAGTTACTATTCCTTGCTGTTTTAGTCTAATGCTGTAGGTGGGATTGTAAAACCTAAAAAGATATAAAAAGCTTATGAACACTTACTAACTATGCACTAGGAAGGAGAAGTACGCGATAACCATACATTTGCCTTATATTGCATAGTGCAATTTTATTAACTTAATCTCGTACTGCTTTTATGCTTGCTCTAACAACTATTTTTCAGTCTAGGTATCTTGGTAAGGGTTTAGTTTTACCATTATGGTTGCTGTAGGCTATAACCGGTTTATTTATTCTTTGCAAAACCGAAAAGTATGACTGTCATCTTCAGAGTACCATTCCAGATTGACTATATAATGTCTTTTCAACAACTGGCAAGAACGTATGTACCTACATAAACTATTGCGAATTAAAACCTACAGCTGGCTTTGACCAAAACCTAGTCCACCACACAAAACACTTCACTCGCGTCCCAGTAATTGCATTTTTGTGTATGCCAGAAACACCGGCTAACCCAGGATTAGCGAGAGTGCTCAAATATGAGTGTGTCTCGGAGATAACTGTAGGTCAGCGGATGAAGAGCCCGCTTGCCCGCCCAGTGGGCTTTTAATACCACATTAGTGGCCTACGATTGTTTGAAATTGTCTTCATAATTCTGTTGCGTCGCCCTTTTCCATAACTCAGACGTAATGTATCGTGGAGGAGGCCTCGCCTCGGATATCTGGCATTTATTATTTTTATCATAGCCTTTTATGGCTGTTAAAGTTATAACCGTCCTAGTTGGTAAATAGCTTTGTTGTTTACGTCACTATTTGGGTGTGTAGGTACAAGTTATATTGTGAAACATTATTGTTATGAAAATGAGTCTTCCCGTAACCGCTCCAGCAAAAGGTTAAAGAGTGTAGGTAACGTGTGAAACTGGCTTTTTACTCGATTTGCCAGTTTCAGACGTTCAAAAGCCCAAAAGTCAGAAATCTCAGGTATCACGTAAGCCAGTACTGTGGAGGTCAGTGAGTCAGTTGAATGCAGGTAAAATACAAGAAGTTATTATTCAAACTGGAAGTTGATCCAAACATAGAAAAAGGCTAGGCAGATGATCAGATTAGATAGCTTGAAACACGCTCTCGTAGTAATTAGGCATACCTTATAGTAGCAAAGCAACATGGTGAGAGGATATACTGCCAGAAACCACGTTCGAGTAGTAAGCATAATGGTGAACCTTGATCAATAATGTCTTGTTAATTTCAATAAGATGGGTTTGACTAGTTTAACTAATTCTAACTAACTCATAACTAATAATTAGGACCATGACATGACATTACAAATTCTATTCAAATTTTATTTAATTCAAATTTTTTAATCAAATTTTATTGTCATGAAACATTATTTCGATTGTAAGGTAAAATTTAAATAAAATGTTGTGCTTACCTTTAATTTAGATGCATGCAATGCTATTGTATTTGTAAACGATATGTGCTGAGAATGTCTTTGTGTGTATTTAGTTGGTTTGCCTAAATAAATAATTTACAGTTACCCATTATAATTCAATCAGGTAAAGGTATTATAAGAGATTACTATAAATTATATTTATTAGCAACATTCTTAACAATTAGTCATTATTAAGCTAGATTAGATTTTGTGGGTTTAAGGCCGACACACCACAAATTAGTTTTCACTCCAAAGTGTCGTTACAGATAGTTATAAAACATTGCAATCAACCGAAACATTTTCCCAGTAAAACACGTACAGGTCGGTATTTTCCCATAAATATTCAAACTTTTCGTTATTAGGGACCGAAAAAGGCCGTTTCAGTGGGTTAAACTATTTTCCTCTCCGGAGAGGATTGCAATAAACTATCAAACAACCGTCAGAAGATAACACAGCAAAATCCCATTGTAAGTTTTCATCCTCGTATCTTGCGGTTGTACAAAATTCTTGGATTTGGTCCCTTTCGGCGTATCGTTGGAATTAAACTCGGTCCAGAGTAGTGAGCTTACGCGGGGGCTAAGGCGCGGGCGAGAGGTATCAAACAGTCTGAAGCGACTATGGCGGGCGATACGTGACGGAATGGCCTTGCTAACAACCAATCGTCTATTGTTTTACCCTGAAGAAACATGTCTATATTGTCTCTACTGCCCGCTTCTACAACTCGCGAGGCACTGGGGCCACCTAACCGCGCCCGCAACCGCCCTAGTCACCGCGCTTTCTCTCTGGGCAAAGCCTTAAGGGCGTCTGTGGGCACGATTTATATATACATCTAGACACTTGTTGATAGCCAGCCCTGTCGGAGCTCTGATGTATTGGCAGAAAGATAAATTGTATGACTGTCAGACCGTGAAAGAGTATAATGACGTTGACCTCCGCTTGTATTCAAATTTGGAATGAATGGTAAAGGATAACGCGATAAAAACATAAAGCCACACTGCCAGATGTATTTATCTTTCATTCATTTTCTGATGTGAATGAGAAAAAGGGTTGATGATACCGTTGACATGATAATATTGGTTTAAAGTATTTTCGTTTTCATATTCAATGTTTTATAAAAAAAAATTCAATGTTTCATAAAAACTTATGTATTCTTGGAAACGACATTACGTGGGCAGATTATAATAACTTAAAATAAACGTTTTTACTACCCTTAATTAAAATAAAAACATGGCTCTCAAAAATAAACCAGGGCAAAAAACGTGATGTTTTGCAGACTCCCAAAAACAGCTCTTTTACTTCAAAATATATTTCCCATTGTGCTCTCGTTACGCTATGGAGGTTGTACAAATATTAGGTCTCATAACATAGAGAAACTCGAATCCCTCGTATAATAACGGGTGAATAGTTTAGTAGCATATAAACGTAAGTGAATTTCTGTGTCGGTCCATTGTAAAAATGTGGGAGCTCCCCATACCCATGAATAATGTATAAAGTGACGGGATCACTAATGGTCGCCACCAATCCGTTTGTTTTTTACAGCCCGACACTTGTTATTTTTGAATGACGGATTTTAATTCAATATTATATAAGAAGGAGGTCGAATGTACCTGCACTACTTACACAAACGTGCTATAATATAATTGAATCATTACTTCGTAAGTACAGGTATGAATAATAAATTATAGCGATCTTATTCAATGACATCTTTTTATTTTCCGACATACACGTGAACGAATTCGGGCAACATCTAGCAATAAATATAACAGTAACATAAAGCTGCTTCTACAAATCGTGACCCCATAAATGTCTACTTTTCAACCCCCACCTCGCTAGTCTGTCATAACGAGCAATCCTGAGGGGATTACGCCATAATCAACACGCTTGGCTAGCGGATTTACTTCTGCTTTTTTATTTCCAACAAAATAAAAAACGACAAAGTCTTTTATGGAATATTTACATACATTTTCCGCAAATGTCGTGCGTAAATAAATGCTTAAGTATGCCTTAGTAAAACATCTATCTAAAATATTTGACATAGCCAAATTTTCCTGTCTCGTGGCCTCGGTTATACCGTCTGTTTATTTTAAAGAGAGTATACCCAAGATGTTCTCAGCTTCATAAGATCTGGTATGCAAGCGTATTCTAGACGATATAAAGCACTCTTAAATCCGCGCCATTTTTCTCGACGACAGAATTAGCTTGGACACGGATTAAGATGAAAATAAATCCTTCCATAATGTCGCAAGTAAGTGCAATCTTTCGTAGAAACTTTTCACTTTGCGTTGTGTTAGAATCGGTAGAAATTTCTCAAATGGTCAGTTATCGAAGTTGCTGTGAATCGATTCTTTCTGTGGGTCGGAATGAGTCGAGTGAAAAGTCTCGAGGAATGCCTTTGAATGGAAGCGTACGCATTGTACCGTATTAACATGTTCCGTTCACGTGCATGAAATAACGATCAACTTCAAACAATTTGAATTTCCTTTTTTATCAAGTCACGGAACGTTTTTGTCGCTGGCGGGATAAAAGTTTCGCTGCTTATGTGATTTGACAGCGCTGATTTTATTTTGTGGGAGAATGAAAGGCTTTTTATTTTCAGACAAAATAAATTTATAATAAGTTGTCTTTTTACGGAATAAAACTATTTCAACCCTTGAAATAGGTCAAAACATTGTACGTTTTGCCTTCACTGATTTGATTTGAAACGTTTCACACATACACGTTAAGGAAAAAACATAACCCTCCTTCTGGCGCAGTCGGGTAAAAAGGCATAAATTCCACAGAGAAACCACCCTTACCCAGTACGTTTTCTTTACGATTACGACTTCATTAACGATTCAAAGACAATGAAACTTAATTTGTTAAACTTTGCCTGTTAATTTTGAGCTTCTGGCTTGTAAGTTGAAATTAAACATGCGAATAAGCGTGGAGTCACAGACGTAATCCTACTTCGGACTGTGAGAGATAATCCAGAGACAACTGGGACATTGAGGCACTGTACGTAAACAAACAAACAAACAGACATACAGACGTATTACATGAACTTAAATGAACTGTATTTTGAAGGCAGTATACTCAGAAATGCTTGCCTGTAAATATTTAAAGTGTACAAAGATTTCGGAGAGAGTTTGTTTTGTTGAGCTTTGTTTTACTTTGATCATTGTTCAGAGAAAGCGATGTTGAACATTGGATCAATTTTCCCTTAATGAGTGCAATGTCACAGTCTATTTTGTATTTCTGAAACGCTTCCTTTTCCCGGGCCCGGGTGAGTAAATTACCATTATTATTCTACGGCACATTTCATTCACTTCATCTTGAAGCTTCGTGTTATTTCACTCGTGTATAAGTTATGTAAAAGCTATTACCAAGTAACAATTTACGTGCAAATATGCCTCTCAATATACCTCTGTTATTTCTCTAACCATTAAGTTATTATCTTTATTTAATTATTATTATTTTTCATTTGTTTCTTTTTTATTCACCAAAAACAATAATACACTATTAAGTAAAATGTTCAACTTTTTTTGCTATTATTTCATGAACATTCCACATGTTAACGGGGAAACTGGCAAATGCAGCTGTTGCGAAAACTAATGTCAAACCTAATGACGGTGCTAAAACGAACTGCTACAAAGTTCCTGCAGACAGAACAAGGGTTTTACTTAATAATAATAATTCTAAGAGCATTCTTAATGGGTTTTGCGTTATAGTTCACAAATGGTTAACAGCTTTCCTAGCGTCACGAGAGTCGTTTCAAAGGCAGGGTGAGTCTCACAAATTAATTACTCGCTTAGAGCAAAACTACTGCTTCACACAGTCTAATTCAGTTGGGAATGACCCTCGTGGGTGGTTTTCAGTCGCGCTCGACCACAACTCTGTTAATGGTTTACACGTGTTCTAATTTCGTACCGTAATTAAAAATGAAAAGGAATACTTAGTTAAAATTATCCTGCATTAATATCAAAATAATTTTCTGGAATGTTTTTTTTTTTAATTTTCCTTTGATTAAAAAAAACTTGACTATCTGTCAGACTAGGTACGTCAAACACACAGAAAATACGAGCCTAAGGGTGTCTTGTCCATGAAAGCGGAATCAGGCAGGGGAGCGGAAACGGAGAAATTTTAACCAATGGAATTGCATAAAATCTCCGCACCACGTGAGTCACTGACATTTTGACTGACATGATTAGTTAATATTTGTCCGTTTCTCCGCTCCGCTGTAATGGCGGGTACATGGACAATGGACAGGCACCTCCAGGGTGCCTGTCTATTGGCCATTTCATTGTCCATTTGCGCAAAGCGCAATCATGTCAGCATATGCTGAGACAGGGACCTTTTTAACCTCGCACAATTAATTGTAGGATCGGCCGCTTAACTGTGCAAACATATTTTTATAACGGTTAGTTTTACTTATTTTACTTTTATGTGGCTTGTGCGAGTCCCAAATAAACATTTTTCTTTCTTTCTTTTTTTTCAAAATCTCAGTGACTCACGTGGTGCGGAAATTTTATGCAATTCCATTAGTTAAAATTTCTCCGTTTCTCCGCTCCACTGCCTCGTTCCGCTGTAATGGACAGGCACCCTTAGGCACGTATTTTCTGTGTGTACGACGTACCTAGTCTGACAGACGGTCAAGTTTTCACGTGGTAGTGGCCCGTTCGGATTATTTCTGCATCGGATTTAAGGGTATTAGAGATGGGCACAAAAAGGTTGTATCCGATGGATGTGATGTTCACCTCTTTCAACTTTCCTATCATATATGTTACCATGTGCAGATATTGTTTCATCCTTAGATGAATCTAAGATGAAATCGCAGGCTACCTATGTAAGTATAGATAGAATTTAAGATTGTGCCTACTGAGTCATAAAGGCGGAATCGTTAGGCCTTAAATCTACATTTTATGGCTGAACATAAAGCTACCTAATGAAAACCTGGTTTCCTGATTGTATAAAATAATTAAGTAGAATCGATTCCGGATAATCATTAAGTTAGGTTTATATTTTATTTTAATTCGTTGATACTTTAATGATTATTTTATAATTAAATTATGAGAAACTTGTGAATCTTATGATCCCTAACGAAAAATAATAATAAAAATTCGAACACTGTTCTGACTTACAGAAATGATAAGAAATGTCTATAAGTAAGTGACAGGCGATATGCGTCTGCGGCTGCCAAAGATTCTGTTTGAAATAAGATTTATAAGAACCTACACAGAGACCTACCACCTATACAAAGTTATATGCCTCATTGACAAAATATCTTATTGATAATTATAATTTATTTTCCGAATCAGTTTTCCTAGTTTTAACACGTGTCGTGATTGCATACCTAATTGGCAATTAAGCGAGTAACTAGGTAGATAATTATGTACCTAAAATCATACTTATTCATGGTTTGACGTCAATAATAAAAGCCCTGAAAACTTATAACAGTACAGACCTATCTGCGTCGCACCCAAAACTGCTCTTGAATAACAAATACTTAATTTATGTTAAACACACTCATGTTGACTAATTAAAGTAGAGTTTAATAAAGTTAAAATAAACGAACAAAAACCTCTGTTCAGAAGGTAATTAAAGCCATTGAGTGGACGTGTTAGTGAGGAGGTAAGGAACCTCCTATCAGCCGATGAATAAAACATAGTTCCGTGTGAGTCCGCCTTTAGACTGAAAAAAGTATGGCGCAAACTTTAAACTTTTGTGTCCAACCCCGACCAAAGCTCGATTTCTGACCTGGCAAATTCAGTGGCGAAAAGTTAATAAAATAATGTTACATTTAAGTTGAATTTGACTGCGTATAAACAAATTAATGAGTTAATTTTATTCAAATTACCTTACAACTTGTCAAAAGCTGTTTGAAATGATGTCAGATGATTTGGTGATTCACTGGCAATAGCGGCCTGGCGCATTGCGGTGTAACCCTCGCTACCATCCCGCTTTTGCGCATTGAATCTTTGAAAACTAATAAACTTTAATTCAGCTATAAATATTAGCGTGAAATGTTATTATGGGCGATGTAATGTCGCATAAAAATAAACAGCCTTCAAGAAAAACGCGGTCATTAATAAGAATTATTATAGACATCTTTCTTGTAATGTGCAAAGGAATTTATATCTGTGTTTATTTTGGACAGCTATTTTGTAACTTAATGGGTTGTAAGATCGACTTAATAAAATGAAATGAACAACTGGGACCAGATTTTAAATATTATTTAAATAAATAAGTAGGTAGTAGGTAAAGTTTCCGTCATTTATCCATGAAACTAAATTTTACTTATTATATGATAGGTATGAAACTATGAATGTGGCAAAGCTAAGAGTTTCATTTAGTTTTCTCTAAACGCCTTAGTTTATAACTTGAACCATCTAACAACGAATGAATCACAATATGGACTCGGCAAGGATCATTGGCTTCATGAATTTATTTGTTATTCGACTCTCTGCGTGAAAAAATACACAAACATTCAACTGTAACATTTTGTTCGATAAAAAACCTAAATTCTCACTGGAAATCATGTAAAAAAGTGGTAAAAAGTTGTTATCGATCTACATGACAACCACGTAGGTTACTCGAGCGTGAAAAAGTTTTTCCTTGAATGACGTTCGCATTTTTGCCGCTTTACGTGTCCATTCATGTGAGAATTTCATTTATGTGGTTTAATAATGTAATGTGTGTAGAATAGATGGTATTTGTCGTTGATGTTGCCATGTGAATATTGAATTGAGCGATGGAAATAGACTGGTAGGTCCCATGGGTGATATTAAGCGCAATATATTTTAATTATATTTTTCGAGACTGGACTTTAATTTTGTTATAATCTACTGTGTACTGTACCAACAACAACCTGGGGCAAACAGTACTAGGAAATTTTAACCACAATTGTTTTCTCCTTTTCACGTTCTTATTTTTAGGGGTTACCATGGATCGGTCTGATCCATCGTAACCCCTAAAAATAAGAACTCTCTTACAGAGAGAAGTCCTGTGTCCCAGCATCTCGCATTCAGAGGATTTCCACAACCATCACCGGCCCACCTTGTGGGGGGCCTTCAAACGCTACAGCTATCGATACGCGGATGCCAATCCAGAACCTTTCGACCCTATCTATTCTGCGAGCAATATGCCTGCCCACTGCCACTAAAGTTTGGTCATTCTTTGGCCTATGATGGTATCTTGAATAAAATACCAGAAATACTATTTAATTCGCAAACGAAACGTCGTACAAAATAATTACAGCAAGCAGCTTGCAGAATTAAACCGAACGAAAACTTATGGCACGGTACAAAATGGCGCTATGTTTCAGTAGGTGCGTACATTAAATACTGATTAATATTTATGACGCGGCTCTACGTGTGGACGGGAACTTTATCAATTAATTTTCTCACCACCCCTTACAAATATGCAAAAACTCGTCGTGTGTGCTTTAATTACACACTTTGGTAGTTGCGACAGGGCTTTCAAGAGTTCGTGCAGTTTCTCTGAAAACTGTTGTGAGTTTTAAGGGAAATTCAACCCTTTTTTTCACGCAAAACAAGTAAGCAAGCTTATTTTTTCCTTTAACACGTAATCGGTACATTTAGGGAAGTGTAGGTATGTCATGTAGAACTAGTCTATTCACATACTATTTAGGTACCTATCTACCAATATTACCAATCGTAAACCTTAGCAGCCCCTACTATGACGTGTCTATGCCATCATCATTCTGTTGCGAAAAAAAGACAGTGCTATTTGTCATGCATAGCTCCGTCTCTCTTTCACAGTGGAATCGTGGTGATATTGTCACATCATTGTATGGAAGAAGTGTTTTCTGAACAGGTTGTTCTGAGATTTAAAAACCAGTTTTACTTAAACTTTAGTGCCTACAAAAGAAACACTACCGTACCCTACGTACTACCTACATTATAAAATATGAATACGAACAAACTTGTGTACTTTATAAACCTTCAAAGAAAATACTCTAGTTCCGGAAAAATCGATTCGAACAAGGACGCCCCTCGTCGCACGTCCGTTTTATAGAACTAGAACTAGTGACATCAGTACTATAGGTACCATGTATGTTGCTGGTATTAGTCGTAAGTTGTTTAAGTAACGCTTAGAAACACACAGTTTAAAATCACAACCGGCAAAGTGTTGTAAGGCCCTGTTCGCACTGCGATTTTTTTTCTGCAATTCTGTAACACATTGAATCCTATGCGAGTATCCGCACTGGCGGAAAAAAAATCGCGCGGAAAAACAATCCTGATGACGGAATTTAATTCGCGCGAATAAAAATCGTGCGTACAGGTACCTAAAAGCTTTAACGGACAGTGGGCAAAATAGTGGATAAAGAGGAAGCAACAAAGATATAAAGCTACTCTACACCTACTTTACTGTTCAGTTCTTACGTAATAACATAGCGCCTATCCCAAAAAGTTAGGCAGTAGTATTTATAGTAATTTACTAGTCCAGTTCCAGTTATTTTTAAATCCCCTGTGGCTACACACATGGCAAGGGTTGAAAGAAAGTAAAAAAACGTCAAGCACTCTTCCGAAAATACATATAACAAAACAAAACTATCTAAAAGTACCTAAGCACATCATAATCCTCCTTTATCTTAAAACATTCTATCCATATTCATGACGATACTAGTGTTCAGTGATTGATGGTTAACCTTCCAGTCACGTTAGTAACCTGCTTTTCTTAGAAAACTGTTATAAGCAAGCTTCGGGAAAACTGCATAGAAAATGGAAGGTATTTGCATTACTTAGCAATATTTCTGTAACATGATTTGTTTTGGTTGGCTTCCGCAAACAGGTGCGCTGCTACTGAGATACGACAACCATTAATTTTAGATTTTTTTCTTACTAATAATAGGAACGCGTTTCACCACTATCTCACTTGATGATAAGCGATGATGTAGTCGAAGATGGAGCACGCTTGCCTAGAAGTAACCTATTCACTCTTAACTTAAAGACTCCCAGGTTGAAGCTTTCAGGAAACACAGACTCTGGCAAGGAATTCCACTCCTTAGCTGTACGCACTATGAATGTGTTCCCAAAACGTTTTGTGCGTGAGTGGGTTGTCCACCATGTGCCGGTGGCGCATCGCCGTACGTCTTGTGATCCGATGATGGATCGTGTTTGGCGGAATTAAATTATTTATTTCCGTCGCACATTCCCAAAATGCATCCGGTAAAAAACCGACAGGCTAGCAAGTCGGCGTCGATGCTTATGACCCTCTTAAGCTTCGACTCGGCGAGCCAAGAGCCTAGAGGATCAATTCATCAACATTCTTTTTAACCGAAAGACGCCCATTATTACACACAGGTCTCCCCCATAGCATCGCCACGTTGACCTATCCTGTGCTTCTCACATTCAGCGAGCTCTCAAACTCGATAAAACAATTTATCTTGAAAAACCAGGAAGTCTCGCACATCTTGCTCTTCAGAGGGACTCGTGATAGGACTATGTTTTGCGTAATGGTTTTTCAAGATAAATTGTTTTACCGAGTTTGAAGGATGCGTTCATTTACCTAGCCTCGCTCAGCGCAAGTGATTCTATTGGTTCTTAACAAACACATCCCTCGCTACGCATCCTCGCACATCTCCGGTGGAAACGTAGCCTTAATCGGAAGGACGTTTGCACGCAAATGTTTTCAGTGTAAATAAACTCGCTCACATATCAAGAGCGAGTCAACAAGAAATACATTCACATTAGACGCATTTAGATATTGTATTAAAGTAATTAGTTAGTTGGTAAGCTTGAGTGATTTTTACAAATGATTGTAGTGGTTTTTAATCGACTTGAACAGGGTTGCCTTTGACGTCATTCTTCAAAATTCATGTCCAATTTCCTAAACTTATTTCACCTCTGTTACTTACTAAACTAGAAAGTAAGTATAATAAGTTATAACTGTAGCAAAGAGAAATTCATTAAGTTTTGAGTGTCAATAACTTACTTGCCTTCTAGTTTACTCTAACAAAGCTAAATTAATTAAGTTTGACTGTCAATAATTAAATATTTTTATTTTTAAGAGCATCTTGTTAAATATTTATTTATATAACACAAAGTGCTGCTGGGAACATTATTATGAAACAAAGGGATGCAATTTTCTTTGCACACATATTTTGTAACGAAGCTCTACTTTCTGTACCGGAGTGCTCCATGGAAGTATATGAAATTACTTAATTATTAAATATTGTAACACTTTTGCATGGCTGCCTTCTCCCTTACCTTAAACACCTACACAGAACTCCTTGGAAAAACATGCACCTAAGTCGAAAATATTATTATTCTTTGCTTTATCTTTGGTCCAAGATATAGGGATGAACTCGCTGTAGTAAATTAACAAAATTCGAATTTAATTCAATTAAAAGATGCTATCTCCTGACGCTGACCTATAAATACATACAGGGTGTGATCGAGAGAGCAACTATAGCATTATGATGAGCGTCATTAATCATACGCCACCTGACATTGAGCTAACTTGATTTACGTGATACACAGAGCACACATTATACTATAGAAACTATTCACGAGTAAAATAATTTATGCAAGGGAAGAGAAAATATTTTTGTAAAGGAAATTGAATTAGGAACTTATACAAACCGTCCTTTGTTTCGACTAACACAAACGACTGTCTCCATTGAAATAAAATTTTAGTAAAATTTAATTTTGGTAGTAAATTCTAAATTCGAGTCTATATTTTGAACCCAAAATTACTCAATGATACATCTAATATATAAAAATCTCGTGTCACGGTGTTTGTTACCGAACTCCTCCGAAATGGACCGGCCGATTATTATCATGAAATTTTGTGTGTATATTCAGTAGGTATGAGAATAGGTGGTTGGGTATTTTTTTTTTGTATGGCAATACAACGTTTGCCGAGTCAGCTAGCATACTATAAAATCAGCTGTTCAGTACATTTTGTCGAGCATGCGCACATTAATATAAGGGGGAGTCGATTTTTTTTTCACGATTTCAGTGTTGGTCCCATAGTGAAAGTTGTTCATAATGATGAATTCAATTACCCCTTAAGAGGTATTGCGTTTATTCTGTTACAGGTTGTAGATGCGTTAGCCGCACTTTAAAATGGCATTAAAAATTAAGGCAATAGATAGCTGTTTTACCTAGCGATTACGTACCGATTGTGTTTGAGCTGTTTTTTATTAGAGCTGAGATATTGTAGCGTGTTATGTCTATATATAATACGTCACTGGAATTATTTATAAACCAGACGAATATCGCATTACAATGATAGTGACACTATCGATTTTACAGTCAGACATCGTCCATAATGGCGAAACGTAAATGAAACAGGTACACAAGTACACTATGCTTCTAAATTCGGTCAAGGTGACATTTATAGGGGTTATAACTTACAACATTAAAGGTCGCCGTAGCGTGCGGTAAACTAGCTTACATTATTACTTTCCATTTTTTGTACCACAATAATAATATGAGAGTTTTATACGGACGTTTGTGGCCCAAGCCTCTGGCTACGGCCTGTCAGTTCCATATGAAACAAAGTTAATCTCTGCAGAGTTTTCATACGGTTTGAAACTAGGACTAACTAAACACCTATTTACATATTTAACGGACACTCACTGTAGTAATTTGTGAACTAATAAAGTGAAACAAACATGGGAATAATTAAACTGAAAGAGCTATTTAATTAGGTATTGACAGATTTATTTGTAATTAGAACCCACCCAATCAGAGCCAAACTATTTTACTGACTGATATTTGGATTGACAATTCCCTGTGAAAACAATGAGGGCTACCGTTTTTGTACTCCCCAGTTGGCGCCACTGTCGAGTATCGTCCTTAATCATGGCATTAAAGTTGTTATTACGCGCATTTGAACAAAGTTAGAAGAAAAAATATGTATGATGCTGTAAACGTGCGATTTAATCTACACTAATGTTATAAAGAGGAAAGATTTGTTTGTTTGTTTGAAATGAATAGGCTCCGAAACTACTGGACTGATTTGTAAAAATCTTTCAGCAATGGATGGCTACATTATCAGGGAGTAACAATGGCTATATTTTATCCCCGTACTCCCACGGGAACGGGAACTACGCGGGTGAAACTGCGTGACGTCCACTAGTACAATATAAATAGTGTCACAATGTTACGTGGACTCATCACAATGGAAAAAAGAAGGAGACACATATTTCCAGCAAAAAAAGAAGGCTCTATGCTGTGGTCGGTAGAAACGTAAATTATCTGCTATAGTCAGGCTGTTTTAGTAAAATATTCACAAAAATCGAAACAAAGAAGTGAATAAACTCGAGTCAAAAGTCAACTAACAGTGAAATTTGACATTACGACGACCTCACGGTACACTAGCGCCTCTAGCGGTGAATTCAAACGCGATAGCCCTTATTGAACAGCTAGGTACCTGCTGAAAATAGAACTATACACATCAATTTTGTAGCAGGCACACGGGGTCCTGCTGGCGATCAGTAAGTTTGAAAAGAGAATACTTAGTTTTTTTCTGAAGAATCTGCACATAGACAACATGCTAAACCAACCTATGTCTGGCCAAAAATGTAGATTATATTTTCATACACCATTTTTAATTCAATTGTAAACAACGCTTTGGTAAGTCGCCAGTTTGTTAAAAAATCAAATTCAGAACTCATTTCCTGTAAATGACACTTTCAGTCAAATGATAAAGTCTATCCTATTTTCGTTCGCATTCATTTTGTTGGTACATAGAAGCATAATAAAATACAAGTTGTAATTGAATTGGTATTGTTTTAGACCAGTTCAATGGAGTCGACACTGATTTACTGTGCCGACCGCACCTGTATCCCTGTCGTGTATAATAAACTTGTTTTATTTGTACAAAAGTCAATATGAGTATGTTTACGTGTTATGCCCATGTTTTGGATTATGAACGAGGATGCTGGGGCAATATTGGATATAATACATACATGCAGAGCTATGCATCATTTTTACTGCTGCACCTGTTTTTGGTCGAGTTTAGAACAATCGTAAGAACTGTTATGGTATTATACATAAGTTCTTTTTGGAGGACCGATAGTTTAGAACTCTGTTCCCACTGTTGATACTATTTTCTGTAAAACTTTAACAATGTGAAACCTTATTTTACATACGATGATACCATTTAGCCGTGAAGTAATCATGATTATCTGACACATAAATCTGTACCTACATCATGCAAAATGTACGGCACATCACTGACCAACTCATGCCAAGTAACCCCAAGAGAGCCGAGAATCCATGTCAGTAGGAAACCGTCCACTACAGTGACCTTAAGCTTGCAACACACGAATATCCCCTGAGGATATTGCCATAATCAGCCCCCTAACTGGATTAATGATAGTACATCCTACGTATGTTCGCAGGATGCTGACCATCCTCGGGGTAATAACCCTTTAGTAGCCTATTACGACACTCTAGGGAACTCTGACAGTATCAGGATATTAGCTGCCGCAAAATATAACCCGGTATGCTTTTGTTTTTCAGCCATCCATCTACAGGACGGTTGTCGTAAACGCAGGAATGTGATGACACATAAATGGTTTGCAGTTAGTACTTAAAATAAATGGTGTGACATGACCCGTTGGTTTACGCGACCAGAAATACTTAGGAGATAATGTTATAACAGCATTCGTTTATTTGCCCTTATTGTGAGTTCGTTTTTCAGTACACCGTAAAAAAAATTGACTGAATTAAAGTATCTACCTATAATTCAGGTGAAATCGTTTACCTTACCTAAATTGATACTCAGAAGTTAAAGTAGATTTTCTGGAAGAAAAATTTCAAAACTATTCGAATGAGCACAGCACTATAATCGTATAAAAGTTCCGAACTAAAAGCAAACTAAGCCACTCCGTTCACAGACAAATGGTTTAATTCAATATCGGGACAGAAAACTTATCATTAATGGAAGAACTAGATAAAATATCAATACGTATACGAATGCCAATAGCCCACATTTGTAGTCCCCTCAAGCTTGTCCCGCGCCATTTGCTGGTCCCATAACTTCACTCGCGCCGCTGCCCCCGAACTTACTGTTTCGAGAAATATGGTCTAAGGTGAATGAACCTATGTAATGTCTTTTGGTAAAACGTTCGGGATGGAAATCGGAATTTATGCTCCTTTGATGTGCCTGCAAGAGTCGTAAAGCTGCGCTAATAAAGTTAACATTGTGAAAATACTTATTTTGTACCATAAATATAACCTGAGTGAATTCTATGCTTTTAAAGGGCGTGATATAATTTTTTTTTTCTGATAGACGCTTCGTTTTCATTGAAAACCTCAATTTCATAAACATAATCACTGTTACTTGTTCTAATTATTAATGTGTGTCAAATTTCGCTATAGCTGTAGCGGTAAAAGGAAAATGCGAATCTGCAGCTTCAGTAATTACTGGCGTATTCTTTAGCATACATAGCACATGTGGCTCGTGCAGCAATATCTCCAACAACAATAGAGCGACCCTGGCTCGCCACTTCAGCCTGTTTTGTTCCACTCTCATTCTTCTGGTTGACGTTATTACTTGCTCTATTGTCTTCCACGGCCTTTGCTACATGTGAAAAATAAAGCATTGTATGCGTCAAGAATGTTTCGCGAGCTGGCCCGCTTAAGAGCCTACCCATAAAACGTCCGCCTTTTTCATTAAACCCCGAAACGAGTGAATGTAATTTTCTTTACAATCTAACATCGTCTTAAGAGTTTAGTTTAAGACTACTAAAACTTACAAGGTCCATCGCGAAAGCCAAGTAGCGTTCAATAAAAAGCGACATCTAAAAGCCCTATTGCGGACATTCTTTGGCCGCGAGCGCCGACTCGCTGAGTCGCTGAGGCATCCCGACACTTTTCTGCACTTAGCCTCGGATACATACGTCTCAGTATGGCGGACCACTATGTGACCGCAATTCGTTGCGGGAAAAATGAGAACGCTTTTATTGTCAAGAAAATAAATTGCGATAAAAGCACGTCTCGCGTCTAGCAGTTTGTGGCAGACGAAACAAAGCCTGCGAAGCCCTTGCTGCTTACAATTACGGAAACCTTAATACGCGGGAGACTGCCAACGAATTTATGGGCGCCTTGTTTTTTTCGCAATTCATTAGCGTTCCCCTCGTTTAGAATAAGATTTCTCCGTAATGGGACGACGATTCTATGTAGTAACGATGCAATAAATACTTCGGAACATAAAGAATGCTACGCTAGTTTTTCCGAGACTAAACAAGGTTATGTAACTCGGTTATCTCAGCCGCCGAGCTCTGGCGGTGGTTTTAATAAATTAAGTTGTCGGAGTGATGCAAGTTTGAAACTTCTTCTACCTTTACGTTATCTTCGTCATGGCTAAGATCTACTATCTCTTCAGTAAGTAATTGCTCGTCCTCAGACATTATTTTACTCAATTTATTAAGGCTCAGCTACAAAATTTTCTGAAGTCTGAAGATGTTTAAATTGAAACAGAGTACCTACCCACTCAATTTTGTGTAAGTAGCTACTTATTTTAGGAACAATCTTTGGTACAGAAACTTTATATAAAATAAATGTACCTGTATTTAAAGAAATACTTAATATTCAAACAGTGAAAGTAGATATGAATATTTTATGATATTTTCGTCGACCCTTGTTTCGTTTTCGACAAATAAGGTATTTTGATGGATTGCTCTAACCACCTCAACCATGAAATTGAAATGAGCTTCGTGGAAATATTCAGCAATTTTCTGAAATTTACCATACATTTTATTCAATAAAGGTGGTTAAAGGTAAACTGGTAAAATTTTTCAAAGAACCTATGCGAATAGAACCTATCTTTTCAGTTCAATATTTCATAGGAACGTGAACTAAACGACCACACTACACAGCCTGCGTTTGTAAGGTGCGGTGCTTGTGCAGACAAAATTTATTGGCAGCTGAGCAGAACCCACATGGTGTGTTGTACAAATAACTAATAGACGCAGGGCCCTCGTTAGCAAATCATTCTACTTGAAACAGCTCGATAAGTTCGCGTCCGCTGCGTAATGAACGGTTATTTGCTTCGATATATAAAATGTGACGATTGGGTTCTCGGTAGATTCTATGTATTTTATAAGCTCAGCTTCTCGTTATCTTTGGAGCTAAGAGGTTGTGTTAATTTTTAATTTGCTAGCTTGTTGGTATACCTAAATCAAAATGCTTATCGGGTAACTTTTCATTTCTTCATTATTGAAGATCGTTTAAAAGTACGAGATATGTGGTAAACTATGACACAGAAGGATCAAATAATAATAGGATTGGCTTTGAATGGGTTTAAATAACAAGATACATATTGATGAGCCACATTGTGTGAACATTATGTACAAATCATGCAGAGAACAAGCTCAATCCTATCGTTGCTAATTCAATGTCGTTCGCAGAAAACTTTGAGAAATCCGTTCTAAAATCGGACTTCCACCAGCCAGTCAAATAAAATAGTCTGTTCAAACATACATCCATTTCGAACTAGATGAATGTAGATTTGTATCATTCTGATACCATCAGATTTACACAGGTACAAGGATAACATACAAAGCGAGCGTAGTCGAATTAGTGCCCCTGTGTTTACATTCTCTATCTTTTTTCTTTAAATACCTGATAGATAATTTTTCTAGTAGAAAATTTGTGAAGTACACAAGATTACTTCCTCAAAACTAAGAGTTTTAAGGAATTAATCTTGCACCTGTTTACGTTCATAACGATCGCGATATCGGAAAATCTTGTGACATGTATATCATAACTTATTTCCCTCTAGGGACATACCCAAAAAGATACTCCGTTCAACCCAATTTTGATAATACACTTTATACTTTTCCTAAGGGCGTAAATAAACGAAATCCGTAGTACGCTAACTAGTCGACAAGTCACGTTCTATAGTCCCTTAGGAACGAACTGAAGTGAAGACGGCGCCTATATTCACAAGTCGGGAATTTGGAAAACTCTCAACTTCTAAGTGTACAACAACATAAACTTTTGCCGAAATAGGATATTCTTGGAGTTAGCGTTTAGCATGACTAAGCTGGATAAATTGCCATTGAACGGCGCATCGTGAAAGTTAATATCAGAGCCAATAATCTGAACAATATGAACGCACGATGCACCTATATTGAGCCGAGTACAACTAGAGATATTATATTCTGATGATGAATGTGCCATGAAGAAAGTTTAGAAGATGAATGTTGAAAATCAAAGAAAGAAGCGAACGCTGCGCGCTCTGTCCATTTTCTTTCACACTGTCCACAGTGTGAAAGAAAATGGCCAGAGAGGTAACTATTGTGATGAAACTAAATCAGAAGCATGGAAAAAGAAAACAAGTTGCGCCGACCCCAAAATTGGGAAAAGGTCGCAAGGTAGCATACACCTTAACTGTTCTTAGCTATGATTTAACAGCCCCATAGAAGCTTATGAAAAGAAATCACACAAAAGCGAGGGAAATAATTGCTCAATCATCTATAATCACGCTGTGAAAAATTGCTTCCCTGATTATGACCAAAAATACGGAAGTTACTCAACCAAAAAAAAGTTACTTGATAAGCATCTAAAACTTTCTTCGATAAAACGAAAAAACAAACACATAGCCCATAGGAACAAATGAACGAATGAACAAATACATAGGAAGTAAGTTTTTCAAAATGGCCGCAGTTTTTCTGCAATTATTATGAGCTCACAACAAAGTTGTATTCAGTTTCTCGTTAGTATTAATCTTTGAAAGCTTTCATTCGCTTTCGGTTACATGGCATTGGTTAAATTTATATTTACAGAGGCTATTAATTACTGCTGAAAGATTAATATAGGATGGAGAATTATTTAGTAGATTAATTTATTGAGACATAAATAATGTTTTGGATTAACAAGAATTCTAAAACTTTTGTCGCGAGCGACACTATCAGGTCCACAAATAACTGTGATGCATGTTTGTGGCATAGATTTAACGACTGCTGCAAGCAGTGAATCAAGAAAGAGATTCTTCAACATCTTTTGAAAATTCTTAAGGCTTAGTACGTAAAAATGTATATTTCTTCTTTATTACTTTTGTAATCGTATAAGCTCAACGTACGGCAGTCGTGGGCTGCAGCTGAAAATCAGCGTCAATAGGTAGCGTACGTCGATATCTGACATTAAGCTGAGCTGAGACCCTTTTGATATAAGTACCGACTTGTGTTAATACCTATTAGTGTATTTTTATGTATGTGTCTTTGTCAATAAACGAATTTTCATTTATCTTTCAACTTCTTTCGAAGTTCATAAATTTGAATCTTAATTCGTCCACATAACAGTCCCTTTTCACATTTTCATCTCAAATATTTACCATCTTGATTGATGTACAGTTACAAAATTGCACTCAATCGAAAAATCTCACACTCACCAAATATTTCAATCGCCTTTGGTTCTAATTACCAAATATTGCCGTTCGTACATTGCTAAGCGACTCAATAAAATTAAACGGCAGGGTTCCCAGTAACGGTTGATCCCTCATATTAATTTTGGGTGCCGATTTGTATTTACGATTTCGCAAATATGTGCTAGATTCCATTTTGTTTGGTGCCTCTACGTTTGCAATATTAAATTATTTATTTATTTCAAGAAGGTTCGTTGAACTTCTGATGTGTACCTACTGTTAAGGATTAATCTTAATATTATAATTATAAATATTTATTTGGTTGTTTCGCTTTCACGCCTAAATCGCCAAAACGATTTTTATGAATTCTAATAGATACTACTTGTTTATTACCGCACGTGGAGGCTGCTCATCCAGTACTTGCAGGATTGATCTTATTGATCTTAGGAGTAAGGTTTAGTATGGAATAAAACAACCGTGATCTGTATTTTTGATCTTATATGGAATTTTATCGATCTGAACTATATCTAAACGGCGGAGAATCTTAACACCGACTTCTAAATTGATGCCAACGCCATCTAGTTATTCATTTTACACTTTTCTACAAATTTTGAACTAAGATCTTGGTGAACGGGTTTCGAATATGCATGGTTCTTAACCCTACTTCTATCTCTAGATGGGACCCTGAGACGGCTTCTTTAACGCGAGCGAATCCGCGGGTAAGAGTTTAGTTACTAATTATGGGAAAATTTTGTTTTAGGTTTAACGGTAGGGATCTCTAAGAGTTTTCTTTTTTTCATAGTCTCTAAAGCAAAGTACTGTCTTCAGTATACGTAATTAGTAAAGCTCAAGCAATCCCAGCACAGAACTATAAGTGGAAAGCATTTATTTCCCGATAAAACGAACGATTAGCTGCCGATCTAAAAAGCAGACCGTTAAAAGGCAATGAAGTGTTTATCTATCTAAAAGGACATTAGTATGCTATCCTGCTCTCTGGTAAACTGCCGTCCCTTTCAGTAGCACTGCCATAAAATTTTACATCATGTAATTACAGTGTAACTTGGTATGAAGTGTATGAACCAAGGATGTTAAGGATAGGTATGATTTGATGAATTTCGGATCTGAATACGGTTACGGATATGATTTTTTTTCGGATCATCCGTTAGTTTTGGATAGTTTTGATTATTGATATAGAACGTATAACAGGATAAACGCATAACCTGAAAAGAGGACATTGTAATCATCAAAACGTACTACTTTTAGTATAGGACCAACAATAAAAACGCAAAAATAAATCGACTGCCCCATACAGTTTTGTGGGCACAACTCGATAAAATGTACTAAACAGCAATGTTTTTTTTTGGGATCTCAGGTTTGGGGCCACAGTAAAAGTTGTTCATAATGATATGTACAATGGCCCTTTTTCAGCATTTAATCTGTAACACGTATTATAGCATGCATGAGACGTGTGCGGCTAGGCCGTTAAGAAAAAGTCTGTTATAACGTGTCTCATAGACAGACTTCACCCCTTTCCGCAACTGTCCAAAATTTCTCATCGGATTCGGGTACGGTTACGGATAATTTTTATTTCGGATATTCGATTGTTTCGGTTACGGAGCTCCTTAACATCCCTGCCTGGTATAAACGTAGTAATTATTCCGTATAAGTATTTAAGGGCTCTTGTCATTGGTTTTAAACAAAAATTGATAACGATAGCGAATGGTGTTAATACTAGAACGTAAACCTAGCACATAAAAGGGGCTTGATTAAAATTTTAATGGATTTCCAGCGAACATGGGCTACCCAACTATCTCCTATGAACGTAATTAGGAAGTCTGGTATTTGATCGTGATGTACAAGTGCAATATTCAATTAATTCCTTTCTATATTTACCTACCATTTAGTGTTGATAGATATTTTGGGAATCGTATTTCTGAGCTTTTCATAACGCGATGGTGTACTATGAAAGCAGTAAAATTAAAAAATACAGCAGGAATTATCTAAAATCAAACAGGGTTCAATTGTTTGTCCAATGTTCGTAAGAGGTATTAGAATTACTGATCCGATTACGAAAATCTTTCACTGGTAGAAAGCTCGACTATCGCAGTTTCTTTTTAGGGTTCCGTACCCAAAGGGTAACTAACGGAACCCTATTTCTAAGCCTCCGCTGTCCGTCCGTCCGTCTGTCTGTCAGCGGACTGTATCTCAAGAACCATAAGAGGTAGATAGTTGAAATTTTCAGATTGTGCATTTCTATTGCCTCTATAGCAACAAATAGGTAAGAAAAATTAAGGTTTATAGTATGGAACCCTTCGTGTGTGAGTCCGACTCACACTTGGCCGATTTATTGAGTGTTTTTTTGTTGTCCTCGAAAAATTGAAGGCTCATAAAGTGAAGCCGCGAAATAAAGCTAGTAGTAGTAGTAAACCCCTTGATCTACTACTACTAGCTTTATTTCGCGGCTTTCTTCTTTATTCTTATTGTGATAAAGAAATCACAATAAGAATAACCCATTCCATGCTATTACATAGGTACATTAAAATAAATACCTAAACACATCTTCATATTTAAAGATTAAACACACAAAAAGGCCGCATAAGAAAAAAAGTTTCCAACCATAACCTTCCTCAAGCAGCTTTACTAAACTAGTCTTGCTACTCAGCAATGGATTAGCCACCTGACGTGGCTCTGAACTGCACATTACAATCTCAGGATTTACCGCCCGTTCAAGCACCGCTTTGTAATTTGCGGTAGGCAAAGCTGTAAAGGCTGAAAGCCAAGTAATAAGGTAAGGAAGTCATATGTGTACGTACTTATCCTGTGAGGAACATTTTGAAGATACGCTTTTGTACGGATGGGTGGGTTTAAGTAGCAATGTTACTTATGTGTGGAGTGTGTTTTGTGGGTTTGGGTTGGTACTTCCGGTTTTTTTTAGGGTTGCGAAAACAAAACGGAACCCTTATAGGATCACTCGGGTGTCTGTCTGTCTGTCCGTCTGTCACAGCCAGTTTTCTCCGGATCCACTGGACCGATTCTGTTGAAATTTGGTACACATATGGACTTCTGTGACCCAAACACGGACACGTTACGTAAATTATTAAATTTTTAGTAAGGAGGTTGGGGGTCAAACTAGAAAATAAAAAAAAAGATTTTTGAACAATATCGTGTGACATATCAAATGAAAGGGCTTACTATGAGGGTTTTAATTATATTTTTTTCATAATTTTAAAATAAATGGTTTAGAAGTTATTCAAGAAATTAGACGAAAAATGACCATTCCCCCCTTATCTCTGAAATTAATGAGCCAAAAATTTTGAAAAAAAATTGAGATAATAGATCTTTACCTAAAGATTACAGGAAAACCTATTAGAAGTCTGTAGTGTTAAAATAACATGTTAAAAAAAAAATTCGTTCGAAACCCTTTGCACGCGAGTCCGACTCGCACTTGGTCAGTTTTTTTTTGATGATTTTTGCTCTTGACTCTAGTCTAGGTCAATACAGACGTAAGTAGAGAATTCCAGTCCTTTGCTGTGCGCATTAAAGACTTGGAAACGCTTAGTGCGAATTGGTGGAATAGCAACAAGGTAGGGATAGGGTAACTTGCAGTGCGTATCGATGATATGAAGTCGTGGACCGTAAAACCGTCTAATTCGGTGAGGGTTCACAGACGGTTTTTCTAACCGAATACTCTTTTGATAAAATACTCATTGAAACTATATTTTCTCGAAACAATGATTAACGTATTGACTGTTTCTAGGTGAAGAATACTGAATTCTGAAAAAGTTCTTTCCCATTCTACTTTATTGGTATTTCTTGAAATAAAGAATAAGATGTCATTACCTATTTTGTAATACTTTGTAGTTTTGTAGACAGCCCGTGTTCATTCGTTTGTATAAAATTATTTTCTTTTATTTTCACTTAACCATGAAGGTATATCGCGTGGAAGCTATCCCGGAGAGTCATTAGTAATTGTTAAAATGAACGCTTTAGACACTGACATGATGTTTTACACAAATGGTTAGAGTTTAATATGATTGTATTATTTATCGGGATTTTAACTCTTTCTAATTAGATATTTTTTACTAACTAATTACATTTACATATTTAGTGGAATACTGAAAAATATTGAACACATATTATTTTTTCTTCGCGTATACAAAATATGAAGACAATACAGTGCGTTAAAAACTCGTGTGATGTCACATTTGAGTACACTTTTACCATAAATGTCACGTCACAAGTAATTTTTTATCTATACTAAAATATAAAGCTGAAGAGTTTGTTTGTTTGCTTGAACGCGCTAAACTCAGGAACTCCTGGTCCGATTTGAAAATTCTTCAGTTTTAGATAGCCCATTTATCGAGGAAGGCTATATATATCGCTAGGCTTTATATATCATCACGCTAAGACCAATAGGAGCGGAGTATACGAAGTTGCGCGGGTCAACTAGTTGATTTGATAGAGCAAAAAACACGTGTTATAATAATTCAATGATAAAATAAATAAATAATAAATAAATAAATTTTACCGTCAGTTAGATAGTTAGATTATCCAATATTTTTGGATAATCTAACTGAAGGTCTAATAGAATCATGTTTTTATTACACAGGATTGGAATAAATCAGGAACCATTCTTATTTAATGTGTCAAATAAGAATGATTCCTGATTTATTCCCATAGGATCGAATGGCATTACAGAAAGTACACTGGTATCATAATAATTATAATAATATTTTAGAAATTAACGTAGCTTATTATGAGTTCAAGTAATGCATTGTATTAAAAACCAAATTTTGTTTTCATAACATTCAACAAAAAAACCTAATTCACAAAAGTTAATTCTAAAACAATAAAAAAATAATCCATTATCTACATGAAAACCCAAAGCAATTTCCTTACCAGAACATAATGTATGTAACTATTTCCGACAGCCAACTCGTGGGTGTCGGCCATGTGATAAATTATTAACTTCGAGGTCGCTAAGTAGATCCCACGGAATCATACCGAAATAGTGGCCTTACAATATGTATGACGCACCCGATACATCATCTTCAACCCTTACGTGAATTTGGTGGGAGTACTATTATCGATTCCTACATATTTCATGTAAAAGTTTGTGTTATCGTGTATTAGGAGGATTAGTTTTTTTACTGGCGAAAACTGGATGTAGTCCGTTAAAATCACGCTTATTCGAATGGGGGCAGAAACTATAGAATTACACCTTCTACCAATGTCACAATGCGCGCACTTTATTTGCATCGTCACTCATCACACGGCTTGTGAGTACCTGCTATATACTTTGGCTTTTTGACGGAGATCACCAATAAGTTCAGTGTGTCTTTGTGTGTATGTTAGCTTTTCACAAAAAATACTTACTTACCTACCTATTATTAATTTATCGTCTTAAAGAGGTATTGGGTAATCAGCAGATTTATACTGTCAGTAACGACCATAACAATGTTTGTGAATTCTGTTCCCTGACACTAGATACCTACTGCGGTATCTTAAGCCAACTGATTCATCAAGTCTTAACAACAATTAACTTCACTGCAGTCCATACTTCCCAAAGATATCCGTAGTCTAAGGATATCCCAATCCAGTTACCTAAACCAGTTTATTTATGGTCTCTAAACTCCGTCTAAAACTTCGGCGATTACAATTCAATGGAATTATCTGAAACAGCTCTTCCTAGGAAAACAAGAAGGAACTTAGTTTTTGATATATAGCTGGTTCCCAGCTGGTCAGCGAGCTCGTCGAGGTTCGTAGATTAAACGGGCTTTGTGGAAACGAGAACATTATTGAACAACAGCGCAATAGCACTCTTAGACTAAGTTCCGATCGCAAGCGATTAAAGCGCTGAGTTTTCAATTGTACTTTTACAATGAGAGAATAAAAATGGTTGACTGTCTCGTTAGATACACTAATCGCTCGTAAGCATGCACATAGTGTGTGTTATGTGAACAAAGCTTATGTACTCGAACAAGTGTTTACTATTATTTTAATAGCCCATACAGTCTCACTGTTCCACAATGACCTCACTCCACTTTTTCCTGTTCTAACCTGTCTGCTGTACTGGCTCAATCCCTCATGAACAAGTAGGTACTAGTAGAAATATAATTTGTCATGATGTCATTGCTTGAGCGCAATGTCAAACAGAAAATAGAGTATTCATTAGTCCAGTATTTATGAATCGTCCATCAAATACATTATTGACAAAGTTCAAACGAAACGAAGGGAAATATAATGAGGAAAGTCACGCAAAGATACACGATAATATCAATAATGGAGCTACGATAGTCGATATTTCGATAAAGGTCGTACCTATTCAGAATAAGCCATATAATGGTTAACCCATATATCGGTCTGCCCATCGGTCCTGGAAGCTAATCCTCCCACCGTCTGTTAGTTTGGGCGTAATCCCTTCGAAGCATACATTGAATAGGTTGACCACGATTCCACCATTCCGAGGAATACGTCAGTGTGTTTTAGTAATACGCTGACGACCGATAATCCGGGAGTCTTGCGTAGAATAGACTTTCATTCTCCATAGGAAACGGGAAATTAGAACCGTGAACTTTAATTCTGGTCATAAATCTAAGGAAATTAATGTTTTGGCCTTGCTTTTCTGTACAATTTAACTAAAGCTTTTAGGAATAAGTTTTTTTTTTCAGTATCTGATACAAACAGTGTGTCGTACGGTTAATCTTAGACCGATATTAGTTCCGAGAACCCATTTGCACTGGTTTGCTTAGGTGTGTCTAACCATTTATTGTATAAACCTACAACGAGGAAAAAGCCACATTTCCAGCCGACATGAAATGTAACGCCCTTTTTTTTCTTGGAAAATATCTCAATTTTTCTACTAGAGAAACTCGCATTAAATTACCGAAGAAAATTCCCTCTCAGGCCACATTATTTCTTCAGCAAAGCCAACAAATTCAGAATAAATTCTATGAGTAAGAATTATCATAGGCTATAACAATAAATCTTCATGACCACTCCCACCCTATTCCAAGGAGTGACGAAATGAATAATACGAATTCTCGCATCACGTAATCCTATTTGCAAGGGACGGAGGCTAGGGCGAGGCGTCTCCTTGTTATTATACAAACGAGCCGTGCGTGGTAATCCTTATAATTATTTGTATATCTTGACAGCTGATTATTTTGTTTGGCTTTAATATTATAACATAGGGTGAAGATTCTAGGGGATTTCCCAGTTTTGTATATTTAAATGCCATGATTATGTAAAATCGCAGCCAAGCAGTAACAAAATATACTCATGCTTACATTATACATTTTAACGCTTAATAATGTGACGTCATACAACCAATATTTTATCCACGATAAACGGTTTTATACGCCATTGTGAAATAGAGCACACAAGTCGCGGGAATTAGATTAATGTGCTAGAGTAAACTTTGTAGCGCGCTTCCTTCCTTAATGCACCGCAATATCGCTTCCAAGCAAATATACTCCCTTAACCTAACAAGAAAATATGTGAACAAAACTACGTACGGACCCACCTAAGGCCACATCCACACCTCGGGTTTGAATTTAGAATTCTCTTCTAATAGACATTCATGTCAAGTTTGTTTAGGCCGTGGTTCGGGTGTGTGGTTCGGACTTCGGACAATCGTTTTCGGTAACATTGTACTGACTATCTGCAACCGGCCTAATGCTGTGAATAAGTAAGTAGACTGGCGAGCCTGTTAATGCCGGGACCCTCAGAATAGCGGTACAGGATACGCCTTTAGCCTTTATAGCAAGAGATAAACACTTATCTACATAAGCGTAAATAGTGATTTTGTTTCGGGTCGGATTTGTTTTCGTCTTTGCACCGGTTTACGGAATTAACTTGGATGTTAGTAGGATTAAGTGTTTTAGGTCGGTTTTGGGTGAGCGGAGAAAATTGAATTCGTAATTACACTAATAGTAGGCCGTGGTGCTAGTTACTAAGCGGCTTTCCTTTAGTTTTATGGGCAAGCCTTGAAAACATTACGTAGCGGAACCTACTTAAATAGAAAGAGCATATTATTTATTGGAAAGCCCATAATAACGATGTATATCCCCTTAAAATCTTAACAAACATGTTTACGATAAACAGATACGTATTACAGGAAAACCGCCTACACCGACAGAAACATGAATTTTCAAATTCGCTTGCAAACTTAATTTCCTTTTTTGCGTGTGGTTCTCGGATAAAACCGGTGCTATCTCTCCGTGGGCGTCAATCGAGATTCGAGTAATAAGTATCTAGTGCTATATAAGGCATCTGTTTACGCAGATTATTATGTAAATGGTTTCATGTCTGCCCTATCCGTAACTCGTTAAGTCGTGATGTAGGTACTGGACTTGATAGATACTGGTAGCAGTACTCGCTATCAGCACTGTCTTATCTCGACGGCTGTCCTGACATGATTGCTACACGTTAACTGCTTTTAACCTTCTTGAAACGTTTTTTACTTAAGAGGTAAGGCCTCTTATCTTAACTAATGTTTAAGTGAGGTATTTAACTAAGTTTAAGACTAAAATTAAGTTTTTTGCTAAAATAAAGGCTACTTAAATAAGTTAAAACGGGATGAAGTACCGAAGAATCCTAAGCAAATACTTTTGCTGATTAATTGCGTTACACTTCGGGCCAAAAAAATATACCCACGAACTATGTTATTTTTATTTGAAAATAAATCGCATACTGTCAACAAAAAATTACTATTTTCACTGAAAGCCAGAATAATATTTTAGTAGATTACTAGCCTGGCAAACGAATTTGTGTTTAACTAACAACGTAGTTCGGCGAGTGGCCGAGTAAATTTCATCTCAGTAAGCCGAACGAACCAAAGAGGCGATGCACTGGCTAATAACATTTGCAGATTAACTTTTTCGTTACCGCTGTGATAATAAATTGAATAAATTGCAGACAGTTTCTTTTCGCAACTTAATTAAAGCTTTTTGTTTTGACAGTAACATCTATCCTATTTAAATAGTTAATGGGTATAATAAACGATCAATCAGATATCCTGATAAGCCGTTTTTGTTTCAACCCCAAACAAACAACATTGACCTGTTAATTGTACGTAATAGAGAATAGGGCTATCTAATTTATACGTTCACCGTTTATTTAAAGTTAGAACCAATATTTGTTAGCCATACAATTTTCTGCTTTGTTTAAGTTCGTCCCTGCGGAAATTTAACGGAAGGCGAGCAGTTGTATTACGTCAATTGGGTTGGTCTTGTCGATTGGTATGACAGAACAATTAAAATTGAGGATTTGTGACTAATAGGCATGAGGTGCATTTTAACGACAAACTCTTTGAAAGTAACCTGGGTGCTTTCATTCTTACAATGGCTTCAGGAGAAACAATTTTTTTCATCGACACGCTAAATAGAAGAAGAGGTGACTTAAATCTCAAGTGGGTTTTTTAATTGATCCTCATGTTTTCAGAGATTTATTTACAACTAAGTCTTCTAAAGCCATTTGTGTAACAATTTACTATTTAACAAGATATTTAATAAATTATATTTTAGTAAACGACAGGGTAATTTCTAAGGTATCAAGACATTTCCATTAAGATTTTACTTGATATTAAACGGGTCTGTTCAAGCCAGAAACATTATGAAATGGCCGCCTCCCTGGTAACTAACTTTCGAAAGAATCGAGTAAACTTCGGAAGCAAAAAATAAACTTCATTTGCCAAACAAATACAAAGTTTTAATTGAAAAACAAAATTTCCAAGAGAAAGGCTTCATTTTCCAGGTTTCTTAATAAAAGTGGCGAAGTTGATGTCTAATTGAGTGATGATTTGATTTCAATTCTTCAAACCTTTACTTTTTTTTGGAAAGGAAGTGTAAGGAAACAAATGTAAAAGTACGTATTTTTATTTCTGTTTTCTTTCATTAATTACTGAATGAGGAAAATAAAACCAATGAAAAGGAATTTTTTACCCTTATTTTTGTCACTGATCTATATTCAGCTTCATAAAAGCCGTCCCAAAAGCATCAAAGCAAGAAAGCACTTAAAAACAGCGACAAACCTCAATAGAGCATCCGTCTTAGTCATAGACCTTTCATTTCGCGTCTAAACCCACAACGCGCCAACCTTTGACCAACTGTAAATAGACAGGGCCGCGACCCACTAACAACCTGAACAGGCTGAACAACATCAAGGCCTGTTTTCTTTCCACATTTAAAAAAAGAACTAAGTGACTGCGCGTTTTCCACAAAAGACGCCATATTAAAAAAAAACGCTTAAAGAAGTAAAGAATAGGAGTCCTTACGCGTCTGACGGACCTCATTGAAACAGGTTCTCAATGTCGCCCTATTTCTATAGAACTTCCATAAACATTGTTAACGCACCATAAAATGTTTGGAGTTAAACGTAAACAATGGATAAGCAAGGATAATGTAATACTTTCTTTGGCTGCGTTCATAATTTGTACCGTTTGGCTCTTTATAGCTTCGGAGTAAATGGGACTTACTAACGCAGTATCGCGAGTGAAGCAAGCACATTTTTCCGTTTAAACTTGCAACTACATAGTTGAGAAGTGATTGTTTGCAGCACCATCTACCATTTAGTCGTAACTAAATACGGGGAAATAATATGATAATAATTTTCTTTAAAATATACGGACTTTAAAATCGTTTCTTATTCCATTAATGAACTTAGTCTTTCTCGGTCTTCTAGACATAGCTATCTTCAAGTTCCGCCGCATTCGGCCCGCGGCATTTAATTACTTAGTACAAAAGCAAGTTAGAAACAAATCAAACAATGAGAGAGATTAACAAACTAGGTGTAATAGTCATTTGAGTTATAAATGTAGCGGAACGATTGCGCGACAGCAAAGAGGTGCAAACACACTTAGTAGTGGCCATTTTACGGTGAAAACTAAGTTTATGAAACTCACCGTACGGCTAACTTAATTATCCCACCTAGAGGGAACGCTGGGAATTTTTGAAACGTTTATCCGTCAAACAACACCTACTATGTTCCGCTTTTGTACTAAAATAATTAATTAACCCCAAAAACTTTAGTAGCCCTTTAACTCCTTCGAAAATTACGTTTTGTTTAGGAGTCGAGGTCTACCTTTTTCTTTGTAATTTCAATTTGTGTAGTTTGTTGCCTCGATAAAGATTGTTTTAATTATTTTGGGGGGATGAGATTGTTAAAAAATGTTAATAAAAGTTTTTGTAACGAAATTAAGTTTGTAGATATGTTATTCTTTTTCTTTTTTGGCGACCACAAATGTTTTTCTGTATCCAATTCGATATGGGAACCATGGTAAATATTTAATTCTGTATTTGAAATAATTTATAACTAACACTCACACCAAGAGAGGCATATGTCCAGCAGTGGACGTCTTTCGGTTGAAATGATGATGAACACTCACAAAACTTTCGTTACCTTAGAGCAACAAATGCTTACACACACACATTTGTAATAAAATATCCAAAATTATAATAAGAACACGTCTACGTGTTCTAAGTTAGGCGACGAGTGGATTTTCCTTAATTAAATACCTTTTACACGGCGCGTACAATCGGGAGCCATTATTTAAACTCTTACCTGAAACAAATAAACGGAAACATTTAATTTATTTTTCAGTTTCAAGATTCTAGGTCTATTGTTCATGAAGTAATTAAGCTTTAAGATTTCCAGGGAATACAATTTCCTTCGCCCCTTTTTTAAAATAGACAAAGAAATATTTTTATAAGTTCATTGCTGAAATAAAATACAAACAGTTTTTTTATGTAGTTTGCGCAGTCAAAATTAGATGCCAAAATAATTAGAGACAATGATAGAACATCCATACATACCGCTATCAGTACTAAAATAAAAATTCCCCCTCATTAAGTTAGCAAATTCATCTAAATATTGTCGCAACACTGAGTCTGAAATCAGCAACTACGTTGAAATATACATATTCATAGTAGTGCGGAACAGAAATATATTATATTATGCAACTGAATGTAGTGTACTAGTGCTCCAGTGTTCAGTGTTTCTGTTGGCTGTGCCGCCACAGTCGGATACACACAAGAGGCTTTATCATTTCCGAGGCTTCCATAAATCGAGCTCCAAGCGGCACATTTGCAATGACTGCAACATCTGTTGCTCCAATACTGCCCGATAAAAGTTGCAACTTGGAAACAATGTCTTTCGACATTAACGGGGACTGTTGAACGTGGGGTTTGTTGACAATTCTAATGAACTAGGCTGTACGATGTAATGAAAAGAAAATTTTGTCATTAACATGCACGAAAGTAGATATTAAAGCCAAAATTGATTCAAACGAAGCGTTTGACAAACGCTGCGAAAACAAAAACAAAAACAAAATCAGCCTCATCACGTCTAAACTGTCTAATATTAATATTTATGCAAATGCCAATATTAAAATCATTCTGAGCATGATCCAGAATATCAATGAAGCATCAAATACGGCCGAGAGAACCTTTTTCGGTACGCAATCGACACAGAATCGATTCGCAATGAGGTTTTAGCGAAGCCACAATGAAATTATCCGGGCTTTGGGCACCGGATATTAAACACAGATGGCTAGGGACAATCACGCAGCTAATAATTCCAATAACGCAGCGAAGTACACAGTTTTGTCCAACACTTCAATTAATTATGTATTAATCTGTGCTCACTGTATTCACGAGTGCCTATTCACCTACATTTGGAGTAGAGCCGCTGATTGAAATGAATTTGTCACTAATATTTTCAATTTACATTCAAATATTGTGGAGTTGTGCGACATCAAATTGATCGAGGTGAAATAACAACGTCGCTACTAAAATAAATACCAATAAACTTAGCCGAGTCGAAACTATTCGCTTTAAAATGCTCAAGGTTTTGGTACTGACTATATCACCAGTCCGTTGAGAGGAATAGTAATGAAAGGGAGAAGAGTGCAACCCGAGAATGTTCCAGCTCGTCATTAGCATACAGATTGATCCACACGCCGAGACGACCGAAATGCTGGTAATGAACCCAATTCAATATACAACTGAATGATTGTGTTTCAAGACATACTAGTGTGCTTTAAAAGCGTTGCGAATGCAGTATAATTACTCTTTCCGCCACTCTCGTTTCAATATTGAGTTTATTTTTGTGTGAACGGATAATTAAGCTCTTTTGATTAACGCTAGCCAAGACTAACTATTCGCTTACCTTCATTTCCTTAACTGCTATAGTAGTATCAGTCTTTCCCGTCTCCAATTGGTCATTTCTTAACATCGCCTCGTCGGTCATCGTACCTTCGTCTACTAAAATTTCTCGGCTATTTTTCCTGGAATGGTTAATTATATCGGGTTTCTCGGCGCTCATCAGATTACTCGCATTTTCATTTGTACAGTTCTCTTTTCCAGATTTTCGGTCTTCGACTGAACGTGATTTATCTTCGGAACTTTTTATTTTGAAACAAGATATCGATTTCTTATCTTCTTTACCATCGCTTCTACTAATTGGATCATTTTTATCACGTTTGCGTTCGTCTTTCTTGTGGTTCTTTGCGGCACTTTCCAACTTGAGACGTTTTTTCTTTCCATTCCACTTGGAGGTGACATTTTTGGATCGATTGCTATCATCGCTTGTGCCGACGCTGTCGGAGCAGACGGGGTTAACTAGGATTTTCGTTGACTTCGCTTTTCGTTCTATTTTTCTCAAATTCAGTAAGTTACCGGTTGAGTGGATGAGGGTAGGCGATGAATTGTGTGATGGAGAACTGTCTTTTGCGTCATCGCTGGAACGTCGGACTGTTGCAGGTATCAGTTTTAGGGCTTTCATGGCATCAACGGGGTTATGACGTATTTTGTGTGTACCAAGTGGCCCCATTGCAACTGGTGGTCCTCCTTTAAATAGTAACGCCGTCTCCGTTGGTTGACATACACAAGCTAACATTTTCAATATTCATTTAATTTACTTATCACTATTATCACTCACATATTTGGTGTATTATTATGTTGTAACGACACGTAACTAACTAAAGATATTACAGTATTGGCGTGAAGTGAGGCTGGAAACCCTGTTGATTAAGAGAACAATGTAACAAATCAACGCTGAAGATTAAACTCGGTTATGAAGACAAAACTGCAGCGTCAACAGAGTTAAACGCGGCTGTGTACGTGAGGGGTGTACGCGAGTGGTTACATACGACTGTCAGATATCTCATAATGCATCACACGCGTATGACGCGTACATTAAACTTCCCGCCTGCCACGGAGACATGTTATTTCTAACTGAATAGCGTAATCATCGCCGTCATTTGAATGCTCGATGTGTCTTTACTCATTGACTTCCTCATTTCATAACAAAACATACGAATTTAGGTAACGAACACATTGTATACCACACAACAGGGAATAACCCAGATAGTGCGGAAAACAACTTTTGCGTAGAAGCTTTTACACCTTCAAATCCTACAGAAAAAGTATTTGCATCTGAAAATATTCAGAGTCATTTATAGAGTTTACTGAACAAAATAAGCCAAAAGTGAACCGCAAACATTTTGTCCCCGAATCCTTTCTCTGGGGAGGAAAAAGTTCAAAAGCCAGTTACTGCTTCATTCCGCGTATTCTCGTATACGTACTTACGCCACGAGTGAAAAGTTGACGTTATCGGATTTTCTGCTCGAGCATGTCACAATGTCTCACAGAGGTTTGTGTTTATCGTGATATAGATCTGTTGCGGTTTTGATACACTATTTTCTCGTTGAGGTTGCCCTCATTCCAACCTAACAAAACGAATAGTATGAAAAACATTGTCGAATATCATTTTCAGTGTAGCCTATCGTCCTTTATCACGAATTCCAAACGGTAATATGACCAACCTTCCTAAAAGCATTCATATCTAAAAGCGTCCACCAAAGTGGAGGGCCACTTGCATAATTATATGAATATCAATCAGGTAAGGGCAATAAAAGTGAATCATTTGAATGTCGAGAGTTTGCTTTGGTGCATGTTCAGACTTTGAGTACCCGTATAAAACAACAATTGGGCCGATTCGCCTCAATCATTTATATTACGAACGATTTCTATACGATGTCGAACGGTTACTCATGAAATATAGTCACGGAAAAATGGAAAGAACATGAACGCAGTGAATAAATTCGATATAAAATGAAAACAATAAGGCACAATACTTTACGTTGTCAATACGTTTTTATTTCGTTAGGTATATTTAACCAACTGAAAAGACGTTTCCTGGAATAAACTGTTGTGTTTCGGCATAAAACATTTTTATTCAAAAATGGAGAATACATTATTACGCACTATGCTTGTATTATTTTTGCTTTTGTTATTAGTATAAACAGTGTAACAATTGTAGATAGGCCAATAAATAAACAAATTGACTTCGCGTATAAACATCATAAATGGAATTGTAACGATATTCTCCATGTTTTTTATGAAATATTTTCATAATGATATTATTATAATTGGGAAAAACGTTGAAGTCAATAGGAAACCATCATTCCATTTTACAAGGCGGATAAACTAAACCAAATAAGTGTTTTCAAGTGGGATGAAGTACGATACTTCAGTGTGTCCACTTCCCGAGTTAAAAGCACACGAAACTTTTTACTCTCCGCGTGTGCTCTTCTACTTAAGTATTAAATGGGTCTAAGCACATTACACCATCCATCCTTCTACCATCCTTTTACCATTTAACTCTGCCTTATAAATAGAAAAACTTTCTAGACAAGCTCGAGTGACGTAAGTGGATGGTGCTATGCAAAATTTGCACGTAGGGAATTCAGTCCAGGCCGAATTATCCAGGTATGGTCAGGTGTAGTGGCCGGAATGCTTAATATTGAGTCTACGAAGACCGCCAGCTATGTAGGTATTCAAGGATTTTTTGCCTTATTTGATCTAGCTTGAATTCGCAAGGTAAACTGTGGTCACGGCATTGTTTTTTCCTCGGATGAAAAGGCCCAACGCAGCCAAGAATGTCTTACTGTTTAAGACTATTTTGCTGTTTTGTACAGTCACAATATTTGACGAGTTCAAGTTATATTTATTTATTAATAATTTAATGAAGCTTTATGTACAATAGTGGTACATGGGCGGACTTAATGCAACAAGCATTCTCTAAAAGTCAACCTTTGGGTATAAAAAGACTACACTGTGGTAGGTGTACAACATAAAAAATGGAATCTTTTAGTATTTGAATTAAAAAAATGTGTGTATTGTGCAACTACAATAACTGCTCTGGAAAAGAGGAAGCCATTAATATTTAAACGAACGGTAGATATTATCATTGTTGACGGTGAAAATGCAAACGCATAAAATGCAGGCCCGTATCACCAAGAAATGTAATTTCAGGTTTCACAATGTTGAGAAATTTAATTTGAAGTTGCTGAAAATCGTTATAAGGCATTCATATTGCAGTGGGAAACGCGTCGGAACATTTCAGAACAGATTTAATTTTGTACATTTCAATGAAAATAAATGTTGAATGGACATCGTGGACGGATTGAAAATGTTACAAATGTTTATACTTATACGATTTATGCATAAGTGTTATTTTATTTTATTTTAATTTACGTTACAAATACTCTCAAACTCTCAAAGTCAGTGTAAATTAAATTCGTAGAAGCGTATGCTTAAAATATAATTAAACCAAAACTTTAAGTAGACAGTTTCTGAGTAAATTATGTTTTTAATTGACAAAGTAGCAACTCATTATTTCGCGTATATTTCGAGATAACTCATTAAAATTTCATCCTATGTAGTAAATGTTAATTATAAAACGAGAGTTTTTCTTTGTTTTTTTTTGTAACACATTTAGCCTGAACGCCACAAAAAATCCTTATTACGTAGAAAGGCGAATGGTAAAATAACATTTAAATATATTTAAAAAAGTATTTCACTGTTCCATCTGACTGTACAAAGGGTTGTTAACCTTGTCCAAAGTCGGTGACGTCAGATATTGCGAGAGTAAGTGCGCACATTCAGGGCACACGACACTGGCACATCGGAAGTAGGCTCGGAAGCCAAAGTGAACCGAGTCTCCCGCCGCCACCCACGACTTCCCATCCTCCCCTATCACCTTCATACAGCGGCAACTAGCTCGCAGCTAGACAACTTATAGTTTTGGAAATAGGAAATTATGTACTTTGTGTTTGTGAACAGACATGACAGAGGAACTCTGGTGACGTATCTTTTAAATAAATCTCATTAGTTTCCCACTATTCATTCATGTCTGGAATACGAATGCTCTGAAAATTCCATTTTAAAAGTCCATTCGTGAAAATCCCATTGATTCACTCACAGAAACACTTCACTCTCGAAATAAAGGACCAGGAAAAGCCCATTAAAAGAGCGTTATTATTCAACCCAACACTCTAGCGGAAAATTAAGAAGAATTTCTCACACAATGGTTAGTGAAATTGCTTGTACTCGTAACTTTGCAGAACCGTTTTCATACTAGTGACATCAATCACGAAAAAGTTAGTCCTCGTCGCAACGCTTGTTAATTGAAAGTTATTGCACGGAGAAAGTTATTGCACGGAGAAAGTTATTGCACGGAAAGTAATTGCACGGAAAAATGAAACAGTTTTTCACGCAGAAATTTTAAATTTATATCCTGTTATAGAAAGTGAATCGGGAAATTCTATTTTCTATGCTTTTTTCTCATCGTGGTTTTAAAAAATAACGAAATTGTGAAGAGCTTAGGGTGGCCGTAAATTCAATTTTAAATTACTGGCGGAGCTGCGGTATAAGCTATGAAAGAGCTACGTTTTCTTGACCAAAATAAATATTTTTGACGTGTTTTCATAATAAAATGAGCTTACTATGTCATGACCATATCAAAATGCACAATGTTTAATCCCAGCGCTCTAGTCACCTAATGTACTTAATAATTCAAACGCCAAAGTTTGCGTTCGCACAGCCTCATAAAAACGAGTCACGATTCTTTTATCAGAATATTTAAATTGTTTATAATCGTCATTAAACTTAATTTGCGTAAGATAGATTCTAATTAAGCAGAATGATGTAATTTTAATTGAATAAGCAATAAGGTTTAATTAAGAACGTACTTATAATGGGCAAAAAGGTACTTATGAGGAGATACGAGTTTTATAATTAATTAGGAAAGATGACATCGTATTAACGCTTCTAATAATGTGCTGAAGGGAGCTCTTCAGTTTTCAATGATCAAGTTTTGGTAATAATTTCACACTGTCTTTTGTTTATAAGGCAGGGGCCTCACGTGCGAGTGGCACAGGAGTATGTTCATGAAGGATGGGTCCATCGATCCCTGCTCAATTAAAGCGAGATTTAATTATCGCGCCCGCATTGAGTAGTCGCCCGAATGTGAACCTGCCTTTATGGAGGGACGTTTAATTTATTAATTTTCCTTACACTAGGTGACATTATTAATGGGATCTTCTCAGTATCACTTGCGAGAGACGACGTCTTAGTCTAAACTCTAGGGAAAAAACGCAATCTTGTTTGTTTGCTGACTTCGTTTAAAACTTTAAACTTTGTTTCATAAAAATGTAGTACATAAACTATAACAAGCAAACTTGTAATAAAGGATCATAAATCCGTAAGCCAAAATTGAGTTACATAAATACAAAATAATATCTCTTCTGGGCATAACTTTAGCTTGAAACAACATTTTCCCAACTAGTTGAATTTTTTATAACACCGTTTCAGAGAATGAGTGTAATTGGAATATTTCATAAATTAATCAGATTGAAAAAGTTTTCAAGTGAATAAGTTTGGTTGGCGACACCAAACTTGTCGGAATCAAGTTTGGTTTTGTACGGGGTTGAATTTTCATTGAGTTTCTGTCAGGGCGCCAAACCTTGGGTTCTTTGAATTAATAATAGATATCAATTCTATTAGTTAAAATAATTATGTAGCACTTAGAAATATTAACTTCCTGAATAACTTTCAACACCTAGCTGTAGTTTTGTCAAAATCAGTAAAATGCAGCAACAGAGGAGTTTTCTCTATTGTTTTAAAAGAAGATATAATTAAACAGTTACCAGTTTAAAGAAAAAAGACTTAAAACATACAGCCTTTTTATCCAACACTAGTTAACCCGCGCTACTTGGTCTGCTCCGCTCCTATTGGTTTTAGCGTGATGATATATAGCTTTCCTCGATAAATAGACTATCTAACACTGAAATAATTTTTCAAATAAGACCAGTAGTTCCTGAGATTAGCGCGTTCAAGCAAACAAACAAACTCTTCAGCTTTATATATTAAAAATAGTAATAGTACCTATATAGATTAATTTAGGAAAACTACAAACTTATACCTACATCCTAAAAGCCAACTTTACATAGTTTATCTCGGCCACACCCATGTTAAAATAACCGCGTAATGAAACCTCATTGTTTCGTCCTCATATGAAACCATAGTGATTTATTATTTAAACTTGAATCCCGCCAGCCACTTCCACCATAATCTACACAGAGTTCACACTCATCTATACAATTGGTTTATTACTTACTAGCTTCTGCCAGCGGCTTCGCCCGCGTGGTCCCTAGGGAACATACTCCCGGGATAAAAAGTAGCCTATGTCCTTTCTCAGGCTCTAGACTATCTGTGTAGGTACCAAATTTCATTCAAATCGGTTCAGTAGTTCTGGCGTGACAGCGCGACAGATAGACAGACAGACAGACAGACAGATAGACAGACAGACAGAGTTACTTTCGCATTTATAATATTAGTAAGGATAATTAATAATAAAATAATGATATATAATAAAATAAAATAAAAAATATATAAATATAATATTAAATAATATATTAAATAATAATAAGGATGGCAATCTGTTGGCGGAAGTATGGGGAACGTGAACTTTATTTCGTTTTATCCTGCTGCATGCATCCCTTCCTTTAATTGTACTCTATATACTTACAGAATGAGAGAGCGCCTTGACATCCACAATACAAGTCTGACTTAGTTTGGAAGTCAAGAGTTCCCTTCCTTGTTCATTTTTAATGAGCAATAAACCTTTTTGTTTTATTTTTTATTTGGTTGTGATTATATTTATTATGATATTTCTTTGGAACACTTGCAAGTGCTCCAAAAATTATTGATGAAATTTTTGGCATAGGTCACGCCGGATCACATTGCCGGGAGCTACGGTTGCACGTAACATAAAAATGTCGTATTTATAAAAAAGAATAACTTCTGCCGAGTAGAAAACCTAACTAACTTACCCAAGTAACTTTTCTTTCAAAATTCCAAAGGTGTTATAACAATTAATAAAACTTGTGCCGTTAAAGCGAGGAATAGAATCACTAAGCGGGTGCTTGTCTATGAAGAAGTATTGTTCAGTTGTGGGACATAGCGAGGTTAGATTAAATTCCAGATCGGTTGATATCAAATACGAGACTAACATAATTTTCAATTCCACATAATCGTGGTATTAATCCACTCCCTTCAATTGCCAATAATTCGCAGACATAATAAATTACTTATCCTTCAGTCATTTAATAATTCCATGGAACACACACTCCTTGATAACTCTACTACGTCTGCCTAATAGGCTCAATAAATAATTCGCTCTGCATAGTGCGGGCGGCCCGATGGATAATCTAACGACTATTAAACCCAAATAATGTAATAGAAAACGAGCTTAGTTTTAAACAGCCGTAAATCAATTTCGCCTCAAACCTCTAATTGAGTTGAGCGAACAATTCAGATGGAAGATATCCATTAAAGGTAAAATCCCTTAATTCGAAATTTAATTTTTGCTACATACAGGCTCTACTTGTGCGGAAACATGGCTATTAAATAATGCACAAAACAGAAGGCCGTGGAGGCTCCTTTGATTCATTATGGAATATTAATTACCCGGGGCCTGAATGGTCCAAAGGAGCGTGATTTATTTTATAAAGATTATCTTCAGGAGATTGCCCAGCACAAGATGGGGAACTTAAGGGTATCCATTGTTTGTTCTGACATCCGGGATACTTAGATTTACGACTTTATGTGTTTCTTTTGTTTCCAATCAACCCAATCAGGATAACCAGGTCTCCCAGAAATGATCATAAAATCTCAGATATAAAGCTCAAGTTCACGATGCAAAAATACAGACATAATTAAGTCAAAGATCAAGAATTCTGCAGAATATCAAAACACAAGTACGAAGACAACAGAAACTTTCGGAAAGCAAACAATGCAAAGTATTCTTTAGTGGAATTTTCAACTCATATCATCTTTAGAAGGAATTAGCTCAGCGCTTAACGGCAATGTTCCGCTCCATTGGCGCCCATGAAGACTTAAAGGTTGCTGCAAAATTATATCAAGCCAGTATTTAACTTGGAAAAGTTTCATAACTAGTTGAAACAGTTTTCCAATTGAAGTTTTCAAGATATGATGGGAAATGGAGTGCTTTTGTACAGAAACGATAGATGGTGGGGTTTGGTTGATTTAATAAGGCTTTCTAAAATGATCAAAATAGTTAAAATTTTCTCCACATTTTTCCCTTCACATTTGCCTAGCCTTTTTCCAACAATTTTAGGGTCGGCTTCCAGTCAAACTGGATTCAGCTGAATACCAGTATTTTACGTTGAGCGACTGGCCACAACCCATTTAGTGAGTAACGAGTTCCTTGGCAAGACTGGAGTCCGATTTTCTGACAATCCGTAACAACTGCTAAAGATCTACAAATGACAGCCGGGACTAACGGCTTAACGTGCTTTCCGAGGCACGGAGGAATCTCGGTATGTTACGATGGTCACCCAGGCACATACCGACCTCGGCAAGCGTTGCTTAACCAGCATTTTTCCCTATACTTGCGTACAAAACTTCTTGACAAAAAAAAATATTTATTTCAAATTACGAATCTCTAAATACTTCCACGTTCAACCCTGGTCTTTGCGGCCGAGGGTAACTTTTATAGAGCCTCTCGCGTCTCCCGCAAGCACGTCTCTTTCCACGCTTACAAGACATCGATACTGATAAAATGGCGCTGTCAGTATCTTTCATTTGTTACCTTCAAGGAAAAACGATCATTATTCATCAGTCCCTCAAATTATCTACTTGTCAAGTTCAACACAACATTTTGGGTTAGGTACATAAAAAATTTCTCGAAACTTTTACGTTGGCCTTGTTTTAGTTAGATGGAATATTTAATAACTCGGCATATAATAACAACTAACCAAATAAGCTTTGGTGTTACAACTAAAAATCACATTTTGTTAATATTCAAGAAGATTCCTGGAAACCTTTCAACAGAGTAAAACCTAATTTAATATGTATTTTGTAAAACCTTCTAACTTATGCTTTATGAAGCAACTTCCTAGACTTGTCAAGACATAACCAAGTTAAGTCATGCGTCACAGAATTTCATGAAAATGTTCACTTACAAAGTAACGACCTTAAGCGATGCTCATACGCAAACACACTCCAAAATGTAAATCTTCAAAACATGAATGAAACACGAAGCTTAACAATACGTTTTTACCATTCAGAATAAATCACTTTACAAAAGTAGAGCAAATATTTGTGTGCCACCCTCCGTTTACGACTTGAAAGAGAAAGGCATTCATTCATCTGTGCGATCATATAAATGTAAGCAAACATGCGACTTTTATCCATTGACAGGATCAACGACAGTGGAATGGTCTGATCCTGACCTAAATAACAGGCATCCCGCATATTTGCAACTTAAAGTCGCAAGGATTAGCCTAGCTGCGCTCGCAAAAGCGTTGTTGCGAAGTTTTAATGTGGATATAGTAAGTTTACGCGACATCTGCTACAAATTTTGCGAGTATAGAGGCTTAAGTTATTTTCGCGTGCCTATTCGTGGAAGATATTAGTAACATTTACTTTATGAAATTAAGTTTACAGAATACAATGCCATCATATTCTTTCCCCGTCAAGACTATTAGCGGGGACATACCTATAATTGTCTATAGGCTGTATTATCTTCAACGTGATGAAGTTACTTGAGAACATTCTAAACATACCAATTTTAGAACATTATAAAGGAAATTTCCCAAACATTTGGCCCGTGTTGTGCGAAGATCATCCTACCTGTTGGATGTGGTTGGATCATTAAGTTAATACCCCCTTTTGCTTGGCTTACGGGACCCCCGAAGTGTTTGGGTGTTTACATGACGCATTTTTGTTCCCTTTCCTCTTTTCTTCAGAAGATTTATTATCTTGTCTCAAGGAGGGCTGAAAAGGAGTTGAAGGGCTATTAGGAAGAGAAAGATATGCTGGGAGTCCTTTAGAAGTGGTATAAAACCGTTCATCTTATGAAAAGTGCTTGTGACCGGACATCTGGTATGTTCGATGGAGCATTTCTGTTGCACACACAATAAATTAGGTACGTATAAAGTATAGTGTCCCAAGAGAATCGAGTAATTAAAATTAATTTCACAAATGAAATGTCCCACTACATAAATAATGAATGTGACATGTCCCACAAGAACGAAAATGACTAAAGTAGTCATAAAACTATTAAAAATAACGCTAATGAAAAAGTTAAACGAAAACCCTACCTTGTAAATATATTAACAAATAAGCAGTTCGTGGGATTCAAGGTTTATCTACATTTTTAATTGAAACACCTCTGAGATATTCATTAAATTAAAACTTATAAAATATTAAGTACCTATATGGACATTGGGTTAACAGTTTTCTTAAAGGGAATACTATTCGTATAATTTTATAGGTGCCACACGGTAATTACTGTGGGTCATCACTAGGCCCTTAAGAGACGTAAGTTTATGTCTGTTTCTCGTAATGATCCATTAAGACAGCGATAAATTACATTATGAACAAGAGAACATTAGATTCCATCGATTTTATTTAACAAATTCACTGCTAATTATGTTAGGCCCCTAATAGCTACTAAACGGTAGGTAAGTACCGATAAAAAGGAACAGGTTCTTGATTACCGGCTGATTATACAGCGTTTATTTTATTATGATGGAAATGAACTTTATTGACCTTTAACACTGAATTTTCTCATTTCAGGAAATAATAATTAACCCAAAGGTTGACTGGTAGAGAATGCCTTGTTGCATTATGTCCGCCCATGTACCGGTATTGTAAAGTAAACAAAACAATTAAATTACTAAAATTAAAAAAAAAAAACAAATAAAAATAAAAATAAATTAAAATTATAATTTTTTTAATTATTGAAATTTTATAATTATTATTGTTGTTTAAATAAACAATTAGGTACTAATGTCTACCAGTGATGGCGATCTGCGGGTCTAAAAAGGCCCCTTTAGTAGAATCATACTAGCATCATAATATTAATCATACAACAATCTGTCAAATTGCATTTTCATCTTAATCGCTAAAGCATTAGGTTCAAGGTTGATTGGGAAAAAGTTGACAGTGACAGGTAGCTTGATGTGCTGGCTGTTCTGCTAAAGTAGCCTTTATAGAACGAGAAGAAGAGATATTGTACTATTATGCGGAACAAGCATGTAGGTTGATATGTACTCGTAAACACGGAAAACTATGTTTGAATTATTAGTAATAGATGTCTTCCAATGTATGTGTACTGAAAATGTATCTAATGAACAGATAAAATAGATAAAATGTGTTTTTTTTATTTGTGACAGGCTCGCATTTGACTGTTACCTATCTCGGTAAGCGATTATATGGTCGATGATGGAGCACACGTGCCTAGAAGTCACCTATTCACTATTGATTTCTGCGCAACGTTACTGTATTATGAAACCAGCCAGTTTTTGCAGTGAAAATCGGAAAAGGGGTGTGTTAAATATGTGTATTATGATTTGAAACATTTTTAAAGAAAAAGATAGGCGAAAAAGAACCCACGTGTCGCCGCAAATATGAGCTTGTTGCAAATTCATTGAACCTTTTATGTAAATCCAATGGATCGCTTGTATGTTTCCCTACGGAGCCACGTCACATACAGGACGTAAAAGGAGCCCCATATCTATACGGAAAACATCGCAAATGTCAGCATAATGCTAACTTGATGTTTATGGGTAAACAGACGGATGTCTTCCAGGGTAAATAAATTGTAGCAAACATACTGATTTGTAACAAAAATATTGGGTTAGATTCTCATCTATCAATTTCCTTTTGGGGAAGATCGTGAATTTTATATTGTGAATAAGAATTTGATCGGATGAGGTTGCACTGCATAGGAAAAAAAGGTGGCAAGAAAGCGTACACGTTTGATAAAAACATAGTAACATCGACTGATAAACAGGAGAACCTACAAACAGATATTTCTTTAGTTACTATTAAAGACTATTTTATTTTATTGCAAAAAGCCCAGTAAAAGCAAGCTTTACTAAAGCAGTAATTAACAAATCAAACGCACTTAAATGTCACTGCGTGAAGCTACCTCCAACATCGGAAAGCTGCACGAGATCAGTCATTAACATGATAATTTTTCAGTAGGTAAACATTTTACATAGTTACTCTGTAGCTTCATAGTTTATTTATTCAGCCAAGCCGACCAAACCTCGCAATCAGTATCGGACAAAGCGTTAATATCGAGTGTACGTCCATAAACTGTTCAGTTAACACGTTAATTCCCCATTCCCAGCCTTCAAAATTCCATCATTTTATTTACGATAAGTATATAAAATGATGGAATTTTGAGGTGTTATTCTATCATATTTTTGTTATTTTAACGAGTCGGACTTTGCAACTGACTTTTTCTTGTGGTTTTCATTCAATATTGAAGTTCTGTTTTTATCATCAATTATTTTACGTTCAATATCGATAAAATTCAACTGTTTACAATGGATTGTTCAATGTTGGGACAAATTAATTTATGTCTACCAAACTTAACATGAAATAACCAAGTTGAAAAAGCGCTTTAAGTTTTTAGCGCCTTTCCTGTACGAAAACTAGCTTGATATTAAATGCGAAAATTTCTTATTAAATATTCTAACTTCAGGCCTTTCTCAACATGCTTCACTCAAATTATAAGTATATTTCAGACTAGAAGTCGTCAAAATGAGATTGTTCCTTTAAACTCGGTAAAAGCTCTTATATTATCAAAAGGTAAGTACGGCTTTATGGCACAATTAACCAGCTATTTAGCACATAATATAATTCTTAGAAGGATACAGTTTGTCGCTATTACAAAGAGGTTTCAGAAAAAAGGGATGACACTTTGTGTGGGTCCTTATAAATCACGTCTGACTACAAATTATACGAGTATTAGTTTTTGCGGTAACGCAAATTTATTGTAAGTGACATAAAATTTCTGAAAATATATTTGTGTTTTGCTGTCGATTCGTATTTTTGTAACTGGACTGTGGGATACAGTCCATAACTGATAAAATTGATTGAGAAAACAAATACGTATGTCTGTTATTATTACATTTATTTTGCTCGTAGCTCGGCAAACATTTACTCCAATGTTTTCTTTTCCATTTATTCAAAACGAAAATTACGAAATAGTGCCGACCGAAGGGCACCACTGACAACATTTATTACATAACCCTAAACTACTGGAACGTAAGTCCTTTTTACCCTGTGGCACGCTAGGACTGTCACGCGAACCTTATGCGACCCAATAAAATTTTATTGATCTTAGGTCTCACCAACCCAAAACTAAAGTCATTTAGCCCACGTTGTGGTTAATGCCACTGTGAAACTTTTATGAAAGTTTCTGAACGAGAAAATGTATTATCCTGTTTACTACTTTTCTGCTTTTGCTACATTTACTAATGAAAAGAATTTGTAGCCTAGAACGTAATAATTTGAAATAAATATTAAAACTACTGACCACAAAAACACTCTATCTATGTATTCCTTTTCCGAGTAGCTTTACAAACCTATATGAACAATGAAACGCCAACAAAACAAAAAAAAATAAACTCACACCGATCAAAACTATCAGTTTACGAGGTAAAGCAACCCACTCTATTTTAGTATCCAACTTTAGTTCCAAAAATGACAACGGCTATTTTGAAACGGAAATCAATATCGCCTAGATATATCTGTCTGGACGTGTAATTTAAGTTGAAAACTCGAAAAGCAAATTAATAATTCAAGACTGGACGACAGAATATCATTATTTATCTAGTCCTTATCAAGGCCAAGTATTTAAATGATGTAAAGTTACTTATTGTAGCCTGCGGGCAACGGGATGCCTTCGGCCATTATTTGTGTAATAATATCTTCGCTCTTGAACTGAAAATGAACTTATAGATAACCAAGTAAATAAATAAATAAATAAAGAAGAACTACGTAAAGGTCTTGGTTTTCTTGTTAGGAAAACCTGTCTAAAATATTTCTCATTTTTTTTTATTATCTTAAAATCAATTGCCTCATGCATAAAGAGCATATTTTATTTCAATTAGCAATTTTTTATCATGTTCGTAATTATTGTCAGAACAAGGTTTATAGGTTTGAGAAAATAATGTTTTTCATCCACTGGCAGTTTAATTGCGCTCATGCGGTGCGAAGGCTGGGCCGGTCGCTAGATACGTATAAGTGAAGATTCACTCATCATCTGGAAGGCTTCAAACCACAACTGAATATTGGTGTTTAGATACAAGACTGGTAATTCTACTATATTTTTTTTAGAACGCCGCGACGTTCTCGTTTGCGTCTCAATCGCAATCTGTCTATAGAAGTTGAGGCTTTTTTAAGATGCGAATGTTTCTTAAATATTTATAGAATTAGTCCTCTAGTGTTTAATCAATCACACTTGTGTTTGATTAAACACTATACTATATTAAATACAAAAGAAAACAATTGACATTAAAATAAAAGGTAAAAGTTCTTGAACAACAGTTCGAGAGGTCCCATCTTCAATAGTGGACATTAACTTTTATGTCCTGTAATTAAAAAGTTAAGGCCTTCACGCTCGTTTTCCTTTTAATAAATACTTACGGAATAATAGCTTTCTAACTTGCCTAGAAACAACATTTCAGCCGTCATTATTAGAGAAATAACGATCATTGTTTCAAGTAATTTAATTAAGTATTACATTGTTTACTGAGAGAAATATTAATTTAGACGGTAGCTGTTTATTTTACCGAGTACGTCAAACTAATGCTTTGAAATCCAAGTTTTCGATGTTCTACTCCTATGTGGTCCACACTCTAGTATAATTTGATTACTTTACGCCAGTCTACTTAAAGTGTAAGTGGGTTGCAAAGTATTATAGCAGAAACGAGATCTACATAGGTATATCTATTTCTGTAAGTTCCAAAGAGTACTATGAAAGTGCGACTTTAAGGCTTGTATTCATACCAATGACCTTGTGCATATAAACGGAGCTAACTACCCCTCTACACGCCACTCCGCTACTCGCATTTTTATTTTTTTATAATAAAAATAATACATGTTTTTAAAAAGTAACAAAACCAAATAATTTTCGTTTGTATTGCAAAACAGTTCATATTTTTTTATACTCTTTTTATAAAAAAATATGGAGTAAAATGGTTTCATCTCATCGATTTGAAGGTGATTTGGTGTTTTTTTTTCTTATTATGTGATACCGATGGACAAATTCTGGCTAAACCAAATTACGAATCATATCATGTAGATATTTTTATTTTCAGATGTAATTTCTCTGTTAGTGCCGACGAAAAGCTGCTTCATCTGCATGCTATTTTAAGCTTTTTTCTAGAGAGTAGCAAGACATCTCTTCAGAATGCTAGTGCCCTTATACTTGTTCGTTTTACATTGTCAAAGCTATGCAAGGAAACGCGTAAGAGTCTCCGTGTGGCGTGTTTTTATATCACACTTGGGGTTATTGAAGCTTCTAAGGTTGGTATCGATTTTCAATATTTTGATAAGCAAGCCTCAACACGAAGGTGACTCAGAGGAGAATAACGCATGTGCTCTTCACTATATGTGTCTATGTGTAGAACATTTACAGGTCTTTTGTATTGTTGTGTAAGTAAATATATTTTTGTTACGCACTAGTTTTAGGTAATACGTGAGTAGAATACCGAAGAAACTCCAAATATATTAGTTTAACAGTAACAGCGAAATATGATTTCATATTTATGTTAATGTCAGACAAACAAATAGAATAAGTTTTATTTTTTATTCTAGCGATAGTCCGCAGCAGACTATGTTATATCGGGAATTATTTTCCTGAACAATGAAGACTATTTATTTTAGTTTGTTGTTAGTTTAGTATTTTTTTTTTTTGGTAATTTTATATAGTACCTACTAGCTTTTGCCCGCAACTTCGTACGCGCATATTCCGTTTTTTCCGTTCCCGTAGAAATATCGAGAATTTCTTTTTTTTTTTAAATAAAATGTTGCCCCACACTAGGAATTTCTCCTGTATCGTGGGTGCGTTTACAAGGTCACATACACAAACCGCCAGATCCGGAACAACCATCTGTAGGCCACACAAATATTTGTTCCGTGCGGGAAACGAACCCACGACACGCGGCGCAGCAGCCGATCGCTCAACCACTGCGCTAATCGTGCCGTCGGCGAGAAATCCTCCTTTAGTGCTCCCCTACACTCCCCAAGGAACCTACATGCCAAACAGCACTGTACGACCAGAAGTTTCGGGTGTGCTTGTCTGTCGGTCACTTAGCCACTCGGCAGTAACGGAAGTATTTTATATATTAGGATTATTGCATACAACGTTAGTTAATAAATCCTATTTCCATTGTGGAAATAAGATTAATTAACTTACGTTAAAGACAAAAACTAAATCACTTCAATGCAAGTCCTGTCAGTTTTTCGGAAAAGCCTTTGCGAAGTCAGCCAACGCACAAAAACTTGCCATATGATTGTTTAACACTGAAATGGTCCACCGATTCAATATAGCGCATGAAACGAACTCAATTGTTTTATTTTATACCGCTTTCATTGAAATACAGAGCAGTCCCCACAAAAATAGTTCATTTAAATATTATTCTCTCTTTTGAAATGGTTTTATATTGTTATAAAAGATTTTTATTGGAGAAGCCACGTAAAGTATCTACATACTTGTGTTTTCATCCGTAATAAATTATTATGATACCTGATTGACGGGTTGAAACTGCCTTGCATATTAAGTCTGTATATGTACACATCTCATTGGGTTAAAAAAAACTGCCCAAGTGCGAGTCGGACTCGCGTGCAAAGGGTTTCGAACCAATTTCATTTTTTAACATGTTATTTTAACATCACAGACTTCTTATAGGTTTTCCTGTAATCTTTAGGTATATTCCGGATTTTCTTCAAAATTTTAGGCTCAGTAGTTTCGGAGATAAGGGGGAGGGGTCATTTTTGGTCTTATTTCTGGAATAACTTCAAAAATGTTTATTTTTAAATTATGAAAAAAATATAATTAAAACCCTTACAGTAAGTCCTTTCATTTGATATGGCACACGATACAGTTTAATAAACATTTTTTTTAATTTTCTAGTTTGACCCCTAAAAGTGACCCCATACTCAAAATTTATTTTTTACGTAACGCGTCCGTGTTTGGGTCACAGAAATCGATATGTGTACCAAATTTCAATAAAATCGGTCTAGCAGACCCGGAGAAAACTGGCTGTGACAGACGGATAGACAGACACCCGAGTGATCCTATAAGGGTTCCGTTTTTTGTTCGGAACCCTAAAAACTAAGAAATTGCAGCAGAGGAGATGCGTCTTGAACAGCTATAGATTAGTCAACTAATTATCTGTTAGTGGTAAATAAATGCAAAATTATGAAATGGTAGTTGCGAAATAACAATTACGAAAAATTGGAGTGTCTACTCAATAGGTAAGAAACTCCAATTTTGCAGAAGGACACTTCTCCATAGACATCTATCGCTTTGGAACTAGATTTATATTTTTGACTGACTGACTTTGGCAAGTGTGTAAAAAGTGCCTGAAGTAAATACTGTAGTAGTTATTTCAAATAAATACTGTGATTTGATTTAATTTGGCTGGCTACAAAATCTTCGCATATTTATTACGTGAAGTATATTTTCAAACAAAAAATGAATACTCAAGTCTCCAATTACTGAGCTAGAGCACCAATATTTATTTACCTATACCAATTCCATATATTGACAAATCAATCGAAATTTTCCTAGCATTGAAAGCTAGGTCAAGGCGACACATTTCAGATAGCAAACAGATCCTAAATAAATAAGCACGCACATTAAATCTAGGAAAGATGTTTGTGGATGTTTACACGCACATCCTTTATGAAAACAAGCTTCTTGTTTATTTATACAGCGCTCACAGTGTTGTATGGAAATACTGTGAAGTTAACCTGTAGATCTTGTTAGTTAATTCCCGTCAGAATGTAAACTTTTGTCCAACTCGAAACAGATCATTTGTTTATCCATTGAAGCTTTCACAACGCTTAGCTACTAATAAATTGTAAGATACTCTTGTATGGTAATTATATCTGTTAAGGCTGCTCTGTCGAGAAATGCTTAAAAGCAGCGTGCAGATGAAGCAACTTTTCGTCGTAATTTACTGAGAAATAACAAAAAAAGTGGTAGTAATCTACACTAATATTATAAAGGACATGAATTCGGTTTAGCCAGAATTTATGTATCGGTATCATATAGTAAGAAAAAAAAAATCCCCAAATCACCTCCAAATCGTTGAGATGAAACCATTTTACGTCTTCATTTTTTAAAAGTCCAAAAGAAAATATCTACTGCTTTGCAATAAAAACGAAAATAATTTGGATTTGTTACTTTTTTAAAATATGTGTTATTTTTTATAATAAATTAAAAATGCAGGTGGCGCGTAGAGGAGTAATTAGCTCCGTTTATTTGCACAAGGTCACTGGCATGTATACAAGCCTTAAAAAACTTCTCAGAAGATGAGGAGTCAGACTTTTAGAAGTAAATTAAAGTAATCGTTAGTTTTCACGTGCTACGGGTGTGCTACGAGATTCGTAGCAGTGTTTGCATGATTTTTGGGTTTACGAATCTTAATGAAAAAAATGGAACCCTATGCATTCGTGTCTGTACGTCTTTCACAGCCAGTTTTCTCCGATCAGATCTAGTAGACCGATTTAATTGAAATGTGGTACACATCCGAACTTGGGGTCACAGACGTCACTGTTGAGGCGTAATTGGAAAAAAAAATTGTTCTCTTTGCGCGCGAGTCCGACTTCTCTTTTCTGATAGAAAAAGTCTTAACTCTTTAAACATTCTGCATTTAACTCCTATATACTACTACTCTTCGAAATTATTATTATTATTATTATTTGTTTTTTAACATTCTCGGGTCCCTGGAGACCCGGTCCTCCGTGCCTCGGAGAGCACGTTAAGCCGTTGGTCCCGGCTGTCATTTGTAGATCTTTGGCAGTCGTTACGGATAGTCAGAAGCCAGTTAATCTGACTCCGGTCTTGCCATGAAGTACCGTGTTACCCAGTTAATGGGTTGTGGAGGTCTGGTAGGCAGCCGCTCCACATAAAATACTGGTATTCAGCTAAATTCGACTTGACTGGAAGCCGACCCCAATGTAGTTGGGAAAAGGCTAGGCAGATGATGATTATTTAAGCCATTTATTTCCCAAAAATTACTTGACTGTAAACCGATTAATAACAACGCATTAAACTCTACGTTGGCAATAATAATCGTAAACTGAATGAATACGACGTTGCCTTACATAGTGCAGAGACCCCTTGACCAACCCATCCCAACTGCTGACACAATACACCAATCGTCCCCACATTGTCCTAACAAGGAGACTAAGCAATTAAACACAGGCCAACTGTTCCTAATTGCTACAAGTAATTAATTCCGAATCTCATACAACACAGTTATGCAATCAATGTTGATCACAAGTTGCTTGTAAACAAGTAATCCATAGCTTAGGACTAGGGATGGTACGGAGCTACGACTCCGATAAGTCGGAACTTCCGATTAATATTACACCAATATTTCAGCTCCGACATTTAAATCGCGTGGGGAACCCCCTCCCCAAGTGCTTTCTGACGTATGTTTACACCGCCCTTAGCACATCACTCTTCTGCCACCACCTCTGACTCAGCCCAATTCCGGTTCCGACACCGACATACCAAATTTAAAAATTCCGACTCCAACTCCGATTTCAATTAAACCATCTCCGTAACATCTCTACTTAGGCCTAAGGTACAGTTAACTTGAACGAGTAACTAGAATCTAGTCGAGCTGTGATAGAACGAATAAATTGCAATCACAAGACCCAGTAAGATATGGCAGGACATTAATATACTGTGTTAACTAATTAAGTTTAACGTGGACTATTTATCAGAAGGGATTATAGTAATTTTAGTTATGGTTTCGGGCGGTTTTAACGTCATAAGCGATATAATTTTAATAGTTTATGAGTGTTATGTGTGTTAGTATTAAGGGTAAGCTTAATAAGTTTTATTGACGTTTTCCCTAGCTTTGAGGAACGTTTTAATTTATGTATTAGGCGCCTAAGAAATATGTAAAGGAAACGGGTTGAAACTTCGGCTTTTGGTTATCAACATCACCCACATTTACTTAAAAACACTCTGCCATTTATCTCATTAAAAACACAGCCACGCTTCCCTATCAAAACACACAAAGAACAAGGACTCCGCAAATAAAAATGTACTTAAAACCGCTACATAAATATTGAATAGAAACGCAGCGCTCGCTAGGTGCCTTGACCCAACCCCCATGGCCCCAAATACAAAAAACCTTTACAAAACTGGCGACAACTCCACTAAAGTCGACAACGCTAGTATAAAAGTTTCAGGTCTGTTTTGAAGAGCCTTCGGAACCGCTCCTTAGCCAATAGGGGTTTGAAAGAAAGGTGGAGGACCAATGATGGATCGTCTTCTATTTTCGGGTTATGAATAGTAAACACTTTAGGGTTAACTGTTCGGTTTTGCGTGTATGTATAGTAGAGGTAGCTCGGTGGTCTGGGTGTTTAGATTCATGCGTAGCGAAACACTCAAGGAAACATAGAGGACAAAAATATTTTTTGTTTCTCGTACGTCGGTTACGCGCCTGTAAGCGTGTAAACCCTTTTTTCTGGAAAACGTCTTAAGGAATCTCTTTGTTGTTTATAAAAACATTGATATACAACACGATCTCGCGGGAAAAAAATCGAGTGGCCCATGTATTTATGTGGGCAAAATGTATTGAACAACAAATTTTTTTATTCGTGATTTCGTGGTTGGTCCTATAATAAAATTTGTTCAAAATTATGAGTACAATAATTACCCCTTTTTAGGTGTTTTTTTTGCATTTATTCACGTTGTATTTAGCGATTGATCGTGCGTAATTTTTGAAATACATACTAACGGTAAGTGAATAAGACTGTTGGCCACATTTGGTGCATTGGTCAAAGGATTGGCCTGTAATTTTATAGATTCGGATTCGTTAGTGAAAAACCTTAGCAATATTGCGTGGGAGTTGTTCTAAGAAAATGTATACAAAAATATAACATCTATTTAGGAATATTGCGCGATTTTCATTCTAAATAAACAAAAGCGTGAATAAGAAATTCTTATTTACGTCATTCGATTTCAAGCACATCCCTACGTGGTTGAAATCGTATGACATACTGAATGTTCATTGTACTGATACGAGAATATTACTACCCTAAAAATACCGTTTTAGTACCGGGCATGACAGTTGGATGTTATACTATCTAAAGTGAAGACATTAATTCAGTTAGCCATATAACTCATATTTTCAAACAAGGAAACATTTTTTGGTGATCTAAAAATAAAATGGACGACAAAATTGGGCACCAGCTGTTAATAGTCCCACGCAATTCTGCCAAGTATACATTTCACGCTGTAAATAATTATTGTCCTTAAAAACTTGGACAAGTTAGTACTTTACATTCTAATGTACACTATTAATATTATAAAGAGGAAAGATTTGTTTGTATGTTTGTTTGTTTGAATTGAATAAGCTCCAAAACTACTGGACCGATTTGAAAAATTCTTTTAGCAACTTATCAGGGAGCTACATTATCAGCGAGTAACATAGGCTTTATATTATCCCCGTACTCCCACGGGAACGGGAACTACGCGGGTGAAACCGCGTGACGTCCACTAGTTAATAGGTAATATTTATAACGAACATTGTTTAGTTCACACGACATGAAATACAGGTTGCTTCTGAAAGTTGAAGAATATCATAACGCTGTAATTTTCCTTAAATAGACTTCGTCTCAAAGTGTAACAGAATAAACGCAATACCTATTAAGGGGAGTCATTGTACCTATTCATCACAATGAACAACTTTTACTAAAGGACCAACCCCGCAATCGTAAAAAAAATCAGCTGTTCAGTAATGTACGGGCCAGCGATTTTTTTTCGCGATTTCCGTGTTGGTCCCTAGTATTGCGTGTATTCAGCTACAGGTGATATAACAATAACATAATGTCTATTGATGCATTATAATTAAGGAGTCAATAGACATTCTGCGTTTCAAAGTCAACCCCAATTTCTCAATGTACATAATCGACGCGACACCAATTAAAAGCAAGTCCAGTGATGCGATTGGCTTTTTAAAATTCATTGAAACCATCATAATGGCTAATGCTGGTTTGACAATTTGTCACATTCATTTTGAGATATTTTCCGTTCCAGGGGGGCTACTCTCTAACGAAATCCGTAGTTTCGGGCTTAGTTTCGGGCGGGCATTTTCTACTTCGTATCACCTAACCACTGAGAACTAATGATAACACGATTTGACAGTTACTGTGAAATCGTGTTGTTATTCATTCTCAGTTCGGGTTCGGGACTAATCGTAAGTCTGTAGGTGATACGGAGTAGAATACGAACGCCCGCAACTAAGCCCGAAACTACGGATTTCGTTAGAGAGTAGCCCCCAGATACTGGCCTTTGGAATTTCAGATGGCCTTAGAGTTAAGGGCGTCGTGTGGTTTTAGAGGACCAAGATATGAGACCTGATGTGCCCTTAAACTCGTTACAAAGAACTGTATAGCCATGGGTGCCTCCCACTAGAAACTTCGAACCCTTGAAGAACTTAGCAAATAGTTTCTACTTTATTGAACTGGAGTAAGAAACCTTTTTGGAACGTGATATGAAATCCTCTAGCTAACCACTGAGATAAGTTGCGGTTAGCAATATAAAAATATCAAGTTTAATGCGTATGTAACTTACGAGCATAAGTTCTGAACAATTTATTTGCTCCGAGTACACATAACTCGTTTCAGACCGTGGGAATATGACGTATACTATAAATAAACTTTCAGCTGAAAAAGTCAGAAGTACCTTCTCACACATGAAAAACAATCCTTAACTTCTGCTAAAACTATGAAAAAATGAGGAAGTCAATAAGTTTTGCGTTGTAAGACTGCCTTCTACTTAAACTATGAAAAAATGAGGAAGTCAATAAGTTTTGCGTTGTAAGACTGCCTTCTACTTAAACTATGAAAAAATGAGGAAGTCAATAAGTTTTGCGTTGTAAGACTGCCTTCTACTTAAACTATGAAAAAATGAGGAAGTCAATAAGTTTTGCGTTGTAAGACTGCCTTCTACTTAAACTATGAAAAAATGAGGAAGTCAATAAGTTTTGCGTTGTAAGACTGCTCGTGTCCATATGGTAACGTTCCATTTCAATTTCAATGATAAAGAATCGATCTATTACTATAGTTAAAATGTTTATGGTCACCAATTTCTCAAGTCTATCGCTTTTAAAAATGTTCTAACTACTTGACTTTATGATTTCAAGTAGTAACATATGGTCAAAAGATGAATAATCCCATTGACCTGCCGCAACATCACAGGAACTTGAACTCAAGAGTTCAAACGAAATAAAAACAGTTCCAACAAAGCCGACCCTTAACGTGTAAAAAACACAGGTACCCGCAAAACATAGCCTCAAAACCGCTTAAGTTATACAGTATACTTACAAGTTTCAGCTATTTACATTATACTAGAAACTAATTTTATTTACAAAGTAAAAATCGTTGAAATTAAATTCTTTCCGGCCAGTGAACCCTCACAAAATTAATTTAAAAAGATTTAATAACGAAAATCTTTTATCAATAAATAACTTCTTCAAAGTGAAATTAATAAGAAAAACGGGGTCAAAGGAGTCCTCTTCGAAAACAATCATCAAGGTTTCCAGCCAATTGTGAACGCACGCATAATCCAAATAACATAAAAGTGTCTTTGAAAATAAAACTTCACTGAAACACACGGGTGTATCGGAAGAGGCCGAACTGCGGCATCGCGGAGCGCACGACCACCCCTCGCCAAGGGCTCGAAGCTACTGAAGTGACGCAGACGGACACGCCGGAGGACGACGACAGAATGTAAGCTAGTGTGCACCCCCCATCCCTCTACACCCCAACACCTCATTCCAAAAAATGCACACATTAAAAGAAAAAAAGCTCAGCAAGGAATGTAAAAGTGTTGCACGTTCCATAATTACTTGTGCCTAAGATTTGGGCCTTTGTTTATGTACGGCTGTAAACGAGGCCGCGAGCCGGAATGCGCTACCTGTATTGTTCTGTAGCACTTGTTGGAATTCATTTATCTCCACCCCCGTAATTATCTTCCGTGTTCTTAGCATTTTGAGTCGGAGCACCGAGATAATTAAATGTTGTTCATCATAACTGAGCCGACATTGAACAACATGTTGTTACTTAGTTCGGTATACGTTCAAAGTTGTGGTCGTTGCAGCTGGCAGTTCGGTCGAGAATGGATGTCCAATATTTCGAATCAAATATTTGCTTTAGCGGTGAAGAGTTATCTCCGTTATACGAACCCATGTATCGCTTCGTTTTAAAATAAAACTAGTCGTCATACAGTTGATTCACTAAAAGGTTTTTTCACAGAATGCATTACTGTTTTTAAGAATAAGACTATTTTTGAATTACCTTTTAAAGTGCATTTTCGTTGAGCGTCGATTTCCAATAAAATTCTCTGGTGTTCGTCCGACTGCTGTAGGCGTTCACTCAACTTCGCACTGAATACTGAATTCATATATGACGCTGAATCGGCGCTAGGAGAAACGAAAGGAAGTTTTTGATATCTGTTTGAATAATACGAGCCGTCAAGGAGTTGTTGGAATTTGTTTGTAATTTTTACAGCAAAACGCAAGCATCGAGTGTTATGACACTGACCGACCTTTGACTAACCGCAACAGACAAAATGAACCGTCAAATAAACTCAGTAACGAAATTACTCAAGTAATTGAAACTGTAATCAGAGGATAAAAGCATGAAATTGAATTACAGAGTGTCAGTTCGTCTAACCGTCGTCCGTAAAAAGTATTACGAATCTGTGAGTTGACGTTGAAATGGAGCGAATTCATCGGAGACCGCCAATCTAGAGGTGTCCCACTTTGTGCAAGCTCTGAATGGAAGAGTGGCGACCGACGAGAGCCCACACCTGGCCGTAAATCAGATACCTCGGCCACAATGGAAGACCGGAATTACAACCGTAACATCTCAAAGAGAAGGTCTAAAGTTACTAAAATAACTTTAGACTTTGAATCTTTTATACGGTCGAGAATGTGCTATTGAGAAAAGGGCGCTCCCAGATAAGGGCTTTATCGATGCATAAAATATGTTATTATGAAGTTGGTCGGCCTCACTAAGACGCGCCCGCGCTGTCCAAAAAGAAGTATGCCTTTATTCTTGAGGTATTTGTGGTATCTCTTTATTTGCACCTGCCGTAAATTTGCGACCTTCCGCAGCAAATTTATGTGACAGATCGCGTGAGTAGATTACATCAACACTGCCTTACGGGATTCATTTTACTGTTATCATTTAAATTATTTTGATATCATTTGAATAAGTCAAGCTTGCCCTATACTAAACAGAATTCTGAAATGAGTGAAATTAAGTTTAAATCTGAATAGTACGTCGTCGGTAGAATATTGAAAGGGTTAAAAGCAACGGTAAATTAAATTGGTATACTTTGGCCAAAAAGTTTGAAACACAGAAGAAAGTTTTTTATCCATGGCAACAAAAACGCAAAACGTGTTTTCCATCAAGTTCAAAGATGAATTTTTAAATCTTCTCTTAGGAAAGGATTGAGCAATTTAACGTAATTAATTCTGACAAGAGATTTGTTTCGAGATAAAACAAAGCACTCAGCCGGTGCAGCGGGGATCCCAATTTAGTGAGCTGTTGAATGCGATTGTCTGAGATGAAAATGTTGGTTTAAAGGTTATAGGATTAGTTTGAGGGACAACTATTAAAAAATTTCTTCTTAATTCTTTATTGTACACCATAACAACTTATAATAATTTACAGTGATTATAAACGTTCATGTACAAAGGCGAGCTTAACTCAAAATTGAGTTTTCTACCAGCAAACCTGTGAGCGATAGAGAGAAATCACAATAGAGGGTGGATCCAGTGCACATTTTACAATAATACATATTTTACCATACATAAATATACCTACATACATAAATACACACATATATATACATCCATACATATCTACGAATATTATTTCATAGGGAAAGGAAATGCTCTTTAACTTTTCTTTTGAAGACATCAAGAGAAGGACTGTCACGTAGGGAATGTGGGAGAGAGTTCCAGAGACGCACTGCAGTAACAGAAAAGGAGCCACCATAGCTTTTCTGCACGTTTTGTTCAAATTAGGGTTAGAAACGTAGCGATAATGTTTTAGAAACTTTGTGATTTGATTGCGGATAAACAATATCAAAAACTGAGTAACGTTTACAAATCAAAACTGCCTGTAATTGGTTTATCTTGCTCTTACTATTAAAATAAATGAGAAAGTTTTTTTTTTACTATTGATAGGAACGCATTTGACCACTATCTCACCTTATGGTATGCGATGATGTGGTCGAAGATGGAGCACGCTTGCCTAGAAGTAACCTATTCACTCTTGACTTAAAGACTCCAAGGTTGTAGCTATCAGGAAACACAGTTCTCTATCAGTAATCAAAGTTTGTATGGATGGATGTTTGTTACTCGACCACGACAGAACGGCTGAACGGCCCTGGATGAAATTTGTTACAGAGATAGGCAAAAGGGTAGGTAGGTCTGGAAAGGCAAATAATTTCCGACATGCACGTGGGCGAAGTTGCTAGCAGAATCTAGTTTGAAATAGGTAAATTCTTTTAGTTTTAGGTCAAAAAGAACCGAGCCAATCCTAAAAATCAAGGAATAGTAATATCTAATTAAATTTCCACTCATAATAGGTTCAATGAACTGAAGACATTCTACAGAACATTTTGTTTTGTTTTAAAGGCATCAGTGAGCTTTTAGACATGTGTTTCAGTGAGCTTTGAACGGGCGATGCTGATAATGGTATTAACTGTTATTTCAATTCAAGTATTTGCTTCGGTTATCAGGCATATTAAACTATACAATTTCACTGCCTTGAAAGTCTACATACCAATTGATTAAAATTCAATGAATTTCTGCGCAAAAGTTCAATCCAGGACATAACCTATGAAATGGAATTTATAATTGCCTCATAGTTTGGAAGCTTGTCACAAGTATGGTATTCATGTCACGAAGTCTACCACATGGCATGTCGCCAAGAATGCGAGCTGCAGTAATTCGCCGTATATTATATAGTGCTGGATACAAAGCCTGGGATTGACTGTGATAGTTGTGGTGATGACGTAAGAGACAGCTGATGTATGGTAACTGATTTGTTGGTTGATGTGAGTGAATTTGGGTGTCGTAATTTGATGTGGTGGATGGTAAAGAATTGGTAAAAATGTAGGTGTTAATAGCTGCAATGCAGTCTCGTAAGATAGATAGAAACAATCCTCTTTCTACACTAATATTATAAAGAGGAAAGTTTTGTTTGTTTGTAATGAATAGGCTCCGAAACTACTGGACCGATTTGAAAAATTCTTAATATACCAGTCTCTCGGTCATTTACCTAGCCTCGCTCTGCGCAAGCGATTCTAAAAAGCACATCCCTTCCACATCATCCCTTGCTACAGTTGCTACACATCACATCACACATCACATCACATCTCTAATAGAATCGCAACCTTAACCTCGGACCCTTTAAGACAATCGTTGGATGGACTTGACAGAAAGGATCATGCAATCAATCTGCCTGGCATCTTTCCCAAGAATGGCAAAGTCGGCTTCGAGTCTAGACGTAGCTGAGTACCATTGTTTAAACCGACTTCCAAAAAAGGAGTAGGTTCTCAATTCGGTTGGTCTTTGTTTTTTAACACCGACTTTCGAAATTAAAGTTATTTTATACTTTGTAGTGTTTTGTGTGGGTTATATTTTTTTGTAGAAAAGTTTATTATTTTTTTCACTTTTAAGTGGTGATACTTGGACTTCGTCTACGCAGAAATTGAAATAAGCAAATATGCTCATAAAATAAAAACTACTGAGCCAAACTGAATTAAATTTTTACGAGACAAAATGGCAAGTATGCCATTTTATATTTTTTAATCGAAATAAAAAAGAATCACAGAAATCGGATCAGAAACCTCGGAGTAATCGGTGTACATACACTTTTTTATCTATGTGTTTTTTTTTATATATGTGTGTTTTACTTGAGGCGTTTGCCCATCCGCTTTCCAAAACTCAGTACCTAAGTAACACGATATCCCTTGGCAAGACTGGTATATATAGCTATTATTGCCGAAGGAGGTATGTAAAGAAGGTCTCAGTAGTGCATCGAAAAAATAAAAACAGGAAAGAACAGCTGCAAGCATTTTGAATACAGCAATGATTCATTTTCAGTGGGAAAGCAAAAAGAGAACAAACATATGAATAGTACTAATTAATATTTCTCTTTAAACACATGTGAATGAAACTAGGGACTGTATCATTTGATTATGATTAAATTAACAACTTTTTCAACTGACAATGAAACGAGTTGGTATAAAATATATTTTTTAAAATTGAAAGGCTCTATTCAACATTTATGAAATAATCTTCCTATAGCTTAATGCTTTTATTTCTATAGGCTTTTTATAAAAAATAAGGTTATAATGCGTAGGATTAGGCAAACATTTTCCTTGAAAGAGAATCACGTTAACTGAAATAAATTAAGAATACAGTTCGTAGTCTCGAATTACCAGGTATGGCACTAGCGAGTATTTAAATGGCTACCCTATAGGTATTGTGCCTTCTGTTAAATACTTGTCCAACCTTGTAAATATGATAATACTTTAAATTTAAGCATTAAATGTTAGACAACAGTTTACCTTTGAATCAAGTTACTTCGGCGATGTTATGCTAAACTACCGACCAGTTGATTTACATAAACAAAACATTTGAGTTACAGGAGTAGCCAAAACTAAATATTTTTACTTCTTGCTTGTAATTTGTGACACCTTAATATAAGTATAGAATCCCCTCATTTATTGTATTATTTATTTATTTCATGTTAACGGTTATGCACGCAAATGTTCAGACGGACTTAATGCTCTATGAATTATTCTACCACTAGCTTCTGCCAGCGGCTTCGCCCGCGTGATCCCTAGGGAACATACTCCCGAGATAAAAAGTAGCCTATGTCCTTTCTCAGGCTCTAGACTACCTATGTACCAAATTTTATTTAAAGCTTGTATACATGCCAATGATCTTGTGCATATAAACAGAGCTAACTTCTTCTCTACGCGCCTCTCCGCTACCCGCAGTTTTAATTTATTATAAAAAATAACACAAATTTTAAAAAAGTAACAAAACCAAATTATTTTCGTTTGTATTGCAAAGCAGTAGATATCTTTTTTTAGACTTTAGTTAAAAATGAAGAAGTTAAATAGTTTCATCTCAACGATTTGGATGTGATTTGGTGTTTTTTTTCTTATTATGTGATACCGATACATAAATTCTGGCTAAACCAAATTACGTATCATATCATGTAGACTACTACCTATTTTTTTCAGATGTAATTTCTCAGTAAATGCCGACGAAAGTTGCTTCATATGCACGCTGTTTTTAAGCATTTCTCGAGAGAGGAGCCTTAAATCGGTTCAGTAGTTTTGGCGTGAAAGAGCGACAGACAGACAGAGTTACTTTCACATTTATAATATTATAAAGTACATAAAGTAAGGAGTAAGGATAAGGATTATCATTGTAACTAAAAATAAAATGAAAAAAATCTCAATTTACATACATAATTAACTCTTGCTTGAGAGAGTCAATAAAATTACATCACCATCTTCAGATCAACATGAATCAAAATCAAATCGAAATGCCTTTCGAGTCCTTACAAGATCTACACAACATAACACATGCAATGTTTACACAACATGTTGACACGTTTGGGATAATTCGTCGCCGTCAAAAGGGCGTAGGGAGGCAAATGTCGTGAAAACGAAGGATCAAAATCCTAAAGATGAGCCAGAATGAGCTTGTCCTCTAATGACCTGCAAACATGGGGATATCACACGCGATTTACGCAGCGACCTTACACGCTACGCCTCGTAATTGTTAATGGATAGCCGTAGATAAGAGTTACCGGCCGGCAAACTCTGATCAGCTGACGTTGCTTGAGTAAGGAAGCTTAGGTTTTGGGGACTTAGGCTATTAGCGTTGGCGCTAAATGTGATGTATTTTAATTGCTTTTGGCTAAGCGAAATGATAGTGATAATTCATGAGATTGGATATTCCTGAAGGTAATCAAGGACTAATATATTGAGTTATGAAGATCAGTATAGTCTAGACAGTTCAATTAAAAATCCCTTACACAAGTACTTGCCTTAATAGTTAATAGGACGGCCAGACAAGCTAATCAAGACGCACAAGATCAAAACGTTTAAAATAATTGTCTAAATTCTGTGTATTCTGGATGAAATTAAGGCCAGGTCCATGATAACATTAGACTATGATAATATTATGTTAACGAAATAGCCAAAAAAGTTTTATCTATTAAATTAAATTCAAATATAAATGGTACCCTTAGTTGTAACTGTTCTTTCATTTTCTCATACATTTTCGGTTTTAGAGCTTTTAAAGTACTATTTAGATATAACATTAAATTCTAATAGAATTAAAGATGAAGTGAATCTTTGGAATTGGATACAAATTAGCCTTTTAAAATCCAATAAAGATGGAAATATTCGGTAATATGGGAACAATAAGCGAGAAGTGAGAAAGGTGAAATAACATTCCATGAACGCCATAGTAATCATATAAAAGTTGAGAATTCTGACCCCCGATGAGATAATGTGCGAAGGCATTGACTTCCCGCATTTTTTGTATTCTTTTCGGGGATCAACTTGCAAATGCCTGAATAATTTTGAGTTTAGCAACCATCATAACCTGACACGCCTATGAAACTATTCGCATTCACATTCTCCACCTTGATGACTACTCAACCATCGAACCAATGTTTGTAAATTGATCTACAAATTCGTTTCGCTTCTATCATCAATCTTCTTAATAATTACGTTTGCCGACACGTAGAAACTTTTTTTAGGTGGCAAAGACTAAAGAGCTCACACAACCGGGCCACATTAGTTGGGCCCCGCCTCCGATGACCCACAAGTGTTTCCTTTGCCCATTTTTTGCTTTTAAAAAGATAATAAGCAGATATTTTGGGAGCACAAAAAATGTTTTGAATTTGGCGCCCGCGTTCCAGAGAGTTCTATTGTTATGTCAATTTCATTCGTGAGCGACCGCTTAAAAGTGCTGATACCACAAGTTGACAGTTCCACAGATTGCGTATTGTTTTTGGTTTGGCTACAAAAGCAAAAAAGTTCAATTTGGAAACGGATTTTAACCATTTTAGTGGAGAGTGCAAATAAACAAAAGTTAACGAAATTTTATTACGATTTATTTTATAGGTCTCAGAATCACCTCCATCAAACAACTTGGCAGGCCAAAAGGTCAGATTTACCATTGATTGTGAGTTATTTGACAGATGCAGTCTCGAGAGGAAATTGTCCCTATAAGGCTTCGCAATGATTTATAGCATCTAACGTATGGTTCAGGATCCCTGTGCGAAAATACGTGACTAGTTTTTTGTGGAAAGGTAAATTGTCTGATGTTGATATTCGCTCTGCTAATAACTAGATTAGATTTTCTTAGAAGCAAAAGCTTACCTAAATATTAAGTAAGATAACCTAGTAAATTCTTATCTTTTTCTCTCACATATTACTAACTCAAGTAAAATTACTTCTTAATTCGGTTGTACGATAAAGTTTTAGTTACTAAAACCTATAAGAACGCTCAACATAAACTTAGCCGACTAAAGTTAGTAACCCATGTTCGAATTACCGTAATTACGAATTCACGAGACAGAATTCCTCCTACACATTCTTAAAATATACATAGTAAAGGAAGAAAGAAAAAGTGTTTATTGCCACAGAATAACAGAACTGACATAACCAACTACTACCTAATATCTTCAAAAAAAAACTGCCTGATAAAAACAGGTAATGCATAACTGTACTTCAGTCGGAAACATCTCAGGAATGTAAAGAATTGATGCTATGGTCCTTGACATACATCCCTTATCAGTAAGTTTTATGGTAAGCAGGCGCCTGTGAGGCCACTAAAAGGACTTGATAACGTGCACTCCGGTTTAAAAGGATTTTGTCCGTAAATGCTTTACCCAAAAATGTTGCCGCCAGTTGTAGAAAATATTAGTTATTTATAAATACCCTATATATATTGTACTAGCTGACCCGCGCAACTTCGTCTGCCTCACATTTTTCATTATTTTACTCCGCTTGATGATATATAGCAGGAATGGCCAACCGGTCGATCGCAATCGACAGTCGATCGCGGCTATTAGTCCCGTCGATCGCGGCAAGGCAAAAAAATTAAATAGATACGAATAACAGACTGCGCAACTATATAAATACTAAATAGGTTATGTTAATAAAATGAAAAATACTAAAATAAATAAGGACTACTTTAACATCTGTAATTTTAAGAAGTACCTATGAAATTAGTAGATCGCACAGGGTTTCGTCAGGAAAAAGTCGATCTTGGGTCTAATCAAGTTGGCCACCCCTGATTATAGCCTATAGCCTTCCTCGATAAATGGATTATCCAACACTAAAAGAATTTTTCAACTCGAACCAGTAGTTCTTGATATTAACAAACAAACAAACTCTTGAGCTTTTTAATATTAGTGAAGTATGGATGACGCGAATTTTTTGCTACTTTCTGCCCACGAAATTAAGGTCTTTCCAAGGAGTATCGTGCTACCCAGTAACTGGGTTGACGAGGCCTGAGAGGCAGTTGCTCTATCAACTCCGTGTAAAATCCTGGTATTCTACAGCATTCGATTAGACTGGAAACCCTCACCAACATCCTTAATATATAAAATTAGGTGACCCGTCTACTCCGCTCCTGTTGGTCTTAGCGTGATGTTATATGGCCTATAGCCTTCCTCTATAAATGGGCTATCTAACATTGAAACAAATCGGACCAGTCATTCCTGAGATTAGCGCGTTCAAGCAAGCAAACAAACTCTTCAGCTTTATATATTAATATATAGATTGGTATAGATAACTACTGCATACCTCAGTTTAAATGTCTCAAGATTTGATTTGATTTTATATGTCTGAAGATGTCCGCTTTATATGAATGTAACGGGTTCATTAGAAATGCCTTTCTACACAAACATCTGGCACAATTCATATAACAACAGAAACATTAAGAAATATTGCTTAGATTTTAACCCAAAGATTTCTTCCTTTCCTACACGTAAGCAACTCTAATCTACCCTAAGGCTTTAATTTATATCGTTACCCTTAAACTCACAATCCTTTACAAGGGATAAGGAACATACACGCGAAACACACACACACATACATACATACGGAACGACCTTACCATGCCTGTTTAAATGGCCCATTTGGATGGAATTTTAATTCCGTCATACATGCCTTTTGTATGGATTGACAGCAAGCCGGGGAATTTCACGCCCTCTCCTAATTTATACTTCCTCGTTTGTTCTTTGAAAGGCTCGCTTAGCCGACAGACTATTCAGTTCAGGCTGTTTTGTTTATTCAAACTTTTATATTTAGCTAAAAAGAGGATATTTAAACGACATATGCACGTGTAATTTCAATTTTGTTTTTTAATCTAGAGTCCGTACTATCCAAAATTAGAATGCGATAGTTATATTCAAGTATTTTTAATTCAAGATCGTGATTGTTATGCTGACTGTACAACAAAAATATTGTTCAGGTAAACTTTCCGTCTTACTCAGTCCGTCAGTTGATTGCGGCTGCCAAGAACTACTGACATATTTACGAGACTCATATATTGAATCAAAGATTTTCATGAAGTATACCTAATGCTAAATAAATAAACCAGCGAAAACTGGAATTACAGAGAAATAACAGCGTAATACAATCAAAATAAACGAGAGTGCTCAACAGGGTTGCTTCCTCCAAGTATATACGGGAACAGCGATGAATTTGATAGGCTCTATTTATCGAAACCCTTACCTATAAGTTGTTTATTGAACTTGCCAATTGAAACAACCCTGTCTACATCACGACTGTAACAATGGCTGCCGGCGCTTTTAACGCAATTACGCATTTTGTATTTCCTCACAACTTCTGTTTGTTCAACCCGTAGCTTTATTAAAAATGTTTGATTCAATATACAATAAATACAAAGCGAGTCTAAACATTGCGCTGATAAATAAATTTTAGATTAAACATACATTCTCGTGGGATTAAACTCGGTCCGGCTCGGTCCGACTCGCACGAACAGTGGGTAGTACCTACCTACGGCTGCGGTTAATTTAATGTCGCTATTCTGACTCCGGTATGCTTTATGAGTATAAAGTGAGAGATAATAAAACATTCCGGCTCCAACAAAACTCCTGTCGGATGTTCCAGATATTTATTTAATACCTACTATCTTTCATGAATACGCGTCCGTCATTTAAATCTCTTTTATTTCGCCCTTGGAATAAACACTGTGCCCGAACCGGCCGGCCGTTTATTCCGAAAGAGTGAATCATTAATGTGCATAAATGTACGGTTTTGTGGACATAATCGAATAAATCCGTAGTTTGCCCCGACGGGTATCGAACTGGTGTTTATCACGGTATTAGTGCTTCCTGAACCACTATTAAAATGTCATTAGAACGCCATTTTGGTTGTTATCGAAACCCCTCTCATGTTTAATGTTGCCAACAAGAAACACATTAAAATACACACATATGTAAATAATTATATACTTTATGCACAAAACAGGTATATTATAGATATCCTTAAGCATTTCTACGAATATTTCCTTCAATTGAAAAAGGAGAATGTATACCACTTCATTCTTTGAAAGTTTATGCGTCATCTTGAATCACTAGCCCGGAAAAGGGCAGTAAAATTATTGATCATTCGTAACAAGTACGGATAGCATATTGCGAGCTGCAAATAAAGTTTGCCAAGCGTGGAGATTTCTAGGCGTTGAATGCATTGCCAATAGATATACAATAAAGAATCAAGAGTTTACACTTAGCTAAACATTAAACTAAAGCACACAGTTTCATGAAAACCAGCTACAGAATAACAGTGCACTCGATAATGTTTTGAGTACTAATGAAAGATCTGAAATGCTAACAGAAATATGTGCACACGATACTGATTAGATGCAAGCGATCTAAGAGCAAACCCAACGTGTTTGAATTAGTGATGAAGGCTACGAGCATGTAACATGAACCCCATCAAATGAGTGTTTACGTATTTCAACGATGTAATCGCTAATGAACATATCTGTTTACATTGGTGCGAACGATATGGATACCAAAACACGTGCTATAGATACGCAGTCTATACTAATGTTGTAAATGCAAAAGTTACTCTGTCCGTCTGTAGTTTTGTCACGGATCCACTACTACAACACCAATTTTGATGAATTTTGTGGTAAAGAGGGATTCAATTTTTGAACTTGGACATTATCCTTCAAGTTAGTTCTCACGGGATATTAACCGGTTTTCGCGCAGGAAAACCCGATGACAGAAGCTAGTAAAATATAAGAGTCATTTTATTTATGCACGATTGCATACTCAAATCGTAAGATAAAAGCAATGATTCGAAGTTAATGATTGTCATTGTAAATGAGCTTTTAAGTTCATTGAAAAGAAAACAAATGTGCTTCTCAACGATTCAAAGGCGACTTTAAATGCCATCAAATTTTACGTTTACGTCTTAATGCAGATACACTTTTATTTGCAGATCAACTTGGCTTGAAGGAATTCCCAGACAAAGCTCTGAAAATATTCTGATCCATAAATATTTGTATGAACTGTATAAAACAGCACACGATTCGTGATTGCGAAGACACAACATTAGGACGAAGCTACATCTATTTCCATATATGAATAAGGCAGGGGCAGAAGAGCTCCCTTTTACGAGAAAAGCGACGGAGGCAATGTACTCACGACCTCAAAGGATGTCGCATGACCATTTCCTGATGGTAGTAAGCTCTCATCTGAGGGGTATATCGACGTATTTTTCCCATTTCCATTGTACGGCTAGGTACACAATACAGGCAACCGGATGTCAACGCTTTTTTTCTTTGCGTGTGATAAAAGCCTTACTGGCTGTGACATACATTTTTCTTTTTGTTTCGGTGCGATGAGTTTCTAAGCATTTTTGTTTGAAGATTATCTATACAACGCTAATAATATTGCTTATGTTTCAATATTTTCTCATCGGTTTCAGGAATTTACTAGAATTTTCCTCTTAAAAGTTTCGAGTTTCTTGCGGAATAAATAGGTATGTATCTTAAGTCACTAAAAATCCTAATTACCAAAGTAAAACATTGATACCCCGTAATCTTTTTGCGCATGCTCCAATAAAGAATAAACAACCCTGAACTCTTGTATTAAGCCTTCAATATATCTTCTTACGGGGCTTAAAGTAATCTTGGCTAAGTGTGATATATTATTTGGAAAACAAACTCGCACGCATCTTGAAGGCCGGGGTTTGAAGTAAATCCCTTGAAGAAAAGAGAACAAGACTTTACCATCGGTTGATAAGGCAGCTTTTTGTTGTTTTTTTTTTTCAAGTATACGGTATAAAGTTTTAGTACGTTTTTAGTATAATAGAATTTGGGGTGAGTTAGCTCCATTGGAGTAATGGTTGGGTCGGCTTGAAGTTAGGTCCGTTCTCAGGTTGGTGGGACTAATGGATCCAATTGAAAGGTTTTTGTTGATTAGTTGAAGATCGGAAATGGTCCCGGTAAAGTACTTAAAAGATATTTCAGGCTTACTTCAATTATATACTCCTAACTAAGCAAACTAACTTAGTCAGGAGTTATCTGTAGGTTTTCTAAAATTCGGATAGTTACGACTTGGAATTCGTCACGGTAAATGTTGAGAAGTCAAATTCAAAGCGTTTATTTCAAGTAACCCATTTAAAGACACTTTTGAATTGTCGAGGTCGGTCAGTCCTATGCGTTCCAATGCGTTGATCTCTATGGAGAAGAACGTGCAAGAAACTCCTTGGACACTTAAATCAGTAAAAAGTTACAAATAATGGTTGCATGTTGAAATTATACTGAAGAATCTATGACAGCATGCAACTTTTCCATGAAGATACTAAATAAACGTATTAGTATTATAAAGATGAAGCTCACAACAAATCTAATCTCTGTAACTAAGAAATTTTTCAAAGTATTTAAAAGTTAATTAAAAAGCGCATTTATTATTCCTCGTGTGCAGGGTAGTAATAGCTTGTGTGTCCCCGGGGCAAGAACTATCCTCGTCGTCTTTATTATTTACTTAATAGTTACATAATGAGCTTCGGTAGACCACGCCATGTTTAGGAAATAATGCAGAAGCTATGAAATAACAAGCTTTGCTCCTGGGGACTATGCCACATAGATCATACATTTTGCAGGGATGAAAAGTAACCTACAATACTCAGCGATGTTGTAACTTGCTAGCTTTCTACTCGGTGAAATAATATTCGAAATAAAATTACTTTTTTAACTACTTCCGCCGATTTATCAAACAAAATATCTTCTTTAAAAACCTATCTTCTCTAATTTACTCGTTTTCTTACAAAACTTTTGTTGTCTTTGTTTATTTACATATTTATTTAAAATAAACTGACATTAGAGACTGCATATCTCTTTCAGTTTTTAAAAGAAGAGTGAAAGAACACTACCTTTCTTTACCGTCATAGTTGCATATAAGTATCTTATAATATTATTTAGTATGTATTAGTGTATATTTATTTTAGTAATATTTATGTATTGTATGTTATATTAAAGTTTATTGTTTTATTTGTAAGTACTTTACCTTTTACACACGTTGTCTACATATCTTTTATACAACTCTCCTTTCGCAGGTATGCTGGAAGAGATTTCTTTTGAAATAAGCATTACCTTTGTACCTATTTTTCTGTTTCCTTCTTTTTATCTTTCTATGTAATGTGTGTACATAAATTGTTAAATAAATAAAATAAATAAATAAAAACAGAATCTACTTACTGCTCATAGTAACACTGCTAATAATCTAAAAATACAACTGAAAACAAAACCCTGCTATTAACAAGTCTGTTAAAAATCAAGTTAACAAAAACACTTCCAAGAAACGGCTACTTAGATACAAAAAATAAAAACAGACACCAATTCCATAGCAGCACAAGCTACAGTATGAAAAAGTCAATACCAGAAGCAAGTTCAAACACTTGTCAAAGAGATTCCCTATCAAACGAACCTTTGAACGATTCCTCCATCATTTCCTATAAACTTCCTTGAGTATTCTGTTTATTTTTATTTGCTCTCACACACATACCTATTTACATAGAATAACATAACGCCTACAATATCTGAAGGGTTACGCAAAAATGATTTGGTAATACATAATGTATGTTTATTTTTTAAGTCCCATGTAGTAGAGTGTGAGCATTACAGAAAAAAAACTTAAAATTGAATAAGTCACACAATGCTAAACCAATGATTAGCCATTAGTAAACCAATGATTAGCCATGAATGATCTTCTTCTCTCTTCTCTCATGGACAGAGGAAGATCATTCCACATTCTAGAATTATGACCTCTAAGTTTAGTGTTTCTTTTCAGAGTAATCAGCTAGGAAATCTAGTTTTAGAGGGATCAAGTTTTAATCGACATAAAGGTTCACTTGTAAGGCGTCGTCCTAATAAGTTAACGATCATACGAGTTAACGATGCTATTCCGTCGCGCCACAGATAATATAATACTAGCGTATCACGCTATGAAAATTATTCCAGTGCTCGCGCGATGATATGCAAGCTTCAATTAGGACACTCTAAAGAAATGTGTGTATTATCTCGTCGTCCAACGAAATCGCATTGTTAACTCGTACGATTAGGACGTGCGACGCCACAAAGTATTATTTTGGTCTAATTTACAAAATTATATTTTCGTTTACATATCTCATTCACACTCAAAACTTTGTTCTTTATTCCAGTGGACCAGTCGTACCTAGCAACTATATTCTGTTTATTTTCACTGTTTTTACAAATCACACGGTTACATTCTGTGGTCTATAACAACGCTGACTGCGTTGAATTTAAAGTAGCACTTTCCATTTTATGCCTTCTTTGCTAGACTAGTTTTAAGAGAGAGATTTTGCAATGGAAATGACTGGATTAAGGATATAAAGTAAATAAGGATTTAGGTTTGAGATTCTGTGGAATTAAATTGGAGGGAAAGTATTTTTAAGCATCATTAATAACATTCTTACTGAGCATGCGGTAAACCACACGTCAGTGTTAACTTGATCTAGGAAAACCGTCCTTAAGTCCTCTTACTGCTACAAAATAAAGTAAAATGTATTTCAACTAATCAGTTGGTCACAAACAAATGTCCAGTACAACAACGACATAACTTCACCATAATGTCTTCCTTATTAAATCCCTGGGTTATCATTGTAGGCGAACCATTTCACTTGAAATTATTGCGTTACCTGCGTGCAGTAAAACAGTTAATAGCTGGAATAACGACCTTCTTGAGCACCCTTTACTATTTATCTCGAAGTACTACATGTCTGGCTGTATAGCCGTATATCAACGCCAACAATAAATTGTTAAATAATTAACAGATATGTGCGTTTTAGAAAATCTGGGTGCTAGCCAGACGTATTCTATTTTATGGTTAAATTAATCTAGGAGGTATAAATATAATTATTGCCCCAGGATCAACATCAAAGGCAAATTCAAATCTATTAAAAGTTAATCAATAAACGTCGTTAACAGTTACGGGGAAAATTCAATAAATATTTCGATAAAAATAAGTCATAAACACCGACCAATTTATTTTTAGATCACAACACAGTAATAGACACATCAACAGATGTTCGGAGTTAGCTCTGAAAAATGACATTCTTAACGTAAGTGCGATCAAAGGCGAGAAGCGAAATTCGGGCCATAAATATGAATAACTCTGAGAAAACTTCACACGCGAGGATTCACAAAATATGCGAGCGTGTCGCGTTTCCAAACAAATTTATATCATGGCTCCTCGTACTTTCAGCAATATTTATAACAGCTCATTCTTCTTCATATGGAAGGGCACTATATCAAAACATTTATTATGAACGGAAACGGTACTTTTGATACCATATGCATAACGAGAACAAACATTTGCGTAAACATGATTAAAACCAGCGAATATGTATGAGGTGACTTATAGATGTCGGCTCCGGGAGTGGGTGTGCCCTGGATGGTAATGGAACCGAGTGGCCTGCCTACCCTCTGTTTACACTCACAATACGCAAATATGTGTCCGTGCTAATTGAACGTGTGTGGAATATCTGCTATCTTTAACCTACATCTTTGATGAAGCTCTATTTAGGTCTGATGGAAAAAGTGTCCGTAAAGTCGGATAAAGTGAATGAAAAGTGACGTTTTCTTTGTGGCGACGACGCCGCCTCGGGATCTTTATAAAAACTGATAGTGACGGCAGGAAAATGTGTTGTGGCCTTTATCAGATGTGAACAGATGTTTTCTATTTAGGCATGCACGTGAACATAGGTAATTTAAGAATAAAGGCTTTTTACGAAAAAGTTTTTGCGATATTTTTATAAAGTTCTTGTCCATCACTCAACTCAAATCGATAACTGTCGTTTTAAGAGGCATTTATGGATGTTAATCGAAGGTTTGTTCTATTGTCATGGCGAAAATAAAATATTGGCATAAGTTATAAACGTAAAGTAATATTGCTATTAAAAGTTAACTAATAATAGTTTATCCACTGCAGTGTTGCTTCCACAGCTTTCAAAAGTCAGTTATACTCGCGCAGAAGTTTAACTGAAGAATAGTTTTGCGTCACGGAAAAAGTAGGAAAGCTTTTGAACAAAAACTTGGATCTTGAATTAACATGACCTGTTTTAAACGTATATTTTCATCTTACTTTGATTATGTCAAAACAATATTTTCTTTTTTAGTTTTTGACCCTGAAAACTTAGTTGGCTTTTGTCAACACAACCACTACACTCGGTAACATAATTAACTTACGCTAATTCACATTATAACTTACATAAACTTGAACATTTTTCTGCCTCTATGTAGCAAAGTATTTATATAAATACTTCAAAACGACTTCTCCTACGGTTTTCTTTTGCGAAATCGTGGGTATTTCTATATTGTTCAAGGGCATAAAAATACACATTCACATGGTGCAGACATTTTTTAACACAAAATTTATCTATAAACGGCCAAACTATTAGCATTTACTGTAAAAAAAAATATTGAAATTACGAAGATCTGACAGCTCCAATTTGCAGAAAAGTGATACAGGTCCTGCCTGCAGGAGCTCCACGGAGCATCTGAAGAACTGAACAAATGAGAGAGATGCAAATACTTTTGCAAGGCAAAAGATGAGATGAGGATAATAAGAGTGTAGCTCGGAATAAAAAAACGTAAGTGCCAAAATAAATTTTCGGATTTGATAACATAAAAGTATTATTATGTCGAAATCTGTTCAGTTGAAACCTCGATAAGGTTACTTTATATGCTTTAAAGTTATTTTGATAGGATTAATCTAAAGCCTTACCTACGTCTTGTAGCTAAAAAAAGTAAAAATATATTTCGAACTTTGTGATTTTTTTCTATCGAGAAAATTTCTTCGTATCGTGTATTCCTTCAGTTGGATACTAGATCATAAAGTCAAAAAGCATATACCGTAATCTCACATCCCTGTTGGAGGTACCTAACAAGATACGTTAAAACGAAAAACGGCCTTATTCTAATGGTATCCCCTTAAGCCATAGGTCATGCATCACCTATCAAACATGCAGATTGAGTCTCCCATTCACTTCCTTAAGTATGCCCTCAGTAACTACTGAAACGTTCAATTTATAAGTTATCATACTGACTCCTACCATCTAATTCAACTACACACAAACATACATTTAAGTACGAAACTGAATCGACATAGTTCCGGCTCCGGCCATCCGTAGCAAAAGCTCGGGGACCTACTAATTTAGCGTCGTCTGAAATCGCACTCACTGTTATATTCCCAAAGGAAATACAGTAAGTGAAGCTATCTCACTTGTCATTTTAGTAGAAACTAGTTTAGTACGGTTGCTTGCCGGAAATTAGGTTAAGTGACGTTGTTAATACGAGCATTAGTTATGAGAACTTACGTGAATGGTAGTTACAACTAGTGACACATAAATGAATATGTTACCTATGAAATATTGAGGTCACTTGTAGTAGTAGTTGGCTACAGCTACGCACTTGGCTACGCTAGGTGATTATACGGTCAATCTGTACTAATATATAAAGCTGAAGAGTTTGTTTGTTTGCTTGAACGCGTTAATCTCAGGAAGTACTGGTCCAATTTGAAAAATTCTTCAGTGTTAGATAGCGCATTTATCAAGGAAGGCTATAAGCTATATATCATCACGCTAAGACCAATAGGAGCGTAGCAGACGAAGTTGCGCGGGTCAACTAGTAGTATTATGTACTCGAGATACTCGTCAAACGCAAGTTGATATGCAAAAATAACCTCCTTTTGTCGATTAACAAAGTAAAATCTAACAGCTTTATGATTTTTCCTAGATTCGGTCAAAGGAAGACACTACGTTTTGGTCATAAGGACAAACATACATAGAAAATGTCTGATAAGAGAGATCGGGAGGGATATGCATACATACACACAAACATACTAAGATAATATGTACCAAAATGACTGGAAACCGTCAAAGAAAGATCTTCAATATTGTCTTTACATTCCTCTAACACAAACAGACCACGGGTTTTCCTGGGGGCTACTACTAAAACAATATTTGACTTACCAGCCATAAAATAATGTATTAAAACTACATTGCATACAACATAACGTTTTCAACCTTTAATGCAACTTTTTCTCAACACGGTAACAAGTACTTGAATACAAAATTGGGTTGAAAAAGTACAAAAAAATATATATCTTATAATTATAGGCTTCTATGTGTTTGAAATCCAATAAACTTTTATTTTACCTATTCGAAATTTATAGTTTTCTAGCTGATGCCTGCGACTTCGTCCGCGTAGCTGTCGGTTTTCGTGAAACAAAGTGTTCCTTATTCCCATATACTTAAGTTGAAAAGTATCCAAAACTCTTTTAACGGATGCTTTCTAGACCTAGTAGTTTTGGCCGTGCTTTGATAGTCCAACAGAAAAACTGAGTTTGTGAGTATTGATAGATAGATTGTGCAACAGGGTACCATAACGATGTCAAATGTTTATGTAAAACACATTTAGTTCCAGTGCTACTACTTACAGGTCTATCATCACGTTTTGTCGCTCTACAAGTAAATAATAATGGTAAATCGGTCACTCAGTGAATGCTTGCCACTCGATGTAAATCGACTTGTAGGATTTAAATTTATATGTTAAATATAGTATTAAATCGCGTTTCTGGTTTTTAGGGCTCCGAAAAAAAAACTTGAGAGGTATCAAGGGACACCCGGATAGAACGAAGTACCTTTCGATTAATTAGTGAAGGAATTGTAATAAAATTTTATTATTTTTAAGTTATAATAATATATTTTATAAAAAAAAAAAAAAAATATTTACAAATATAATGTAAACAGAAATAGAAAGACGAAACGAAAATAACTGGCTTGCTTTCTATGAGAAAGAGAGAGAGACAGACAGAGAAACACGCGCAAGACGCACGGCTTACAACTATAGCAAAAAGTGTCGTTACAACTTTTCGTATGCATTTTTTCCGTCTAGCCCCCTTTCACAACGCGCGATAAGGAACTTCGTTCCAAAAACGGAACCCTTATAGGATCACTCGGGTGTCTGTCTGTCTGTCTGTCTGTCCGTCTGTCACAGCCAGTTTTCTCCGGATCCACTGGACTGATTCTGCCAAAATTTGGTACACATATGGACTTCTATGACCCAAACACGGACGCGTTACGTAAATTATTAAATTTTTAGTGTGGGGTTCACTCTTGGGGGTCAAACTAGAAAACTAAAAAAAGTTTTTTGAACAATATTGTGTGACATATCAAAAGAAAGGGCTTACTATGAGGGTTTTAATTATATTTTTTCATAATTTTAAAATAAATGGTTTTGAAGTTATTCAAAAAATAAGACGAAAAATGACCATTTTTGAATGAATTGAATGATATGAATGAATTGAACAACAATGTAGAACATGAATTTTAGGCTGAGTAGTTTTGGAGATAAGGGGGTGCCCTTATCTCCGAAACTACTCAGCCTAAAATTTTGAAAATAATGGAGTTAATAGATCTTTACCTAAAGATTACAGGAAAACCTATTAGAAGTCTGTAGTGATAAAACAACATGTTAAAAAAATTAAATTCGTTCGGAACCCTTTGCACGCGAGTCCGACTCGCACTTAGCCAGTTTTTTTTTACATTGCACCTACCACTATTATTCTCTGCATCAACCAAAGACTGACTGGTAGAAAATACCTAAGGCATGTCCGCCTCTGTACATCTATGTGCGTAAAGAATACTTATATTTAAAGTAAAATGTGCGTTAAATAAATAAATAATTTACACTTGAATACGTAAATACAATGTTAATCATTACACATATGGGAAGACTGCCTCCCTGATATATGGGAAAATTATAAGCTCAATACCGCTTTTATCAAGTTTCGAAGCTAGACATAGGCCCCTCCCAGGCTGCGTTACGGCAGCGGCCTAATTGCTTACTTACTACCAAAATAATGATTTCATTTTCACACTGCAACCATTGTATCCATTGCATGTTTTGCGTTGTCTAGCATCTGCTAGTCGACACCTTGTGTGTGTGTCTCGGATACTTTTTTAACGTATATTGGTCCGCTTAGCTAAAAGCTTCACATTTTTTATGAATGCGAAATCGTCAAATGTCTTCTTCCGGTCTAGGCGGAGGGAGATGCCCTTGGCGTTCTAGGGCCGTGGTGACTCTTAAATTCCACAACGGGCATCACAAGCTAAGCTTGCCGATATGCGTTCTCCAATCCTACATTGATTGTGAATAAACAAAGCCTAGTTTTCCGCTTTTCTCAAAGCTCCGGAAATTGTGGGAGACATCAGTATTCCTTGGCAGCTTTCTTTAAGCGTAAACAGCATAAAATCTACGTATCGTGTAACGTAGGTTCTTAATCTAAATAAAGGTCAACAATATTCAATGTATTCAAGAACAGCTACAAGTGACGTCACAAGCACAAACTGTGAGCGTCGAATAAGCTTTTCTCAAACAAGTAACACTTATGCACATGGATTTCTCTGAAAAGGACAGGTTGGCCCAGAATGTAATTATTTTACCAGGTCCTATGTTCTTGATCATGACTACAGCCCTCATAATCTTGACACCAAATTTATTGAAAATTGGTATAATTATAAAGGCAAAATTGTTTTTTTGCAAACTTAATGTGCAGTTCCTAATGGTACAAGGCTTATAAGTAAACTACATTATTCATTACACGGCCATTTTTTGTTCCTCAAAAAATGCGCGGCTCATAAGTTAGTCATTCCTAAAGGTTCCATTTGTCTGACTGGCGACATGGAATTGTGACTTCAAATATTGTTTCTGGCTATTGCCAAAGTAGCTTTTTGGGAAAAAGCCAATTTTAAATACAGGAAAAAAATGCGAGGAAAATTGAAAAAAATCTAGTGCTGTGAATAAACGTTAATGTTAGATACTCAATGTCTGGGTGCCAATTCTACTAGTTTTTAAACAAGGTTGCATTCGCAATCTGTTCAAGAAGCCTCAATTTCAAGAATGCCAACGTAGGATTAAAATAACTAGATCTGTACTTTGGTTAAGAAAAAATTTGCTGTCACTGATATCTGACTAGTGAAAGTGAAATATCAGTGCCAAGAAACACATCAGTGTTTCTAACAAGAAGTAAGAAAAGTGAAGATCAAACCAAGCGGCAACAGGGCAATTTTTATCAACATTTCAGTTGTCACGATACCTTCCAACAAATATACTTGTATCCTTCTTCCCCCGTGATATTGTGCCAGGTAATCTGCGTGATTTACACACCGCATCGAACCGCCGCGGGAGTGCGGCCCGATTGATGGCGTGTGTTTGACTACAATCACATCTCGTTTAGATAGATGACGGGTGACGTGATCGAACCGACTGCCTTTATAAACCTTTGTGGGTATCGTTTACGTAAAAATATTGAAAGGTTTTGTGTGATATTGAAAATGCGTCTAGACGGTTTGTTCTTTCGGTTGAGGTAGATAGGAACTGAGCATTGCATCTTGTTCGATTTTTTCACGGATTACGATAACAGTACAGAACTGGGATGACGTATAAATTTGTATTTTAACAGTTATGGATGTGTGCTGCTAATTAATTGACATGGTTTCTTTCTTGTAACAGATTAAAGAAAACATCGACATATCATGAGTTCATTACTAGAATTCGCGGTATCAACCGTAAAACAAAATAACATAATTTGACTATTGTCAAGATTTTCTTGGGTAATTCTATTTTATTTAACAGAAAATGTTATGTCACATTTGGCAGGTGACAATTCGATATTTTGCGTATCACGTTAAATAAACAGCTATCCGATACGATATTACGGTCTACGGTCCCATATAGGGAGGCAAAGTTTTCCCAAAGGAATAAGTACCATTTTCTACAGCAATAGGTGGCAGAAACTCATTCAAAGACTGAAACTTCCAAAGCCGAGTCTATTATATGTAGGGACTATTAAAGGAACCAAAAATACGGCTCACCATAAATAAACCATTCAATAAAAAATATATCAAGCCTATGAATAGCTCTCTATGATTGATTGATCGTTCCCGCGAGCTATTGAAGATTTTTTATTTTCATTGCATGATCTATAAAAAATATTCTCCTTTTTTCGTGTAAAATGTTTTCCGCTGCCGGGAAAATATTAACCGGGAAATTTTAAAACAATGGTTATTAAACACTTATAACAACATTTATTTACTTGAGGATCATTTAAAGTATTGTAAATCACGCACGAGGAAACTACACGGGTACACGGGTAGTGCAATCACTTCATAATATTATAATTGCCCCAAATTTGCTCGTACATTTTTCTAGGCAAATTCTCTTAACAAGCCTATTTATTTTAATACTAGCTGACCCGCGCAACTTCGTCTTCGTCTCAATTTTCATTACTGCTCCGCTCCTATTAGTCTTAGCGTGATGATGCCTATAGCCTTCGTCAATAAATGGGCTTTCTAACACTGAAAGAATTTTTAAAATCGAAGCAGTAGTTTCTGAGATTATCGCGTTCAAGCAAACAAGTAAACAAACTCTTCAGCTTTATATATTAGTACAGATATAGATATACCCTATTATCAGGACCTCGTCTCCACGTGCGTAGAAAGGTTTCGAGATACACCCTAGTTGTTAGGTGGGTACGATGCGACTATTAGGCATAATAAATCAGCGTAACGGGGCGAGATTTGATGAACAAACACTTCAAAACTTTACATTAATACATAAATATAATGAAAACAAAATCCTATCAATGTTACTCATACATGCGAAAGTCTACAGGTATGTTTGTAAAACTCTCATGTCTCAACAGCAGAACGGGTTTGAATGAAACCCACTGGTAGACTTTTATTAGTATTTAAGGATATAGCATTTTAACCTTGAAGTATGTTCCCATTATTATTATGGGTGACCATTCATTATATATCCGAGTCTCGGGGGAGACTCGGATATCGGAAAGTACATTGAGCAAGCCCTTGGTCCCGACTGTCATTTGTATTTCATTTGTACAAACCTGAAAATCAGAGCCCCGTCTTGCCAAGGCGTGCCGTGTTACCCAGTATCTGGGTTGCTGAAACCAGTTAGGCAGCCGATCCATGTAAAATATTGCCACTCAGTTGAGGAAAGACTACGCAGATTGATTGAATAAATGTTCCCTTGGTATAGTTATTGTAACCTGTGAAAACACTTTTCAAGCGGGTACCGCCCGCTAACTAGTATTATGACATTTCAATAGATCCCTTAGTCGATCGCTTTTAAATATTAAAGATGTCTTTACCGCAAACCATTTACCTACTTCAATATCATAATTAGGTATGTATTGTAAACATAACGTTTCTATGAAAGCCCTACACGACGCACTTACGTGTATCTTAGTCGCGTAATGAACGACGAAATTAACAAAATCCCCAGTAATCCCTGGTAAGGCGACACTCTGTAAAGGATTAAATATATCTGCGCGGGAATAGATTAACATAAGTGAGGGATGGCGGCCCGGTGTTTAGAGGTCCATTGTGATGGAGACCGCGCTTACACAGCCGACGAATGACTTTACCGCCATCTGGCTTTTAAACCACTGGAAAACTTTTCAAACAAAAGAAAACTCTTTTAATTAGCTAAAGCAACGTACTTTTGCATTTGAATTTAAAATGACGCAGCAAAAGAAATAAAGGTAGTAAAGTATTTAAAACTTAATTCCAACTGCGATTCTTGAAATCCGCGAGCTCAAAAGCACACATATTTCCTCTTTCATTACCAGTTCTGCACGCAAAATAATATGGTAATAGTGACCTACTTACAAAATTACAATAAAACTTTGAAAACATGCATTTTTTATGAACAAAAGACACGAAAATAACAATCGAGAGCCGTAACTCAATTGTCAAACTTGCTTGAAATATGAAAATGTCTGTATCGGGTCCGTTTTGCATTGAATTTTCACTTGGAAAATGTTCTGTGGAGCGCGGGATTCCGAGGCGGTCACACGTGGAATGAAATTTTTGGTACATTGTCGGTGTCACATCCATGACACGGCACGCTAGATATTTTGGCCTATGACGGCCCGAAAGTTAATTAGAATTTAAATAACCTTTTGGGTTTATGTTGCGGAAATAGTTTTAAATTATGTTGGTAGAATAAATGAATTAGTGCAGTATTGTAATAAGAACTTTCAAAGCTGAATTTAAATAGTCCTGAAACTAAGGCGCCTAGAGTAAATCCAGTTCCTTCTTGTCAGTACAACTTCTCAGTTTAATACATAATCAAGTTGTCTCAATATGTATGGAGTAAGATGTATGAGTTTAAACGTCTCCTCGAAACTTCGCCGGGGAGCGAGAAACTCACTTTATTACAATTAAAAGTCAGTCACCGTGCATCCAAGATGGCGTCGGCTCATTTAATACATTAATTAGCGCATTTAAGTTTCGCTGCCACACTAAAAGCTTAAAACTATGCGATGTAACGCAAATGTGAGTTTACATACAAGTTGTTCAAACAATTAGGAGTTTTTGATCTACCAAGTATTTGCAAGGGGTAGGTAATACATTTAAAAAAAAAATTGTTGACTTTTTATCAGGAAAATTCGCACAGTTAGAAGGTAATGTATGAAAGAAAGATATCTAAACAAATACCTAGTAAATAAATAAACCACACACAAATGTATAGAACTACTCTGTTCCATAATGAATGCAATTCCATTTCAGCTAATAACTTTATTGAAACTCCGAAACTGTTTCGAACTCGTATGACTGTCACACACAAACTTGGCAGAACTAGCCAACCAACCACTACTTGCCAAGGTACAGGCAAACTTAAACCCAATTAACTAAACGTTCACTCATCTAAGGGTTACAAGAAGGGTCAACGACCCCTTTGTGATCGCTTCAGGTACAGGCATCGTGGACCCTAAGGATTAACCGACGATAATGCCCTAAGCATGACTATGACTTATTCCAATTCCCATAGATCGTTGTAACTTAGCAAGTTGAAGGAGGAAACTTGGCCAAGCCGCACCATCTTGCAATCGATGGCTCTTTGCTTAGCTGTGCCTTAATGGAGTTATACAGACATGCTGGTTCTAAGTCGACGTTAGCAAATGAACTTTGTTTAAAAGGAAAACAATATACAAATTAATTGATTCGACTTAAGTCATGATTGAAAATGGCACATGTTTCTGTAAGTCTGTGCTTAAAAGAACTTTGCGTGCGATTGAAGTGTTTAATCCGTTACAGAACAAAAAGTATGCAATAAATTACCCTCTTAACGCTAATTACCTTTTTTGTCACTCTGTTGACTTATTACTCCTATTGTTGCATATCAAAGGCCAATCATTACACCTTGTACATACCTGTAACAAGAAAAGAAACAAATTAGAACAATTATCACGAATCTCAATTATCTTGTACAAGCGAGAAAAATGGCCGCATAATTTTTCAATGCCATTCAAGGAACACTTAAAGTAAACGACTTGTAAATGAGTAAAAATTAATTAGTTTGTTCTCGGCCGCGGTTCGTTGGGTGTGACGTCAGAAGAAAAAAGATAATTGGGGGAGAAAGAAAACGGGGAGAGATTAGATTGATGTGGTTAGCCATTAGTGGAAACTAAATTGTTTCACGCATTTTCTTTGGAAGAAGGGAAACTTATGAGAGTAGAGTAGTCTCTGTGATTACAAGTAATGAAGTGATTGATTACAGCGTCGTGGTATTCTGTTTGTGGGGGCTGTCAGCAGTTGCGGAGCGAGTCTAGGTGTTAACTGTTATCTACTGGATTAATTTGTAAGCTCTCTGAATTATAATCAATCCAGTTGGTATTGTTGTTTCTGTACCGCACATACATTCCCAGGTAGTTTCAGGTAGGCATGGATTTGTTACTAACAAGGTAAGTAGGTCAGTTATTTCAATGTGCATTAACATTTTTATAACTTTCATTAATATTTTTTCTTCGTCTCACAAAATATAGCAGTAGAAAGTGCTATGTCTCTGTAATTACTTAAAATTAAGAAATGAAGACTAATTAGTTTTTAACACTCCATAATAATTTGCTTTTTAACTGAGTCACTGCAGCTGAAGCTTTATTTAGAAAGTTTCGTTAATTTTAATAATATTTTCAAGTTTGTAAAATTCACTTAGGGTACCTACTTTAAATTTTTAATTTCACGCTCTAAATGAGTATCAAGCCAAGCAGTAGTAAAAAATCTTCATCAGAAACTTAATACATACTTTGTACTAAGAAGTCTCTTGTCATTAGTGTCTCGTAGGACAAAATTGAAGCATTTTTCACATAAATTAAATTAAGAAAAGTTTGTTTTTGGAGCGACATCCCGTAAATTTTACAGAGGACGGTCGGTATGAAAAATCTCTCGTTGGTAGTAGGTAAATATTGTTTCATGGTTAAAAACACGCAGCCCTAGTGTTAGTCTTGGGGGCTAGTCGCCGTACGCCGTCCAGCTCCCAGTATTGAGTGAGAAATAGAACAGTAAATTGGGATGCAGAGAAATACATACATAGGCCTGCCAATAGAATGCCTTTGATAGAAAACGGAGTTTTCGGACTGAAGACTTGCATGCCTGTATTCACTCCACCAATTCCGTTCGATTCAAATCTCGGTGCCAGGAAAACATGGATATCTAGGCCGTCTTGAGGAGAATTCTAAAATTGTCACATCTGCACCTAATAAATAGTCACATGTGGTTTTATTCGCTTTGATCGGAGTTTACTGATGATATTTTAGTTTTTCTTGGTAAAGACGTGAAAGTTTATTTTTCAGAAGATTTTGTTAATATACTGTTTAATTTCAACGTCATTGAATTTAGTGTTCCCCACTCCACTCCTAATGGAAATTCGACCATGTTATTTGGAATTTCCGCTGAATTAGGACTTATACCCAGTTGGAAATAAGAATTAACTTCATTCTTATACCTCAGGGATATCTCGGTGGAAGCTGACGCCAAGGATTACGGGTATAATAAAATTATAATACCGGCTAAAAAGTCTTTATGCTTTTTGATATTTTATTAAAGAACCTACCTTCCAAATGAATGCTTAAAAGTGAAAAATACAGTTGGATCTCCTTGAGTTATGATATTTTCTTTGAAAATGTTGTTTGCCTTCTCGAAATAACAAGATGAATGTTGCTTAAGTAACACCATTTATATTTCTAAGCTTGATCATTTAAGACGGTTAATTAGTGTTAGTATTTGCAATGTTTTAATCAATTACTGTCTCCTGCAGTGTTTTTTTATGTTTTCCATTTAGAGAACTAGCCGTAGTGAGGTTACCTTTCCAGGAAGACAGTTGCATAAAAATCATTCGACATTTTCAAACACCGAAACAAAGCCTAAGTTAATAATCTACAAAAGAAACTTAGCCTAAAAATGCCCCGTCCTAGGGGACCTCTCATATTTTAAACCTTAGATATTCTTATCGCTTGCCTCAATTTTACCCGAGATGAATATCAGAAAGCGAATTTGGGCAATTTTCACCAAAACATCGTAATATTTCTGACGATATTACATTCTGCGTATAAAGCAAGCGTCGTCCTTTTATAAGGGCGCTAATTTTTTCCACTGTCATTGATGGATGGTGTTTAGGGAGGCTCCAACGAAAGTAGATTAACATTGAGATTAACCCAATAAGTAGATATATGTGAGCATATTGACGTCGATACCGGGGCTAAGCTGAAATATTACTATCCTTTCTTGAAGAAAATAAGAAAGAAAGAGAGGAGTCTACTGATACTTCTGAAAAATTTTACATTTACAAATTAAAGATTATTTTTGCTGTATACTATTATAGTCAGCCGCATTTTTATATCGAATCAAAAGCGTAATGCTTCTGTAGATATGGAATCAGGAAAATATGCATGTCTTAATGGATTGATCTTCGTACCAACTAAAATTTATTTGGGTTTAATTTTTTTTTTTTTTACTTAACCAACCAGTAGAAAGGTGAAAGAATTAAAAAAAAATCTAATTCAAATTCAGATATATTTTCATAAGATTTTACAGATGGATGGTCCAATAGAAATATCGTTAAAAGCTATCGCTATTAATTAAGCTAAAAGCTTACCTAATAAAGACCTTTCCGCGCTCCCTATCTATGCAAGTTCCTTGTCAGCTGACTGACTTTATCTCGCCAACAAGACTAGTTATCAGTATCAATAGATAGCAGAAGTATTCGGCCCGATAAGACCGGTCACGACAGCCACTGCCAAGGAAACTGGCAACTTTCACAAAGTGATCTCAAACTTATCGCTTCGTTGAAAGACGGAACTTCATCACGATAGTATGGCCAGCTCGTTATAACGTTTGCAAAGATAGATGAAGTTTCTGTGATTGGGGGTCAGATCTACGAATGTAGGTGGGTATCGACACTACTAAGGGAAAACGTGTCCTGGACGTAATTTGTTTATTGCATCATAAATGCCTTATCTGTAAAACTACAAAAGTATCTTCAACCTATATATTCAAAATATTAGCTTTTTCTTCGAGTATCGCATGCGTTGATTTCTCAGCAGGCGTGATTTTTTGGATAAAAACTGGCCAAGTGCGAGTCGGACTCGCGTGCAAGGGTTCCGAACGAATTTAATTTTTTTAACATGTTATTTTAACACTACAGACTTCTAATAGGTTTTCCTGTAATCTTTAGGTAAAGATATATTATCTCCATTTTCTCAAAATTTTAGGCTCAGTGAAAGAAAGATAATTTTTCGTCTAATTTCTTGAATAACTTCAAAACCATTTATTTTAAAATTATGAAAAAAATATAATTAAAACCCTCACAGTAAGCTCTTTCATTTGATATGTCACACAATATTGTTCAAAAAACTTTTAATATACATACTGAAAATTTAATCATTTACGTAACGCGTCCGTGTTTGGGCTCCGTGTTTCACAGAAGTCTATATGTGTACCAAATTTCAACAGAATCGGTTCTGTAGACCCATAGAAAACTGGCTGTGACAGACGAACAGACAGACAGACACCCGAGTGATCCTATAAGGGTTCCGTTTTTTTTCGGAACCCTAAAAAAACCATGACGCTCCGCGACAGTGTAGCTTCCCTACAGAAATACGTAATCGGCAATTCAATACCATTCTACGTTATTTATTTTTTTGTTAAAATCTCTGAATTATTTGAAAAAATATCTACATAATAATGTCTACCTATAAATTTCACTTAAGTATAAGAATTCTCAAACAAAGATATCTACTACAAAATTGTTATCAACGAAAAACTAACTTACACTTCCCTTTTTATTTCACTCTCATCGCTCCTAAAGACAAAACTCAGGTGAATATACCTCATTCTAATTTAATACAAAGTTATTTTAGTACTTGGCTGCGGACTCCACGTACGCACTTCATGTCACTCAATAATAGATGGTCGCTACATATCTATACGGAGTATCTTGCGTATAAATATGTCCAAAATCGACACAATTGGCAGGTGGACTGACGGTTACAGTACTTAATAAGATTGGATTGAAAATGAGCTGTTTTACCCTCGATTTCGAGTAGCCCAATTCGGGAGACGACACAGATTTTTTAGGCAAGTGTAGGAAGAAAAAATAAATATTTATTTAACAATTTATGTACACACATTACATAGAAAGATAAAAAAGAGGAAACAGAAAAATAGGTACAAAGGTAATGCTTATTTTAAAAGAAATCTCTTCCAGCATACCTGCGAAAGGAGAGTTGTGTAAAAGATATGTAGACACCGTGTGTAAAAGGTATAAGTACTTACAAATAAAACAATAAACTTTAATATAACATACAATACATAAATATTACTAAAATAAATATACACTAATATATACTAAATAATATTATAAGATAAATAATAACACGTACTTATATGCAACTATGACGGTAAAGAAAGGTAGTGTTCTTTCACTCTTCTTTTAAAAACTGAAAGAGATTTGCAGTCTCTAATGTCAGGCGGCAGTGAATTCCACAGCCTAACCGCATGGGCAGTAAAAGAATTGGAGTAAAACTCAGTAGCGTGGGGAGGGGACTTAAGGAGATTTCTAAGATGCGACCTGCAAGGCGCATCAGAAGGACGGCAATAGGAGAAGCGTTCTCGCAGGTAGGAAGGCGTTTTAGGGTTGTGAAGTATATTAAATAGCAAACACAATATCCGAGAGTTCCTGCGAAGTCGAACAGGGAGCCACTTGAGTACCTTGCGAAATCCAGAAACATGATCGTATTTTTTAAGGTTGAAAACAAAACGAATACAAATATTTTGCAAACGCTCAAGTTTATTAATAATTATATAAATAATGACTACCATAAAACTTACATAATATAAAATTAACGATGGTTGGTATAATTTCTCATTACCGACTCATTACTTCAGCCATTTCGCCAATATAAACAGACATAAAATAAAACTTCAATAGCAGTTATTCCGCCTATACTATCATTTGAAATTCTGCCAGAAACAAAATTAAAACGAAATTCTCAGAATATCGTTCCACAGTCCGGGCAAATGAAAAATAAACTCGATTGTACCCAAAAAGGTGCTTATGAAATTGTTGCCAATCTCAATAATATCACTTTGTGAATAATAATGGGAATATTGCCAACAGTGAATATAAACAAAGCTTTGGGCCAAAAATATGGAAGGGAATTCTGCTGGTAATTAAGTTTCATAGAGAACTAAAGTTGCTTTATGAAACAACATCACAGATTCATTATTTAGCGTATAATTAGAGCCTTGTTAATTTTAGTTTGCAAAGAACTCTGGGTAATAATACTAGGAATTTATTACGTTTACTGACAATTAACATAAAAAACTGGCCAAGTGCGAGTCGGACTCGCGTGCAAAGGGTTCCGAACGAATTTAATTTTTTTTAACATGTTATTTCAAAACTACAGACTTCTAATAGGTTTTCCTGTAATCTTTAGGTAAAGATCTATTATTTCCATTTTTTTCAAAATTTTCGGCTCAGTAGTTTCGGAGATAAGAGGGGGAATGGTAATTTTTCGTCGAATTTCTTGAATAACTTCAAAACCATTTATTTTAAAATTATGAAAAAAATATAATTAAAACCCTCACAGTAAGCCCTTTCATTTGATATGTCACACGACATTGTTCAAAAAAACTTTTTTTTTTAAATTTTCTAGTTTGACCCCCAAAGTGGCCCCCATACTAAAAATTTAATAATTTACGTAACGCGTCCGTATTTGGGTCATAAAAGTCCATATGTGTACCAAATTTCAACAGAATCGGTCTAGTGAATCCGGAGAAAACTGGCTGTGACAGACGGACAGACAGACACACAGACAGACAGACACCCGAGTGATCCTATAAGGGTTCCTTTTTTTTCGGAACCCTAAAAATCTTTTGTTTACTCTCCTAGACAATATTGTTGTTCGTTTACCATATACCTAATGACTCCACATTCAAAATTTTCTAAAATAGATCACCACAAGTAAAAGTTCTCAACATTAATAAACCATCCAAAGGCATGTGAACGATTGAGGGCAAATCTAATGAACATGTCGGCATGCCCATAGAAACCCGCTGATTTCCGGCACCGATACCCGTCGGACACCTAAGCAATATCCGGAATTATAATGAGTATGTTACTATCATTAGTCTGGCATAGAAACAATTTCTGTCATGTCATGATGAAGATTATCTATAGGGAAAATAGACTGTGTGAATTAAGTCGTCCTATTGATAAAGTCTTCATCCTTGTCACCTTATTCTTATTCATTTATGAATTCGTCTTTTCAGATATCTATATGAACCATAACCTTATAGTCCACTTCATTATTGCTAGCCCTATCATCTTTCTCATGAAGTTTAGGAGTAAAATATGAATTGACGCTATTTTCCTCATTCCTAAATTTTATTTTCCTATCCATAATATCGACTTGTAGTTAAAAAATGTTTTCAGAGGGACAGACTGCTCAAATTAGGTCTTCCTTCTGTCAATGTCATCTTTCTCCACCAAACGTGTATATATCTCTATCAGCCGTCATCACTTTCTTTCACATCATTACGAACTTTTTTAGTTATGTAAAAAGCTACAATTATGTATAAATATTTGCAATAGTATGGCGGAATGTTTCTTTCTCCAAAAAATTATGTAACATCTTTTTACCACATTTTTTTGCAAATCAAACTTACTTACTAACAAGAAAATCTATTCATAAATATATCCATATTAATAACGAAAACTTCCTCCTGACCAATATTCATAGCGAAAACAAACCTCATAAATTAGGAACTTTAGTTGTTCTTATTAAAAAATTCAGGATGTATAATTCTAAGAGTGATGCAGACATAAAGGGTTCAGGTTGCCATGTTCCCAGGGTTCCCACGCGTATTTTAGAAGTCTCGGGGATGAGTCACAGACTTCTCTTGTGGGTTTGTAAGTTATCGTTACTTACGCATTGTTGCTTTCTCAAAGCATACGCAGTTCCTAGATAAACTGTGGGGTTCTAAATTACCTTTAAAGCTATAGTGAAGAGATCTGCCTGCATTGCTTCATTCATTGAAATGTAAACCTATCTAAATATGCTGGGAACTTTCGAACAGTTTAGTTTTCAGTCCTTATGCACTTTAATTTTGACATTTACAACTTATAAATGTAATTTTAATCTACTCATGTATAGTAGAGCGAATTTAATTTAAACGAGCAGTTAAAGAGGGCCTCTGAGCATAATACCCGAAATATTGATACTATCAATTTTAACTCATCTTACTTATATTTTGTAGTCAGTATATAAAGTTTAACAGAAGCCTGTATAAGTTTTGCCAGAGTAACCCTTGTCGGGTTACTCTGGCAAATCACAGCAAAAAAGGTTGGTTATTGGTAAATGACGCTAACTTCAATATGTTCAACAGATTCCAAATTCATTGACTCAAACGTTGCACAGGTACACTCACTCGCAAAACAATATTATTTAAACGTTCATAACACGGTGTACACAAAGACAAACGACACGTGTAGGATGTGTATCTCACCTGCATGTGCAGTCTAATTAGGCGCTGATCCACGTGGGCGCCCCTTTTGTCTCCCGAGTGGCGCCCTGGCCCTTGTTATCACAAAAATACTGCATTGTACACATGCACATTTTTATTAGAGTCGTTATTCTTTTTTACCAACATACAATCGCAGGTTCCTTCGAAAAAGAAAGTAAATATACCGCATTTACACTTGAATTTGTAAGTATTTTTTTTTCTTACGATGAAGTTATTATTATAATAATTATTTACTTGTATTGCAATGTCTTTAAAGTGGTGGTTTTTAACACAGAATGTGCTTAAAACGCCTCTCTCATGCTTTTTTGTACCTACTGACCAGTGTCGGTAGAAAATAAGGGCGAAACAATGTCGTTCTGTGTGTAAGCTGTCTGAAACTGCTTGTTCAAATTGAAGTAAAAATATACGTAAGTACATGTCTATTCGTCTGGTTCCCTAGTAAACCTTGTTATGTAACTTATTCTTTGCAGTAATATGAAAGAAACGGTAGTTGTAGTGCTGCGACTGCGAGTGCAGCGTTTAGAGAAACATTTTATTGTTATGGGACATATTTGACTTGCAATGGTACGGTACCTAAAGGTCCTACTGCCGAGCCGGCGGAGGTTTGCTTGTCTAGTACCTTTGGGTACTAGTACCGAACTATACGGATAAAGTAGTGGTACCTAATAAATATTACGTGGTATTGGATCAGCGTTTGAAAATTGCATTTATAGATCTTGGTTTTTTCTTGCTCTTCATAATATTTAGAACCATAATTATCTCTTTATAATATTTGTGTAAAATAGAAACGTAAATAAACACAATTGGCGCGAAACCACCGACTTCAATTTCAAAAAACTTTACTGTTTTTTATTCTGTCCAAATCTATACCTTTTTCGCTTCCATTATACACTTCTCTTACGGTATTGTATCGTTTTGTCATGAATATAGCTCAGAGGAAAACAAAAAGTTAAGTAAAACAGTTCTATTTTTTTATACTAAGAATATTCATTATTCCGAGGGTCTGCATTCATTTTCCAGTGACGTCTATCTAATTAGACAAAATCTTCAGAGTTGTATAATAATGAGATTGGCTTACAAATCGGCTTTCGCTAACAAGACATTTTGTTTCACGTAGCTTTCTCGTCCCTTGCTCGAACTCGTATAATTATGTTGTCTCCCTTGGATCATAAAATGTAAATAATCAAACAACAAACTTCCCTTTTTAACGCTTACTAATTAAACGTCGCGACGAATAATTTGAAGGCAAAATATCACTTTTATGTAAATAGTAACTTTGGCTCGCGCACCGCAGATTAAAATACTTTACTTATATAAAGTTTTGGCGCCCTGGCGCCGCGCCGGAGTATTTTCGTTTCAGTACATTACTATAAAAGTTTAATATTTACCGAGAATTCTTCGACTTCATAATACAGTTCTTTAGCCAAGTGTTCTTTTGGTAGAATTAATACTTGATACTTGTCATTTTACGAGACGATGTATTCATGTAACTCATCTACCTACTTCTTATGCTGTTTTTATATTGATGGTTAAAGTGGACAGGCGCGATAAATCATTCCATTGTTATTTCTTCTAACTACTCGATAAGCTCTCGAGTTATTTATGGTTTTGGCTACACAATATTGGCAGAGGTGAATTATTATAGTAAAAAATACGGTTCTCTATAAATACCTCGCGTCGAAAAATGGACAGGCTGTTATATGATATTCTAGCCGATAAAAGTTTTTAAAACCAAAACAATTAAATGTAGTCCCTGTGTAACACAGTCAAATAAAAAGCTGTTATACGAGTGCAGTCAAATTAAAATTTTAGTTGCTATTTTCAGTAAAACTTCAGCACATTTTATGTTCTCTTGAAAACTGCAACATGTACAAATCTCTAGTGTGTCAAAGCGTATCAATATTCTAGTACAAATTGACTCACTACAAACTGATTGAAACACTTTATACAAGAGGATGACGTCATAATGTTGTACAAAGTGGGAATAGACAACAGCTGCGGTGACTGAATGAGTGAGTGAACGGAAAATCGTGAGGAGCGATGAGGCTGCGGTGAACTATTGTGTGATAACTCATTCTTAGCAAAAGGTACCTATTTTGCATATCGCTTGAAATTTTGTTTTGATACAATGCAGTGACTTTGTTAACGAGTGAAGTAGTAATATCCGTTCAAGGCTGTTCTTGTTATCGGGTTGATTGTATTAGAATTTATGTAAAAGTAGAAGTGTGTACCTTAGTTGAAACAAACTAATACCAACCAATGAAAAATCTTTATAAATCGCAAGGCTGGCCCAGATTTACGAATCAATTACCCATCAGAAACAAATTAACATACAATACATATTATTATTATAAATTCACACATTAATCTCCATCATAATTCGGTTGTAATCTATCAATTTACCAACGCTGTCACGCCCTAGAAAGAGGCTTACACAAGTAATCCCCTACTTGTAAGTTTAAATTAAAGTGTTTGAGAAGGAAACGCTAACTGAATTCCATTTTCCGGTAGGTGTCGCAATGTCTCCAACCACATCGATGGAAGAGGAAATTGCCGAGGATCGACTGCGGTATATAGCCCGTATATTGTTAGAGGGGCGCCGGTGTGAACTTTGAAAATTACACGAGTGCTGGTAAATCAAATTTCTGAGGTAGAAGGTGAGAGCTGTCTGAAACGTTAAACTGATTAAAGAATGCGCGTCCATGTTATCTCTTCACCACCCTTTGGTTGACTAGCGAAGTTAAAGCCCTTAAAAAAAGGGCTCAAAAGTTTTTAAATCATAGTCTCCAAGATACTTTTATTTATTTATTTAAACTTTATGTACAATAGTGGTATATGGGCGGACTTAATGCAACAAGGCATTCTCTACCAGTCAACCTTTGGGTTAAAAAGACTACACTGTGGTAGGTGTACAACAAAAAAATAAAAATAAATGGAATCTTTTGGGGAACATTATAAAAATAATATATTTAATACTAATAAAATACATATATAAGCTAAAATAATAAACTAATAAATATGATGTTTTATAATAATCCTTCTGATCAAGAGAACTCACAATAATCATGACGAAGACCAAACTAAGAAAGACAGGCTTTTAAGTAGTGTTTTCGGACTTTACGCTTAAAAGAAAATTTCGACTCAGCCTTCTTGATGTCAAGGGGTAGCACATTCCAGAGTTTAATGGTGGAAATAGCGTAAGAGTTAGACAAGAACCCGGTACGGTGAGAAGGAATATGAAGAATTAAGTTTTTGGACGCTCGGAGGTTAAGACTGTGAGAACTGCCCAACACTTGAAAATATTGTTTTAGATAATCAGGAGCACAAGGATCGTTCAAAATAGTGAAGAGCATGCAGAGGGATCTGAGGGATCTCCTTTGACGGATAGGCAACCATTTAAGCTGAGAACGGAAGGAAGAAATATGATCATATTTCCGAAGGCCAAAGATAAAACGAATACAGTTGTTAAGAAGTCGATCCAGTTTGTTAAGAAGTTCTTGGGATAGATCAGAGTAGCAAACATCAGCATAATCAATTATAGGAAGCACAAGTGATTGGACTAAAGTGGTTTTAGTGCTTGCGGGAAGAAAATGCTTGAATCTATAGAGAGATCGCAGTGAGAATGTTACTCTCTGGCTAATTTGAGCAATCTGCTTGTTCCAACTTAACCTGTCGTCAATGTATAGGCCTAAGTCTTTAACGTGTGGCGAGAAAGGGATAACGGTATTGTTAAATGAAAGCGGCTGTAATTGGCTAGTGTCCAAGTTGCGTAGAAAATAAGGACTACCAATAAGGATAGCTTGGCATTTACTGACATTGACAGTAACCCCAAATCTGCTTGACCAATCACTGATTGCTATAAGGTCAGAATTCAGCAAAGAGATGCAGTTGTCCAGGTTGTCAATGCCAGTTTGCGCGTAGAGCTGTAGGTCATCAGCGTACAGATGGTAAGAGCATTTGAGAATAGTGGTAATAGAGTTTATGAATAGAGAAAATAAGAGTGGGGAGAGTATACCGCCTTGAGGAACGCCAGTATTCAGGGCGCACCAGTCAGAAAATTTCTGATCAGCACGAACCGTCTGCTGGCGACCACGAAGATATGATGAAAACCAATCCCGTGCCGACGAAGAAACCCCAATTCGAGACAGAATAGCCAGGAGGATGTCGTGATCAACGGTATTAAAAGCATTAGAGAAATCTATTAAAACTAAGACCGCTAATTTCGAATCCTCCAGGCCACTCCTAACGTCTTCAGTAACCTTAAGCAAAGCTGTGGCTGTGCTGTGGCCAGGCCGAAAACCTGATTGGAAAGGGGATAACAGATTATTCCTAAACACAAAGGAAGATATTTGCTTAAGAGCAACTGCTTCCAGGATCTTAGATAGGAAAGGGAGAATGGAGATTGGTCTGTAATGATTAAATAAACTGGGGTTGGATATTTTAGGAAGAGGGATTATGAAGGCCTTACGCCAGATTTCGGGAAATACCCCAGTCTGTAAGGAGGCATTGATAATGTGTGTGATAATAGGGAGAATACTTTGGATTATGAGGGATAACATAGTTCTGCTGACACCATCACAGCCAACAGCCTTGGACTTAATCGCATGGAAAGTTTTGAGGATCTCAGGGTCGGTCACAGGGGAAAAAGAGAAAGAATCGAGAAGTAAGATTGGCGAGGAAGATATCTCAAGAATAGTGTTGTTTTTAACAGCAACCGAAAGCATCGCCGACGATGAAAAATGCTTATTCAAATCACTCAAGGAGACGTTAGAAGAAATAACATTTGATGAGGACTTTGTTATGCCGAGTGATTTGAGAAACTTCCATATATCAGCCGGTGAAGCGTTGAGAACATTTTCACAAATGTATCGGCGTTTAGAAGCTCTTACCATCTGGTTACATCGGTTTCTGGCCAACTTGTAGAGGTTCCAGTTCTCCTCACTGCGATCTCTCCTGTATCTGCGAAAGGCCTTGTCACGGCGTCTCATCGCCATACGAACTCCAAGGCTAATCCATGGAGCCGGGGGACGCTTAACACGGACGGCTCTCAGAGGTGCATGTGCATCAATAACACGAAGTACAGTCTTATTAAATATTTCCACTTTCTCATCCACTGTCGATGCCTGTTCAACATCGATCCAATCAACGGCTCTGACATCTTCATTAAGCTGGTCCTTATCCAACCTCGCGAAATTCCGGAGAAACACAATGGCAGGCCGCTGCTTGGGAGGCTTAATTTTATACGAAAGATAGATTAAATCATGCCTAGATAACCCAGGAACTGCAATCTGACCATGGTTAGCAACTAAATCAACTGAAGAAGCGAGCATGAGATCAAGCCAGGAATCGCTTGTGTCGAGATTATGATGAGTCGGATTCAGCGAGAGAAGAGATAGACTCGACGATTCCAGGATTGCTCTCAGTCTGCATGATCTAGAGTTATCCTTCACGAGATCGGTGTTGAAATCACCCATGATTATGTGATGTTTGTACTCTGAGGAAAGGGATTCAAAAAGAGAATCAAGAGTGGAGAAATAATCAACAGCAGGTGGGCAGTAAACTACTCCAAGAATGGCCTTTATCCCCTTGACATCAATTTCAAGGACTAAGTATTCGGGATTGCCGCAGACTGTTCCCGACGAAGAGGATACAATTTTGTAGGGAATGTCGCTGCGTAAATAAATGGCAACACCCCCGGCTCTTTTTCCCGTGCGGTCATTGCGAATTAAGATAAAACCAGGTAGACTGTAGTAAGAAGAGGGAAGTTCGGGCTTGAGCCAACTTTCTGAAACTAGGACGGCGTGCAATGCAACATCACTAAATAAATTAAGCATCTCAGAGTGATGTTGAGGGATACTCTGTGCGTTCACGTGACACACATTGAAACACTTTTGAAATTGCTGAAACTCAGTACTCAATAAGCTATTTACAGAGAAGGAATCGTCTAAAGATGAATATGACGTAGAAGAACTACGGCAGGACTTTTCTAGATGGTTTTGACAAAACACCATTGATCAACGGCAATGTCCTTCAAAACTTGTTGTTGTACATAACTCCCATATTTGTTGATAAACTAATGTACAGAGCAAAGCAGCTCAGTATTCGCGCGACTTGCTTCGGAATGCGACAACAGTTCCCGTGTGGAACTGCGCCAACCGTCTGCCACTAGAAAAAAATGTATAAAGTACATCTTGGCCTGACTGACATAGACAGCCGGCTTACCTTTTAACTGGATGAGGTCATTGACCGCTGATCACTAAGTACTTACTGCGAACGTTTAATTTGAAAAATCTCTAGGCATTTGTTTTTCTGGGAAAATTGAAACAAGGTAAATTATATATATATTTATGGTAAATCTTAAATATATTTTCTTGTAGGTAGGTATAGACACTTTTCCTGAGAGATTCTTTTCATATATAAGAGACATTTTTATCTTTAATTATAACATTGTTCTAATATGTAGTAAAAAGTGTAATGAGAACGTTTAATTTGAAAAATCTCTAGGTATTTTTCTTTTTCCAGGAAAATGAAACAAGGTAAATCTTATCCAGGTATTTTCCTATAGGTAGGTATAAACGCTTTTCCTACATAAACATTTCTGTCTTTATTCATTATAATACAATTCTAATAGAACAAAACGTGGATGGAGGTCGTCACGCTAAACCAAATTAAGGTCAACAGAAAAACTATGAGCAAGAAGCGAAAATTATAAGCAAAAAACACCGCACATAAATCATGTTGTCTTATAAATTATATCTAACTGCGAACTACTTTCGTAGAACAAATTGTGGCACTATTTTATTATTATGTTCACGCTCGTTTTACGTCACGAGACGAGTCATACTGAAGCCCAAAAGTTACATACAACAAATACTATAACATGGAACGTGTTTTTCCAAAGACTGCTGAACTTGAGTCTACCAGACGAACAAATTACCTGAATAGAATCAACAGTTTTCTTTTTTTGGCATTCGTGTCATTAAAGTTCATAGATAGACCTGTGGGATAAACTAACGATATAATACTTCAAGCCTGTTCATATTAAAATACCGAAATATTGTGAGGATAGACTGTCTATGCGTTCCTCGTTGAGAATTATCTTACCGTAAAATCACGTTCTTGAATTTGGTAAGTGCATTAGGCAAAGTCAAATCTTTCCAATGAATTTGTAAGCAACGCATTTTCAAATGTCGACGCATTTTTCATATTCCTAGAACTTCTTGGTAAGAACACAGCCTACCCTTCCAATATTAATCACTAAAGTCACATTTAGGTACCTACACGAATGCTAGACACGACTCCAGCTAGACAGGCACTAGTTTGCTAAAAGCTATGGCCATCACAATCATCCTAAGATGACTTTAGACTCAGCTCTCACTTACACAAACTACACCGTATTTTTAGTGCTAGATTGACATGAAAAATAAAAAAAAAAAATCGTCGCGTGTTGTTCGTGCCGCAAAAACCGTTTAGAATAACGTTTGGTTATTTTGACAGTTCTATCAGTGGTTTACATGGTAAAATACCGACTTCCTGCTCGAACTGACGTAGACGTTGACTGTTTTCCTTTGATGCCTTTGAATGAAGAATAGCTGATAAAATTGGCCATCAAAGTTAAATATCAAAGAGGTTATTGAGACATTCATAAATAGATGGAAAATTGGGAAATGTAATCGTCTTTTAACAGGGATATTTTCAGCGGTATTTTCCTAATTGACAGAAGTCTACTTCATTAATTGTCTACCCTGTGAAATCATATTGCTAATTGCTAGAACCAAGCTACAACCATTGACTTATAAAGCAAGGCCAAGGTGGACCGCACGTTTTTTGACGCCACGAATTGGCCCGAGTAGACCGCAGCAGAGTCGCCACGCGGTTGGCTATCTTCGACAGTAGGTCAACACATAAGACGCAAGACAATAAAATGACTTGGTTTTTGTATGGCGAAAGTTTATAAGCAAACGCTCAAAAGCTCCTATCTTATTTACTATCCTTATGGCTGCAACACAAGCGATTAGATGAAGTGTCTACACCTGATGATCCAATAAGTCCATCATAATCCAGTAATTGATTATTATTGGTCCAGGTTTTGAATAGGCATTGGCAAACTTTGATATGAAAATATTGGTATTATATTCGTTAATGAATAACAATAAAACAAAAGACTCGCGAAATAATCACCATCTAAATAAACTCTATTCATGCTGAACATAATCTGGTATTTTGCGGCTTACCTATGATGGTATGAGCAAAGAGAAGTTAAAAATATAAAGAGGCAAGATTTACGAATCTTGCTCCAAGATTCGAGGTATGCATTATGCTTGCAAGGCATCTTATATTCGTTTAATCAAAAAAGCCGCCGACTTGCACGGCCGCCATATTAAAGTCTTTGAAAGGAGCGACTCAGGGAATATGAATACGGATTAACTGTAGTGCGGCTTTCGTACCACCAAACGAGCTGTGGTGCCTTTGAAATACGCTTAACAATGTTGGTAACTAAATAATTTGAAGGAATCGTTGCTATGGGGATTTTCAATGTCGTGTCGTCTTGAGTGGATGACTCTCCTTGACACGGAATTTTTTGCTCACCGAGCTACTTTGAAGAAAATCGGACCCAGTTTTCAAATAAATAGTGACGAAAAGAGCTGCCAATCCAAGTTATCCAGATGGATTGACAGCTCACTTCGTGGTCACTTCACCCAAGCCGTCACTTCGACATGTGTCTTCACCCAAGCCTACTGTCGGTCTATTCTCTCAACATCTCAACGTGTAAACTTAGGTGGAGTGAACGACAAGTGAGCTGTCATTCCATCTTGTTTGTATAGTTTGACAGCTCACTTGTCGTTCACTTCGCCTAAGTTTTCACTTCGACGTGTTTACAGAATCGCACTGCTGTTTTTGTGTAGAAATATCGCTAAGTAATCTAGTAAACTTGAAGTGAGCTGTCAAACCATCCAATCAAGTTGGAATGACAGTTCACTTCGAGCTCACTTCCACCTAATTTTTCACCGTGAGATGTTTATAGAATATATCGGCTGAGATAGTCGCCTAAAGCCGTTACAGGATAACAAAAATACGAAAACTGAAAGTCCTGGTAGCCCTCCAGCCGTCCAATGAATGTTACTCACAAAACTATAGCTACATACATTTAATTGCTTTAGTACTTTTACATCATCATATTTCCCTCGAAAGTTTGCTATGATATCGTATTTGCATAAATCATGAATTCAAGAACAACAACAAACTCCAACTTACAGTTTGCAAATTATTATTATTGTTTGCGGTACTAAGAAAGTCTGCTGTTTCTGGTTCCTATTTCACAGAAGTTTTTCTTATAACCCTTTATTGGACGCAAATTGAAATAGATTTTTTTTTATAGTTCCTTATTCAAATTACTGAAAAATGTACATTACATTTGATAACAATGCCACGGAAGCAAAAAGTAAATTCAAAAGTGTTTGTGGATTGACACGATATTGCTCATTTGCATCCAGTTTTATTCCCTTCACATATTTAATTTATATAAAGACGTAGAACCCCATGAAGATACTGTGATGATATCTTGCAGGAATCTTTCCTTACTTTCCTTTTCATCACTCGAGCTCGAGTATCTCTTGTATCTACGGATACCTCATCAACGATACTTCAAACACAAATAGACTCAAGACCTCCCGACAGACGTCCAATCACATTTCTGTTTCAAGTATTTTCTGCCCTCAACTTATGTTTGTCGTCCCAAATTACAATTGTTTAGAAACCATTTGTCAGAAATTAAGTTTCATGCTCGTTTAATTTATCGTCGATAGTTTGGAAAATTAATTTAACCTTCATAACGAGCCTTGCTTCTGAAGCCTCGTCCGAATTAATTAAAATCTTTAGCAAATGATTTATAATTTTCTGAAGGCAGTAAGCGGACCATTCATATAATGAGGCAAGTTCAAATGTATAGCTATTACGTGAAGAACGCTTTGCTTAAGTGAGCTGCATTTGTAAAGCTCAGAGTGAATGTGGTTTTGTTAACTTTAAATTGACTCTCATCTTATTTTACTCTAGCACAAACGTGTAAATACTACTCAGAAATCAGCATAAAGTTACCTACAATAAATGTTAGAAAAAAATCATTACTACTACAACTTTTACCTATATTTGCGATTTCTCCACAGCGTAATGAGAGCTCAACTAAAATAATGAAAAGCACCATTCGAATCCTAACAAAGGCAACAAAAACACAGATCTAAGAACCAACTCACTATTTATGTGGCCGTCCGATAAGATGATTATTACGATTTATTAGATTCAGACGAGACCTATCCAGTTATTCCCGTTTTAGTTCTCACCGACTACTTAACTAAGCAACTCCTTCCCATCCCATCCACGTTTTTATTCCATCTTTCTTTTAAAACAGTTTTACAGGGATTTAAGGAACTGAACGCTGGATATTGGATAGAATCGAGCAACCCGAGTGGCGTTACGGACGGACCGAATGAATGTTAAAGACTCGGGTTGATACTATAAAAGGCTTATTTGATTTCGATCCAATCCCGTCTACATTGTTCTCGTTTTCTTGTGATTCGTATGAATGAGCGTGGAGTTTTTTCACGGATCTAGAAGGCTATAAGTAAGAAACCTCTTCAATTAGGTATTATAGTGTTCTGTTTTATGTACAACCATTTAAAATTAATTTCGTCCCACACCTCTGCTCCCCCTTCAGGGGATGAAAGGTACGAACGTTAAACAAAATTAAACGAATAATACAGCTGGTAGGGTGCAGAATTTCTGACAGTACTAATTAAAATCGTACAGCATACCGTGAATTGGTGGCGTGCGTCCGCGTCGAGTTTTCGCGCGCGACTTGCCACCGAGTTTTATTTGCCCAATATGAAATTCGAATTTTAAATGCAATTCATTCTATATTTTTTTTTTGTTTCAGTGGAAAACTGGCTGAATATAAACCATATGGGAAATAGAAAAGGCTTGTTGTATGCTATGAAAATATTGGTGTTTTGTGAAGCTTTCTATTTTATTTATTTTGATGTAAAGTTTTGTAAACGTGGAAATGTATTAATTAAAGTGTACCGTCACACAGGCTATAACTCTACCCATGCAGGCTATATTTTTTAGAGAATAACTGCAAACTTCCCTGTAAATTCTAAGAACAGACTTTATAAGGAAATTAAAGTAGCAGCAATTTATCGTTGTTTTATTTACATGGCTGCTTTTTAATTAAAGGGACGTTCTAAAGAAGTGTAAGAAAGCAAACATCCACAAGCTAGCTAGCACTAGGCAAGCACGCTAGCACTAGGCTTTTAAATATACTGTGTACGTCGCTGGACAACCTCAACATTAAATAGAAGAACTTTGTCACACATACATCTACGGAGAGAGCAGTTACTAAGGTAAATGCCAAGGAAATGAAACTTTATAAGTATGAGCAAATTGCGAACAGATTCCTCCTTTGATATCTACTTGCTCGTCACCAATGAGCTCACTAATAGAGCAATATTATGTACACATATTCGAGCAGAGGATCACAGTATCCCACCCATCCGCACTAACTACTCTAACCTACATACATGAAATATTAACAACAGTAATTAACAAGCTAGGCGAGGACAAAACACCGGATTACGTACTACACAATGTAGCACTAATTGAAAACTTTTCACGGTGTTGTGCAACGCTCGTTATTTTTGTGACATTTCAATTTCATCCCGTCGAAACTACAAAAAATATCTTATTGAACACATCAAAACGAGCGATAAAAATAAAATTAAATGTTAATAAGCTGTCACAAACTTTGACTCCCATAAAGTCTGGCACAATGAGAAAAACGTCGAAAATACTTTCATAAGGAGCAGTGGCGATATTAATAAAGGCTCACCTTTTTGAAGCCGCCGAGCCGCAGCGCCCTCTGTAGGCGAGCGGCCCGCGTCGTCGACAGGTACACTATCGGCACCGCCTCCCCCGCTTCCAACTCGATATCGAAGTCGTTAACTGCCTCACAAAACTTATAATCCTCAAAGTTTTTTGCCTCACTCTTCATTAGTTCCTCACTGTCCCCGTCGTCACTTATCTCGACTTTTAAAACTTCGCTGGCCGGTATGAAAAGAGGATTTTCGTAACAACGATTAAGAAGTTTAGGAGCTTCGTTTAAGATGTCTATTTCTTCGGAAATCCGCTTTTTGATGTCGTGAGCTGATTCGGGCTCGCTGTCCTCTTCCGGGAAAGTTATCAGATAATTGTCGGTGGCAGGGCACTGCTCGTCGGCGCACAAGTCTTCGAGCACCACGGCCGGCACGCTCGCCGAAGTCGCGGAAAAGTATGCACTCCACCTCAAGCCGTTGTTGAGTCGACCGCACTCCATTGTTCCCAGGGTTATGTTTGCACTGATTCAATAACTTTGTTTATTATTCGACGAACATAAATATGTATGTTTAATTTTCAGTGCGACAGTAAAAGTAGAATAATGAATTGCGTCTGTCGACGAGTGGGCGTATTGAGTATCTGATTTCAATCTGCAATCATCTAACCGCTGCACGCATACACGTGACGCTCGTGAAAAATGAGTCTTGTGGCGCTAGGCACAGAAGTTATTTTTGGATCTCCACAGTCGTACGAATAAAGCAATGTAAACATTTTTCTAACACGAGTAAAATTAAAAATTCAGTATGTTCGAAAAATAACCTTATATTTTTTAAGGGCGCAGTTTGCCCACGTGTGTCGGACGCAAAGCATATATTTTGTACGTTGTTGCTCATTGCTTTTTTTTTTCAGTAAATGTAAAGAACACAAAATGAAAATGTTTTGACGTTTTAAAACGGGTTTCAAATTGTAGCAGGCTCTGTCCACAGGTGGTGAAAGGTAGGTGATAAGGGTCACCGAGGGAGCTCGCTCATGTTTCTACCTCTCATCTCACGTAAGCTACGTTCAGCCTTATGGAAATACTTTACATTTAATTTTGCCCTGCCGTAAGCATTATTTTATTTATTTTAAAACTGTGTTGTTGACGTTACACGTGTTAGTCTTTTCTTACGACCTGTGTGCAGTAAAAACGTGAAATATAACTAACATGAATGTATCGTGTTTATAACATTAATTTACGAAAACGTTGGGAGTTCATTTTGAAAGTAACTCGTGTACGAACTACGAACAAATTGTACCCGTTGCCATTTATGAAGGCGTCTGAAATAAATCAGATGCAGTCCAGACAGGACAACCAAAAACGTAAATGTCATGCAACAAAACTATGGTGGGTACAGTCGGTAGTCGGGCGGTGTCATCGCTCCCTGCCATCTATTTAGAAGCTATACATGCACTAAAAGAGGGATATCAGCACTTATAGTCTGTTCGCTGGAACTATTTAATAGAATGTCTGCCGGTGCAGTGCGAGGAGAATGCTTGGCGCTCGATGTGACCGCTGCTTCAGTATATCAAACGTCCTGTGGACGTATAGCGCCAGCTTTTGCCAATCTATAGGATTTTATTTTACTTTTAATCTGTATTCAGATAAGTAATAAGTCGCTAGATGGTCTCTGGGTTTATTAATTTAAATCTGCTTTCTTTGGAATTCTAAACAAAATCAACTAGTGTACAAACGAAATCTTCTATTTTAATTCTTGACAGTTAAAAGCATCCTGATGATACATTGATTACCTTAACTCCATCGGCTTTTAGATCTAAATACTTATAAAATGGCGATCTAAAAGATTAGATAAATAAATCATGTAGACCGTCTTATTTATGGACTAAACTTAATTAAATTCAAACATTGAGGAGTAGTCCTAATAAATATTCATTTACTACAAGTAATTTGTTCCATATTATAAACCGCTGTATCCTGCTGTACTGTTACTGTATTTTAATAAGTTAATGTATTTATTCTTTAGGTTAATCTACAATTTCGTTTAAATACATATGTTATTTTATTCTGTGGTTATATTATTTTGCAAAGGAGACTTAGTACCACAACCTCGAAAATTCTTGGAATATTAAAGCATTTACTTCTGCTTAAGCTATGTTAATTTACCCCGCGTTATTAATAAGAGGGAGGTAGTTAATGTGTGAGATTATAATATATGAAGACTAAGAATTAATTATTATGTATTGTATGTACGGCTTCGTAGTATAACAAACTCCCACAAAAGATAACATTCTATCTATCGAAGTCACAATGAACAGATTTTCAAAACATTATCATACATACATAATTAGACCACAATGTGATAACAATAATGATGACAATATCCTATTGTGTGCTAGATAGATGTTGTTTAGTAAATATTGCCAATGTAACTGTAGCTGAAAACAAGCCTATCATTGTTATTGGCAAACATAACAACGGATAGCCAATGATTTGATTAATTATTATTTGTCCGGTTAATCATTTAATTTCAATTGTCAATAGCTTGTTTTCTGGTCATGTCAATTGTACAGAAACATCGATGCCTTTTTAGTTATAATATTTTAGTTCTTTTTTTTTAATTTAATTTAAAAAATAAGAACGAAGAAAATCAAAACGACTTGCGGAGTTACCAAAAGCAACTGAAAAACTTTTTTTGAAAGATAATAATCAATTCCCATGAGTTTTAAAAATATTTTTGTTGCAATCCTAACTCAAAAAAAACTTCTTAAATAAATTCCTTTTTGCTTTCCTCTAAGGAGAACCACTTTGCACAATAAAGGTTCTCAAGAGAGAAGGGTTTACAACAAAAAAAAATATAAGAAGGAAGTGCTAATTTTATGGAAGAGAGAATATAAAGCGTTTCAACAGATTGATTACAAATTCATCAAAGCCTTCTTTTCACATAAAAATAAACGCTTTCGTAACGGTTGTCAAACACAATTTAGAACCAAACCACTCTTGCCAATTTTCGCGAACCGTCAATTTTTGCCGCACATTTTAAAATAAATGATAAAAAAATATTTTTACACGATTATTATCTACGGATAAACTTGTCACATTCGTTTCAAATATGTCCTAACTATGATATTTATTTGTTGAATGATAGTTTCCGATCCAAACGTCAACGGACCGGGAGTCGGCGCACGCGCCACGCGGGATGAATCGAGACTGAACGTTCTAATTTTGAAATGAAGTGGGTTTAATAACATTGCGTATTTTCCCGTTTTCTCCCGGTGACATCCGCGATAACTCACCGATCCCAGTTTTTTGCCACTAAAGATTATTAAAACAATTTTTCTTGGCGCTTATTGAAATTCTGACGATTTTAGAGTAGTCGACGTCACAATGCCAACAGTCTAATGATTGTTCCTAGAGTTAAAGTTTATTATAAAATAGACTGGTTGTTGGGTACCTTTGATTTTCAGTTTCCTAAATTTTAGTTAAACTGAAACATAATTTCAATGTTTGCTTTATGCATTTTATGTATGTTCAATGTAAATATGAATCAATGGTATCGCCTACGCAGTATTTAGCAGAGCTTAGAAAAAAAAGCTTTTTATGAGGTAAATAGAGTAACAATTACAATGTCGAGGATGATTTCGGACTACGCTTCCACTACTGCATTTACATTCAAAGATATTAAAATGTTCGCTACAGAGCCTCTCCATACAATAGTAGCATTGAAAAAGGTAATGAAAACTGTAACACAAAACAATGAATTCATCAATTCCAGTAAACTCTACTTCACATTTATTTCTTTTAACAACTACATAAAGTGCTAAAGTAACTACCATTTTGAACTATCTAGCAATTTGCGGATTGTTTCAAATGACCTTCCAAACGCGACCTCCAAACGATCTTCCTGACTTTTCCGTCCCCATAAAACATGCAGACAACCTTGGACAAGACATTGTTTTTGTTTATTAAACCGCACTATGATGTAGACAGATCTGTGTGAATTTTATTTTATTAGCTAGTAACCGCGACCTTGCGTCGTCCGTCGTCTTGATCCCGTGCCAGGACCACATTTGCACCGAACGAAAACATTGTGGATATCTCTCGCGAAAACTTCGAGTACCCGATATCAAACATTCAGTAGTTCTCCGCCTCTGAAATATTACACGTCTACATCACCGACAGGGTTTTTTGATCGGCAAACGAAATGATAACATGGCTCACAATGTACTCTTTGATCTTTCAATTTCCACTTTGCTAAATCGTTTTTGCTTCAGCTTTCAAAAATTGTGTATCAATAACATTTTCTTTTTCCATTTCATTCGAAGAGCTTCAGGTCGATGACTCATAATCGTTTTGACCTCAGCTAATGAGGTTGCCAATATAACACCAATCAATTTATCTTCATGACAGGCCAAATCCCCCAATATGTCCAAAGCATTATCCGTTAACAGTATAAATTATTCACTAGCGTACCATTCATTAGCATAAAATAAAATGGTTCACAAAATAAATGATAATGGGTCCTCCATTATTGAAATTTCATACTCGCGAAGAGGCTCACAAAATGGGTAATGAACCTTGATCTGAATAGTCTAGTGTTCGACGGTTGAGAGCCGTAGGTTCATGTTTATGCTATTACACTCGTAATCCCCGGGGATGTGGTGGGAGTGGTCCTGAGTCCCAGAGAGTATTTCGAAGTCACAGTACTTGCAGCACTCTAGCACAACAATCCTCTTGGGATTTGGGCTTCGATCTGAACAAGAAAACCTAATCACGAAGTCGTTCAATATTTGGATTGAATTTAGAGCTGCAAACGTCTGATTCTAATTCTAACTAGGCCAATGACGCTGTATCACAGGTAATTGTTTCTTTTCCACAAAGGGAGGGATTTTTGTTTCCCCTCGCCTGTTCAAATGTTTGTGGTGACACCGCTAACGAAATCCCGGCTGCGGCGAGCGCGCACACATGTTGCGGAGATATATAAATAAGCTTATACCGGATTTACATGATATATATTACGTGCAAAGTGTACCATTAATGCTGAATAGCCTTTTTTTGCTTGGAAAACTAACAGAATTGTACAATGTTTACTTTTATGCCAACCCAATAGAAGCATCAAAGGATTTTGAACTGGATAGTATTTTTCATTTAGACATCAACCATTTATCAAGATTATTCAAGATTAGAGTCCACAACATTCGTTAGCTTCTAAACAAAATTAGAAGTTTTTAAGTAATTAAGATATCCTGAGAATACTATCCGTAAAACACGGTAACAATTAGGTACCTAAGAGGTCAACGTTGACTCTGTAGCTCATATAGCGAGCCAAGATAATTAGAGGAAGTGTGAACCTGTGACGAAGTTGTAATTTACTCTAATGAACTCTCTATTTCACCTGTAGGGTGCACCGGTGCAGAGTACCCATAATAACAGTATCATTAGAAATATGAGATGCTTTACCTACACATAGCTGTTAACACATTGCCTCTTTCATCTGCACTGATAATGAAAAACACAATAGTTTCATTTTCAATGAAACAAAGAGCCCGGAACACTGTCAAGATACATACATATTTTATCCAGAACTGCTAGTCTATTCTGTAAACAACTATTTCGATATCGAGCTTCACCTGAGTGACAAAACTCACAAAATGAGCTTTATTGCACACAACATAAAGGTCTTAATTTGAAACTCACCGCGGATTCCACTGTCGAGATACGAAAATGTTGTTACAGAATAGAACTACTGTTCACTTTAAGCATTAGTTAATAAAAATAATCGGATAAATTAGCATTTAAAACGATGTATTAATTGTTTATTGTAAACTACAAAATTTAAACCAGATTAGCTTGAAATGGTGATGTATTCCTGTTGGTTGTTACGATATTGTGTTTATCGGTTCGCTCGTTTCGCCAATCTCTGATTAACTCCAGACTAAACTATTCCTAGCTTTTATAGGTACGTGTGTTCCAGTTTAATTGAAATAACGGAGCTCATTATTTGTTATCGAACGTAGCTAATATAGATGACGAACTACAGCCGATGAAACCACATAGTTCACGCAAATTAATTTCGAATTGGTTCCAAGACTGATTATGGAATCTTCAATATTGTTAATTTAGAAGCAATTTCGTCTATTACACGAAATGTTTGTGGCTTTGTGGCTACTTGTTTTAAATATCTTTGTGAGGCACAGACTCATTCAAAAGCTTGATCATTAGATATAATATTCTTACCTATTATATGAACTAATTTCCCGTAATTTCTCTTCCAGATTAAAGGCTGGGTCAATTGATCCACCTCTCCTCTCATAATAATAAATATTACACGTGTAAGAGGTAATTATTTGGGTTCAAGTCTTGCCGAACAATATTGCGGAAGAAAAGAAAAAGTAAAAAGAAAAATACGGTGATAGAAGTTCGTAGATTGCTTTTCATCCAATTCGTAAACATATGTTATGCTGGCTTTATAAAATACGTATTCTTGCTATGTGCAGCTTATTCATTTTGTGTAAACTTTCATAGAATCTATTACCAACGCTGAATATGCATTTTTAAAATACGCTAGAACAATGAAGATAAATATCGCCAAATTGGGGCAATTTTATAGTTAACTAATTTTGCCAAAAACAAGATTCAAATAGAAATCGTCCTAAATGCGAGCATCGCGTGCGTTACCTAATCGAGGATCCCAATTTGAATGTTCGCCCATCAGCTTCCAGACAGTAGCTGTTAGAAATTAGGTTGGCTTGCCAAATACTTAAACGTCCCGTCTGAACACGCAACCTGATGCCGCACGAAGCTCTCGACTTTCACACGACACGATATTTTCGGCGGTTATTCTCCTTTTCCTCAACAACAAAAGCAAACCAATCGCCAATTTAGAGCACAACGAGGTCTCACCTAATGACGCTGTTAACAACACACATAACACTCAAATCAAGTGAATCAATAAACCACTCGGCGGGTTCCCCATCATCAATCAAACGAGAGCGGGTCCTTTAGAGCTTATAAAAACTGACGTCACACTGGCGTGTACATATTTATGAAGCATCCAAGTGATCTGCTATTGATGGGCTGTCCCATTCATCAGTCAGTGAAGCCGTCGACTAACAAAAACTTGTTCGTAACAAGATTTTTGTGGGTGGACAGTGTTAGACGGAAATGCGTGGATGTTTGCGGGATTTAAGAGGTGGAGTAACACGAATGAAACCTTGGAGAGAAGATTGCTTAAGATACGATTTGTGTGAAAATAAAACACAAGTAATGGCGTGTTATTTGAAAGAATGTACAGCGATAACTTTGCATCGCATAGTTTAATGACTTTGCTAAAGTGCTTAGCGCTGTTTATTGTTGAAATGTCAACTTCAATGCCGTTTGCTGTGTGCAAGAACAAGAAAGAAGCAGTTTTCATTGCGACTCCATCATACATCTTCGCTTGATTAATCGAACCGTCATAAATAAAGCAATGTACCAGTAAAGTGCAATTGTGGGTGATTGCGGTTGATATCAGCTCTTTATTGATGGACACCGAGACGTGGCTCGTAAATTGCCACTTGCATATGCATGTGCGATTGGCAACGGTGCAGTCGGCCCGTTATGACTGTCCCCAACCTACGCCGACACAATTAACGGATGTTATGGCATTTTTTTTACAACATTTTTCTTTTATGAATGGCATGATTGATTGAGTTCTGTACAATTCGTGCCAGGTATTTTTGGTTATTGTACTTTGTGACCCAAAATGTATTACTGTTATTCTTTAAATGGAATGCGTTAAACAATGTTGTTGGTTCAATTAAATGTGTAAAATACTTAATTGAAAACAAAATAAGTTAAAAGTTAAGCTAGCATTGGAATAAATTCCAACGACCAAGCAAATAAAGTCGTTCAGCTCTACAGAGCCAACTTAAAGCCTATAAAGCTAATGTTCACATTTATCGAAAACATTCCAAAGATAGAGTACGTTTGTTTTTGGAAAGTGAGGATGAAACGATAATCCAGGCAGTCCGTCCATCAACGATTCATATTTATTGAAGCGTTTATCGCGGGACCGATTTAGCACAAAAAGTAACAAAAATATTTTCGATACATATTTTGCTGAGATAAAATCGTGATACCCGGATCAGTGCTCTCAGGTCTGCGTACGTAGGATACTGAACAATTTTAATCCAAACTATGTAGGTACCGTGCATCCCATTGCACAATGGGATTGACATTCGCTTTGGAACGAAATGCTGGGAAATTTTTCAAGCTCCGGCGTGAGTGACCACGGTCCGATGACAGTCGAACGCCAATCAATATAGGTACTAGCATAGATAAGCTTATGTCTTTCTGAAACTTGCAACTGCCATGAGAATCCGATATATTGCAAGCCTAAAAATCATTTATCATATGTGGAATTTACCATACTCTTAGGTTGCTTTTCCAGTAAAAATGTGCGAGGTAGCGAGGCGGTGCGCGAGGAAAAAATCCACGAATGTGATCACTTCAGCTCCCTTGCCACGCTTAGCCCAACTCTGGTGATAAAGTACTTCTTCATACCAAAAAGCGAAAGATGTGTGCGAAAGACGCGAGCGAGGAATATATGTGACCGAGCACAGCTGAACAGCCTTGTCACGTTTCACAGAGGTACTCTGTATCGAGAGAGCGCAAGCAACTCGCACAGCTTTGGAAAAAAAAGTCACACGTTACTAAAGCGCCGCTCCGCATCTTCACCCCACCTAGCTACCACGGACCTCTCAAATCTCTGGAAAATCAACCTACATCACCTTTTCCTGAAACTCTCGTAATATAACTTAAACGACTTTTAATTAACCTCGCAATAGGATTCCACCAAATGATAAGCATAAAACTTATTAACTCACTTCATACATCAACCTGATTGATCCACTTATCTTCATCAGCGATGCAATCGGTCGCACAACTGACAAGTGACAACTATTACATAATAACCCTGCTGCGGCGTCGTGTGTACACTAGCTAGTCAGAGCCACGTAAAAGCTGTAATCCGGTTGAACGACACGATCCTGTTAACGCAATCAAATGTTGACGCATTTAAATGGACTTGTGGAACAAACGTCGGGAGTCGCGTAGGAGTCGATCAGAGCTGTTGAACGAATAATTACTCCGTGTTTCACTAGAAATGTTTGCTTATCGAGAAATCTTTAAGGCTTACGAGTGTGCACACAGCTAATGATATCATTCGTTTCGTATAACTTCAGGTTATGCTCGCACCTGATTGTCATTGAACCTGTTTGCATAATAATCATGCAGAACTGGTTTCGATGCGATAGCTGATTATCGGTTACGATGTTCTCTTGACAACTGAATTTTCCACACTGGTGTCCTTTATACTTTTGCTTACTCTTTCTGGCAGATTGATAATTTTTAAAGCTATCTCATGTCAAAGACTACCTGACTTTTAGATTGATTTCACAGGTACCTTAACTTAATCAATTTTATTTATCGAGGTTAAGAGCGTCGCATGTGTCGTGTGACGCAGCAGTGTTGGTCAGTCCGTTACGTCTGTGAGGCCTATTTGCAGGCCGCCGCGCCAACCGGGCCGGACGGCCGGTCGGTCGCACCGGACGGCCCGCGCCGCCAGCGGGTTAACCTCAATGCAACGTGTCTTGTTGACCGCCCGTAATTGACCTAAATCTCGAGACGAACTTGGTAAATAAAACAAGAGTAAATATTAATGTTTGTGAGGTTAGTGGCGTGTATAAAGAAGGCTGTTTATTTGAATGTTTCAATTGGACAACTTTGCTGATTTAAAAATAGAATGAATAACGAAATGACAACTTATCCCAAAAGAAATGATTTTGTTTTAACAGCCTTAAACTGGTTGAATATTAGATAAGGGCCTCAATTAAACTTAACATCGCGAGCTTAAAACGTTGATCTCACTACCGCAAGTAGGAACATATATTGGTTAATTGATTATTGTATCACTTTCTTTTCCCGCCAATTAACGTAGCCTAGCAACAGCAGAGACCTCAGGGAAATATCACAGCTATACCAACACCGCTAACAAATCCTTTTGCTCTTTGTACACTTCAATATTTTAAAAATATCGGGAAGCAGAGATAAAGCTCGGTAACTGAATTTGTTGCATGACCAATCGCAAACTTCCCGGAAAAATAGATATTTTAGGACTTCATAGTTGAAACAAAATGAAAACATTTTTCCGATTTGCTGTAGAGACCGACGTTCATGGAATATCATTGCTTTCATATATTTTAAAACAAGATCTTAGAATAAAGATAGTGTTTACTGTAATAACTGTTTGTTAGTTTAAACATGTTTGTAAAAGGTAGTGTTCCGATTACTATTTATTATTCTGTTGAGAGAAAACTACACGATCGCTGAGTGTCACAGCATAGACTAGTTTTTATCCTGAAAAAGATGCGGGTCCTGAAGGATAGACCACACGAGCGTTTAAGATTCCTAAGCTACATATTAAAAGCACAATCAAAAATATAGTGGATAATGTTTAAAAAATCGTTATGATATGGGTTCAAATATCACAACTCTATCTTAACACTCATTCATGTATCGACGAAAAACGACGAAAGAATTTACTGACGTAAATCGACAAAAGGATTTACTGACCATAGACCAGCTTTGAATTTCAGAGAGCAAGCGCCATGACAGTAAGTGACGGACAGCAGATTACGGATATCTCATCGAAACGAATCGGATCGGATCGCGACCGCTTTGACAATAATCAGAGTGGGCACAGAACTAAAATGGACTTGAAACGGACACGAACACGAACAGGGACCCCTATCCAAGATTACCTGTTGAGACGTAATCAAGTCTTTTGTAATGTGTTCCGAGTTTCCTACCTGATTGGAGGAGTAAGTTCTAGCTTTAAGAATTCGAATTTAATTCATATTTATTTAACACTTCACGCACACAAATTCTTAAATTTACTTAGCAGGTTAATTTTCGAATGGAATTCTATGTACTGAAAATTCGGAGAAAAATCAAGGTTCGCTTATTTCTTTACTTGCCTTTTGTAAATTAAAGAATAACCTTATCTAAATTGATTACCTGCTGTAGTATCTACTGGTTCTGAGTGTGTCATAGGATAGGCCATAGTAATGAAAATGTTGGTTTCACTGAGCGACAATAAATAAAAATAGCCGACTACAACTTAATGGGTATAAAGGTTCTGCCTTTATACCCATTAAGTTGTAGTAGTAGTAGGTTGATAATGGAGAAGAAGAACAAACACAACTTTTTTAGTCCAGAAGTGTAACTACAAAGTGTCACTTCACTTTATATTTCCTCCACTCTTTAACATGATAACAAACGAGTACCGTATCGTTCTTGTTTATTTATAATCGCGTCGCGACGCCACAACAGACTTGGCTTCCCTCCAACTCCCATTTTTTAAGGAATTTATTTCAATTCACGTATTTTGGCTTTTGTGTTCGTGTGTCGTTCAAATGATTGGCAATAATGCTGAGTAACAGTTATTTAATCGGTTTGTTTGTATTTCGATGTGTGGGAAAATTCCGAAATCTCGATCTTTATCTGACTAAAATATAAGATTAAGATCAAATAAAATCTTAATTTTATATTGCTGTTATACGAATAATTTGTAATATTATTTTTAAAATCGCCGTTGGTTACCTAAATAAAATTACTTGGATATCTTCCTTGGGAATTGGCAAGAAGAGGCTCAGAGGGAACGGCGGCTAGACATAATAATATCCGAAAAACTAAACCAACAACCAACTAAACTTAAATTAAAATCCGATATTTAAAACTAGTCGAACGTGTCATCGCGCTAAACCATTACATTTTATATTCGGTCTGATTCGGTCCAATATTTTATACCCCCACTAGGCCGCCTATTACGGTGAATTTAAACTGTCCTTACTGGCTACCCCACAAGGCTCTCTGCCTATTGGTGAAATTTCGATGTATTTATTATAGGCAGACCTTTACCTAACCCTTCTGGAAATACAAGCTTGATAATATGTATTTTAATTAAGTTACAATTACTACCAAATTTTACCAAAATTACAGTCTCATAGCCTTCATAATCATCAAAGGGTGACATAATAGCCCCTGCTCACCCCCTAGCCACGACAATTCACCGGCCAGCAATTAAACGTGAATGTGAAGCGAACAATCGCAAAGGGCCGGAGAGTAATCGATCATCCACAGTTCGACAGGTCATCTGTTGAATACGACCCTAACGTCCGAATCGTATTCGAAACGAGCCGGTTTGATTGGCATATGTGATAGTCGCTAATGGCTGATAAACTGGAGAAATGGGCGGTTGTACCCATAAGCTTACTTGGAGCTAATATTATTGCGGTGTTCCACAGGGTTCCGTTCTAGGGCCGCTCTTGTGGGACATTGGCTACGACTCGGTGCTCCGCGCCGACCTCCCTAGTGGCGACAGCGTGGTCTGCTACGCTGACGACACGCTGGTTCTGGCGCAAGGAAGGTCGCACCAGACGGCGGCCGACGCTATGACACGCGGGGTTGTGACAGTAGTTGAGAAAATCCGGCAGTTGGGTCTGGAGGTGGCCCTACACAAGTCCGAAACCATGTGCTCCCATAGTTCTCGGAACACGCCACCATCCACCACAATTGCGGCAATAAGTTCCCTCTTTGAGGAGTGGCTAGAGCGGCGCCATGGCGTCCTCACCTTCCGTCTGACGCAGGTACTCACCGGACACGGTTGTTTCGGGAGATACCTGTTTCGGATTCGGCGGGAGAACACACCCGGGTATCAACACTGTGAGGGTCACCCGTAAGACATGGTGGAACATACGGTGGAGGTCTGTCCTGTTTGGGAAGAGCACCGCCGGGTCCTCGGCGAGGCGATCGGCGGCGGTGACCTCTCGCGACCGGCCCTGGTTCAATCTTTGGTCCGGAGCAAGGCGGCATGGGAAGCGGTCACCTCCTTTTGCAGTAATGCTAGCGAAGGAGGAGGTCGAACGTCCTAGCCACCGCAACAGAAGAAGACGCCCGAGCGTCGAGAGTCGCAGGGCGATTCCCGGCCACCGTAGGCGCAGGCCTGCGGACGGCGAGCGTTGGGTGGCTCGCTGTCCAATCAGAGCCATGCCCGGGTCGACAGCGCGTTGTGTTCCACGCGCGCCTCAAAGAGATGTCAGCATAGAAGAAGGGGTCCGCTAGGGCCAGTGCCGGTCAGGGTTGCGGAATTTGTTCGAAAGAGTCACCGCGGCTCTGGAACGCCAAGAGCACTAGAGGAACACGGATGGGTTTTAGTCAGTAAGAGTTTGACACTCCCTTCCGCTTCGCCCAGAGCGGGAGGAGTCATTTGATGATTTCACATCCATAAAAAAGTGAGTATTTTGAACTATTCTGAGTTTGTTAATCACCAATTTTAACACTGAAGGATCTTTTTCTGTAGATAGAGAAAATTTGTTGCACCCTTAGACTGATTTCAGCAGTTTGCTTACACGCAGAAGCTAAGAAAACATCTTTAAAACTTTAGAACATCGATCAAAATCATGCAATTAGTATCTGATTTAACAGAAAAAAATATTTTATGATAATACCCATAAAGGTATTATCATAACTTATATTTTTTTCTTAAATCATCGAAAAGCACCGATAAACCGTAATTTCAACAAAATAAAACATTACAATGCTATCGGTTGCCAAACAGCGATATCAAATACTTTGGTACCTAACGTACGTAAAAGGAGTAAAGCGGTAAAACTTCAAGGCGATTGGACCGCCTCAAAAAAGATCTGCAAACGAATCGCGTAAACGCCTGATTTCGGATACCTTTGGATCATTGCGGAGATCAATCCGATTCCGATCGCTAGTAACGATGTGACCTTAGGGTATTGAACTGACGAGCTGTTTAGATGTAAGTTTATCGTTTGAATCTCCGCTATAAAAGCTGCTGATACGACCAAATGCAATACATTTGGTCGTATCAGCAGCTTTTATAGCGTAGATTATACAACATAGAGGCACCTAAATCATGGTCAATGCTTAAGCATTTCATAATCTAGGCAAATATCTCATGATCACAGCACGCCAAAGGTTCCTTATCAATTTACTCTAATTTATTCATGATTTCGTACCGTTATCCAACTGACTTTCAAACCTCAACAAACTTTTTCTTTGTAGAATAGAATACTCTTTATTATGTACACCGTATAAGTTACAGAAAAGATAGATGAGGTATTGCTTGTTAGCATTCCTACTCTATGCTGCGTCATTATGTCATTTGAAGTTTAAAGAACTTTGTGATGAGAAGGTCCCTTTTTATTGGCCATAGAGTGAGAGTGATAACGACCTGTCAAACAGATTCCTTCTGCTTGTCACTTTAAAAACACCTCGTACCTAAAAAACATTCAAATTCAAGTCGCCATATCATATCTATCAGCGACACTCGATGTCGACAAACTTGTCAAAATAAAGGAATATAGGCTCTACAAAAAGGGTGATGGCGATTGTCGAAATGCCAAAATATAAGGCACAGATCACGTGACATATCGACAGCGTTTGTCAATCCCATTTATTTTGACTGTTTCCCAATAAGGGCTACCTTTTTTGTACTCAACAGTTGGCGCCACTGTCGAGTAAGGTTCTTAGTTATAGCATTAAAGTTGGTATTACGCGCATGTGAACAAAGTTAGAAAGAAAATAAAAAAATATAAATAAAATCAAAACAAATTAGTAAATAAACTCGCGTAAATAGCCGTAGTCGCCGTATTGTGTTGGCCGGTGCCGTATGGTGCCGTACAAGAATAATACCATTCCACTTCCACCACTACCAGACTAAGGGACTTGCCAGAGAAAGGGCAGCAGCGTTCTCTGTAAAACTCAACACCATACACTGCGATCGCCAACCCGCCTGCCAAGCGCGGCGATTATGGCAACCCCCCCCCCTTGGGGGAGGCCTATGTCCAGCAGTGGACGTCTTTCGGCTGTTATGATGATAATGATGATGAAATAGCCAACCAACAGTGAAAATTGACATTTACAACCTCACGCTACACTAGCGCCTCTAGCGGCGAATTCAAACGCGATAGCCCTCATTGCGTTCGCCACGCTGGCAGAATGTCACTTGTCTAGAGCCTTAGGTGGCTTTGACGTTTTGCGACAGCAAACGCGTCTTAAAAATATGAGAATTGCCCCTCTGTTGAGTACTAGATATTTCTCAAAAGTAGATGTAAAATTAAGGTACGTACCAGTTCCTCAGGTGATCCCGGTTCCTTCATACCATTGCTCTTATCCGTGCTCCCCGTCTCTGTAACAATATAAAAGAAATATTATTTTAAAGCCACTTAAAACCGATACATTTACTCTTTTTTCTCTGTTAAGTGAAAAATTGACAATCCTAATTAAGCCGATTTTCGTGAAATTTTGTGTGTCGGTAGGTATGAGAATAGATGGTAAGCTTTTTTTTGCAAAACAACGTTTGCTGAGTCAGCTAGTATTATTATAATAAACAGACAAGATGTAGGAACTGAAAATGAAATACAAAGGTAATGCTTATTCCTCTTGTTTATTCGAACATATCTGCGAAAGGAAAGTAGACAAATACTAAAATATTTATTAAGATAAGGACAAGGAGTATAAAGATAACACTGAACTAAGATTCAGTCCATAGCCTGGCACAGTTGCACACCGCCCTATGAACGCGGGTTTCTTTCTTCCTTCTGTTGTATAGTCCTATTCCCAACAACCTTGGGGTCGGGTCCCAGTCTAATCGGAGCCGGACGCAGCTGAACACCAGTATTTGATACATGGAGATGGTCTGACCTGCACAACCCCAAGTAAATTGGGTTTCACGAAACCACATACAAAACTGGTGTGGAATTTTCTGGCTACGCATCTACGCTATAATAGAGTATTAGAGATACAGCTATAACCCAGTACAAACCGCAATTAAACCGTAATAAATTAATATAGAGGAATTAGAATAATGAATCTAAATCACAAATTTGTAATCCGAACTGGCGATAATGAATTGGAGCGTTACTTAATCTCGCTAAAACATTAATTAGCTGACCAAACCCAGTTTCATCAACCACATTTACACTGCTAGGGATATTAAATGTTTCTATATGAAGTGTGGTAGTTTAAACTTTAAATAGTAGCTTCTAGTCTACTACTCTAGAATCTAGAGTATAGAGAAAAGGTTCAAGAAAAGCTGTAGTTGATCACGACCAAAATATTTGAAAGATTTCAAGGAAGAACAAAATTGTAAATCAAAACACAATAGTAGGTATAGTGAAAAACAATAGTTATGCCTTTATCCTTTTTGACCATAATATTTAAAAACTCTTCTGATGTTGTGCCCTAAAGGTGACCATGCTAAAATGGTGGTATGCTGGAAGAGATTCGCGTAGCAATACCTAAGCATCAGCTTTGTGCCTGTTTTTCTGTTCCTTCTTCTTGAAATAAATAATGTTCACATTTTAAAATATAAAATACATATTTTAAAATGTGAACAAATTCTTGTAAAATACTGCCGCTAAATACTCACTGAAAGTATTTAAATTGTGCTACAAATTCAAGGCATCTAGCTGTTCTTGTAACATTTTCACACGTTATTAGATAATTTATAGGACAAGTTATTTTGCGATATTACGGAGAGGAAATTCCTTTCTTGTACGTACAGTCGGTTGCCATAAAAAAGTACCCATTGCAAGTGGATACATATCGCGGTACACTGAGTGTACACGTCGGTTTACAGTTTACACAAATGAAAACAATCAACGAGTCAATATTTCATCAAACGATTAATAACCGCAGAGTCGCGGTAAAACACAATTTGTACTTATTGAAAATTAATACAGTGAAGTGCTGGATAAATATTTATGATAGAAGTATCAAATGCATGTCAGGTGGAAATGGTGAAGGGCCACGTACTGTTGTGTTTTCTTAGTGTCGTGGTGGCCAGCCTTCTAGCGCAGTTGATTGGCTAGAAAACTCGTTGTGATATGACGTACGCCTAAACACATATGGTTGGTGGTGTATCCTACTCCACCACAACCCGAGACAGCTTTATTTTTGACCATATTTTCGTTATCAGTGCTCTTTTGGTAGACATTACTTTGGAAGCTAAATAATATGGAACACGTGCAGGTTTTATGAAATGATTTCAATTTCTTTGAACACGGTACAAATCTTCATTTGTATGTATAAAGCTTACTTTCGTGTCTAAGACTTTTAGAGAGTAACGTAAACCACACAGGTTTTCGAATATACCTGTGAAAGTGGTACGTAATATTCTCGAAAATGCTTACAGATAACATCGTAGTGTGAAATGGTTTGATCCTATCAACAGTTGTTTCACATAAAATCTCTTTGCTAAATAATAAAGAAAGTTAAATTTTCTTACGAAGAAAAGTATATTTCTTTACTAAAATGAACTTTGATATGATCTAAGAAATCTTTAAGATGGCAGGTACAAGATTAAATTATCATCAAAGAGTTATATCCCCCTTTAGAGCTTGTTTGCTAACCACAGCGAGCTAGCACCCCATTGACACACTTACTCACTAAAGTACCGCGTCTTGCACGATACGAGTACACACTCGTTTTTCTTTTCCATTTTCCCCGACTCCGACATATTTTCCTCCAATTAAAATACATTAAAACGGGAATTGCATACTTGAAAAGGAAAAAAGCTGACACAGAGCCAGAGAGCGCGAACATGGAAACTGTTGATGCATTTTATACGAATTCTGGAACAACGTTTAATTGAAACGTCAAAAATCGTACATTAATTAAATCACGAGTGCTACTCGTACAATAAGGTACGGCGCGGAGCGCGCAAATTAGTGTAATACAATTTGGTAGAACAATGAGTGTCGGGAGGTCGCGGCTCGTGATAAACTATGGACGTAATAAGCTCGCGGTAACTAGAATTAATAATTAACAACACGAAATTATGGCTCTCGGTGTATCTGTTTGACGTTATATAACAGCCAACAAGCGTGGTCGTTCCTTGAGGGTGGGTAATTACTAAATGCTAACAAGTCGCTCAAGACGTTGCTATGTCAGAAATATTTTTAAGTAGGTTATGGGTCCGAAGCACGTAAGATACGGTTGTGGCTTTTCAGAAAGAAATGCTGGCTTTTGGTGGGGGCTGTAATTTGGCAATTCAACTACATTCATTGCGCTTTGACTCTGTCGAGCAGGTTCATTCGTCAAACCTATGAAGCAGTGGATAACAACTTTTCTTTTAATGTGATAGAAAGTCTCACGCAAGTCTGGTTTGATAAGTAGTGTTTCGTGATTACGCCTGCTTCTACAAAACAAACGAAATGGCCTTCTTACATCACTCTAAGCACTAAGGATGTGTTAATTAAATATTGACTTACAGTAATTTATGTAAATCTCGTTAATTAAGGATGTAATTAACATTAATTTCGTGTTTGAAGCGTGTGTATATCTTAACAAAACTGGTTATTTTAATTGCAGTGAACATTTTAAAAGTGTTGCTCTGAATAGCTTTAAATCTTAGGAATCTTAAGTAAGTTAAGTATTTTAAACTTCAGATATTCCTCTTTTAACAGGCTAAAGAGGTGTTCCTAAATAATAATTAAATTAATAATTTAAAGGCTTTTTAACATAAAGTCAAACTTAGCTAGATCATACATATTGAATTGACATTAATTGAGATATACATAAATAACTACCATACATATAAATCAAGGATTTACAGTATGTATTTTAGGTGATTTTTTCCAATTTAACCAAATGAAAAATTGAGCGCTTTCCCTTCCTATTTAAAAGATACAACTTAACAGTAAATAGATTCGCATTTTAATAATTAAAAACGTTTTACAAAATATGATACCTACGTTAAAATTCACGCCGCGGGCTGCGGGCGTCCGCCTCGGAGATACGAATTTACTTATAACGTAATAATGAAAAATATTACATTCCTGATTACGTAAACACTTTTAGGGAACATTTTTACTAGTGATGAACAGCCTAGTCAGAAAAACTGACTATCTGGCCACATATACAGCCGGAAAAAGTTGCCAACTAGTCGGCAATTAATACGCTAGTATTTTGATATTGCAGTTGTTAAGAAAACCTTAAATGTGCAATTTTTAATGCAACGTAAATATTCTTATTCTATAGGAAATAAAAGAAATATGTTTATTGCCAGACATTAGAAAAACCCAATAATAGAAGGTACGAATCTAAGTGCTGTACTGTCTATCTATCATATTTAATTTAGTTGAAATAACTAAGACATAAAAAATAGGGTACAAATTGAAATAGACTGACTAGTCGCCGAGTAGTAGTGAAAACCGAGTATCAAGTCATATCAGTCAGCGATTTGTCCGTTCGGCAGTAATTGGGGGGCTGACAAGTCATCTGGGCCCCAAGTCAGTGGTTGACTTCTGAAAAGTCATAATGACGCTTTTATATCCAGTGGTCAACCACTGACACTCCATTGAAAGAAATGACATAGAATCTTGTCAAAATCAACCATTATGAAATCAATGATAGACCATTCTGACACTATTGTAATAGCAGACTTGGGGCCCTGGTCGGTTAGTCTGCCAAATACACAGTCGGCACATCCCTAATTTTTGCCTAACTACATATGTTATATTTGGCCTCAGGTGATTATTAGGCCGTTCTTAATCATCAAATACTGCTAATTGATGGGTTAATTGCGTAGATACAAAGGTAGTATATTAGGTTAGGCGTTACCTCTAGTCTCTAATTAATGGAACTTATGTTCGTATTATGGCCAAAATAACAACAAGCAAGTAGTATAATATTAGGCACACTCTTTTTAACGTTTTAAAAACACACTGTATTCATCTTTTTGTTTTTACCGTTTTGTTTGTCCTGTGTTGTGTGCGTTAAGGTTGTGCGAAATAAGTGTTTTTCTTTCTTTCTTTAAAAGGAGTCGATTGACATCACATACCTGATCAGTTCCCGAGCTCTTAGAAATTCAGTTTATTCGATTCAAGTTCGACGAAGGAACACAGTCCCTATAAGGAATACTGAGTACTATAAATCGGAGCAAATCAGTTTTGTGCAAATTAAAGTTAATGTCACCAACAAGCGGAGGTTAATTTGTTTCGATTCACCGCCCTGAAGCGACATTGATTACGTCACACGCAGACCCAATCAACCCCTTTGTATACTCACAAATTATAACAGGGTTTACATTGAGTGTATTGCTTTTTAATTTAATATTATTTAAGTTTGTTAGAAAAGATGAGGAAAACTCAAGATCTCTTCAGCGTCAAGACTAAAAAATCTTGGCAAAAGAAGCGACTTGCACTTGCCCTGGTTATTTTTTAATTGGCTGGGTTTAAAATGTAGAAAAACTTACATGTCTTATCTATACTAGATAATATTATTTTTTATTTATTAAAACTTTAAGCGCTAGTAAAAAACACTATACAAAGTTGGACTTAATGCCTTAGGCAGACGAATGCAGTAGTAACTCGGTGCGTCCATCTTGCTATATGCTTGTTACCTCTTCATGTCTTAACGCCTGAACGTATTTAGATGAAACTTGGTTTAGGACATAGGATACTGCTTACTTATGTTCCCTTGTGATGATTTTCGACTTTTTTTTCTTTTTTATTTGAGATGGGTTTACTCTTGACTCTAGTCTTGGTCAGAGATGACAGAGACAATAAGTCCTGTTCACTCTGACTTTAAAGAAACGAGGGTTGTAAGGACTTTCATGAAACAAATCATTCGTAATATCAAAATAAATGCTTAACATTTTTCTTTACTTGTCAGGTAGAGCCTATTCAATTAATGATCCGTCCTACAAGTTTGTCATATACATATTGACAAACGTGCTATTTTATTATAGAAAAGGGTAGGCTGCAATAGCCTAATTACTCACAGCAATTATCGACCACCTGCATACGAGTCAACGACTTGCCACCAGCCTACCCTGTCTAAATTTTAATCCTTTGACAGATAAAACCAGGCTAGCGTGTTAGTTGGCTGGCAGGTAATTACCTAGATAGGTGTGCTTTCAGGAAATTCCGCTATTACAAAACACCTAGTACGTAGGTTGTTTCTAGCGCATTCATCACACGATACAAAGCTTTTATTAATACTTGATTGGTAGAGAATATTAAGATTTATTTATTACTAGCTTCTGCCAGCGGCTTCGCCCGCGCGTTGTCCCTAGGGAACATATTCCCGGGATAAGTAAGTATATAAGTAGCCTATGTCCTTTCTCAGGCTCTAGACTATCTGTGTATCAAATTTCATTGAAATCGGTTCAGTAGTTCTGGCGTGAAAGCGCGACAGACAGACAGACCGACAGACAGACAGAGTTACTTTCGCATTTATAATATTAGTAAGGAAGTAAGGATTAGTAATGAGTAATAATTAGTATATTAGTAAGGATAGTAAGGATTATTAATAGTTTTTTTTTACTTCGCAAATTTTCCCAATCAACCTTGAACCTAAAACTTTAGCAATAAAGTTGAAAATCTATTAAATAAATTTAATAAGTTTGACAGATTGTCGTAGCTTGATGTGCTGGCGTCTGTACGTTGTTTTCATAATCTTCTTCTTATCGTGTGGGCAGTAAGGTCTAACGACCCTACACACCCTAGTGTCAGAGTTTCTAAACCGCCTCAAGGGCCTCTGACATGGTTTATTTGACGGCCGCCATTTGGCGGCCGGGACCACCGGCTTAAACGTACCTTCCGAAGCACGGAATAATTTTTTTATCAGACAATCAGGTGAATCAAGCCTGCAATGTCCTAGCCAAACTGGAAAACAACTTTACAAACTATGTTTCTTCCCGTGGGAATCGAACCGACGACCATCGGGTCACAAGACAGACGCCTAAACCACTCGACCACGGACGCAGTTTTCATAATTGGAGGTATTCCATGAAGCACACCCAAACGAAGCACACCCAGACGAAGCACACCTAAAGTATTCCACTTAGCACACCCGTAGGTGGGCTTCAAATAAAAATTTAAAATAATTAATTTCCTATTCCACGAAGCACACCTACGAATATCACTCCCACTTGCTTAGTACGGAGAATAAGAAATAAAAATGTCGATAGAAGAAAATATTTATTATTTAAAAGACTAACTTAAATTTCTAACATCATTCAGTTTCATAATAATAATGTGACACAATATTTGTCTTTTTTGTAATCTTACTTTAAAATCACAGATTGTTTCATAATTATCTTTCCAAAGAAATAATTATTTTTTAACTATTTTTCTATTATTTTCCTTTTTTGTGCTCTTAATAAAATCACAGATTGTTTCATAATTACAATATTTTCTTCTATCGACATTTCTTAGTCCCCCGCACTATGCAAGTGACATTCGTAGGTGTGCTTCGTGGAATAAGAAATTAATCAATTTATTTTTTCATTTGAAGCCCACCTACGGGTGTGCTAAGTGGAATACTTTAGGTGTGCTTCGTCTGGGTGTACTTCGTTTGGGTGTGCTTCACGGAATACCTCCATAATTGCAACCTTGGAAGGGGGTCTTTTATCAATAGCGAATAGGTTATTTCTAGGCAAGCGTGCTCCATCGTCAAGCACATCATAGCTTTCCATCAGGTGGGATTAGGCTCAAACGCAAGCATATCCTAATCCTAATGTGTAAAATTCTTCTGTTATAGAGTGAGTGACTGACTGAATGACTGACAACGCGCAGACGAAAATACTGGTCGTAGAAAGTTCAAATTTGGCATGTAGCATCTCTATATCTCTGTCTCATCTCACTACGTAGGGGAGCACTAAGAGAGGATTTCCCGAAATTCTTACAGGAACGGGAAAAAACGAGTTATGCGCGTACGAAGCCGCGTGCATAAGCTTGTCAATAACAAATCTAAGAAAATGAAGTTGTTCAGAACCTTGTCGAGGTTGGCGATGCTTATTTTACAAAATATTGTCAGAAGTATGTTCGTTTCTTAATTCATTAATTGAATATAGAACTCACACGACTCCATGTTTTTCGTTCGTTTCAATTTTAACATGCAAATTAGTGTTCGGCAATATAGTGATTATTAGCTGTAATAAAACTGTATCTGGCGGCACTGTAATTATTTACCAGTGATATATTTACTACTGATTAATTAAAATATAAATGTGTGGGCGTTTCCCATCACAGGAAAGGTTTCTACGTCAGAGCTTTATTAATTCAGGGTGGGTTATTTACTGTTCATTACGTTGTTGTTGTTGTTCTATTAGTAACGAAATGGTTAAAAATAACAGACCAATTTTGAAAATTAATATGTACGTATATTTAACACTAGCTGACCCCCACAACTTCGTCTGCGTCACATGTTTAGGGTTCCGAACAAAAAACGGAACCCTTATAGGATCACTCGGGTATCTGTTTGTCTGTCTGTCCGTCTGTCACAGCTAGTTTTCTCCGGATCCACTGGACCGATTCTGTTGAAATTTGGTACACATATGAATTATTAGTATGGGGGTCACTTTTAAGGGGCAAACTAGAAAATTAAAAAAAAAAAGTTTTTTGAACAATATCGTGTGACATATCAAATGAATGGGCTTACTGTGAGAGTCTTCATTATATTTTTTTTTTTTCATAATTTTAAAATAAATGGTTTTGAAGTTATTAAAGAAATTAGACGAAAAATGACCATTCCCCCCTTATCTCCGAAACTACTGAGCCTAAAATTTTGAAAAAAAAATGGAGATACTAATAGATCCACCTATAGATTACAGGCAAATCTATAAAAAGTCTATAGTGTTAAAATAACATGTTAAAAAAGTAAAATTCGTTCGGAACCCTTTGCACGCGAGTCCGACTTGCACTTGGCCAGTTTTTTCATTAACGCTCTGCTCCTATTGCTCGTAGCGTGATGTTATTCAGCCTTCCTCGATAAATAGGCTATCCAACACTAAAATAATGTTTCTATTCAAACCATAGTTCTTGAGATTAGCGCGCTCTTCAGCATTATAATATGTATTAAGTATGGAAGTAAAGTCTAGGGAAGTATATAATCTGGACGAGTAAAGCAGAGGTGTACTACTAGTACATTTCACCTATTATGTTTAAGTGCAGTGTAATAGGGGCGAGCCAATTGCCATCAACCAACCGCAACTTCAAACTTTGGGCTGCTAGCAAGAAATTCAAGACAGAAAATCCAATAAGAATTTGCCCTGACCCGGTACTCGAACCCAGGACCTCACATTCAGCACTAGCGTTTACACTAAAAACGAAAACTCTAAATAAGTTCGTCTAAAGCTGAATTTTAAGTCACCGTGATATACCTACAAGTGTCATTACTATCGACTTAGCAGACAAACTAAAGTGTTCCCCTTTTTTTCATGTTTATTTTTATATTAGGGAATTTAATACAGTTATACATGCCAGTCCTATCGGACCTTATAAATATGTAAAACGTAACAACACAAACTTAATTAAAGTACCTATGAGCAGCTCTAGAGTTAGGTGACGACAAAATATGATGGAACATGCTAACATCGTACATGTTTATTTCAAGCTCTCTAAGTTGATCCTCTCTTGCCTGACTGAACACTCCGTCAATAAATGTATACCACAAACATCACAATTATGTGAATCAATTTTTTTCATTAAAAATCCAAAATTATTGTATCCAGATCTCAGTCTGTGAGCTGTAAAAATCATTTTTTTGCTAAGCCTAGAATAACAAAACCACGGTACATGAGCCCCCTTGTAATGAAGACTTCAGCTACAGGAAGGTACCTACATAGGACGTGCCAGATGACTATTGAATTGCCTACAAAGACCACAATAACCCGATTCTCTCACGGGACTGTCCGTAGATAACGGAATAGACAGATTAGTTGCGCCATCCGCTGAGCCAGCCAAGCCGGCACGGGAAGTCAGAATGCGACTATGGTGAATTATAGGTATGGTGAATAATACCTATATAATGCTTATACAGGGTAGATTTTTGATGGGCTGTACTGTACTACACGTTGAAAAATGTCGTGGATACGATGAATTTATCAATACGAAATGAATGGGAAAAATCTTTGACGATTTGTATGGGAATTTTTTGACGATCTCTGGCTTTTCTTGTAATCTTACCTTAAACTGTTCAGATTGAAATTTGATCTTTATTAGAGACAGGATCGTATAATCGGTGTAAAAAACTGTTTGTGTCAATTGTCAATTTTTTTTAGGGTTCCGTACCCAAAGGAATCCTATTACTAAGCCTCTGCTGGCCGTCTGTCCGTCTGTCCGGTCGACAATTGAAATTTTCACAGATTGTGTATTCCTATTGCCACTATAACAACAAATAATAAAAATTAAGGCTTGTGGTACGGCACCCGGCCGTTTTTTATTATTTACGTATGTACACACAGACCACTTAAAAGAGAAAAAAAAACAAATATAGATGGAAGAGAACAAAGATGCTGCTTATTTTTGCGTTGAATGTAGTTCTGAATGCCGAGTCTAGTACTGCAGTCCAATATAGTCTACTACTCAAAACGATAAGAACAATCGCTTAAGAACGTTTTCCAATAGCTATAATGGTTAAGGAACTTGCCCTTACTGCCCCGTTACAACCTGTATATGTTACGCTGGTCAGCTTAGTTAGTTAGCTAGTTATTACAGACTGGCTTCCGAATAAAGCGGTGCCATTGTATTTGCTTACTTGTCTGCGGTGGTTTATACACGATGGCTTAAGTGAACTAACATTGTTATTCTAACCGATTAAGCGTTAGTCTCCAATTAATCAACAAATGAACTAAAAATCCCGTTGTGGTAAATTGAATAGAAAAAACGACTTACCGAATTTCGAATTTGTATTTAGGTTAGGTTAGTTTGTCAAACTCTAGCCTGGGAACCTGATAAAAATTAGGATTTTGAGTTAGGTAAGTAAGACCAGAGCCTATTCTACTAATTTCAGCAACGTTTGCATTCGCATGTCAGTCACAATCTTCCAAAAAAGCCTGAATTTTCCCTACATTTTTGACAGAATGGGAATACGAACGTTGTTAAAAAACTGGCCAAGTGCGAGTCGAACTCGCGTGCGAAGGGTTCCGAACGAATTTCATTTTTTAACATGTTATTTTAACACTATACACTGCTTATAGGTTTTCCTGTAATCTATAGGTAAAGATTTATTTTTTTCAAAATTTATATTTATATATATAATATTTCGTCTAATTTCTTGAATAACTTCAAAATAATTTATTTTAAAATTATGAAAAAAATATAATTAAAACCCTCACAGTAAGCCACGTTCATTTGATATATCACACGATATTGTTCAAAAAACTTTTTTTTTTTATTTTCTGGTTTGACCCCCAAAAGTAACCCCCATACTAAAAATTTTATGATTAAGGTAACGCGTCCGTATTTGGGTCATAGAAGTCAATAAGTGTACCAAATTTTAACAGAATCGGTCCAGTAGATCCGAAGATAACTGGTTGTGACAGATGGACAGACAGACACACGAGTGATCCTATAAGGGTTCCTTTTTTGTTCGGAACCCTAAAAATAGTAGAATTGACACTCAGATATTTGAGTTTGTAACTTACTTAAATAACTATTATAGGTTGAAACATACATCGCAGACGAATAACCAAACTAAAATCCGTTAGTAACACAAACAGTGCCAAATTTACAAATCGTAACCGATTACGTAACAATCGACACAGACAGATGACAATAGTGCTTGAACAAGTCTAAACTAACTATCACAGCGTTACTGGCAACACTGAAATATAGCCATGTCTACAGCGACACGTACAATTGTGCAAAGCCTACACAAATGTCATATCAGATTGTCTCGCTTATTGGCACAGCATAATGCCATATTACCATCACTGCACATTCTATACAGAATATGGTCTGATCCATCCACGATTGTACCTCAAGCTGCAATTTAATCCCAACTCTATTTATCAAAATATAAGGTGCATTCCAGGTCATAAATAGAGTTACAAAACAGACGTGCATCAAAACTGAGATTAGCTGATATATGGTAAAACAAAAAACAATCGTCGGTTTCGATGTGCTGATAAATAACGCTGCCATTTCTAAAGCGATATTTTGTGAGAATACGCTACGTAAATTGTATGAAATACATCATTTGGCTCCGCAAACAATCGTAACAATATAAAATTATGCTTGTGTAAGTTAGAATATCAAACCAATTGTAGAATTTACTGTGCAAAGTTCTGAATATTTCCCACGGGTAAACGTAACGTTTCCAAAGGTTCATGAATTATTTTGGAGTCTATTATATTATCAGAACCTATTCACCGATATTTACATTAGCACTTCAGAAAGCAATTATACGACATAATGGTTAAATAAATTACTACTTAATCTCACCTCCTGTTTCCTATAACCGGCCTATAAGTGTCTCTCTTAATGGCCCAGGCAAGCGGCTATAAAGCGCTGACTGATTACACCGATGAGACCATATAAACGCACTTTATTCGTCTCACGTCCTCTGCGAGCTTTTACAGATACTAATTCTACCGCTTCATGGCGAGTCTCGCCGCAAAAATAACGCCCGGTTACGTGTGACCACGCAAATTATATCATATTAACGGACTCTACAACCGTCAATAAAATTCTAACTCTATTACCGGCGAATAAAGTATAAATTCCGTCAAAGAAACCACCTGTCGCAATTTTATAACAGTTAAGTAAATCGTAAATCCGTCCGGTCCCAGGAACATTACATCACTAAGCGGAAACATTGTACGATTCTTTGCGTTGAGTTATGGTAACGTAACAAATCAGGGGTCAACGATGTCTCGGCGTCTCGACAGACGTCCTCCCGAACTGGTGCGTCGTATAAAACGGGTATAGTTTATGCAACTGACGATGGGAACCGCTTTCAAAACTTTCGCCGTCAATTAAAAAGCGGCTACCGCTTTTAGCGAGACACCCGGTCACGATCCACGCCGTGACCGATGACTTTCTGTTACGTAAACTACTATTGTTTTCTACTTTTAGCATCTGTCAAAGCTAGACTATTATGGGGCGGAATTGTGTCATAACTGGCTCATCAATCAATGTTACTGGACGTAGCGCACAATTAATCACAGCAGTGTAGGTACCTACACTATCTCTGGCACTGATTTAGTTTCCTCCGGCTCCGCAATATTGATTGAAATAGATTTAATCCAATGCTCCATTCCAATCTCGGCAAATCTCTATACATTTGATTTCGCTATAATAACTTCGATCATGGACTAACAAAGTTCTCCCATTACAGTATTAATGAATTCATATTTCCTTGCAATGTTTATTAATTAAAGCCGTTATTTTATGAACAGGATAGCGTGTTTGGAAGAAATTGACACGAAGTTGACGAAGAGTCAAAGTTCAGAGTATCATCCCTCACCTCAAAGTTAGGCGATACAAAACTGATCCTAAAGTTTTGAAAACAATATTACGTATCGAACAAAGAATAACTTACTGAGAGTGCAAGTATTGGAAATGTATCTTTGAATAAAGCTGGAGGTGATTTATGAGTATAAAGTTAAAAACTTTAAGAGGATAATGCATCTTGAACAACCACAGTCGTCTATTTGGCAGTTCTTTATTCGAGTCGCCTATTAGTTCCATATTTAAATGTGGCACCAATACAAGAATAACTCTGGCCTTGGTGCGAATATAACCAGCAAAATCCAGTTAGCAAGACTAGTAAATGTATTCGAAACATAGGCAGTCGGCACCCGCGAAGGGTCTTTTAATTATTACACACGTCAAGTCCATAAGCTTGTCGTAAACCCCATGATTCGTTTACCAGACATGTAAACTCATTAGCCTTACGAAACATAAACAAGTTATTACCATTTTAATGGGCGTGTAAGAGGCGAGTCAATATTGGCGGTGATTACCGATTCGACGCCATTCGTCATGAGGCTGTCACGATGCAGCCAATTAGTTCAGCGGCGAAAACTTCTGCTCAAATGTTCTGCTCAAGCTTTTGGTGAGGAATGTTTGGGGATGGCAATGTTTGTTGGTTTGATTAATAAAGCCAGGCGCAGTGAAAAGACGTGCTTGTGATTTATTTCAACCACGAAAACTAAAAATTACTCAACAATTCCAATTATTTATGTATTCATTTAAGTCGACCTATTTCTCATGGAGTCTCTCTCTTTCCAAATACTTTTTTCATAATAATCATATATCGAGACTTTTACCTATGTTTATACTATTCAAAATAACATTCATATTGTGACTTTACGAGTACCAAGAGAAATATCAAAACGTTCTTCACTTTTACGAAAGACGGCTGCAATTTAGCTTTTAAGAATTTCCGTTTTTAATCACATGAATTTCTCAACGAGGCTCGTGTTTGTCGAAGCGAACGAGGTGAGGCTAGCGGCGACATTCGCCAAGAAACCAAGATTTCGTCTCGTCGCATCTCTACTTACGGCCATAAGTGCCCGTATAAATAAGTATTTGGAGCAGAAAATGCATGAATCTTTTTCAAGTATAAAATATATTTTGAGGAACAATTTTGTACCTGTCTGACTTTAGATAATTTAATTGGAAACAGTACTCTCTGGCACTCGTAATTAAGCCTGCAAATTACTGCACTAGGTAAATGCGGCGTGCCTAGGAGAGGCATTAATTCGGCTTAGAGGCAATACGTTAACACACATCGCATGGAGATGTGGTACATTTGTGTAGAAAATATTGTGCACGATTTCTGAGTTCGAGGCAAAGTGAAACCAGTCAAGTGTAGCCTTATTTGCGACATCAAGCGAAGAGGATATTGAGTACACAACAAAGTAGTATTTTCCAATTAGCACCTCAAATGCCATTCGTATCCCACAGTTAGACGTGAATAATGAGCTCGGTTCTTACACCGCTAGGCCACGGTGCTCATGTGTTTGAAAAGGCGTATTGTTAGAGATCGTGTACAATGTACATAGTACGCGCATAAACTACACTAAGTGCTTATATTTACTTTAATTTCAATATGGAATACGGAGAAAAAATATCGTCAGTTGGGAGGAAAACGGAAAGAAAAGTGTATTTTTTTGCAGTTTGTTACGTTTCTTCTACAGTAAAATTGTTTTATTGTAAGTCTATAATGATAGATGCAACAATCTTAGAATTTATTTCTTAGATGCTAAGCGTTTCTTTTCTAAGGAAACTCTACGATTGTTACTGCAGAATTTATTAACGAAGAGCACTTTCCCCCAATTAGGAAAACTTGTGTGGTTCCGTCCTGTATCAAAGTTGGAAAGTATTGACGTAGCCATTAGGTAGATAGGTAGATACTCTATGTAGGCATTCCAGTTTACCTTTCATGTTTAAAACATACTAATAAAAGATATTTATTAACGAGAAGATGCCTGGATACTATTTTTTAAACATTGAGCAACAAAAGCGAATGCAGTTTTAAAGAAATATGATCGTTGGAACCCTAGACTAGAAAATTTTTGAAAAAATAAACAGTAACAAAAAGCGAGTTAGGCAAAATGATGACATAACGAAACGGAACGTGTGAATGGTCCTCAACAAAAATGAAGGAACACAACTTGTATTTACAGAAAGCAACTTTTTGCATTTTTTATGTAGTTAGCAAGTCTATGTAAAACGTTGTTTGTGAAGAAGCAACGGACCGTTAGGAACCTCTGGAAGGTGTTGTTGTGAAGTTTTTCTCTTGGTTGACTTTGGAGTGACTATTTTTTTGGCCAAGCGTGACGTGACTGCTGATCAGCAAAGGGTCCGGGTTTAATCCCCAAATCCAGAAAACTGTTTTTTTCTATTGTTTAGCAATGTTACCCTGAAGTTTGGATTTTTGTACCGATGACTACCTACATCACAGCCCTAAATCTATATCCTTTCGTTCAGTGTATCCGAAGGTTGCCTTTGAGACTACCTTGTGCAATCATCATCATCATAACAGCCGAAGACGTCCACTGCTGGACATAGGCCTCCCCCAAAGGGGGGTTTTGCCATAATCGCCACTGTTGGCAGGCGTGTTGGCGATCGAAGTGTATGGTGTAAGGTGTTGAGTTTTACAGAGAATGCTGCTGCCCATTCTCTGGTGAGTCCCTTAGTCGCCTCTTACGACACCCACCCCCTTGTGCAATAAGACCGCCCATTCTACACTTGTCTTTAATTTTATAAATGTTCGTCCCGTGCTTATGAGGTTTGTTAAGTTAATAAATAGACTAACTAGTGAAATGTGGGTGAGGCACCTCTATTCATCTCTACCTACCCCTTAGGGTTCCATGGTTCCATACAAGCGTAGTATTAAGGGTTTGTGTGATTATAACTTTCTTATACTAAGTAGGAAGGTGGTCACCGGTACATTTCAAGGGTTCCGTCTAATATCCTTCCACAAGTGACGCAAGTTTTAATTAAAATGGCCGCCGTTGGTTTATTTGCGGTCGTAAAGTTGTATCTAAAATCCCCAGACGAGAATTAATGTGTGCCCATGTACGTATGAATGTTAGTGTTTCTTAGTGGGAAACTGACCTACTCGAAATTAGTATAACTGTTTCCTTCCCTCGGGCCTTGTATTCAATATCTTTGTACCAATCGTCTGAATATTTGGTTAGCAACAAAGATAATTTCGAATTGAATGCTGGATTTTAAGAGCTTATCTTCATTTGTTTTCGACTGTATCGAGCTTGGTATAAGAGTTTGCTTTTTTATCTGTAAACTGGGTTTGTAAGTAGACTACCATTATTCAGGGCGTTGTTATCTTGACTTCTTTAAAAAAAAAATTCCGTACCATAAGCCTTATTTTTTTTTATTATCCCACCCACACGCACTAAACGTTTTGGGACCACATTCATAGTGCGTACAGCTAAGGAGTGGAATTCCCTGCCAGAATCTGTGTTTCCAGATAGCTACAACCTGGGAGTCTTTAAGACAAGAGTGAATAGGTTGCTTCAAGGCAAACGTGCTCCATCTTCGACCGCATCATCGCTTACCATCAGGTGAGATTGTGGTAAAACGAAGCATGAGTAGTACCTAGACTTGTATTAAATAGTAAATGTGTGTACCTGAGGACCTTCGTACGAGTAAGCCACTTTCTTAAGTTTCTGCCTGACACATGGGGAAAAGCCATGTGTGGTCATAAAAATAAAAATAAAATAAAAATAGTTTATTTGCACCTTCAGGTAAAATACATAATTGCATGATTATGAATTACAATAAAAAAAGGCCTTCAGTTAAGTAAAGTTGTATGTTTGAGTTGCAGCCTTTACCTAAGCTAACATAACTTAATATCTTGTAAATATAGTCATGGTCATAGTCTATTCATACTTATCTCAAAGAAAACAAAAGGAATTTATAACCCATCAAAAAAGCGTAACAAAATCGATCAAAAGACTATGAAAACTTTCACAAACACCAATAAAGCTTGAGCATTTCCCTGTTATAATATATAACCCAATTAATAAAGCTTAGTATACACGCTGGCCCTTTATTAGCCATGAGGGTACAGTTGTAAACTAGCCCGGGAGCCAGGGACCATAGGCCGGGAGTCGGGATGATTATTGTTCCTTTATGCGGATTGTTGAACAAGGCAGTGATCATTGTTTGAGATTTGAACGTTACTATGTTGTTTGAAGCTTTGAAGCATTTTAGGGTCTAAGGGCAGCGGTTAATTAACAAGACAAATATTGGTTCTGTAGGTTTATTGTTATAGAATTTGATCGAAAGAGTCACCGCGGCCCTGACACGCAAAGAGAAAGAAGGAACACGGATGGGTTTTAGTCAGTAAGGGTCTGACACTCCCTTCCGTTCCGCCCAGAGCGGAGTCATTTGATGATTTCCCATCCAAATATAATAATAATAAATAATATATAATAAATTTATTTCTTTCACTAAAGTACTTATTATAATTTACAAATAAATGCTGTAAACAGTATAATGTACACAAAAGTTTTAGCATCTGGAGCCAAACTAGGAGGAACCTGTATTTCGGCTTACAGCGCAATCCCCTTGAATAACATAAGATAATTAAGTTAACTTAATTGCTAGCTTTTTACAAAAATATGATGTACTCTTAATTTATAACTTTGTCATCTGTGGCTGATCCTCTCTTTGTGTGTTATGCTAGATGAAAGAGTGAGTGTGAGAGGGTGTGTCTATAGTTAAGTGTGAGTGTGATATTCGGTATAGTTTATGAGTAGACGTGTTAATGAGTGAGATACGGTTGTATGAGTATAAGTAAAATAATATAATAAAATATGTGTAAATTTGCTAACTTGACACGGTTAGGAGCGGTATATTGTTATGGATGTCAAATGTCAATTATGCATACTAATATTATCAATGCAAAAGTGATCCTGTCTGTCAGTGTGTTTGTTTGTAACGTTCTTATGCCTAAACCACTCAACCAAATGATTTTTTTTTTCGATAAAGAATGGATCTTAGAGAAGGAAATAGGATCCTTTGTATGGGGAGTACGTTGAGATTATTACCAACTTCACGCGGTCGAAGCTGCTGGCTAAACCTAGTGCAATCTCAATTATATTAACGGATGTCACTTGATCAAATTCATAACGGTCAAGACCGAAGTAGGATTTGAATCTATTAAACTACCGAGAAAAATCCTAGTCAGTTCGAGCTTTGAGCAAAAAAGCGTCACAATATAGCGAAAGGTCAAGTTTATTATTATATGATCTTATGCCATCGTATCAATTATTTCATCCGCCCACGTAACTTTAGCTTTTCGGTCATCGCCCTCTACTGCAATTCTCGATGACTATTCGGAAGATACCTTGGTTTGCCTCCCACAATCTTGCCTTGTTATTTCATGCAAGTTTAAGTTCAAGTCAAAGTATGACATGAGTGATGTGAAAACAATCGTGTCCGAAATTAGGAACGTCGACAAAACAAAACTTTCTCCATTTGCCGTCACTATAATCTCATTATATATCTAATTTACACAATTATCGGCACATAATACGTGATCAAAACACGAAATAACTCTATCATAATAATATTCTCATAAATAAAGCGTGCTGGGCTTGCTGTGGTCCAGGAATTCCGCCCACCCACGCACCGGGCCTTAATCACAGATTACATGGCTAATAGGCTTAATCGATGACATTTGTTTGAAACGAAGCGGCTTGAGAACGATAGCCTCTAATGTATTATAAACCGATATTCATTTATAAGATAGTTATTCGATAGCAAAACGTCGGGACCTTCGTAAATATGAGGTATGTTTTTCAATTGAATCAAAAAGGTAGATTTTATTTTAGGGCATTTATATGACAGCGTTGATTCAAAATGGACTTTTGAATTACTTTTCTCGAACTATTTTTTTCTGAATGGGATATTTTCAAATGACTTCTCCCACACTGGGAGAAGCGGGCGGGAGTGCCAGACTCTTACTGACTAAAAACCCACCCGTGTTCCTTCAAACTGCCCTTTACATTCCAGGGCCGCGGTAACTCTTTCGAACAATTCCGCAACCCTGGACTTTTCTCGATCTTAACTAACTAAGTAGGTAACTAACTAGTTAAGTAACTAAGTAGGTGTATGCTCTTCTCTGTAAAACGTATTACATACGAACTTTTACATAGCTCTTTGTCGGTTTGTCCGGATGTCACGTCACATTCTCGGAATTCGACCGTTAATGAGTCAATCACAATTTAATTCATATCGATTGGTTCCCAACTTCCCATCACTAGATAAAATGTCCCTGATTTTTTGTACAATTACATACTCGTCTGACCGGTTTTTTTTTTCTACTCGTAATTACATCAACTGGTTCAAGCCACAATATTATATGAAGTGGATCTAATGATTCTTTGCTATAATTTATCGGTAATTTAATCGCTGATAAATTATGTCGTGCTTGTTCGAAATGAAAAATAAAATATCTTGTTATTTTATCTAATCCTGCTAGGGAGTTATTTCAAGAACCAGAAACATTTGCAAAATTAAATGTTATTTATACTTGCTTACGAGAAAACAACATAAAAATGTCCTTATAATTACAAAGCATGCGTGCACATACTGAATATAATATCATAAAAAGTCACTAGTAATCTCAGTTTTCCAAGCAGGCATAGAGACAGTAGCTCGGCCAGGCTGGTTCTAAGAATGCCGACGATCTTGCTCCGCAGCTTCATAAATATGGAGTTGGTGATTAAACGGCGTACTCTCTGAGTTTTTGTACGACACCCCCTCCCTAGCCGTCTGCCAGTTAAACCTTGGATTAAATCATGAGTTACTGGCAGACGGTATTTTTTCACCGCACTATCTGAATACAACCGCATGGCTCACTTCCTTTTGCTTTTAAGTTGGGACTGGTTTCATGATTAATCGTCTTGTATTTAAAAGAGACTATTGATTACAATAACACCATTAAGATTCTTGTACATTGATTCGCTTCAAAGTCAATTAATTCAGTAACCGTCAAAAGGATCTTGTTGTTTTTATTGTATCTGCAGACTCGCTTAAGCTTGTTCTGTTAGACCATACCCGTAATGGCACCCTTTAGTACTGAATCATAGGTCCCTAGAGCGATGTTAGTAGGCGTGCGCGCGGTGAAGAACCAAGACACGATGAACGCACCACCATTTTGCGGATACATACTGGAATTACTGGATTATTGCGCAAACGTTAGCAACCAAACATTAGTGGTTAGCTTAATCACCAGCAATGAAACTGATTCTTAGATAAATTATAGTTTTTACAGATTGCAAGTTACGGCTAACCTTTTACAAGGAGCTTGGTTTGTATTAGTTTGTAAGTTGCAGAGGAGATTCTATTATAGTTGCTCTGCGGATTTGTGAAGCAGAGAGATAAGGGCGTAAGCACATTGTCGGTAGCTGGATGTTAGGTGGGATAAATGTTTATACTTTATTGTGGTAGCATAGAACGCTGTTTGTATAGGTAATTAAATTACAATTGCAATTGAATTGAATCAAGAACAATGAGGGAAATGTCGCCTGATTTCCTTTTTCAAGTTCAATCGACGAATACTAACGTAAAAAAACATTACCTTCCAACCCAAAATAAAACGTAATTCGTCGTTTATGTAAAATAAACCGGAATCTCAATCGCGTCCCATTTGATAGCGATAAGTGGCTGCCTACACAAGCTGTTTGGCGTCGAATCAAAAGAAACATTCGATTCACCGCATCAGCGCGACTCCCTGAAGGCGCCTAGCAAAGGCTGAGACCGCGGAACTGGCGCCCCGGGCCGGGAAGCAATCTATTGCGGGACCTGAGGACCCATGCCTCGTTTGAACTACCTACTTAATACTTGACTGGATCACTCATCTTATTGATTATTTGATTCTATTGTTTCATTGATTAGTAACATTTTTTTAACCGACTTCAAAAAAAGGAGGAGGGTCTCAATTCGGTTGCATTTTTTTTGAAGTTATGTTTGTTACCTCATAACTTTTTGATGATGATGGGTTTGCTCTTGACTCTAGTCTAAGTCGGAGATGACAGAGACAAAGTCTACGATGGAGCGAGCTTACCCAGAAGGAGCCTGTTCACTCTAACTTTGAAGAGATTAGGGTTGTAAGCGTTCCTGTCATTTATGAACCGATTTGAAAAATCCTTGTTTTATGTGAAAGGATTAAAATTAAAATCTGTCCCATTTAAATCGGTTTAGTAGTTTGGCTTTCAAATCAAAATTGATGGAATTTGTTTACATAAGACGTATTTGGTTTGTCATCCAGTAAAAGAAATTGCGTATTTTGTTTTCCTACGACTATGCAGTCGTATTGTTGTAGGGTTCCTCTAAAAAGTGAAAATTAAAACTTTTTACAAAAAAAAAAAAACTTTAATTTTGGAATTCAATGTTAAAATACGAAGAAACCACCAAAAACACCGACTTCCGAAATTAAAGTTATTTTATGCCTTGTAGTGTTTTTTTATTTGGAAGTCGGTTATATTTATTTTTTTTTTAAAAAACGGGCCCAAAAAAGCTCTCAATATAATATACTATTTTTATCAATTTGATTCGTTTTGTACGTTCTTCTAGTTCCATTTAATTAGTGATAACATCGACATAACGGCTTAAACTACTTTTTTATTTATCTCCAATACCAGAATAAATAAATAACAGATTGAATAATTTGTTTTAAAAAATCCTTAAAAGCTGCAAAATATTAAAAGAGCATTCAAAAAATGAAAGAGCTTTATTTTTTTAAGCAATATTTAATTTTCTCGCCCGTATTTCATACGACCTCGATGGAAAGACGACACAATCAATTTTACCGTTGATCGTTTAGCTGTTTAATTACATTTTCTGTATTTTTAAACATATGATATGATATCTATTTTAACATCTTACACACTATTGTAACCTATGTTTACAAATAAAGACTATTGATTGATTGATGATGGAAACAACACGGGGATTTTTATATTCGTGACAAATAAAGACAGTTCTTTAAATTGACATGGCTTCGTTGAATTAATACTGATTAGCTTCCACCAGCGGCTTCGGCTTGTAAGTAAACTTGGAAATTATCCCAAAGGAACATACTCCCGAAAAAGGTTCTAATACAGGACGTGGTCCACCCGTGTGTCAATTTTGATCCAAATCCATACAGCTGTTAAACCGTGAATAAGTAACAAACAGACAGACACAGACAGAGACAGTTAGTGTCGCATTTATTTTATAAGTAGATATGGACATTAAAAAAAAATAACAAGCTGTTATAAAAGAAGATCAGGCACTAGAACGCAAGTGAACTAGCACAAAGTAATACGGATAGTAAACAGCGGTCTAAGCTGGCTGTGTACTTGTGCAAACGAAGCTGCGCTTAACGATTCCCTGTCTTGTAACCAGCCGCTGATTGGCAAAGTTCGATTGAATGTATCCCACATTCTTGTTTCTTTTGTGCCAATATTTATTTGCGATTAATCTTTAGCTATGCTGCAAATAGGGTATTACCTAAAAAACCATTAGGTTCATCAGTAAAGTAGTAGTAGAAAATGCATTGAAATGTGGGCATGGCACACTGACATCAAGACGTGACGTCACCAGCCCTCAATCCTGAACTTCAGTGCATTTTATCTTTATCAATTATTTTGATTGATTTGATAAACCAATAAATACATGACCAAATTTTTTTCAAAAATCTAACTGATGGGCTAAATATAATCATATTTTTACCCAGGAAACAGACATATTTAGGACCATTTCCTTATGTTTCGCAATATAAAGACCAAATAAATTCAGAAAACAGTTTGCAGGACCACGTTCCAGTAAATAATTGCAGATTATATGATAAAACAGGCACTATATTTAAGCCCGATTACGATAAAACGCTATCTACTGATATATGTAGGCAGGATTTAAAACCTATAGCCCGATCAGATATGTATCTCTCGGTAGCCGTGTAATTTAATAAATTATTCTCTACGAATTAAATTTACAAACTAGTGATGTTGCAATAAAATAATTAGTGAACAAGTCCTTTAGAATACAGTAGTCGCAAACTGCGGAGGTCTCACGGTAGGGGGTGCAGCGTGAAGGAAAAGTACTTTGGAAGCCATTCTGTGCAATCAGCGTGCCTGCTAGACCAGACGCTCCCTATAAGGAAACCCACCGAAGAGGGCATCGGTTGACGTCCGTCACTATCCTCTGCTCACCAACGTAAAAACTACTGGTTCTTGCTTTTGTTCCATGGGAATTCATGAATATAGATGCTATTGTTTGTTGTGAAAAATTGTACGCAGAACCTATAAATAACTTTATCGCTACATCTCACCGAAATGCCCCAATTGATGAATACCCTCAAAAAAACTTTTTTTATATGTATATTAATTTATCAAAATTTAAAGGCAAGTTGGTCAAATCCCGTTGATGGACAAAGGGCTTTCTTGGCTTCTTTTGTCGTCCTTAAATATAATAAGGGAACATCAAAGCAAAATTAAAGGTCTGATCTTTTCACTGTTCCAAGTCAAACAATTAAGAATTTACGTCCGACGGTAAGCGGTAAGCCCCAAAAGATGTTATTATATAATCATCATAAAATATATAAGGGGTTTAACGCAGACGCTGTCTCTTTCAATTTTGTTGAAATAACTTAACGCCAGAAGAAAACGACAGACTGGCCATTTTGGCAACCAAATCTCTCGATTTGATGCATTCAACAAAAGGCACCTTAATTGCATTCTACCTCAAAGGTGAAGACTGAAGAGGGACAAACAGCAATTAAATTGCGCAAAAGGAAAAGTGACTTGCAAATTGAGCCTCACCCTGGAGTCTGATGCAAAGTAGTTCACCACACTATCTTCACAAATGTATGGTTCGCAGAACTTTTGAGCGCACTTGCAGTACAGACGAGGTACAAAGAACGTACTTGAAACTTTCTGAAAGATAATTTGCTACATGGTAAATATTCACGTGGAGAGACGTTGAGAGTTTTTGGCAAGAGAATCTTCCACGTCTGTTGAACAGACCGTATGCAATGCGTGATTTCTTCGATGGGCGCTTTAGATAGATATCACGGAGAGACAGAAGGTGGACCTACTAGCGGCCGCCTCCGTGAAAATTGAAAATCATCCCAAGGATAAGGGTCCCAAAATACTCCTGGGATTAAAAAGCATTATTATAGTTGTGTGCCAAAGGACGCGATTCATGGCTCTTAGTAAGTTAACCCAGCTCCGGCGCAAACGTTTTATCTACAAGTCCTAATATTATAAAGCTGAAGAGTCTGCTTGATTGATGGAACGCGCTAATCTCAGGAACTACTGGTTCGAATTGAAACATGTTTTTAGTGTTGGATAGCCCATTTATTGAGGAAGCTATAGGCATACCTATAGGCATATATAGCATCACGCTACGACCAACAGGAGTGGAGCATTAATTAAAAATGTGACGCAGACGCAGTTGCGCGGGTCAGCTAGTATCTCATATTTTAGAGTAAGAAAAGTAATAAAATAATAAGTATACCATTTCCATCGTACTATCTGGTGGCAAACATGATTGTTTTACTGTTATATTCAGTTAACATAAATAATTATGAATATCTTGAACCAAAATGAGTTTTTGACAGTAAAGTCTAACAAACTTCTGCGGGCAAAAAATAAATGTTTGCCACCCGACAGAGCTAGTAGCATATTATTATTCTATGACTACTCTTCCTACTCTACAATCTGAGATATAATTCACTAGCCGGTGCTGGCTTAATTTTAAACCATGTCCTTTTATCCAAATCTCATGAGTAGTTTTTGCGATCCAACTTTCACATTTAATTTTATGATATTAGTAGCATCGTAGGATGAAATATGAATTTTCCCTTAGAAAAAGTACAAAGGAAATAAAAAATATAATAAAAGTATAAATTTCCTTCTAGTTGAGTTGCATAAAGTGACAATGAATAAAGAACATCTATCAGGAATCTCGCTAGTGATCCGATAATCATTTTACTTTTTACTACGAAGCTACAATGTCTGTCACGGAATGAAAAAGGAAATAATACGAATGAAGCTATTCTTTTAAAACTTGAATGAAATTATGAAAATTGAAGCCTTGATTTCTTTCAGTAAATTAGATATAAAGTAAAGAAAGCTTCACTCTGTTTTAAGAATGGAATTAAAGGTAATTTACTGTAATTTATGCTGAAGTAAGTGAAAATCTTTCCAGATTTCCATCAGATTATTACCAGCCAAAAAATCCAAGCGTTAGGTAAAAAATAAGATACCTACAATTATGCATTAATTAATCAACGATTACAAAGAAAACAGTTTTTCATTTCAATTTTGTTCGTTTAACTACAAAATGTAGGGAAAAATTGTTATGTTTATGGGTAGTTTTATACTGAACAATGTTGAATTGTGATAATAACAAACAATGCGTATTAAGATTCGTCGTAAAAAAAGAAAAATTACAACTTCCACGAGGACAATTCACACGGCGTTTGCCAGTCGTAGTTACAATCTACATACTTGAATAAGTAAACATTTGTTTCGCGCAACTTAGACAAGAGGTGACGTCAGCCTGAATGAACGGACTCAAACAAAAGTAGAGGTCTTTGTCCTTTCAATACGATTTAATATTTGATTAGTTTCAACAAACCTATCCAACTTCCTTCTTCAAGAGAGTTTTGTAAATTATGCATTTTAAAGATGCAATTCATCATCATCATATCAGCCGAAAGACGTCCACTGCTGGACATAGGCTTCCCCCAAGCGTCGCCACAAAAACCGGTCCTGTGCGTCTCCATTTCATCGGCTAACCGCGACCTTCACCAGGTCATCGGTCCACTTTGTGGGAGGCCTTCCAAGGATGCAATTATTATTATTATAGCTGAAATGTCCCACTGCTGGGCAAAGGCCCCCCACCACTCCTTCCATTGTTCCCAAGTTTGTGCCACATCCTGCCAACTCCTAAGGAAGACATTCAAGTCGTCCCGCCATCCCCTTTGCGGTCTACCGCGGCCCCGACTCGCGATTGAGGATGCAAAAAAAAATACGGGAAAGAATGGAAGAAAATGATTCCTCGTTCCATTTTACTTAGGGTCTGGACAACCCAGTAAAAAATTAATGAGGTCAGACCGAAATGATGGTGATGGTGACTAAAATATCCTTACTAATATTATCTATGCTAAAGTTAGGTAGTTTCTTTCTAATGCTTTCATGCCTAAATCGCCGAATCGATTTTCGTGAAATTCGGTACAGAGGTAGATGGGACGCTGGTACCCTATACCCGTGGGTATAGGCTTCATTAACAAAAGTCTGTGTTTCCCAGATAGCTACAACCTGGGAGTCTTTAAGACAAGAGTGAATAGGTTACTTCTAGGCAAACGTGATCCTTCTTCGCTTACTATCAGGTGAGATAGTGGTCAAACGTATGCCTATTTATATTAAAAAAAAATCTTCACATAGATAACATTATTTTCTTTCGTTCCCAGTTGAAAGCTTGTTCCCTTTAAATCAAGCGACAGAGTTTTAATCCCGGCTGTTCCCCGTTATGCCCCATAGCTCTGGCCAGTCGTAAAGGTCCCCTGGCCTTGACTCGTCCACGCCGAGTCTCGCCGGCGACCTTGCACCTTATTGAATATACCGAGGTACTACGCAACGTAGGAAAGTACAGAAGGATCGAGATGCAATAATAAACAAACTATAATATTATAAAGAGGTACTGTTTGTAAGTTAGGAAACTTTGGATGTAGGATATAATCTCCGCAACTTGTCATCAGTTTTAAAAATGTCACTGATAGAAAGCTTCACTCATTTATATTCTGTGGTATGGGATGGTCACGGGACCGATGATGCTGGAAGAAGCTGATTAATTGATAACTGTCAATAATTATATTCTTCTTCATCTTTAATCCAATTCAAAAGAATTGAAGGCCTTCGTAATGCTTTATAAGCAATTTGGGCTTCCTAATGTGCACACTATTATTTTTGCAGCTATTCAAAACAGCTGTCTTACGAAATGTCAGCGCTGTCTGCGAAAAGCTCACGAGTGGAACTTCTGCGCTCAAAGTGTTCGACGTTTAAACTGCAATGCGCGTGCGCCCCGCCCTGTCTTTTGCGCCAGGAATGCTAGAGCGAGACAATGTAACCAAACCAGTTCCACAAACGCCGGAAGCCTTTCTCTTGTAGCGATAACCATGTGTACACTCAAGTGTGCAGCAATATACCATTTGAAATAAATGATCTTTTTTATTGCTTGATGAAGCAGGATCAATATTTCAGGCAGCCCGTATGTCGATACGAGTACGGTTATTCGAAAGTCGCATTTTATGATAATGGTCGTATAAAACAATGAAGTTTCCTATCATTAAATTGACTGTGTACAACAATACTGCAGGATTCAGTATTTTTTCAGTGCAGTCTTAACATCCCTTGGATGAGAGCTACGAAAAGATGAAACATAAGTTATAGTAACCTATCTACCTTTTGTTGCTATCATCGAATAAAAAGGCCTTTACGAGCAACAGAATTATTGATACGAACTTAGTTATTCCACAATACTCAAACCTCCATTAAAATACCTAAATCACTTATCGAAATATCGCCTGAACATTAAACAATCTCTCCGCAGACTCATCGAAAATTGATTGATTGACGAAGTTGAGATTATATTTATTTTGTTCAATGTTTGTTCGCCGATGGCCCAATAAAGCCTCCTGACAACTTTTTATCTTTTAATTATTTATTCCGCAAGAGTTACCTAACCAAATTATCGAAGCCTATGAAAGTAATTTAGCAATTACTGTTCAATCGCATTTGATTCAAATCTAATACAATTTAATTATAGGTACCCATGTAGTATCGTTAATTTTGCTGTCTGTACAAGCAACATTCTGTCTGTTGCCACACGCCACAATTTTGTCTTAATACTCGACTAATGTTACTAGATAGACTTAATTACACCTTTCATTGCCGCCTAATATCAAACGACTAGGCATTAACTCGGTGAAACCGCAGGCGCACCTAATCGACAGCGAACCGAGATTAAATTTCCTGTCAGATCCCTGTCGACAGAACCCGAGGCAGCCCGAGGTTCCCCGACTCTATCCGATTTGAGACCGAATCTCAAACATTCCTGTATCACCTAGATGAATCATAATCTTAAGTTTATTGCTCTCTGAATCATGACTATTCAACTGTGTACCTATGTACACACTACAGGCTCTAGGGTAAAGCTACGAATTGTTAACCGAAGCAAATAGTAATTACTGTGACATAATTAATGCGTGAACATTTGAACAATGACGCGTAATGAGAGCTAACGGTTCTCAGAGATTTGCTAACACATTACTGTTATGTCCATATAATACAAGAAGGCAACACACACAACATAACAAAGTACTAACAAAGTTTCTATTCCTAGCGGTTTTAGTCAAACAACACTACTAATTGCAAACAGAACTGGTAACTACAAAGTACAAACACTTTATCAACTGCACACCGATATATCATATGCAAATAAGTTTATTTTAGTCGCCAATCCTACCGGCAATCGGCGGGCCCACCCTACACGGGTGTATAATGGCGACTGTTGTGCAAGCACCCACGTATTCAAATAAATATGCCAGTAATAACTTTCCTATAGAGACTAAATCGTCGAGTCACGCGCCACGAGCCAGCAAGTCAGTTGGTATAGACTGGTCGGCTATCAGCTATCTGAGCTGTCATTATCTATCCGTAACAACAGACGGAATAGCTCGAGATGGGATTGTTTGGACAAATACAAATTGTATGAGCTGATTGGTAAGCATGCCTGAATAGGAGGAAGTACAGTCGATAGAAGAGATGAATTGGTATGCACGTTGCACACAAATAAACAAACATATTTGATTCCACTCCTCTTATGTTACATAAGTAGCCCGAGCTTCTCTGAATAAACAGATCTATAAAAAATTTAAACGATAGCAATTGCAAAGAAATATTTATCAGTTAGTCAAGCACATATAACCGTTTTTGTGATAGGACTATGTATGTTTTACTTAAGAATAAACTTGGAGTAAGGTTGACTGACATTAGGTTTACGATGTAACTTACTCCACAATTACCTAACAAGAGTGTTATTGTTTCAAATAGCTCTATGAACTCGTGTATATCTACAGCAATAGCTTTCTTTTGTGAATAGAAGGATAAGTTCTATGTGCCTTTCAGGATTTCATTGAAAAAATAAATGAATGAAAAATCACACTCCCAGTTCACGTCGTAACACGCGCTCCGCTAGACGTATTGAATGACACTCCCTCTCCATCATTTGAGAGAATTGGTTCTGTGGCTTAGACAGTTTCAAGGGCAGTGACAAACAATACAAGGCTTCCTTTTGATCTTAAAATAGAAGTACTTCGAGAAAATTCTCTATGAATCAATTTATAGCCACACTAGCTGAACCGCGCAACTTCGTCTGCGTCACAATTTTCATTACTGCTCCGCTCCTATTGGTCTTAGCGTGATGATATATAGCCTATAGCCTTCCTCGATAAATGGGCTATCTAACACTGAAACAATTCTTCAAATCAGACCAGTAGTTCCTAATATTAGCGCGTTCAAGCAAACAAACAAACACTTCAGCTTTATATGTATATTAGCATAGAAGTATATATATGTACCTACTTCTCTCTTTATTTCTGTGTTTGCATGGGCGCCGGGAAGGGATGCACTTGCACCACTGTCTTTCAGAAATACAAACGAAATCAAAAATAAATTAAAATAAATATGTTAGACAAGCGGAATGAATTGAATATGCACCATTGCACCCTCCTGAAAATAGCCCTGCCGGCGCGCCTATGGTGTTTAGTGCAATAACTTTAGAATTATACTCGTATTAATTTGGCTTACTTGTTCTTTTGTTTACTTCATAGCAATATTTTCTTGTTAGGGTTCAGTACATATTTGGTGAAGTTAGTTAACACAGGGCACGAATATTCATCTTCATTTGGCATAAGGGATCTACCAACAACTCCAGAGTAATTTTCCTCGTCACGTGTGAAAAAAGCTCAATTTCTGTGTCATGTAATAAGTAATAACCATCAAAACAAAAACTCGTCACGTTTTGTATTAGGTATATACCTTCATGAAGGTAATGGAATTTTCAATTTCATTTCGTCAGTTGACACGTTTTTCAGGAACCGAAAATATACCGTTTACGAACATAACATGTTATTATACTAAGAGGACATTACCTACTCGTACCTAAGTTACAGGAACTTTACCTACTCATTACTATTACGTGGTAAGACCACAACTTGAGTCTCATGCATTCCGATTTTAAGTTCCACTATAGTTGTTTAATTTTAGCGTAGCAATAACAGTAATGACCGTTCGCCCATTCCCAAGAATATCTTCGGAAGAACGGGAACAATAAACTACATAATTTATGTTTCCTTTTAAAATAGTCTTCGATTAATGGTTCGATTTAATATATGCCCACAAATGTGGGTGCGTCAGTGTCAACTACTACAATGCCAAAACGCAACAACTATAAAATAGATTCCTAACTTCTGTTTCTTAACCACAATTTGCACTTAACTCTCATAATCACCGAGATAAGTATAATAGACACGCTTGAATAAAGCCATTTGTATTACTTTCGCGTTGCCGACAGCACAGATCTTGTATTACCATTTAAGCTGAGCCTTGCGACACTGAACAAACACCTGAATATTTAGTGGAATATGCGGAAAGATCAATAAAAACTGTTTGCAAGTTTGTTTAAGCTATTTAAAGGCATAATGAGTAGTAGCCAGATTATTAAAATCCATCAAAATGTACCTACACCTACATATAAGACCATTAATAGTGTTCATGATATTTTAAGGAAGACCACGAACACGATGGCACTGCTTATTAAAGTAAACCGGCTAAAACTAGTTTTTGAACTGAGAATTTGAGTAGTAGAATTTGTCAAAATGAAGTCTGACAAGTAATTTCACCTACACATTTCTCATCTAACTCTCACTTCTAAAACCGTGTGATAATATGTGAAACTCAATACATATTTTAGTTCCTGCCACCAGCCAGATAAACTGTACTCAGGGTCTGTAGTCTTAATTCGCATTAGCTGTGTTATAAGAACAAAATACAGCGTGCGCGTCTCAGAAGCCAGGTGTTTCCCTTCATTGCATATCATTACAGTTCTTAGCCGTAACAGTAGTGTAATATAAATAACCTGTTTTGAGCCCTCCCACAATTGAGCACTTTACACCATTTTGTCCTCTTTGCCTGAAACCCGTCAAGATCACCATTGTGCCATAATCTCTTCACTAAATCAAAATTATTATGCTTGAAGAAAAAATTTAAAATCAGAAGCACAATACTCTTACTTTTTAGGAGCAATCAGATTCGTATCGCAGTCGCAAACTGGCAAAAAGCTTCTAATTTCCCTGCATTTTGACAATAATTTCTTTCTTGTGACTTGGATGAACTTTTAAGTGCGAGAATTGTTCAGCTGAAAGTCAATTCTACTAATTATATAACGTTCACATTCAAGTCGTCTCATCTTTTGACGCACAGCACTAAAACTTATACTTGTTCAAATACTTATGTGTACACATAAGCTTCACGCAATACCTAAGGTAACAGGGTGAAGGCACGGCGCGATTACACTCGAGCCTCCAGCGCGCCTCGACCCGAGCGAGTGCCCTCGAGGCTCGAGCCATCACAGAGATGCGGCTCGCCTGCTCGAGTGCCCGAGTGGAGCATTGTTTTTAATACTACGCACCACTAGCAACGCGCTAGAACTTTCATATAAGGTGTTATTTAAACTCGTTTAGAAGGCAAAAAAGTCAAGAGCTCGACTTGCCACTTCTCCCAGCTTTTTCGGTCTGTAATTTGGCACTTAAGTACCAGTTTTGCGCCAAAGCAATTAATGTTGATGTCGCTTTCCAGTCAGCCCCTTAGGGAAACCAAGCGTAAACCTATAAATAAATTAATGAAATGCTTCGAGAAGCTGCATCTTTTAGTAACACAAGTTTTGCCGCAATGTAAAGCTTTCCCGGTTTTATATTATTCACGCTTGTCGTGTGACTGAAGTATCAAGTTGTCCGGCTGACCTAACTTGATTCCTAACCTAATTCCGTTCCTCAATTTGGGCTAACCAAACAAGAGACCAAAGCTTCCAACTTTAGGCGGAATACAGATTAGCTGAAGGTTTATTTTTGGACACACTTCGCAGTATAATAAAACCAAAAGTAAAGATTCACGAGAAATGGCTGACTTCAAAAACGGACTGTAAAACATAAACTTAAAACCCTTTTCCAGTGTAAACGTAAGTAAAAGGTTGTTAAAAAGCGCTGAGTGTATGAAACAAGACAGCGTTACGGTCTGCGTAGCCTTCGCAATAAGTTACCTGGACCCGAACAAACAGTGCAACCGACCCGTTCGTCGTTTACGGATCGTGCTTGACAAACAAAGACGTCTCTGTAATCCGATCCAGCGATGTGCAATTAACATTCTAAGTGTTACGTTTACCGCTCTCGAACAATGAGCGCACTGCAATCCTGACCACTCGGCGCTGTTTGAGTACACCCATTGTACATCTGTGTACAAGACTCACGTCCAGGGCGGAGTGACAAACATGATGAAGTGGACGTCTGGACGTGCTTGTTGTTGTTCCAAACTGATTAGAAGAAACCCTTCTAATGAAGGTTATGTGGACTTCTCTTATTGAAGTCAAACCTATTAAAATTCAAAATAAACCTGATAACTTTTATCAGGACTTTTTAAGGCTTTTTTGATAAGTCTCATAATCCTAACAGACTTCATTATATTTCGACCTTGACTTTAATCTTGATTAAAACATTACGAGCTTCCATCCGAGCATATCCCAAATTTCTTGCTCGAAATTATGTTAATTACTTAGGTTCAGTAGCCGCGCTCGGCGTTTTGATCAGAAGAGTAACGATGTTATTTCGTAAATAAATATGGCTTGGCTTTGGGAATTATAGGAGGACTTCAACCACTGTTTACTTAGATAGTAGAGTAGATAGTAAGCCGCAATCATTTATTGAAACACCATAAAAACTATAGTACCTAAAAAACCTATAGTTTTGTTATATGAAAACGAATTTTCACCAGTTTTATTTCATCAAATGGATTAGAACTGCACTCTCTGATTGTAAATTGAAAAAGTCAATAGATTAGGTAATTACTTAACAAAGGAAAATCATTTTGAAATCCCTTTGATATGGAAATTGAATATGAAAATAGTTTTACTAAAATATCGGATGTTATGAGAATACAAAAAAAAAACTGGTCAAGAGCGAGTCGGACTCGCGCACCGAGGGTCCCGTACCATCATATGAAACGTGAAATATTTTCAATTTTCACATATGTTCGTTACAGAATTTTAACACTGCGGTGTATATTGCAGTTTTACATCAGCGCCATCTCTTGACCACTAGTGCCGCAATTTTTTGTTAGTGATTTCCGAAAAAGTGTCTTATTTAGAGACATCGTTTTATTTTTCTAGTAATCTTCACATAAACTTCTATCACATAGAATAATTGCAGATTTTTTTTTTCTATGCAAACTTCGGATGTAAGGAGTCATTTTTTTTCTTCGAGAGTCGAAAGAAAAAAAGTGTTTGAGAATGTGCAAATTAAATGGGTTCCTATTTTACCATTTTGGTACGGAACACTAAAAATGGATATTTTTGCTATCTATTTTTTTTTGTTTTTTTTTTCATAGCATTCGATATTTCATAAAATTCGCTTGGATGATAACAAAACGTGTTTGTTTATGTGTACTTCAATATATATAATAGGTATAATTGATTTACGTACTGATATCAATTCTTCTCGCTCCAATAAAGGATAAAACAATGAGAGCAGTCGCACTATTGATACCGATACCATTCAACTTCAATTCGAAAATATGATGTAACCAGAACATATTGAGATCGGAACGGTATTGGCTCGGCACTTCAGCACGAATTGGATACGTGTGGCAGCTTTACGTAGATTTTACTCATCAAAACTTGAAATACGTATCCTTAAAATGCAATATCTAGTTACTAAATAAGGCTTGAAAATATCGGTAACAATCCATATTCTCTTACTGTAGCATATGGTTCGCCACGATAGTTCAACAGGGTCGAATTCATTTCGAATTTCGAACGCACTGGTACCCTAAACTTTTTTAAACCTCAAAAGGAATGTATCGTACAGTGTGGGGCCCCTGGGCGGCCATTTTGTGCGTAAGTTCCGTTTGTTTACGTTTTATTGAACGTTGGATAGCGCTACAAAACCAGTTCCCGACAATTTAGCAATCCACAAAGGTCAATCTACGCACGCAATCCTATCCCACGTCGGTTATCAAGGTTAGACTTGTGTGTTTAGTATCAATTTAACATAGGATGTTTCGTGAATAGTACGGGGTCTGTATTCTAACTGTTGAGATATTGACTGGAGGCTGGCGGCTTCAAGCTTATTGCAGTAAAATTTAATGGATTTATGGTTTGTACTGTAGAAATAAGAATTTGTGGAGTTTAGATTTTAATGTTTCTGATAACGTGGATCTCCTGAGGGATGTAGAAATATACATGATACAGTTTTTCAGTAGGTACCTAACGTTCTAATTTGCGAGGTGGTAAAGCAATCGTTAAAGAGTTCGTAGTGTAGGTGTCAACACCTTTTCAAGCAATTTTGATTCGCATCCTTTGTTGTGGTCAACATTTCTATGAGGCGGTGAGTAGGTATGTACAATCAAGACATCATAGGCCATGATTAATTACCTCGTCGTTTTTCTCTTCAACTTTCACATCGACACCTCAATCAATAAACAAATAAACCATTACGTGTCCAAAGACACACGCATGGCGCTGTTATGCGATATAATTAGCCATGATAATTTCAATAAACGTCGCACGTTATGACACAGCCGATAATTGTGACCGCAGCATGCAACTAGGGGTGTCATACGAAGGCATTACCACGAAAGTGGAGGTGAAAAAAAGAATAATCAAGAGCTTTCTAAGAAGAAAATCTACGTTTTGGTAATCAAAGGGCCAAACTACATATCACACAAAAATGTTTTTGATTTTGTCACTTTCTAGGCAATATTCTAGTGGTTTAAGGGAGCAGAAGGGAGTGTCAGACTCTTACTGACTAAAACCCAACCGTGTTCCTCCTAATGCCCTTGAGTTCCAGGGCCGCGGTGACTCTTTCGAACAAATTCCGCAACCCTGGCAGGGTGTTTACTGATCCTGGCATCGGCAAGGTCATGGACCAAACATTTGAAGCTTTCGAACCACATTAAAGGGTCTTCCCTTAAAATCTTTGCTACAATTCCGCTAAAACTTGCGGAGACAGACGCAAAGTTGCGTTTTCTTGCGGAAATTCCGCACCAGCAGAGACAAACGCTAAGTTCCGTTACAACCCTATGTGCAACACGCAACGTCGCCTACTTTCTATTCACAGCAACATTGACGTTGCATGATAATGATGGCATAAAATTAGCTAAGCGTGCTTTATATACGATGTAAGATGCATTAATGTGGAGAGGCTTATTTGAATAGTAGTCGAGGCGATTAAGTTTCAACGAGTTACAATGTAGACAAGGATGTCTCATTAGAAGGTATCAAGAACGAGGTTTTAGATTTATACACACTTTTGCCATTGCCAACAACGGTTTTCTGATACGAACAATCGAAGACATGCAATTTTCCTATATATTCCCAGTAGTCCAAGTATTGGAAGAATTGAGAACATTGGAAGCTACTATCGGATTACAAACAGCTTTCTTGGAGAAGAACAATAGCGTTAAGATTAAACGACGCTCTCTAGACAAAGTGACATTATAACAACGGTGACAAAGATCGTAAAGTCAAAATAAAATAAACACATTTACAGACATTTTAATCGTAACTTGTTCTCTCAAAAAACTATATTCTTTTAACAATATTAAGGCTGCGATAAGGTTGCGTTTCTATTAGAGATGTGCGAGGATGCGTAGCGAGGTATATGTTGGTTAAAACTAAGAGAATCGCTTCATTTACCTAGCCTCGCTCAACGCAAGCGCTAAAGCACTAAAAGCGTTAACAAACACATCCCTGGCTACGCAACCTCGCAGACCTCTCGTAGAAACGCAACCTTATCGCTGATAAAATGTAATGAAAGAATGAGACTTTGTCATCCAAAACTTGACATCATAATAGTATGGTACACTTTTTCACAAAACCATAAAAAAGCAATTACGACCCCAAGAGCTACTAATGAAGGTCCTCAAAACTCAAAAGAGCAATAAGGAGTTGCATTAACGAACTCCCTATTAAATACATTCACGACGGACGGCGGCGGTGCACTCGATCGTGTAACACCCCAGACACTAGACTGGCTCGTGACACGGCGCTTTACATGTCCCAGGGAGCGACAACTTAAGCCCCGCTGAGGCCCCGTGACACTACATGTAACCTACGTTGCTTTAACTTTTGCAATTAAAAGTAGTTTCATCTAGGACTTCAGTTTTGAAAAAATTGTATAGGAAACTAGCTTTTGTTAGTGCAAAATCGGAAATAATGACATGAAAATATCGTATGGCCTATTGCGGGACATGGTCTACCCCTATGCCAGTTTTCATCCATCCGTTCAGCCAGTAATATGTGGAGAGATAATATACACAGAGTTAAAGATATTTGACTCGGGTGTGCACACAGCCTAAGCATGATGCAGCATGGCGTCAGTATGTCAATATTTTTATGCAAATGACTGCCTACAAGACAACAAGTAATTTTCCTCAGCTGACCGACTTTTTCCGTAACAATATTTATTCAAGTCACTGTCATTAAGGTACTGACAACGCCAACCAGAGGAAAATTTAAGGTCGTCACGGGAAATTAAAATAACCATAGAGGTAACACACTAGAGCGTACTATTGTTCTGAAGCAGAGACAATGGGTAGTTAAGGGCGGAGCTGGTCCATAAATTTAGACATACTTTCTACGTCCCGCTCCCGCCCACAAACTTGTCAACGTTGTCACGGAGAGACTGAGTGACAAGTAACCACAGCTGAGCTACGAGGATTTACTAACACACTTATTATAGAGTTGTATATTTCTCTGTTTTAGATATATTTATTTGAGTATTAATTTAAAAATTAAACATATCCATTTAAGGCTTTGTGACCCAGTACATTATTACCGAATCTCGTTTTCTTCCCAACCAATATTGAAGTAAACTACGAGCTGAACATCACAAAATGGCTGCAAATTATTAAGAAGCTAATTTGATTAGACAAGTCCTAGATAATATTTCTGTGACCTTATATTTTTTATCTACGTATGCCATATAAATAACTTCATTTTTTTTCTTTCTCACACAAAACGTACCTGTACTGTACCTATAGTATAATTATGTAACAATTAAACCAAATGAGCAAGGGCCAGTAAAGGCCCCATGCCTATAGTGACTTTAGTTAGAAACGAGCATGTGGGACAGTTACGAAACCGGCCATAGCTAACAGAGTTATACTATGGAGGGACTGCCACCTACTGACGTCACCGCGGATGTTGCGCAGAGATAACGTCGCACGTTCACAAGAAGAGCATTTATTATAGTTTACGGTGCTGGGCAAAAAGGTACTTAAAAGTGCTGCACAAGGTAGATATTCCGGTAGCCGAAATACTTTCTGATGTTGTTGGTGACATTAATACATGTTTGTCACTCTTTCACGCAAAAGCAACAGCAGGAGTAAAACGTTTAGTCTATTCTGTAAATAACCATTTCGATATCGAGCTTCACCTGAGTGACAATGCTCACAAAGTGAGCTTTAGTGCACACAACATAAAGGTCTTATGTTTATACTCACCTCGGATTCCGCTGTCGAAACACGAAAATGTCCTTACAGAATAGCACTACTGAATTAACTCACAAGTTGGTATGCACCATTGGGATGAATTAAATATCTACTTTTCAACCAATATTCCAAAGATACACGGGTATTTTCTCGAAGTAAGAAAAAAACATGTAATAAAGATGCTGAATACACCTTGGCACGTTGAGAATGTGTAGACATGAAAGATAACAACAGATGTCCTTACATGTGTGTATAGGCAAATCAATATAACAGCCGATTACCTCCAATTTCAGTTATAACAGTAATTCGCTACATATATGTATGAGATAGGTATCTGATTTAATCAAGTGAGCAAGCATTGCCAATACATTCACTATCTGTCTGATTTAGCATGCAAATAACGTTACGTTATTTTAAATAAAATGCCGTATCGGGCGCTCATCCTTTCCAAGCCAGCATTTTGATGCGTCACAAATTGAACATTTTATTTATCTACAGGTGTAAACATCAAAATAAAAATGTTTCAGTCTGATTTTGTGTGCAGAACTTATAAACCCATCAGATTGGTGTTTACAATTTAATTTAAATTCAAAATTTCAATTCGTTTCTGCATTGCGCTTTTCGCAAATGCTTTTAGTGTCCGAGGGTTATCAAAAGAATCCTATCGCACATTCAGTTTCAGCTGCACAACACTCAGCTTCCCTGCCTGTCCGTCTGTCTGTCAGCGGGCTATATCTTATGAACCGTAATAGATACACAGTTGAAGTTTACCGTGTGTATTTCTATAAAGTGCCAATTTTTCGATTTATTGCCGGTATTTGTGATAATAATTAATTTCACTAAAAATGTACTATTTCACGGATTACTAACAATTCCAATAAGGATTGCATATAATAAGCGTTATGGTAAGTTAACACATGAAAATAAAAGGCACTGTTTGATAATGATAAAAAAAAACTAAGTATTACCGGTTTGCTTCAGTAAAATATATGTATATTGAATCATCCATTGTTGTTTATGTATGCAAATGACGTGAATTCATTTTCTCACTACGGAAAATGGTGTCGTGCAAACTTCATTAAACAGGCTAAGATTACTCACACTAAGGAAATAGAAAACCCTGGAAAATAACTAGAATCAAAGTCAATTTAAGATTTCTTAAAGATCTATTCTTGGTAAGTTCCATAGAATTTACATTTCCCAGTTGATTCAAACTCAACACTGACCTGAATTTCTTACTATGGCAACAACGGCTTATCAATTGAGAATTATGTAAATTATGTAAACATTTTCGCTCGTGTGCGCTTTAAATCGCAAAAGACCGCTTAAAATTTTATCGACCTGATAACATTTAAAAACACGAGTCATAGTTCAAGAGCCTACAACCTTTAATTCAGTCTATTTAACTAACACACACGATAAAACGCATGTCTATAATGTTCACTCCCAGTCCCGTTTGGTATCGTGAGCCCGGTACAGCGCACGCCACTGTACGGTTATGGTATACTTTACGACGTCACACCGCGGTATTAACAATCCCATACGTTAACAGTTATAATTACACACTACTGACTATTCTAGAAAGCAAACTTTCCTTTTCAACTTTCGTGCATCACACCTACTTGATAATAAAACGCCAAAAACGCAAACGTTACGTAAACAAGATAAAATTCATGTAAAAATATTCGAAAGCGTTAAAATCTCTAGTAGGTAATTATACTGTTCAGCGAAATGCAACAAAACCGGAAACCGGGTCCCGCTATACCGGATATTAATATGACGTCATTGAGTCCCTCGACGCCACGAAGCGTACTTCCGGCCACGACTGGAACAATACACGTACATTCCATATTTTATGAGTTTTATTAACGTTCGGTAAATCTCCCAGCCATCACGATGTCTGTACATTATTAAAAGGGTTCCTTCTGTGTAGATGGTGTTTGAATTAAATGGACCATTGAAAGCAGTTTATAACAAAGGCTCAATACCCTTTGAATGTGAATTGTTTTTAATAAATTCATTACAAAATTATGGTTTGAAAGCTCCAATAATGTCGTAAAATATTTCCAAAATTATACTCCAAGCCAACCACGTAACACAAAAGCGGAAACAATAACAAACCACAGCATTGACGTTTAAAATTCAAGCCGACAAACTTTTTTATATCAACGTCGGAGACGGCAACCAAAATGGCCGTAATAATAAAAAAATCGCTGCGTGATACAATTTTCACTTTATAGACTCCGTAGGGGTGAGCCCTGAACTCCGGGGACGGGCTTAAAAACGGCAAAGTTTCAATTTTGTTCCCCTAAGTCGCGGATAAACGGGAAGATAAATGAAAGCTGAAACGTCATCATTCTTTCTTCGTCTTACGAGAAATCAAATCAACAGGGTGCTGTATTAAAGATGTTTGATAAAATGAAGACAAAAGGAGAGATTTGCTGGGCAGCGGGAGTTTCTGGATCGCCGCAACATTTGGTTTCAGGAGACGTTTATAAGCAGCACTGTTACAAAATTAGTGGTGAACTACACCTATAAATGCAGGCAATATTTAATGTGTCATAATTACTTTTATTATTTAGTTAATTAACTAACCATATAACTTTAGAATCTACCAAATTAATGCATAAATTGTTCTGGTATTCTCTATAGAAAATTTTCCATAAAATAAAAAAGTCAGACATACAAATCATTTTTCTTTAAATAAGTATTAGATTACTCAACTAAAACCGCGAGATATCTCATAAGTTTAAATTTAAATAATGCTACAATGCATATAAAATCAATTCTCAACGGAATCTTATCAAGTATAATAATCAATTTGGCATCACAAAAGATTACATCGACAAAACAATCTTTACCTAATCCCGTCGCTATCCCACGAGTTTATACTTTCGCTAAGTGAAAGCCTATTTAACTCGCGTTAAGGAACATTGTGCACATGGAACATGGAATGCTAGAACCAGGGTAGCCAACCACTGTTTACAGGGTAGGTACACTTTTAACTGTGGATTTCATAGTTTTTTGGAAGTCTTTATAAGTCTTGCGTTTAGGCCTCCCAATTCTGCAGCTTTTTTTTATTTACGTTATTAGCATGTTCTATTTTATTGTAAAATGAGATTGTAGCTAAGTAGTTTTTATACTTATAAATACTTATGTAATAGTATCTAAAATGGTTGATTTATTTCCGAGTTTCTTTTCATCTTATTTATAGTTTGAATATGATATACATATGTTTCGTTAATAAAAAGTACCTTATGTATTTTTTTTTACAATTGCTATAAAAAGTACATAATAAACAAAAGCTGTAAACTTTTTTTATATAATATATCTACAGTTTCTATGCAGTTTTTCTCTAGGATAGGGCTGGCAACCCTGCTAGAACTTATCTCATTTGAACGTCAGCGCACCGTTGCACGCTGCAGTAATGAAGATGAATTCTGCATCAACACAGCACACATAGTTACACGACTCCCACGACTTACAAAGTACTTTACCGGCATCGTCGGCGTCGTTTATTGCAATCCTTCGCGGAATATCAAACGTTCTGTTTCTCAATGCAATATTCAAAAACAAAAAAAATGGCCAAGTGCGAGTCGGACTCGCGTGCAAAGGGTTCCGAACGAGTTTAATTTTTTTAACATGTTATTTTAACACTACAGACTTTTAATAGGTTTTCCTGTAATCTTTAGGTAAAGATCTATTATCTCCATTTTTTTTCCATAATTTTAGGCTCAGTAGTTTCGGAGATAAGGGGGGGAATGGTCATTTTTCGTCAAATTTCTTAAATAACTTCAAAACCATTTATTTAAAATTATGAAAAAAATATAATTTAAACCCTCACAGTAAGCCCTTTCATTTGATATGTCACACAATATTGTTCAAAAAACTTATTTTTTTAATTTTCTAGTTTGTTTCCCAAAAGTGACCCCCATACTAAAAATTTAATAATTTACGTAGCTCGTCCGTGTTTGGGTCATAGAAGTCCATATGTGTACTAAATTTCAACAGAATCGGTCCAGTGGATCCGGAGAAAACTGGCTGTGACAGACGGACAGACAGACACCCGAGTGATCCTATAAGGGTTCCGTTTTTTTCGGAACCCTAAAAAGCGTTCTGTTTCTACCAACAGTTTGAAGATGTATTTGAAATCAATTCCATGAGTATTTTTACAAATGGTATTACACTGGGTATACATATAAGAAAAAAATATGAGACCCTATCTGAAGGGCTCTATACTGATGAAACATTCGCATAATCTAGTACCCCATCATAGTCCAATGGTCCATAGTGTAGTAGTAGTAGTATCTAGTTCCTACAGTAAAATTTTAAATCTAAATCGGCCAGAAATAAATATAAGAAAAATTCATTCTTAGCTACAAGGTATAAGGCAATTTAGATACATCTAATAATTTTGTGTCAATTTTGAAGACAAATCGTGATGTACTATTGTTGCCCACCATACTTTCTTCAAATGTTTCTACTAGGTGATGTTATGGTAATCGTCCGTGACTGGTACCGTTGCATGTTACTCGCGAGATACCCTCCCTGTCGCATTAGCAACAAAAGTTGTGGTTGTTTCAAAAACAACACACACGTTTGAAAAGTTATAGATGTCACTTACTAACTTTACCCTGCTTTGTGTGAAATACGTAAGAAAAACAAAACGTAAAAAAAAATCTGTTTAATTTTTGTATTGATAATGAAATTATATGACCGGTTTTTGAATTGAGAATTGGGAGTTAAGGAGTCAAACCCATACATTTTACAGTTTTTCGCAAGCTAAACGAAATTAAGAGCTTTTCAACGTTCAGAAAACTATTACAGGAAGATAATAAAAATGGCGGTTTAACAGCTTTTGTATAGAAAATATGTCACCTCTGACTATGAAGACTACAGCCCCACCCATATCAAATAAAAAAATGTTTAACAGTCATTATTTTACCTTCAGTTCAAAATGATCTAACCATTGGAAAATCAGCTCTTAGACAAATGCTCAATTTGAAATTCTTAATTCAGAAGTCAGGGACTAGTTCTGATTCTTAGGTCAGGAGTACATAACTAACCAATAATAGGTACATATGTGTGTGTGTGTGTGTAGACATAAACTCTTTTTCATGATTGTGATAAAAGCTTACTATGGTAATCCGCGTTTATCCTACTGAAAAATACTTTTCCAAATCGTGGGTGGACCATTTCCTTCTTCAGGCGAACAAAAGGGATCCTCGCACACATAACATAGCCTCTTTAAATAACTTTACAAATGGATGTTGTATGTATGGTATTAATATACCTACGTACATTACGAGATAAGGACTTTTCTTTTTTTCTATTGTCTTACACAAAAAATGGTTAGCTTATTCATCCTTAGGTAGTATCTGCTTTGCCAATATATCTAGGAGACTGAACCATCACATGTACGACGCCACAGAAATTGATGAGATTTTATTCACATTTGGAATGCGGTCTTGCCGAATGACGATTAAAGTAAAACGTCGAAGTGTGGTCGAAGTCTACCAACTATGATGAATTAACTAAGGAACTAGCCGTTTCATCATCCTCCTGCTCTTGCCAATTTTGAGTAGACGTAGCATGTTTTCTTTTTCCATTGATATCGTTAATTCCTTAAACATTACCTGAATATTCAGTACCAGTACCCACAAAGTTCAACCTCATTTATTCAGTCCGCCAGCTACATTTTAAATTCCCGCTTTGAGCGCTCCTTGTTGAAGCCGACAAGAAGCATTTCATCACATACTAGGTGCATGAGCAACTACCTATTTAATAATGTAGCTGGGCGAGTGTGCCTGCTCTTATGAAGCGAACCCGACGTGCAGGTATGCGACAGACGCGAGACGTCGCGGGACGAGCCACTGCCCAGATTTGTTTTGTAACATGCTATTACTGTTATTGTGAAGACGTATTTGTATTGGATAGATTTGATTTCAACGTGGGCTATTCCAAATGTACACAGTGTTGGTTTTTGGTGCGATCTGTTGATTTAAAGTGCGAAAAGCTGCCAGTTAAACCTCCACAAATCAGTGTTATCCATATTTTTGCATATTTTTTTTTTTGTTAACAATTTATATTTCGTATTTTGAAGCGCAAACCTATTGTGTACGGCCAGACGCGTCGTGTTAGCCACAAATTGGAATAAAAAAATATCGAACATGGTACGCACGTGTAAAAATGACGCGCGAATATCTCGACCGTGTATTTTTGCGTTCGTAAAAAATAACCTTTACAAAGGGCAAAAAGACGGTAAAAGGCTGGATTCTGTTGCTGAATAAGGCTGAGAGAGGCTCGTGACTCGCACGAGCGATCCGGCTACATTACGGCGGCGTGACCGCGCTCTCGGTTTAGTAATAACTCTCCGGACAACTTAAGCGTAATTGCATAAAATCGTTTTTGTTGGAATTTCGCTTGCTCAATCCGCGGAGGGTGGTATTTCTGCCGTTTCCTCGAAAATTTTGCAATTTCTTTCACGAATAGAGAACGTCTCACCGAGTCTCACGTTGCAATCAGTCATGCGCACAATACTATCGTTTGTTGTTGGACGTCAATTCTCATGTCATACTTAGCTTTTGTGGCACTCAATAGAATGCGATTGGCCTCTGCTACGAGCAACGTAGCACTAAAATACTGCTTAATCTTATTTGTATTATGCAAGTAATGTTGGTTGAATAAGTTGAACTTCGAAATAATCTTGACGTTCATTTGAGGTCAATTTTCCATCGCATAAATCACTGTTTTTGAAGAAATTCATCAAGGCACGAGAACCCGCAGCGTCTTGAAAATACAATATTATATTGAAGTGATTCTTACGTCATTTGAAATTCTAATATCAAGTAAATATATAGAAAACGCCTGATTTAATATTCGAGTAAACCATTTTTCTTCCCCGACGTCGCTATGGCATAAAAATTCTAATGTAATCGCTATACAATACGTAGAAGGCAATAAATTCTTATCTTGAGATAAGCTACTATTTCAAATACAACCTACAAAAGATTACGACACATGCACGTGCTTCCCCAGTTTCATACATACGCCTATATTTCAGTTTAGCCTATATTTACTTAGGAATTTTGTTCACACAGAATTTTCGTGCTTCGACACTGATTTTTGCCTATGTCAATCAAAGCGGCACGGTCATTTGAATAGCGCTAGCTTTCTTTTTGACACTGACTCGTATAGATAGATCGTGTATATAGGTAACTAGTTGGCCCGCGCAACTTCGTCTGCTCCGCTTCTATTGGTCTTAGAGTGATGATATATAGCGTATAGCCTTCCTTGATAAATGGGCTATCTAACACTGAAAGAATTGCAAATCGGACCAGCAGTTTCTGAGATTAGCGCGTTCAAGCAAACAAACAAACAAACTCTTCAGCTTTATATATTAGTATATATATATATATAAAGATTATGGAAAAATATCCCTGCTTCTAATTTACACTAGGCAACAAAAAATAATACTTATACTTTTTTTAACCCGACATTTGGTACAGAAATTTAGGACAGTAAATCAAACTTTTCAGTCACGTATTTTAAGATACGTTCATCTTTAATGTTCACAGTTTTTCGTCGCTTTTATCAAGTAAATATTGTTTTCAAGAGTGAAAAATAAACTTTTTTGTTTATTTTTGCCTGTCATTGCTATACAGGGGTTGGTGTCTACCAAAAAATAAACCAGCAGTACTCTGCAAGCTTTGTATGAGTCCACTGCATGATCACTTTTCCAATTAAGCAATTCCTTGGTGGATGCGCTCATCGTGTTCATCGCTCACTGTACCTGGGTTTTCTGATTAAAACATTTAGGTATGTGTGCAGAAAGAGTATTTTTAATGATAATGTAATACCGCAATTCTTTATAGTTGTAAAAAGTGATGCTAGATGCTATGGTGACCTAACACTACTTTCTCGTATTGATAGGATATGGTTTATTTGGTATAAGTTAAAGTCTCAAAGAGTATTTTTAATGATAATGTAATACCGCAATTCTTTATAGTTGTAAAAAGTGATGCTAGATGCTATGGTGACCTAACACTACTTTCTCGTATTGATAGGATATGGTTTATTTGGTTTAAGTTAAAGTCTCAAATTGTAAAGGAAATAGCTATATATTGATTCACTATAACACTTCGACACAAGACTATGGTAATGGAAATAACTAAATATACTTCACTATTACACTTAGTTACTAGACAATGGTAATGGTAATTGGTAAATGGTTTTGAGTATGTGGTGTCTCTAATGAGATCTGAACGCGAACTGGCCCACAGTTTGGTGGACGAGCGAATGTGCATATTTGCGTCCGTTGCAATTATGCATTTTCGCTTAGTGTTCGATTAAAACTCGAACAATAGTCATTTAACAATTAATTTACAAGGCTATCATCTCAAAGCAGTAAGATTTTGCTTTGAAAACTAAGCTAAATCAAATAAAACGAAACCAAACCGGAGTTTTAAGGCAAAATCGAGACACTGTGATGTGAATCTACGATACGAATATAAAAAAAAAAACAAGATAATATTGGGGTGGTTACCGCAAAAAAAAAAACCTCCTCTACATTTACTAAGAAAAAATTATTAAAAAAAATACAATTTCATGTTTTCTATACGTGATGGAAGTAAACTATTATTTTCTGGTAGGTGATAGGAACACAATTATCTACGAAATACAAAATGAATGTTTCATGGAAAATTTTGAGTGTTGCCTAGTGTTATAGTACCTACTTTAACATGCGAACACAGTCAGTGGTTCTAATTAAGGAAAATTCTGAAAAATCAGTTCAAAATGTTTTTCCTACTTAATTAATTTTTTTGACCGACGAACTTGGAGAACTCCTAGTTATTTTATTGCTAGGAGTCCGAGCACTAAAATAACACTTAGTTCACTAATGTAGATCGTTTTTTTTTTTCAGTCAGACTTAACAAATGTTCCAGCGTTTGTCTAAATAGATTTTACTCTTAAACTCTAGCTGTCTAAGTAACGTATTGCTGCAAATAAACAATAAAAGAGCTCAGTAGACATTCTACTAATTAGCCAGAGCGAAGAACTCACTGTTCAGGACTTCAGACGCTCACAAATTTGCTCGTAAATTATGATGAAAAGTAATAACAAAAGCTTAGAACTAGGACCAAGAAATGAAGATTTGGTATGGCGCAGTAGAGCCTACTTAGTCTCGGTATAAGTGTACTTTCTCAATGGATCGATCACATCAATGCGTTTACCTACCTACGTATGACTATTATCTGTGGTATGACTATCACTACATAGTATAAAACAAAGTCGCTTTCTCTGTCCCTATATCCCTATGTATGCCTAAATGTTTAAAACTACGTAACGGATTTTGATGCGGTTTTTTTTAATAGACAGAGTGATTGAAGAGGAAAGTTTATATGTATAACTAGCTGACCCGCGCAACTTCGTCTGCGTCACATTTTTCATTACTGCTCCGCTCCTATTGGTCTTAGCGTGATGATATATCGATATATATCGATAAATGGGCTATCTATCACTGAAAGAATTTTTCAAATCGGACCAGTAGTTCCTGAGATTAGCGCGTTCAAGCAAACAAACAAACAAACTCTTCAGCTTTATATATTAGTATAGATAACATCCATTAAATAGTGGAGAAATACTGTTATTTTTGAGGTTTCTAATGTGATGTCGTAAATAATTACATTTTATGACGCAGACGAAGTTGCGCGGGTCAGCTAGTATATGTGTATTTAGGAAAAAATAATAGTTCTGGAAAAATTAAAAGTAACGTAAAAATAACTAATGAACTAACATGTATAAAAATAATCTAATAAGGATAAACCTTGAAATATGCAATAAAAACGCGAACACTAACTAAACCACTATAGCAACCAGCGTTGTTATTCGATAACAGTTTTATAAATACACTACTTTTTGTCCGCGACTTCGTACTGGAAATCCGCTCTTAGTGCTCCCTTAAAGAACCTACATGCAGAAGTTTTGGCTGTGCGTTGTCTGTCAGTCACTCAGTAACGGAAGAGTTTTATATATATTGATACATATGTCTAATTTTAACAAAACGTCAGCATTTGTAAGAAGGAACATTTATATTAGAATTATAAATGTTCCCTACAAATGTTGACGCAGGTAATATTTATAGCAAACTAGCTTCTGCCAGCGCCTTCGCCCGCGTGGTCCCTAGGGAACATGCTCCCGGGATAAAAAATAGCCTATGTCCTTTCTCAGGCTCTAGACTATTTGTGTACCAAATTTCTTTTAAATCGGTTCAGTAGTTTTGGCGTGAAAGCGCGACAGACAGACAGACAGAGTTACTTTCGCATTTATAATATTAGTTAGGATAGTTAGGATGATATCGTAATAAACTCGTCACTATTATTATAGCAACATATGAATATATTCAGCTATTTGAAACCTATTAGGTGTTGAAAAGATCAACACACAGACAAAGTTTCATTTGAACTTGTGACCTTCTTTGTTGTAAGTTCAAAGACGCGTCGGAAGTAAGCAGCGGGCGTGAATATATCATCAATGTTGAATTTGAACTTGAGAGTTCAAATCAACACCTTGTTCAACATTAGGGTTAACCCACTACGTTTACGCAGCCGACTTTTCGAAAGCTATTCATTCTGACAAATCTGTAGGTCTCGTGAATCGTGTATAGTTAAATAAAAACGTTAAAATTCAATTCACAATGTAATCTAAGCGACCGCAACAATCAATGTCAAAAACTTTTTAAAATGCAGGGAAATTAGTGGTGTTTTTGACATCAAACACCACTAATTCTGTCGAATGCGATGTGATGAATAAAAGGAGTTCTTTATTAACGTTAGCCACATTTTATTTAATTATCCAAGGTACGACATTGCTTCAGTTCCCAGGATGCAGAGACAAGAGAGCCGGCTTACCACAGACACCCTACATTATTTCCTAAACCATATACTAACTACTAAACTCTATTACACAAACTTTCTTTAAAATATGAGAACTTCTACTCTGAACTTTTGGCTCTTACTGGAAGTAAGAGTCTATGTCTAAAATAACCACGTCATGTTTGAGTGAACAATTGATCACTCTCAATGACTTAGGTTGCCTATCTCCATCATCGTCTAATTCACTCCCTAGAATGGGAACCGTAGGTACGGCATAATGTCCCACAGCCTAAAAAAACACAATCCTGCAATAATTATGGCCGATGTATAATTTAACGAACTCACTATAAAGTGTATTGCGGCGCCAAATCCGAAGGGTAACGACAGACGTCACGGCACGCCAGTGTATGAGTCACGTACGGTGGCACGCGACCGAAATATCGATGTTAGTCCGTACACTGGCGTGCAGGTGCAAACAACAAACCTGAAGTACCCACCTACTATGATTGTTTGCATTGCGGTTGTAATGGGGTAATTTTGTGGGGGCTCGTTCGATTGGGTGAATCGAGGTGGTGATAAAATGTGGGATATTTAAAGTAAATAGGTAGGAAATCTTTTAATAAAATAATACTGCTGCAAAATGGGGCGGCTCGTGAAAGCGATGTTAGAACGATTGGGACGAGCACATGTTGTACTGACTTGACATCATTAGTGTTAAATAAACCGAACAGTAACCGAAAACGTGTTAGTTAGCTCGCTGAAGAGTAAGCAAATGTTGCCACAGCATTCCTGCTGCAGCTCCGATTTGAAATTATGCGGACGTTTCAAGAACCGAACATAGAATAATTTGATGACTCTGATATGAAGCTGCTGCAGCCAGAGCCACGTACAATAATATCTGTTGGATTTCAAGCCCTCAACTCTGAGCCGAGGACTAGAAATCCAATAACGTGCTTTTATTTTGGCACTTCTTCTTCTCCATCACAGACTCATGACAGAGTGGTCGTGGTCGTCTTTAAGATTGTGTAGCATGCTTGACAATCCGTCGCCACTCTTCACGCACCTTTGCCTTTCTGGTGCACTCATACAAGAGACCATTGTCCAATGCTCCCTTAATTTGGGCACTAGTAAATTAAAAAATGCCAGAAGCTTACGGGAACGTAGTGCCAGGATAAAAAGTGTTCTGTCGGGGTTGCGGAATTTGTTCAAAAGAGTCACCACGGCCTTGGACCGCACAGAGCATTTGGAAAAAAACGGAGGAGTTTTAGTCAGTAAGAGTCTGGCACTCCCAGAGTGGAAGGATTTCCCATCCTTAAAATAATGAATCAAAAGTGTTTCAAATCCTAGTTTCCAGGTCATGGACTACCTATCTATTCGTGAGCTAAACAGCCCAACCTGTCCAGATTGACGGATTTTCACATTTATATTAGCAGCCAGCATTCACTGAGTTGTCGATTCGTTTTAGAGAAAATGAGCGTGTTTCGATTAGCTTAACTAAAATGTTATTCAAATAACGATCCATAATTATTTTTACATTATGGCACGCATTATGTGCGTGCATATGAAACGCAGCTCATGAGTTATGATGACATAATATGACACTTAGTATTCAGTTGCCTACTGATAAGTACGATACGCATTTCATGTAAACGAATGCCCGTGACAAAATGTTCATGTAAAATACATATTTTCAAGGAATTTTGAATCAAATAACTAGAAATATCATTGAAATTCAGTGTTGTAATCTCAAAATACTGGTTGAATTCTAATGAAGAGGTACAATTTTTACGAAACCTTGAAATGTACTTACACCAGCAAACTTACGAGACTTCCTTCACGTAAACCCATTTAAATTACCCCATGACTAATTGGGAGCTCTTACTACATTATTCATTTACCTATCGTCTATTTCTATAACTACATTATTTGAAACAAAACGCAAGCACAAATTGTCACTAAACCAAACAAAAAACAAAGAACTTCCTCCCAAATTAACAATTTAAATGAGTAATTTTTTCAACCTACTGAATAAAAACTTCATCTTATTACAAGCGGACCTTGAAATTATATTCTAGCAGCTATACCAACTACCAACCGGTTAATTGCCAAAAAAATCAAAATGTATGAGATTGCCTTCATCATCATCATCATCAACAGCCCGAATTCGTCAACTGCTGGGCATAAGCCTCTACTTTCTTATGCCAATCCCCACACATGTGTACCACTTCTACCCGCGATTGACTTGCGACATCATACGACAAAAATGAGACTTATCATCCTATCAAATGAAGGTCAACACCCCTATCCTATGGTATCAAGGACCTCTCTGTGTCAATAGCACGTGGTGCAGCCCGTCCCCACTTCAAACAGCTGTAGCTAACAAAAAAAAGCAGGTGTAAGCAACTGGCACGTGTCTTGACAAGCTGCCAGTGCCACCTTTGACGAGTAAAGGTTACTTGCGCGACTACCCCTTAAATGACACCCCAGTGCGACGGCACTTAATTGATTGTTATTTTAAGCCTATTACACCTTTCAACTAACTGCTCGATTAACATTAAATGGGAAACTTTGTATAATTTGCTTACAAATCGCCTGATTAAAATAATTGGGTTTTGAATTAAGTGGGTTTTAATTTGGCTCGTGGCGAGAAAATTTTAGCGAGATGGGACACATAATCAAGTTTTCCCTCCTTGGAAAACTCTGCGTCTTGGAAACGACACCTAAGTCGTTACATTTTAACAAAACATCTTTTACTGTACAGCTCAAACCCATAATAACATTCCAATATTTTCAATCGCATCTATATTAAAAACAATTGAATATAAATTCTAACATAACGATAGATTATCTCGCTTGTAATGAAATGTCAACGCCGAAGGAATGCGGCCGAGTATATAACACGAGATGTTACTTTAAACTCAGTTTAACCTAACGACTTCAGTCATCAATGTAAACAGAGATTACGAACATGCAAGTCGATTAAATACTCCATATCTGTCACACGATAAGAAAATATGTAAATAACTCTCCAAGAAAGCTTAGCCCATTTAAATGGCTATCAATGTCAGATATCAAAGTTTGTTCTGAATCTGATATCAGTTTTATTTATCGCCTTTAGTTGAAGAATCTCTGAAGTAAGAATGATTCTCGAAAGTTTTTGGGTTACTAGACTTCTAAAGATATTAGCTCTCCTAAGCTCGAAAGTTTACCCTAATCTGTTAGATAGTTTCGTTTCATAGATGATCTTAATTTCGCTCTGAAATACCTTTCCATGCCAGTATGAGGCAATAAAACAGCTGATATCAGAATTTGTGCTGAGAAGCATAAAAGCTATCTGTTGTCTCTTTCGAAAATACATCTGTTAAAGGAAAACTACTCCAATCCTTCATAGATAAAATTCCTCCGAAGCCACCAGCACTAAACTAGTATCCCATGGTAATCCCCAACAGCCCATAATAGTGTGTTTTATAAAATTTATGATGGTGTCTGTATGACCTTATTAATTTTATGGAACCACTTGGTCCACTTGAAAACAGGTTTGAAGAAGTCAGCGATGAGACAAGGCTTGGTAATCCGCGTGTAAGCCGCTTAAGAAATATCGGTTAGTATTACTGGGTAGTGGGTACTCCCGAGCTGAATTTATTGAGTGCCTTATGGGAGAATGAGGACGCACCATGTGTATGGATTAGAACTCATTATCACTATTTTATTTGGAGAAACTTCCCGTCTTGAAAATTCTTCGGAGGTTATAAAACTTTAAGCCGTCTTATATAGCTGAACCCTTTACAAGCTTTTGTAGATATTCGAAATTAAATTCTTTAGCCAAAGCCTTTCAAGAAGTTATAAGCCACTTTTTATCTAACCTTTCAATCGTCCATTGAAATTTTTATCAGTGTCACGATCTTCGATATTTCATCAAACAATTGCCATTACACGAAATAACTCTCAGAATAATCGCTAAAGTTTGGCATTAAGCGTTAATCAATGAAATAGTTTCTACTCCCACATTGCTCAATATAATTAGACAGGGCGATAAGATCGGCGAACGGTAACCAATAGCTATTTAAATGTAAATATTTGTGAGATAAGCTGCGCCGGTAACCATTTGCACCTTTGTTTACTCGACTAAGACTGGCCAACTAGCACGCTCAACTGCTCAAATACTAAATGGTATTTAGTTCACACATAGCTAATATTATCTAGTATTACCAGCCTATAAGGTATCAAGTAAAAACGATTTCCTAGCTTTTCAATGCGATCTCGCACGAGTTTTTCTCAAACGCAATGCGAACGCTGATATAATACAATACTGCATAATATTATGTATCAGATATACATTATGTAACACCATTGTCTTTTAATCTAAGAGGGTGGCGGGACAAACTTGACGCTGCGGCTTGAGATATAGAAGGATTTTCCAAGCAGTCGGACAATATGGATTAATTAAAAACAATAAATCATCACTACTGTAAACGTTAGAAGAAAAGCCTTAGTGTAAATACACTTATGCTTGTTTTCTAAGGTTTACTTAGGTGCTCATGGAAAATACTGAGAAACAAAAAAAATCGCACGTCAGTGAAATAAATCGCAAAAGTTTGGATGTACCTAAAGTTGAAAACCACTTTTGTAAGTGAAGATATACATTATTTGTATTACTTAAAATGTGACTTAAATAAAATACGAAATTATGTCAATTGCCTTTTTTATAATAACCATTAGGTACATGCAGAGCAAAATAATCTTTAAAATCTCCTCCTCGAAAGGTGTGTAGGTACTTAGACAGCTGTTTCACACAAAACAACTGTGGTACCTACTTAATGTAAGGACTTAGTCTACGTCTGTACCAATGCCGTGAGATCCCAGATAGCAGTGACAATGAGTCCGCAACAATTAAACGCCGCGTTTAGATAGCTGGAACAATCCACAATGGCACGTGAGAGGAATCGCATGGGAGATTTTTTCCCCATTCAATTGAATAGGTCACATAAAGTATTCACGGTAACAGATTCGGCGCGTTTAACGCGGCATTTGTGCCAGAACTAATTATTGAACTGCAATTAAGCCGAACCACAGCGGAACGGTTACGTATTCTTTGTTATTGTTATGCGTTATGGGAGCTATTGTAACAAATTTCAACATTCGCAAGATTACGAGTATCAATTCATAATGTGGCTGTCGACCGCGAGTCCGCCAGGCTAAATGAGCACGTAATGCACGCCTCTCGCGCGTGAATCGATACCCGTTGCGGCTACGCATTCCACCAAAAACTATAATGGTCATGACATTTTACTGCTATTATGAATTCGCTATTTTAATATCTATACTAACACGTTGACATTTAACACATTTGCGTGCGCCGTAACTGTCCCGCTCGTGCTTCAACCAACTCGTAGAATGGCGATTTTATCACGAGCGACCATTTAAATCTCGTTTTCTAGTTTGGTATATTTATTAATGATCTATTTCCCCGGACCTGTTGTCGGCTCGGCCGGTTTCGCCGTAGATTCCTAACTCATCGTTGCCTACACTTGCCGATTCACAAAACTGGTTCCGCCGACCCATCCACTTGATCTTGAGCGAGTGTTGGCCAACTTTCACGAGATTCCTCTGGGGCCCTCGCCGTCGGCCGCCTCGCCTCGTGAGAACATCTGACGTCGCTCGTCGCTCGTCGTCGCTCGTCGTCGCTCGTCGTCGCTCGTCGTCGCTCGAGGGTTACGCGGTCGATGTGCCAACACTACGACGCCCTTTTTCCTGTTTCCTCAATCTTTTCTCACTTTCCTTCGCCATAAGTGCTTTGGAAACTTCGGAAAAGCTTTCGTTTCATTTGCATTTGATGTCGGGCCCTCGGCTTTTGTTAACTTTGGCCACAATAAAAGCCAAAACATAACCTTTGTGTTGATACTTTCTGGCGAAAATACGATCCGAGTCAAGTTTAATCGAATAGGTATTTGACAGCAATTTTGCTGGAGTAAAAAAGCTATCACTTTTTTATTACTCGTGGAGTAACAAATTCGAAATTAAATTACATCATTGCAAACAGCCAGACCATTATTCATATCCGCAGTTAATAAACGTGCTATTTATCTAAAGAGATCGGTGACCAGATGAATATAATTATATTCCGTATCAACCATTTTGTGAAGGAGGTAATAAAGTTTTGCTATCTAATATCTGGCGACGAGTTTTTGAAATATCCTGCCGAGTGCCGCGTGTTGTGTTAGCAACCATTTAACATTATAATATATTCGCGTAGTATATTTTTGCCGAGACAACTTTGCGTGGGAAGAATTATCTAACCAACTTCATTTTGAGAGTAAAATATTCTAAACATAAGTTCGCGAAGGTTTATTTATACCTTCCAACTTCCAGCGCGGCGTTTTGTTGTAAATACTTGTCTTAAAACACGCTTCTGTATTCATTAATAAATAGACACAATAGACAATTTGAATAATTATAGTTTTCTATGAAGTGAAATTAATGGCTTCCTTCCGCTGCGCTGTCATAAGAGCTTTTCTTAAAGTATAAATCTTCAAGTATCTATACTTTCATAGACAAATTTTGACTTTTATTTATATCGTTTTCTGGTCTTCTTATGAACTCATATAAGATAGATAAACAATTAAACATATCAATCACAGGAACGATTAACGTGATTCAATCTTCATTTTCAACTCGAGCAGTTTTGTTTACTCTTAAATCATCTCAAATTAAAATACAATAGTAAGACAATACGATTTGGCCCCGATTGGGGTTTACGGTCCCTAGCAAGTTTATATTTTACTATAATTTTATTATCTAGCCTTAAGAACTTCATCAATGAATGTGGGAAAGCAAAATAAATATCGTATTAAGAGGGGACTCGAGTCGGTAACTCTTGGGCCTTTCTCCATACAAACGCATTCCGCTGTTTTCTTCGTGGATAATGCTGATAGAGCAATGATTTTTTTTTCCAAAAAATCTAGATCGAATTGATACGTGCCTATATCATTTTCTTTTTTCCAAAACATAATTACTTAAAGAATTATGACAATCCAAAAACTCTAAAAAAACAGCCCAGCAAAACGTCTTTTAGTCAAAGTTTTTATAGGTAAAAATCACCCTGAACTGCAGTTGTCGCTTTCGCACTTTACTTGATAGGGCACAGTGCGACGCATCGGCAACAGTTTCTTCAAATACCTATTTTTCAAATTCCTCGAGACTAAAGTAAACTAAGTAAATTGTTGTCACGTAGAAAACAAACCAACTAAACCTACCTTCATTTGTAGGTGTTCGTATTTGTTTCAAAGCATCCGCTGGCACTTAGCTGACAGCCCTAAAGGTTAAGACATAAATGTCACGGAGCAACACAACGAAACGCGCCCGACTTTACCTGCCTCTAATTAAAGGCATCTCCGGAATGTGCTGCGTTGTCACCCTAAACCTTTTACGAATCCAACACAATCGAAACCATACCCTAATCTGATCACAATAAGGTTCTTCCTACTTTCAAGTTAAATGGCAGATTTATAATTGAAATCTGAACAATAGTAAATTGGTGAAGTTTGTCGAATATCTTTACGATGTTGACACAGTATCCCTTATGAGAGGAGTTTATGTTTAATTGTTCGTTAGTTCAAGTAAAGAGAGTTGATTTCAAAAGGATACCGAAAATGTTTGTATACGGAAACGTTGAGTAGCGGTATAATTTTATTTTTAGTGATGTAAATGCGGTCATCGGAGTTCACACCTTCAGATTGCAATTTAAAATTTTAATATGATTACTTTTAAATGTAGTTATAACTTGTATTCGCAGTATCGATAAAAGTTTGGCATTATTACAACATGGTACCGGTTTTTATTTCCTTTGACGCAACAACGCCAATCCAACAATGAGACATAAGCAATAATTTTATAGTGGTAATTAAAATATTATTCAACAGTTAACACAGTTACTTAACCTTAACTGCAATTTTCTCAATAAAAAACATAAACTTTACTGTCAATAAAACTGATTACCGTTTAAATTAATGTCACCGTAACATCACAAGGTAAATTTTCCGATCAATTTTCCTTCAACTCATGCTATGTTTAGTACGAGCCATCTACTTGATCAACTACTTAACTATCCATAACAACATCAATGGTTTTCCATACATTAAAGTGCAATGTTTTCTTGATAATCCCCATTAGCATGCGAGGCAAGCGTCCTATGTTCCTATCCACTCCATACGTATGCCGCGCGTTGATGTTCTTTTAAAGGCAGACTCGCTCGGTACGTGTCTATCACATTTTGTCCCCTATAAAGCTACTTATTTTCTTGTAGCTAGTTTTGATAACACATTTTATAGCAATTCGTGTAAACAACGGTTCAAATTTATTTATTTTTTGTTGATTTCCGTAAGTAAAATTTATTTTAGAAGTTAAAGGACCTACCTCCGGATTTAATTATTATTTTCGAACAAAATGGTAGTCCATCCATGGTCATAAACTTGGCTAGTTTAATTCTTGGAGAACAAATGATTTTTTTTTTTTAATGTTGATAAGTTACAAACTCATATTGAGTGCGATACAATCTTGTGTTTGTAAACATACAAATGCTGAGTTTCATACTGATACTTTATTGTTGATAAACAAGTTACAGGTATTTTGTCGGTTCGAGGGTATGCTTGTTATTTGTAGACATATTTCAGGGAGATGACAGACAAGTATGTACCTATTACAGATGCCATTCAATAACATCCTCTTATTTCTTGCTATGATTAATGAATGTGATACAATCATACAACACTATTCAGAAATATGCATTATGGAATGTAACCGAATTCCATAACTGCAGTTAGGAAAAAAAAACAATTCGGATCATATCAAAATTCAAAACAAACAGGAATTTTACTTTTCTAAAAATGTCTCTCTTACATTCGTAAATGTTGTTTAAAACGTTTTCATTCAATTTTGCTGTTGACCCCTCTTGAGATAAATAACAAGACTGGAATGACCACGATACCAAATACCGGTGTCAAGGTTCGACTCCACGACCAGTTGACCACACGAGTGGCCGCGCCGCTCTAAACCGCTTTATCCACACTTTTTATAATAATAATCATTCTACCTACTTCATAGCAATTTAAATTTGTATTGTAGATAAGACCAAAACTATGTCAAATACTCGTAAGTAGTGCTGGAATAATGTTGGTCCAGGGACGACCTATAAGATCTCAGACACGAGAAAACCAACGTCATCTCGTGATATCAAACACTTCTCATATAAAGTTGTTTTCGACTACCGATACCGTTACTAGATAGATACAAATCGATATAGTAGAAAGTATTCCAACTAAAGTACACACGTACATACCCTGTTTTAGTCTGAAGTCAATCTCCCAATCCTTTATCGGTTGCACTTATCCACTGAACACAGTCGCACGAAGTATAACGCGCTAGAACCTTTTTAATCTCCACCACAAATTCAAATTTTAACTTTGCACTGGCACTTTTAACGAACCTACATAGCACTGGGGTACATGGCGTGATTTAAGCATTCACCGAACGAAGGCTGTATCACACAGGCTTTCACAGCCAACACATAAAATGCACACTTGTCGTCACAAAAACCACACAAACGGTCCTCTAATTCAAATTGTGACGTGTTGAACACAACATTGCTGAAAACCGACCGTTAAATCGAATAAAACAAACGCTGCGTTACAACGTTAAGTTAAAACTAAGTTAGGTCCGCTACGCGAGAAAGACCGTTGATCCAGTCGGCGGTCGGTACAACAGCGCGCGCGCTGCTTTACCGACACTGAAAAGTTCAACGCTCCGTCTCTTTCACGGCGGACCAATGAGAGGAGGATGGCGATACTACTATGGCAGTATAGTGGGAGAACTTACAACCTGCGCCTGCGCAAAGCCTCTCAATACAACCATAGCAACAGGTGAATTGTGCGCGCGTGTGCGTGCGTCGCGGGACGGATGTGTGCGTGCTTTCTTGATTGTGGTTTAATGATAACGTAGTATTTTGTTCGGCGCTATTTTATCAGTTCCCCGCTACGGTAATGATCCGACTAGTATGCAATTAGTGTTATTTATTAAGGTTAAACACTATTTAAATGCTTCTAGGTCGATAAACTAGACGTGACCAAATTTATCAATGTGATGCGTTAACAGAGTTATTCGCTTTTGGGATGACGATAATAATACCTAAATACCTACTGGAAACGTAAACAAGTTTTGGTGCGTTAAAAAATGGTTAGAGATCCATATTTATCTGAGAACTAGGTATCTTCAGTTTTAAATACGTAGGCATTTTACGTATTTTATTTTCCCTTTGTTTTTATCTAAAACAGCCAAAAGAATTCAAATAAAACAGAGTAGGGAAGTCATCAATCATTTTGGAAGCGAACAGAAATAAAAATGCCATGAATTCCTAAACGCTAATGTTATGTAAATAAAAAAATTCGACTTTAACGTAATTAATTGGACGAGTGGGATAAACATTCCTTTAAAAAAATAAATTTTGCTACAATCTATTTGAATGATGAAGGCCAATCGAAAAACCCGGTCAAGTGCGAGTCGGACTCGCGCGCAGAGGTTTCCGAGCGAATCCATTTTTAACATGTCACTTTAAAATCAAAAGCTTTTTATTGGTTTTCCTACAGTTTATAAGTAAACACTATAATACATATTTGTTTCATTTTTTAATAATTCTGTGCACACTAGTTTCCGGAAAAAAGAGGACTCATTTGTTTTAGACTGACATACACACGAGTGATCCTATAAACGTTCCATTTTTTCATACGGACTTCGGAACCCTAAAAGTAACAAGAATATCTTAAAAATGAGTTTTATCTAATTTGAGGGGCTCAACCCTTGGCCTCCTGGCTCAACAAGAAAAATAAATCAGATTAGCAATTTATTACTTCAAAGTATTGTCTTTTATGATTTAATTAGGTTACAAAACTATCCAAATTTATGCTGTAAAATGTAGTATGAGTATCGGGTATGGATCTTGCGGGGGGTGCGGACGACGCAACGCTGTGAAATACTGCTTTCCAACCCAAAGGGGAGTTTTGGGAAACACCATGCACCACACACACATCATCATATCAAAGCTTCAAGTTTCCATTGGAAAACTACCACAACTTTTTTATTTCTCATTGCAAAAGTAACCTTTGAAAAACTGAACTATTTGTATAAAACCGGCCAAGTGCATGTCGGGCCACGCGCAGTGTAGGGTTCCGTAGTAGCCGTTATCACAATATAGAAGATTGTAAGGATTTTGTATTTGGTCCAAAATTATCCAACACCCAAGTTCAACGATAACTCCTGCTAATCTTGCTCTCTGCCTAATTAGCAACCAGTCATTTTAAAAGACCTATTCAACGATACCCCACTTCACATGTAGGGAAGCTACCCTAAAAAAAATATTTACGACACATTTGCTCAAAAAATGCATTTACGAAGCCTGTATACATTGTTCGAAAGTTAAAAATTACGCACCATACAATGGAACGTGCGGTAAAATAGGTACTCTCACCTAAGTACCTACTTTACCGCACGCTCCATACAACGGAGCGTGCGGTAAAGTAGGTACTTACGTGCCGTGTGTATCCTATACGGTTCCTTTTTTTTAAATTTCCTAAAAAAAATACAAGGAATTCCATAATTCCATCAAGGAGTTTCACAATATGATAATAAGAAAAGTTCAGAAGCTAGGAGGTGACGCAAAGCGCAGAATACTTTCCAATGCTTCCTTATATTTTTCAATAATACTCAATTAATTATTAACAAAATTATATTCAACTTTTTATGGCGGGAGACTAGCGAATACCTACCACAGATTAAAAATGACGGCCACATTAAACTAAAGCTCATTCATTTTAAGTAGGTTAAAAATGGGACAAAGTAATGCTTATTCATTTCAAGTATTTTGAATTTCAGTTTTAAAATATACTAACACCAAATTATAAAAGGTAACATTTAATAATAAGCTGAATGATCGAACCTTCTTGGAAGCGCAATAAAGAGAAGACGAGACGACGATGTAGTTCTAATTTTAAATTTGCAAATTCGTGCCATTTTTATACTGCAAAGCTTGTCACGACTTTCCAACTGATATCTAAAAACAAGAAGTTTGTCTCATTATCTATTGTACTGTTTTCTCGCAAATGTGTCGTAAAACGTTGTATGATACACGTGCGGATATTGGTCAATCAACTATATTGTGTGTAATGTTGGTAAATCAAAAACCAACTTACCGCACTAATATCATAAATACTATTTCCAAAATTTTATTTTACCACTTGGTCGGCGAAATTGATATACACACCCCTACAAAATTACAGCTTTTTAGTACTAATGGTTCCTTAGCAAAAACTCGGATAGACGAACATGAGGAAACTATAAGGGTTCCTTTTCAAGACTACAGAACCCTGCCGAACGGGTAGACAGTTTATAAGGCAAAGCATTCACAATGTATCGTTTATGTAACTAATTAAATTACCTTCTCAAGAACGTACGACAAGAACAATAATGTAAATTATGTAACTTAGTTACATCTAAAGACATTTATTTATCTACCTATCTGGAAAAGCACCGTGAAAATGAAAATGTAAGCAATAAATTATTCCAATGCTTTACTGGATCCTCTCTCGAATATTGTACTGGTTAACTGAAAGGAACGAGAGTCGAAAGCAAAACAAATGTCCGGTTGAAAATTCATGTTCCCTTCCGAACATAAATTCACTTAGTATTCATTGTTTTCTAATAAGAGTCCGACGTCTCATGAATAAATATTGTAATTAGGTCCGTCGGGGCTGCGTAACAGACGACACTGAGCGAAAAACTAATCATCCATTCTCACCAAGTCCAATTTAGAAAGAGTGTTTCCCCCCATTAATCTTTAGCCGTCCATCACTCAAGAGGAAATCAAGCAAAAATAAGAAAGCAATTTGGAAAGCTTTTATAAGAAGTATCGGATGACGAAAGTGACAATAATCCTGGGGATGATGTCTCTGGCATGTCTGTGCTCATATTAGCAGATGGATTACTTTTATATGTTGTTTGGAAGGATAACCTCTGCTTCCTAAGTTTTGTACAAATATTATGAATATTATGATGACATTTTGGTCTATAACAATATATGAATAAGTTCCAAGACATCTTATGGTCCACAATAGGTATTATAGTAGCACTTAATACTATGTTAGTTCATTTCGATCAATAGTACTATTATTGATCGAAGTAGTTAACATAATTTTACAAATACGACATATAATCTGTTTAAACTTTAGATTGTATTGAACATTAGAAATAAAGATAAAATCGGCAAAAATAAAATAAATTTGTTAAAAATAATAAATTAATTAAGTTTTTAATAAATTAAAATGTCTAAAAAATCAAATTAAATAAAACTGAAATATCATCATAATAAACACCACAAAACGCTGCTTGCCTATATATCTACTTGCCTACATATATGCCTATACACGTAAATTGTAACCTCACAACGTGTAAAGATTCAGATAAAATTACAGCTAAACATGTAATATTATTGTAGTCCTGAATTCATGACGCTTTATTTTGCGACTAACATCCTGATCACTTGATACAAATCTAAAAATGGTCTTTTCACTTGAAAATACGTGTTTACCGGTTACAATGGCAGAGAACGTCACATTATTGATTCAATACTATCGTTTCCATGTAGAATCAATATTGTAGCTAGATACGTCATTTAAATTTCCCAGCAATAAGAACACCCTATCAACCGATACTCAGTAGTGCTATTCTCTAACAACATTTTCGTATCTCGACAGTAGAATTCGAGGTGAGTTTCAAAAGAAGACCTTTATGTTGTGTGCAATAAAGTTCACTTTGTGAGTTTGATCACTCAGGTGAAGCTCGATATCGAAATAGTTTCTTACAGAATAGACTAGCTGTACTCTTCCTGCGAAGATAAACATACAGGATGCGTTCGAATTCGTTGGCAATATTTAAGAGAGTGCATTCGAACAGCTACCTGTAACTAGGTATTATGTTCTCTACATTGTCGACTACACTAACATATTTATATATATTTTTTTTTCCTACTCCTTCGCTGTACTTTTCTGATTAAATTCGTTGTAGTATCCAAGACAGTTAAATCGTTTCTCCGGGACTCGTCGGGCTTCATTGGCTCGGCGTTTTTCTGGTGGTCGCCACTGTTGATTCTGGCTTTCAGGAGTTGCAGTGGTTGGGAATGTGTGGCGGGCTTGTCCCAAATTACACTAACATAAAAATACGGAGCACTTGTAAGCGATTTTTTTTATCTTTTGGAGGCAGAAAAAATTGTTTATATTCAAACTTTCATCTCCAAAGATTGTTAATGAATTCTGTGCGTGTGTAATAAATTGACTGTGTTTCCTGATAGCTACAACCTGGAGTCTTTATGTCACGAGGAAATAGGTTCTCAAGCGTCCTCCATCGACGACAGCTACTATTTCTTTTTTAATTATCAAAAAAAATGTCACCCTGTATTGGAATTAGAGTATTGGTGTGGTGGATACTGTATGTGTACGTTAGTTTGAAACTAACACGCCGCCTACAAACCTGACTAACTTAAAACGAACCGTAGATCCGAAGTAAAGGCGACATCAGCCAGTTTATCGGGTCGCCTCAGACACTCACTAATGAAATGTTCACAGCACGAAACTGATAATTCGATTGGCAGTCGTTCGCGTCGGCTGGCAGTTTTATGGTGTCGTCTATAAGGTAATTTGTTAATTACCGGCTCGATAAACAAACGCTCGCGACATTATGTCGCTTACAATGTCTCTTAATTAAATACTTTGCTAATGTTGTTTAGGTGAATGTCTCAATGGTCGCGTGGTCTTCACTGATCTTTGGTTTCATTTCCTTTATTTGTTTGTAGGGTTTTCAGTACAATGTTTAAAGATAAAAACGACAAACACAACATGACAAGTTTATGTCCAAAGGCGAGCTTAACCCAGAATTGGGTTTTCTAACAGCAAACTTCAGTGCGATAGAGATACTTACAAATTAGTGAGTTTGCAATGTGCTCAACAAAAACTATATTTTATGTAGAGTTCACAATGGTTATAATTTATTTGTTTAGGTAGGTAGCACATATGTTATCCGAAATAATAAGTCTGTAAATGTAGAATCATCTGCAAATAATTAATAAAAAATAATATATGAAAGCATGCTTAAAGCACGGTTCTTCACTAATATTTTTCATCATCATCATCATCATACCAGCCGAAAGACGTCCACAGCTGGATATAGGCCTCCAAGTGTCACCAAACACAATAACCGGTCGCATCCATCGCCTACCAGCTACCTTCACCAGGTCCTTCCAATGCTGCGTCTTCCGGTACGCGATTTCCACTCCAGAACTTTTCGGCTTTTCAGCTAGTATTTTTGTTCGCGACGAAAGGGTCACATAATAGTTTTATATAACTCGCGTATATATGAGCTTATGTAATAGAATAAGATAGTTATAGAATGAGTACTTTGTAATCAAATTAAATTTATATTTTGTTTTCGTTTTCCCCCAGACACATAAGACGTTCTTGGGGAAATTAATTTCTTTAAGTAAATAGATAGGTAGGGTTACACACTCCCCTACACATTCCTGGTAAACTTCTAAAAGATACTTGGTAATGGGTAAAGAAGGTACACAGGTATTGGACATTTCACACAAACCGACACAGGACAGTTACTCAAAATGGTAATAGGGTGGACAGATAAACCACCATTTACAGACACCTTCCTTTACTAAACATACAAAAAATCAAGGTATTCCGGCTTTAGATAATCGGCACTAGAAACCTAGCGCTGAGCTCTACTCAGATATACAAAAATCTTTATGGTCAGATAAGGCATAAAGCCACAATTTAGAAAACAGTAAAAACACAGATTATTCACCGTTCCGGGTTTCTGACCTTATAGTGCTTCCACCCTTAGAGGGGTGGCTTTGAAAATTGCGTATCTGGATGGAGGGATGATGCGCCTACCGTAAGATATATAGCCTAACAGCCCTTAAGGCACAGTTTTCGGGAAGTCAACCCTTAATAGTAAACAAGTTCATACTTGTAGATAGATTCGATAGTTAAATGCAAGAAGCCCCTAAGTGGGCAGGGTTGAAGGGTTGATTTTCACCCCATTCGACGGGGGCTTCACAGACAGGTGCATCAACCCCTATCCAGACATAGAATAGACCTAGATATAGCCAGGAATGTACAAGAGTTAAAGTTAAACTTGTAGTTAAAAATAAACTAAAACAGTTAGCGGTTTATGGTCCTCGTTACAGTAAAGTAACATAGTACAATAGTGAATACATCAAAAATAGAAATTTGTAATCATTGGCAAGAAGAAATATAGAACTTTTAACTAAATAGTAAAGTAGTCGCGAAAAGTTTCCCTTAAACCGCTAGCTGCAGTGTTAACAGTCAATTCTGCATCTTCATTTATTCCCTGGTACGCAAACATCCCTTACCCCAATCTACCCCGAAGACAGCAAGTACAAATACCAAGAAAGAAGAACGTTTCACGTGTGATGCAGGAACCTCAGTATACAGGTACAGGATGTCAGCGCGCCTGGACGCAGTCGGATGGTCACAGTTCACATCGAAGGAATAAAAGAAGGATAGACCTACCCCAAACACACCCCCGTTCCAGTCGATCACGCCCGTCTGGTACAATTTTAGTCTCGTAAAATTCATAGTTTTAAGTTTCTTTTAATATTTTTTTCCATGGATCGTTCGCTACAGCGAAATAATAAATGGTGTGCTTACCATCGATGTACTTGAGTACAAACTGGACTTCTGGTCCTAACGCTGAGGCCACCTCCAGCGGCAACTCGGTGTCCCGTAACACGTGCACTGAAAACAAACAGCACGTTATCAATCATCAATCAATATAGGTATTACATGTATAAAATTCTTCCGTTACTGAGTGACTGACAGACAACACATAGGCGAAACTGAAAATTGGCATGAAGCTAGGGAAGCCAATTTTCAGTTTCCGGAGTGTAAAGACACTCCGTAGCGGAACACTAAGAGAGAATTTCCCGAAATTCCTACGGGAAGGGGAAAAACCGGGATATGCGCGTACGAAGTTGCGGGCGAAAACTGTTCAATATATATAAAACTTCGACCCGCGCAACTTCGTCTGCTGCGCTCCTATTGGTCTTGGCGTGATGATTTATAGCCTATAGCCTTCCTCGATAAATGGGCTATCTAACACTGAAATAATTTTTCAATTCGGACCAGTAGTTCCTGAGATTATCGCGTCCAAGCAAGTAAACAAACAAACTCTTCAGCTTTATATATTAGTACTGGTTCTTCCTTTACTGACTGATTGAGTGACTGACAAACGACGCACAGCTAAACCTGTGGTCATAGAAAACTGAGATTTTGTAGGGAAGCTAAATGCTTCCATACACTGCGTAGGGCGCACTAAGAGAGCGCGCGTACGAAGTCGCGGGAAAAAAGTTATTAATAATAATAATACTCGGGATATTATTATCCTATCCTACTAATATATATATAATCCTTACTAATATACTATTATACATGCGAAAGTAACTCTGTCTGTTTGTCTGTCTGTCTGTCGCGCATTCACGCCAAAACTACTGAACTGATTTAAATGAAATTTGGTACACAGACACTCTAGAGCCTAAGAAAGGACATAAGCTACTTTTGGGGTCTGAGAATTACATAGGCTACTTTTATATCCTAGAAAAATGAAATGCATGGTTCCTATACATAACAATTGTATCCAACAGGAACCGTGTACTTCTAACAAATCTTTTTCACAAGACAAAGAAAAGCAAAACAAAACAACGCAAAACACAAAACGCGAAAAGCAAAACGCAAACCGCAAAACGCAGAACACAGAACGCAGGACGCAAGACGCAGAACGCAGAACGAAGAACGCAGAACGAAGAACGCAGAACGAAGAACGCAAAACGCAAAACGCAAAAGAGATGACGACGCCTGACGAGGCCTGACGACGCCTGACGAAGCTAGTAATAATATAAATACTAGCTGTAGCCCGCGACTTGTTTAATGTGTAATGTATAAGAACGGACCGCCTGTTCAAAATGTGATCAATGTGGTGATGACTATAAAAGACGTTCTTTTGAGCGTTGTAATTTGGGCGGTAGAAATACTAAACAGAAAAAAACGCGACCCACTCGTTCTTCGTCGACTGCACTGCCCTCTCACACAACCAGTCTTCATTGTTTGTGGTCACTGGATGGGAAAATTCTTCTGCGTCCGATTCCAGATGACCTTTTCCAATTTGCAGCAGCTTATTCGCAAAGACTACGGTTCAACTCCTTTCTTCTCCTGTGCGACATTGTGCACTCGTCCCATACACGTCGTCGTCGTCGTTTTGTACCGCTGCAAAAGAACTCCCTGGCCGCTGTTTTTAATAATATTGCGTGTTGGGGTATCTTTGCTTGCAAGATTAAGCGGCAACTTAAAAACGGAATGTGCAGTCCGACCACCGCTAAGCAAAGTTGCAGCAATGCCCGAGGAAGCCACAGTCAGAGCTATATTGCAGCCCTTGCGGAGTTGGACCAGCCGAAGTTTAAGCACAAACTTACCCGTACCTCATGGTACGTCAAGAAGGAACTATCCCCCTTTCCACTATTTACTCGGCGCAGAATCGTTTCGTAGACTTGAAGCTGCTCGAGAAATAATCGTGGTGCTATTTCATTGACATGCACTTCTAAAACCGCGATATAGTTGTATTACTCCATTACAACATCGCTTGCCAATTTCTCTCTCCGCTGCCATTTTCCAGATATGGAAATCATTTTTTTCCTCAATCAATACCAAAGCATTGTTAATGATCAGGTCATTGTGAGCGCCATCGAGCCTTATGCACAATATCTTCTGATAAAGCGTCCTTGTATTTATCCTAAAGCTGGAGGGGGTTGGATAGTCCGCAAGTGCTCACTAAAATTGCGAACGGGTCCCTAACTTTGGCTGCTGAGCGATAAAGGACGGCTTTGGCAATGTAACTCGTTCTTGAACATCTACGGGTTTAAGCACCCGGAAACTGGTCGGGCCCAGTCAGTCAGTTGTGAAGTGCACTTTAGTTATTTCTGTCCAGCAAGGGTTGCACGACTGGTTGCCCGTAGTTGCAAACGTACGCAAATGCGTCGTGTGTACTCGTGGTAACTTACAAAATAATGATGAGGCCCATGGCCCCATGGTCATCAGCTCAGTATCTGATGATGGAATCCTGGAGAAATAGAGGGAACTCTTCAAATTTTAAAGGCATACTTGAAGCGATATGGATATTTTTTGTAAGAGTATTTTCTCGGAGTGGTCCCATTTCAATTTAGTGAATATCTGATGGAAAACCTCGAAGACAGGCAACGGAACTCCTCATTAAATTGTAGCAAATGGACACGGATTGCTGAAATCGCATGTCTATTTATTGTTTACACCAGTTCATTATATAACATCATGCCGGTATGTTGTGAAGGGGTACGCACATGTGATTTTCGATATAGTTTTGAAGAATCAACACTAAAAAGTGAAGAATAAAATACTTTTTCACTTAATTATACAACCGACTTCCAAATAAAAACTTTAATTTCAAAAGTCGGTGTCGAAAAACGAAGAAACAAAACCAAAAACAGCGACTTTCGAAATTAAAGTTATTTTATACTTTGTAGTGTTTTTATTTGGAAGTCGTTTGTTTGCGTTTTGCGTTTTGTTTTGTTTTGTTTTATTATGTATAGGTACCGTGCATTTTTCTAGGATATAAAAATAGCCTATGTCATTCTCAGACCCCAGAACTACCACTATGCAAAAACCACGCCAATACCTTGCCCCTAAAAACAAATTATCCAACGGGAACCGTGCATTCTACCGGGATAAAAAGTAGCTCACGTCGTTTCATGACCTCAAAATTACCACTATGCAAGAATCAATTCAAACCCTTGCTCTGTAAAAAGTAAAACAGATTTATCCCACGGGAACCGTACTTTTTTCCGGGATGTAAAAATAAGCCTATGTCATCTTCTGACCCCTAATCAACTACTATACAAAAATCACGTTAATCCCTTGCTTTCCGAAAAACAATAATAAATCTATCCCACGGGAACCTTAACATTTTCGGGATAAAAAGTAGTCTATGTCCTTTCTCAGCCTCTAGACTATCTGTGTACCAATTTCATTTAAATCAGTTCAGTAGTTTTGGCGTGAAAGCGCGACAGACAGACAGACAGACAGAGTTACTTTCGCATTTATAATATTATATAGTAAGGATAAGGAATATAAACACGAAAGTTTGTGAGGATGGATGGATGTTCGGTACTCTCTCACGTCAGAACGCCTGAAAGGATCTTCATGAAATTTGGCTCAGAACATAGGCTATATATATATCCCGGGAGTATGTGCCTTAGAGAAAACGCGGGCGAAGCCGCTGGCAGAAGCTAGTTCTTAAAAGCTAGCTTTAGCGGGGGTGTCACACCACCAACTTCAGGAAACACTCTTTTTAAAAACTTCAGCATATTGAACTAAATCTTGTTCTTCAAACATTTTAAAACTGTTGTTTTAACTCTCCTGAAAAATGCAGATGTCGTTCAAATTAAACAGAATCACAACAGATCCATGGAATAGGTAGGCCTACCGGGGAAACCATTTTAAAAAACGCGCTAAGTACACTACCCCAAAGGTGGCGTGGAAACGTGTGCATATTATGACGATTACAACTCTTCCAACTTTTTGAATCGTTATATCTCAGAAACGGTGACTCTTAGGAAAAAAATATTTGGACATCTTTTATAGGTAACTATCTGATCTACAATTTTTGTCTGAACTAATTTTATGAAAAACATACCGTTTTGCTAAAAATCGCGAAAACCCGTTTTTGTGACCTTTGACCCCGAGTAATTTTTTTCCAGGTATCGGATCGATGATGACTTTTTAGATTTCATCTATGATAGTGTTTTGAACAATCCTACCAATTTTGAGCTGCGTGCTAATTATTGCACGCTCGAATGTCTAAATTGACCGGACTACAAGAAATGATATTTCAAGATATTTAGCGTATCGTATTACAGAGGTAGGGGAACCTGGGTACAGCGTTAACGATAAAAAATAGATAATGTCCAACCGTACACACATACGAACGAATCGATTCATACAACCTGTAACAGAATAAACGCAATACCTCTTAAGGGGTCATTGTACTCATCATTATGAATCACTTTCACTATGGGACCAACACTGAAATCGCGAAAAAAATTCGACTCCCCAAAAGCCACAACAGCCAGCAGACAAAGCCTGGCAACACTGAACACGAGAACACTCCGGACCGACGAGAAGATCACCGAACTTGAGGAGGAATTGAGTAGGTTGCGATGCAGTATTGTAGGATTGTCTGAAGTCCGAAGAGAGGGGGAGGACACGATAATTCTCAATCCGGCAATCTACTCTATTTCCGGGAGGGTGACCAGAAGTCCCAGGGTGGTGTTGGGTTCATCGTTTACAGATCCCTTGTGTCCAATGTGGTGAGCATCGAGAGTGTGTCGACCAGAGTGACGTACCTGATACTTAGAACATCGTCAAGATATTCGTTGAAGGTCGTACAGGTTTACGCCCTAACCTCGACACACCCCGACGACGAAATTGAGACCATTTATAAGGATATATCCAGAGCCATACATGGTCATAAAACTCACTTCACCGTGGTCATGGGGGACTTCAACGCGAAACTGGGCGAGACGGTGACGAGCTGGGCAATTTGGATTTGGACGTCTGAACCACCACACTTACTGGCTAGTTTTGTGTAGAAGGAGGGTCTCTATATGATGAGCTCTTTCTTCAGAAAGCGTGAGCACAGGAAGTGGACCTGGCAGAGACCAGACGGTATAACTAAAAATGAGATTGACTTCATGTCGACGAAGAAGCAAATATTCAATGATGTCTCTGTGATTAACGCGGTGAAAACCGGAAGTGATCACTGCATGGTAAGAGGCACATTGAATCTAAATATCAAGCTAGAAAGGTCTCGACTGATGACGTCTACGCTCCGTCCAGCACAGATACAGATCCAAAACTCCGAGAGCTTTCAGCTCGAACTTCAGAACCGTTTCGAGTGCCTAGGTAGCTCCGTGGACGATTGCAACGATGGGTTCGTGGAAACTGTTCATACGATCGGGTCTAAGTTTTTCAAGACACGCCGTACAGATAGGAACAAGAGGCTCTCTGATCCTACTTTGAAGCTCATGAAGGAGAGGCGGGAGATGATTCTGCAGTCTTCAGAAGATGCTTGCAGATACCGGCAGCTCAATAGACGGATCTACAAGTCCTTGAAAAGAGACCTCTGCCGCTTTAATACTGAAAAGATTAAAGTCGCGATAGAGCGGAATAAGGGCTCCAGGGTCTTTGCTAGAGATCTGTCTATTGGGCAGAGCCAGCTCGCGAAACTGAAGACAACTGACGGCAGAACCATATCCGCCAAATCGGAGCTTCTGAGAGAGATCGAGACGTTCTACGGACAGTACTGGCTTGTTGGTCTAGTGGTTAGTGACCCTGACTGCTATGCCGGAGGTCGTGGGTTCGATTCCCACCCAGGACAAATGTTTGTGTGATGAGCACGATCATTTGTTCTGTGTCTGGGTGTAATTTATCTATAATATTTATGTATTTAGAAATATATAAGTATGTTTATCAGTTGTCTAGTACCCATAACACAAGCTCTGCTTAGCTTGGGACTAGATGGCGTTGTGTGATAGTTGTGAAATATTATTATTATTATTATATTAGTTATACACGTCAATGACTAAACCCGATACGAATCTAGCTAACGACCCAAGAGCTAGATTGACCCGGCACTATACCGAGGACATCCCGGACGTCAGCCTGTTTGAGATAAGGATGGCTCTGAAGCATCTTAAAAACAACAGGGCGTCGGGTGAGGACGGAATTACGGCCGAACTCCTGAAGGCGGGTGGAAAACCGGTCCTTAAGGGGATACCTTTAGAATAAGGCCGTTTTTCGTTTCAACGTATCTTGTTAGGTACCTCGAACAGGGATGTGAGATTACGGTATATGCTTTTTGACTTTATGATCTAGTATCCAACTGAAGGAATACACGATACGAAGAAATTTTCTCGATAGAAAAAAATCACAAAGTTCGAAATATCTTTTTACTTTTTTTAGCTACAAGACGCAACGCTTTAGATTGATCCTATGAAAATAACTTTAAAGCATATAAAATAACCTTATCGAGGTTTCAACTGAACAGATTTCGATATAATAATACTTTTATGTTATCAAATCCGAAAATTTATTTTGGCACTTACGTTTTTTTATTCCGAGCTACACTCTTATTATCTTCATCTCATCTTTTGCCTTGCAAAAGTATTTGCATCTCTCTCATTTGTTCAGTTCTTCAGATGCTCCGTGGAGCTCTTGCAAGCAGGACCTGTATCACTTTTCTGCAAATCGGAGCTGTCAGATCTTCGTAATTTCAATATATTTTTTTACAGTAAATGCTAATAGTTTAGCCGTTTATAGATAAATTTAGTGTTAAAAAATGTCTGCACCATGTGAATGTGTATTTTTATGACCTTGAACAATATAAAACGCAATATTTTTCTATCCACACAAATTTTTGAATTATGTATAAAATTGGTATGAAATAATAGAGCAAAACTAAATAAAGTACAACGTCGTTGGGACTTCCTACCTGAAGGCGACAATGGACTCGTTTACCAGGAAATGAATAGCAACGGTTTGAAGAAAATAACGTCTCCAAGTCATCACCTTTACTTGTACATACGTACTGTATCTTCCAATGTTCTCATCTCACAAAGCAATATTGGGTAAACATTATGTTTTCTATATTGGAGTGTCTGTTTATTCAGCGTTATTCTTACATTTTAACTCAAGACACACGCTAAAATAAATGTTTTAATTTTAGGATTGAAATACGTCAAACATCAATGTGTCAAGAATGTGTTAAATGTCAAAGGCAACAAGCCTAGGGAAAATTATGGAGTCGCGTTTGAACTCTGAAAAATGTGTTAAGTAAATACTAGCTTTTTACCCCGACTTTTCTGCGTGGGTTTTAGAAGTACCTTCCAGAAATAAATGAAAAATATTTAATCCTACTAATATTATAAATCTAAATCAATATGATGTTGTAATAGTTGTTAGGCCAATTTTAATTTATCATAATTCTGGGCTCTTGATATTTTATGACTCTTTATCCCTCATCATTTCAGCCTTACTTCATCTCGTACCATAGACTTATTTTTGTAAAAATAAAATATTAGCAAGTTCAATTTAATTGACAATGACGTAATTTCAAAGCCTTAAGTTAGTTATTACGCACTTTCAACATCTCATAAGATATATCGCCAATAAAACAGAATGTAAATCAAGCCTTCTCATAAAGTCAGCGAAAAAATTATAGATTATTTTTTAATTTTTACCGTCCAAATTTGTTTAAAACGCTTACTTTCCTTCGCTTTTACGATAATAAACATTACAAACATCAGAATAAGGTTAACATTTTTCCGCCATTCCAACCTGTCAAAAGTCTTGGTAGGTATAGTTTACGAAGACAAAAACAGTACAATACAATATCAGCGTTTTACCTGAAATAAAACCAACCAATTTAAGAATATCTGTTCTAGGTAAACAACATTTTTATTTAGCAATGTTAATCAATTGGATTGAACAATTGTGTGACGTTTTGTGAATCAGTACTTCTCATTATTTCTCGTCTATAAAACTGCTGGAATGTATTAGCTGAACGCCAATTTCCACGTGCCAAGATTTCGTCAAGAGGATAATTTTGAAACCAGCTTTTGGAGGCTACAGCAGACCGGGTGCTACCTGGTGTGGCTGCAATGCCAGCTTCCCGAAACAGGGTCTTTACCCATCCTGCAATGGCTGTACGTGAAGCAGGTTTAGCCACTCCTCTAATCGTAATAGTTTTTTCTGTCCAGTATATAGGGTTAAGGTTAGAGCTATCGGCATTTAAAAGCAATTTCCAGCCGGATTGCCTATAATTACTGCTGTCAGTTTTGGAGCCAAACCGAGGCCAAAATATTATACTGCTATCAGATCTTATGCAATGATTAGGATCAATATTAAGTAGAGTTAGATCATGTATTCGCCTACCAGAGCAAAGCAACAACAAAATTCCAGTATGACGTGATGTTTGAAATAGATTATTTGAATCAATTGTGTAATCATTCAAAAATGAAATTAATTTATCAATATCCCAAACTGGAGGCTTTGTGACCTTTGGATTTTTAAGGGCAATAGATTTTAAAACATGTCTTACTAGAACGTGTGAACTTAACTGACTTGAAGTTTCAGCGTTACATAGTGTAGAAATTACCGATTTATGTAAAAGTATTGAATTATACGACAACTTATCAATTACATATAATTCACATAAAAACTGCGCTAATTTTGAACCAGTGGGATTCATTAAGTCAAGGTTTTTATTACGGCACCACAACGTCCAGCGCTTCCAGGCTACCTCGTAGGTTTTTAGTGTAGATTTTGGCCAAGAATTCTTAAGCAGTGATAGTTGTTGAGCGTTCAATGTCTTTATTGCGTCGGACCACCCCAACACTTCCAAACATCGAGGACAATGTTCTCGACCTGCGGTGGTGGGAGTTCCGTCGACGTGTCTATTAGGTATCTCTGTAGGTTTCTCAGAGTTAAAGGAGGTGCGAGCGCTCGGGCTTTGAGATCGGCACGCCAGAATACCCACTCCCATCGAGGTACTACTAATAGGAATATTTCTATCGACTGTTTTAAGTGAGACAGGGCTTTGGGGACTAGGAAAGGTGGTGGGAATATCCATGCGAGCTCGTAATTCCATGGGGCACTGAAGGCATCGTGGAACAGAGCTTGAGGATCTCTCAGATGTAGGGACACGTAATTGTACACTACGTGAGCAGTCGCCGAGGCAAATAGATCTACTATTGGGGTTCCCCATTTTGCAAACACTGTTTCAACACAAGTCGGTAGTAAGTGCCATTCTGGAGGTTGGCGAAGGCGTGATAAATGGTCCGCATGATTGTTGTATTTGCCCGGAATGAAGTGTATGTTGAAGTGTATCTGATGTTGGTCTAACAAATTCAGAATTCGATAGGTTATTTCCAACAGGGATAATGTCCTTGTACGTCCTTCCTTTCGTAAGTAGGTGACCGCAGTTCTGTTGTCCCTTTGAATGAGGAGCGAACTTTGATGAAGCCATTGAACTTGTTTCTGAAGAGCATATAAAATTGCTAGCATTTATTTTTCATTGAAATGCAGCGTTTTCTCTTCTTGCGACGAAGTTCCTGAAAGAGCTTTTCAATTTTTTTTTTTTTTTACGACAGATACGTCGGTATCTGTCGTTAGAAAATTTATTGGAAGAGGGTACTGAAGGGGTGTTGACCTTTGACAATTTTGGGCCCACCAGTTTAGTTCCTCTAAGACACCTTGTGGTAGTGGGTAGGTCTTTGATGGTAGGACTGGCAGCGAATTTACGAACATTAGTAACTGTCGATGATTGAGCCGACCCCGAGGGACAACAAAACTGGCAAAATTTATAAGTCCCATTATTTTATGCAACTCCTTCAAAGTTAACCGCTCTTGTTCGCCTGATTTATCCTGATAGCCTGATTTATCTTTGTAATGATGTCCTGATTCTTTTGTTTTGGTATGATTTTTTTATTTTCTCATGGTTTCTATAGTATCCCTAAATAAATTATCTTTTGAGGAGAAACAACAGATTTTTCGAAATTTCTTTTCCACCCCAGTTTTTGTAACATTTGTACAGTTATTTTGACATGCTCGCGAAGCGTGTGGACAAAAACGGCGTGCCACTTTTTTACGAAAACTAAAAACTACCCGCAAACCCCAGGTGGTGCCACTGAGCCGGAAGTATAGAGGGGATAAAAGTACGAAAACTGGTAAGAAATCGATGGGAAACGGAAATGCCATCTCATATGAAAGCTTCCAGTGACGGTTAAGTAGTTTAATACAAGTATTTTTCCATGATTTGGTATAAGTCTTGAAGATGTTCCGTGGATGAAACAACAATCAGGATGAAACTATTTACTACTTATAGCAATATGGGCCTGAGGATGGAACCAGGGTTATCCTACAGCCCCGGATTTGGAATGCCGCATATAATAGCAGCGGTGCTCATCGGTATACTTCCGATGGAACTTTACTGAAAGGGTCATTGCATCACATTTAGGATCTCATATCAACCGAAAGACGTCCACTGATGGACATAGGCCTCCCCCAAAAGGGGGGGGGGGGGTTGCCATAATCGCCACGCTTGGCAGGCGGGTTCGCGATCGCAGTATATGGTTGAGTTTTACAGAGAACGCTGCTGCCCATTCTCTGGCGAGTCCCTTAGTCGCCTCTTACGACACCCATGGGAAGTGATGGGATGGTATTATTCTTTTACGGCACCATACGGCAATCGGCCGGCACCATACGGCATTTAGGGTCGAATACTAACTATGTCCAGCAGTGGACGTCTTTCGGCTGATATGATGATGATGATGACTGGTAAACTAGGTATTGAACTCAACTAATATGATAAAGAGTTAAAAATATATGTTTTTTTTATTTGTGATGAGTTTGCTCTTGACTCTAGTCTAGGTCAGAGATGACCGAGACAAAGTCTACGTTGGAGCGAGCTTACCCAGAAGGAGCCTGTTCACTCTAACTTTGAAGAGATTAGGGTTGTAAGCGTTTGGAAACACGGACGCAGGCAGAGAGTTCCACTCCTTTGCTGTGCGCATTATAAAAGACGTTTGGAAACGCTTAGTGCGAGTTGGTGTAACAGCAACAAGGTAGGGATGGTAAGATGCAGTGCGTCTGGATGTCCGATGGTAGAAGGGGGCCGGTGGGATGAGGTCGTGGAGTTCTTGGGCACACTCACCGAAGTATAATCTGTAGAAGACCGACAAGCAGGCGACCTTACGGCGATGAGCCAAGCTATGCAGCTTGGCATCCACCAGTTTTACGTCACCGATGAGCCTCTTAGCTCTGCGTTCCACCGAGTCAAGCGCGGCAAGCTGATACTTAGCTGAGCCATCCCTAAGGTGGCTACAATACTCCATGCAGGATCGGACTTGCGCTTTATATAGGATTAAAAGCTGTCCAGACCTGAAGTATCGCTTCACCCTATTTAGGATGCCCAGCTTTTTGGCAGCGGTTTGGGCTTTGTACTCGATGGTGGCGCCGAAGTTGAGACTGGATGTCAACTCCATGCCTAGGAGCTCGATGTTTACAGGACGTTCGATTTATTTTTCACTGATACAAAACAATCTCCGGAAAATGCACGGTTTCTGAGGCTACGTGGGTAAAGCCACGCGAAAAAAAAAACAAATTGACTACTTATCTTTTCATTCGTTTTCATAACTTGTATACATATTTCAATTACGATTAAAATATAACTTTTATACAACTGGTCTACTCCATACCTTCCGTATGCTTAAAAGTCTCTAGTACTATCTCTATCGCACAATTATGGCCATGTTCTTAAATAGTCAACTGAATTAGTAGTTTTCACTATAATTTGGGGCCATACAAAACATGATATAATTTACCAACGATTGTAAAAAATGAGTATTAAAATAAATCAATATTTTTCGTCGCTCGATATTTTATTAAATTGTATTTTATTTACGTCTAAAATCACTGTTTATAAGAGTGCTGATTTGTGTTAATATTTTGACAGAGGAAGTTTATGAAGTTTGCGTGCGGGCAACACTGAATCAGTTGGCGGTTTGAATTAATTTCATGTTGTGGCGCTAGGTTCGATATTTCGGACTTTGCACATGGAAGCATGCGGGGACTGCGCGGTGCCAGGAGATGAAATCGGTGCTTTCGAGCTATCATTTATTTCAAAGATACGGCCTTAAGGCCCTTCAGGAACTGTTCAATTCCGAAAAGGCTTCAGCACCGTAGACCACATACATACGCTCCCTCAGGTTATACAGAAGACCGAAGAGTATAATCTGCCCTTCTGCTTAGCGTTTGTGGACTACGAGAAAGCCTTTGATTCGATCGAGACTTGGGCTGTGCTGCTCTACACTCGAACTTGTGGACGAGTACGTCTAGGACAAACGGTCCAGTTAGGTAGGGCCAACTTCGAGAAAGAGGTCAACCGCCGAATCCAACTCGGCTGGGCAGCGTTCGGGAAGTTGCGCGGTATCTTCTCGTCCCACATACCACAGTGTCTCAAGACGAAAGTCTATGATCAGTGCGTGTTGCCAGTGATGAAATACGGAACTGAAACGTGGTCGCTTACAATGGGCCTCATCAGAAGGCTCAAAGTCACTCAAAGGGCAATGGAGAGGGCAATGCTTGGAGTTTCCTTACGTGATTGAATCAGGAATGATGATATCCGCAAGAGAACCAAGGTTACCGAAATAGCCCGAAGGATCGCCAAACTAAAGTAGCAGTGGGCAGGGCACATTGCTCGCAGAACAGATGGTCGATGGGCCGAAAAGTTCTGGAGTGGCGACCGCGTACCGGAAGACTTAACGTTGGAAGGCCTCCCACAAGTTGGACCGATGCCCTGGTGAAGGTCGCGGGTAGCCGATGGATGCGAGACGCACAGGACCGGTAGTTGTGGCGACGTTTGGGGGAGGCCTATGTCCAGCAGTGCACGTCTTTCGGCTGATATGATGAACTCGACAAAATATACTGAACAGCTGATATTTTTTCGTGATTTCAGTGTTGGTGTCGTAGTAAAAGTTGTTAATAATAATGAGTACAATGACCCCTTACGATATATTGCGTTTATTCTGTTACACGTTGTATATTTCGATAAAAAAAGAAAAATTTACTGAAAATTAACGTTTGGTTGCTAAGTGCGTTATTGCAAGCGGCTAGACCGATATCATTCATTAATTTTTAATTGTTCGTAATGATCTTGAAAGGTCACCTGGAAAAATAAATTCATGGAAACTAAAGCTCGAAATGGTCATAGCTGAAGCTCATATAAAATTGAAATAGCTATTCCAAACTAAAAAAAACACCTTGTCCTTAAATCTAAGAAAATGGTCAACAATATCCAGATAATTACAAAAATCAACGTAAAACGCTCAGGTACCTAATTTAAAAGAATATCACTCAAACGAGTCCCTTTCATTACGTCAACGAGGATTGTCTGACTTTTAAAATCTCGAAAGAAAAATAAGTGAAGATTTTTTCAGAGTTTGAATTGAACTCATTACGTCTCGAGGGAGCACGTCGGCACACAAAACAGATTCCCAGCCTGTTTGATTAAAATCGACCTTTCGTAAATATGAAAATAAGGATAAATAATGGTCATGATGATCAGAACTTATATTTTAGACTAGCTTCGGCGAAAGACTAAACTTATCCCAGAAACTCCCGGGATGAAAAGTCCCAGGCTATGTCCTGTTCCAGGATAAGTGCCAAGTTTTGTCCGGTCAGCCGTTAAGACATAATAAAGTAGGATAGATATATTTTTTTATGATGCAACCGAAATTGTCACGTTCACAAACTTAACCCAAAGCTAAACAACAGAGAAAATGCATCTTCTTTATCGCTTAACAATGAAAACCACAGCACTGATTTTCATTCATTTCACCCAAATCGTTTCAGTATAAGACACAAAAGCCAATAGAGTACCTATTCTATTAAAATATGAGAGAGAGAGAGAGATACCCGGTAAGTGCATATGTTAATAACAACCTTAGAATGGGAAATCATCAAATGACTCCTCCCACTCTGGGTAAAGCAGAAGGGAGTGTCAGACTCTTACCGAATAAAACCCATCCGTGTTCCTCCTAATGCCCTTTGCGATGCAGGGCCCGGTGACTCTTTAGAACAAATCCCGCAACCCCGACAGGGTTAATAACAACCTACGTCTTTTATATCGCCGCAAAGTGATTTATTAATATGAACTTTTAGTTGAAGGCAACTGTTCCAAATAATATCTTCGGAAAACTGTTTGCGCAATTCGCTAACTTTGTCATCTGGCAAGCTGGCGGCATACCTTCGTTTCATTGAAATTTTCCAACAATTTTTCATTGGAACCAGGTGTTCACATTTTTCTCTTTAATTTACTTATTTGAAGGCGCTCCCCCCAAGTTCCGATATTCCACTTAAGGCTCGCTCCCGTATTTCCGATTTGCTTTCCAATTGTCTGATCCGATTGATTGCTCGCTAAGGAGGATAAGGACTAAATCTAGAATAGTGATCTAATTTTTGAAGAGCTCTTGTGAGCTTTCTTATTGAGTTCAGCAATGGTAGGTACTCCAGAGTAACAGTTTAGTATTAAAAATAAGTGAGTATTTTTTTTTTATTTGTGATGGGTTTGCTCTTGACTCTAGTCTAGGTCAGAGATGACAGAGGCAAAGTCGGAGCGAGCTTACCCAGAAGGAGCCTGTTCACTCTAACTTTGAAGAGATTAGGGTTGTAAGCGTTTGGAAGAGAGAGTTCCACTCCTTTGCTGTGCGCATTATAAAAGACGTTTGGAAACGCTTAGTGCGAATTGGTGGAATAGTAACAAGGTAGGGATGGTAAGATGCAGTGCGTCTGGATGTCCGATGGCAGAAAGGGGCCGGTGGGATGAGGTCGTGGAGTTCTTGGGCACACTCACCGAAGTACAATCTGTAGAAAATCGGCAAGCAGGCAACCTTATGGCAATGAGCCAAGCTATGTAGCTTGGCATCCACCAGTTTTACGTCACCGATGAGCCTCTTAGCTCTGCGTTCCACCGAGTCAAGCGCGGCAAGCTGATGAAGCTGAGCCATCCCAAAGGTGGCTACAATACTCCATGCGGATCGGACTTGCGCTTTATATAGGGTTAAAAGCTATCCAGGCCTGAAGTATCGCTTCACCCTATTAAGGATGCTCAGCTTTTTAGCTGCGGTTTGGGCTTTGTACTCGATGGTGGCGCCGAAGTTGAGGCTGGATGTCTACTCCATGGCTAGGAGCTCGAGCCGATCAGTCACACGAACAGATGCACCCTGAAAAGTAGGAGTTTGGTCAAAACGACTCCTGTTTGTGGTAAAAAGACACGCCTGTGTTTTGATGGCGTTAAAAGTGACCACATTGTCATCACCCCACTGGGAGACAAGGCTTAAGGTCAAATTTGTTCGCTCTACCATGGCCTCTCTCAAGGAACGAACTTCATCCCCGCTGGTTGTTGCGCTGGACAAGTATCTCTCTGAAACCGTACTGTCATCTGCGTACCCAAAAAGACCAAGTAGGTCATTGATGTGCAGCAGGAAAAGAGTTGCAGAGAGAACAGACCCCTGAGGAACTCCGGCATCAATAGCCGTGAGGTCAGAGGAGCAGCCGTCAACGACTACTCGGATCGACCGTTCACTCAGGTAGTCTGATATCCAACTACAAAAACCAGCTGGGATGCCATAAGCAGGAAGCTTGCTGAGTAGACCTGCGTGCCAAACCCTGCCAAAGGCCTTCGAGATGTCGAGCGACACGGCAAGTGCTACGCCTTGTCTCTCGATGGGGCGAGCCCCAGCAGTGCGTGACATACACAAGAAGATCGCCAGTTGACCGTCCCCGGCGAAAGCCATATTAACGGTCACTGAGGAAATCATTGTCTTGAAGGTAGGTCAGCAGCTTACTGTTAAGAACCCTTTCCATAACCTTGCATAGGATAGAGGTAATGGCGATCCGACGGTAATGTACAGGGTCAGCACGGTCTCCCTTTTTGGGACCCGTTTCACATTCGCAAGCTTCCATGATTTCGGCACCGTTCTTTTTTCAAGAGAGAGGCGGTACAGGCGTGCCAACACAGGAGACAGTTCAGGTGCACATTGCCTCAACACTCTCGCTGGATTGCCGTCAGGCCCGCTGGCCTTATTCACATCTAGACTGCACAATACTCTTCGGACCTCTTTAATGTGAACTGTGATCTCCAGCATCGAAGAGTCATAACGAGGTAAAGTTGGTGGTTGCTTGGAGCCAGCGTCCAGACGCGAATTGCCTGCAAAGAGAGTTGCAAATAAATTTGCTTTCTCACTTGCAGAGTGAGCCAGCGAGCCATCAGGTTTCAACATGACCAATCATGACCTACTTCAGCTTGGTCTTGTTGGGTACGCAGATGACAGTACGGTTTCAGAGAGATACTTGTCCAGCGCAACAACCAGCGGGGATGAAGTTCGTTCCTTGAGAGAGGCCATGGTAGAGCGGACAAATTCGACCTTAAGCCTTGTCTCCCAGTGGGGTGATGACAATGTGGTCACTTTTAACGCCACCAAAACACAGGCGTGTCTTTTTACCGCAAAAAGGAGTCGTTTTGACCAAACTCCTACTTTTCGGGGTGCATCTGTTCCTGTGACTGATCGGCTCGAGCTCCTAGGCATGGAGTTGACATCCAGTCTCAACTTCGGCGCCACCATCGAGTACAAAGCCCAAACCGCTGCCAAAAAGCTGGGCATCCTAAATAGGGTGAAGCGATACTTCAAGCCTGGACAGCTTTTAACTCTATATAAAGCGCAAGTCCGATCCTGCATGGAGTATTGTAGCCACCTTTGGGACGGCTCAGCTAAGTATCAGCTTGCCGCGCTTGACTCGGTAGAACGCAGAGCTAAGAGGCTCATCGGTGACGAAAAACTGGTGGATACCAAGCTACATAGCTTGGCTCATCGCCGTAAGGTTGCCTGCTTGTCGGTCTTCTACAGATTGTACTTCGGTGAGTGTGCCCAAGAACTCCACGACCTCATTCCACCGGCCCCCTTCTACCATCGGACATCCAGACGCACTGCATCTTACCATCCCTACCTTGTTACTATTCCACCAATTCGCACTAAGCGTTTCCAAGCGTCTTTTATAATGCGCACAGCAAAGGAGTGGAACTCTCTGCCTGCGTCTGTGTTTCCAAACGCTTACAACCCTAATCTCTTCAAAGTTAGAGTGAACAGGCTCCTTCTGGGTAAGCTCGCTCCATCGTAGACTTTGTCTCTGTCATCTCTGACCTAGACTAGAGTCAAGAGCAAACCCATCACAAATAAAAAAAAAAAAAAAAAAAAAAACATTGGAGGCAAAGTGGGTTGGCAGAAATTCGTTTCAACCGCTTTCGACAGGGACCAAAACTGCTTACTACCTGGAGGGTGCAATGCTAGTTTGGCCCCTATACGTCCGACATGGTCAAAACGTGCCCTACGTAAAACCCGCTCGCAGAACTTAGCAGCAGAATTAAAGGCTCTTTTCCTCGCGCGAACCCTACGTGCTTTAACCTTTCGATCGCGAGCATTGATCCACGCTTGGTATGCAGACTCTTTACGGGCCTCAGCGTGGGCGCAATCTGCATTATACCAAGGCCGGGATTTGTGACCGAGCGGGATGTCGGAGAATGGAATAAAATACTCCATCCCCTGCCGAATCACGTCCGCAATCATGTCAGCACAGCACGAGGGGTCACCCGAGGAGAAGCACACTAGCCGCCATGGATAAGATGCAAAAAAGTGCCGCATCTCATCCCAATCTGCTGACTCGTATCGCCATACCCGTCTCGTGCCTCTAGGACTCTTATCTGGAGGAGAGCAGGTCAATACGGATTTCACCAGGCAGTGGTCAGACGTTCCCAGCGGAGCTGAGACCGATACTGAATGACTGCCCAGATCAATTGTCAGCAGAAGGTCCCAGCAATTGGGTGTACGTGCGTCAACATCTGGTACCCGCGTTGCCACTTTCACCAGCTGGGTTAGATCTAGCGTTAAAGCAAACTTGCGCGCCTCTAACCAGTCATGGTCAGTTTTCTGGTGCGGGAACAACCACTCTTTATGGTGGGCGTTAAAGTCCCCCAGGAAAATGAGCTTCGCTGTTGGGTACCGTTGCTGGGCTACGTCGGTCGACTCCACGAGGGAATTAAACAGCGCTGTTGTCTCCTGGTCACCGCTGTGCGATCGGTATACGCCGATGTAGATGAATTTCTCCACGCCAGTGTCCACAAGTAGCCATATGGCAGAAAAACCGATTTCTCAAAGCAACGGAAACGACGACAACAAATGTCATCGCGGACGTACACACAGACCCCAGCCTGTTTCTTGATCTTGTGTTCCAGAGAGTAGCCCGGGTAGTTGAGGTACGCCACGTCCGACGGGGTTGTTATCTTCGTCTCCGTTAGGAAAAACAGGTGCGGCTTCTCGGTCTCAAGATGGTGATGGACCGGATCGAGATTGGAGTGCAACCCCCTGATATTAGTGAGGTGCACTTTTAGCGGGAGGAAGTGCAGCCGTTGTTTCACCTTATTTTTCTTCGCTTTATTCATGTTATGAAGAGAGTAGTTGGGGAAAAAAGTCGAATTGGCGAGGTGCTGCTCAGTGAACCAAGTGGAACACTAGAGCTAAACTAACCTAAGGGGAACTCATTTGGAGACTGCGGGGACGCCCTAACCCCCCCCGGATATGGCCACCGGGTCCTCCCATCCAGTCGCCGGCTGGCACGGTGGAGCATATCGGGATTTTTCGCTAGTTGGCGGGGCAGCCTTTGACACGTGGCTGGCGTGCTACTTGGCCCCCCTACTAACTGCGGTCGGCCAACGGCTGGCACCGTGCTTCGGATCCCGCTACCCTTCAAAATGAGTTACCCGGAAAGCCTAGCCCAGCGACCAAGACCGGTTCTGAGCAGAGCAACTGACAATCTCCTTCTCCCCCAAAGGCACTGGCACTCCCGCACACCGTCGGAGCACAGCAAGGTGCTTGGCGCCGGATTTCGGCGGGATGGTGGTAGCGAGACAGGCGGCTCCTTACGGAGCCTACCACCACTTTTAGTGGGATCGTTCTGCCGTACCACAGGCAATCCTGTGGTGCCATTGCCCGGGGTGGACCGCGAGGAGGTAGATCCCAAACCACCCCCGAAAGTAGAGTCCTCTTAAAACTTCGAGACGTATTTCCCAGCTAATCAAAAGTGCCTTAGTGACCCACAGAAAAGACTAAACATACAGTTTCATGAAAGCCAAAAAGCCAAAATCCCTATTAGACCTTTCTTGCTCAGTCTATCTCAAACATAAATAATTGCAATTGGGCTTTTACAAAGTAAACAAACCCTTCCCTTCAAAGAGGCAATTTTACTGATTTAGGTATATAACGAAGTTGTTCGAGATGTAACTACTCATTGTTCTCTCCATTAAACGAGGCGGTCGGTACTTGATTGTTTGAACAAGAGCGGAGACGGGCCAGGCCTGACTAAACCAATTGCTTGAGCCCCCAAGTTATAAGATAATTTATGAACCATCATGAAATATTAGTGCGACCGCTAGGTTGAGAAGACGCTACAAAGTGGCTTGCTTGTCGCCGGCTTAACTTTAGAGTAGGCATACTAACCCACTAGTTATTAGGACTACACTAACTATTAAACTCGACCTAAAGTTACAAAGGCCTGTATTAATAAATCAGTTTCATTTGAGAACTCTCTCTGAAGAGCCGTTTTATTATCTCTTGAGGTGCTAATTTAATGGAGTGTGAAATTCAGTTTCATTACTTTCCTGGAGTTTTTTGAGGCTTAGGTGGCATTTTATGAATGAAAATCAAACTTACAAACTATAGTAGATGTCGATAATAACTGATTTTGAGTAAACGCTTCTGTGTACCAACAATTCTTATGTAAATAAAACAATACGATAATAACCTCGTTACCTCGATATGCTCTTGTTATTATAAATACAACAATTATCTTTTACAATTGTGTATGCACTTATCCAAACTACAGATCTCCCCTTCATGCCTTTTATTTAACGCAATGCAAGTGTACGAAGTATTTTCCGATGCCTGTAATTTCTGTCATCATCATAAACTTTTTTATATCCCCGTAATAAAAGCGTAACCAACTAAATAACAATAAACGAAGGGCACAGTGGGAATTTTTTCTATTAAAATGTCTCATAAAATATGTTGAGTGAATGAAGTAGGGTTATACTTACATACTTCCTTATTTACGAAGTCCAATTAGAAATCTACGGAGTAAATAACTTTTCCTGTTTTCTTATTTCCTTTTCCTGCCATTTTTAAAGCTTTCATAAGCAGATATACGTCGTTTTGAATAAAACTATATACAGGTATACAATGTTAAAAATAAACTGCTTCAAAAGTAAAATCAAATGATACTGAAAAAATAAAATGTTCAGGATTGCAGTGCGCCTACGCAAATAATATAAGCAATAATTACCACAACACATAATGATTGCGTGCATCTGCAATGTAGGAAGTTTACAATGTTGCTTTATAGTTATTAACGACTCAGTTACCGCTTTAACAATCAAAATTACAATTAAGACATGGAATGAGGTCAATTGTCAAAACAAAAGAAAGCTAACGAGCAGGTATAAAGCCGTTCTCACACATTGTGTGAGGCCACCCCTTCATTCCGGCGTCGCGTGCTAACTTATCTTGACAATTCTTTGAATGTGAGTTCATTATATCAAATGATGGTTGTTATGTTGCAATTTGCGAATTTATGTTTCACTGATGAGTAACAACATTAACATGCACTTTGTTCACGAAGCTAAGCCATGCCAACATGATTGAGATAGGCATCACAACAAGATCGCACACCACAATAAAATCTATTGAACGTAAAGATGTTGAATACATTAACTACGAGCCGAGTTCACAGCTGGACATAACACGCTTAAGGAATTTCATAGCTCATCAAATATGTGCGTATTTATTTCACTTCTTAACTATAAAACAAACATACTCAGACCCCATAAACGACTTCAAAAAACCGAAGGCATCCATCCGTATCGTTTTCGTAATGGTAACATCCGAATATGGGCGTAACACCTTATCTGATAAAAAAATTCTAAGACATCCGTCATTTACTTTTCCATATAAAACTAAGCTTTAGGGTTTCTGTAGACTGTTAAAATTTCAAGCAACTTTAGAGGTTCTGGTTTCATATTAAGGTCCCGTATTCTATTTCCGCGGATCAGAAACTTTGTCTACAACTGTCCGCTGTCTGCCGAAGGCCTAAGTTACTGGTTCACGGAGGTTAGGGAGGTGACGACACGGGTACTTTCAGTACACCATGCGTCGCATAATAAGGCGGCTCTTTGCACCATTACTCTGTACATGGGCACGACGAGTAAATATTTATGAGGCTCATTGTACACGGAGCCTGTTCCACGATAACATCTGAACGGATAATTACGCTAAAGTACACTTTCACTGTCCAAATTCACATACGACTTGTGAGGTATCGCCGAATCTTAACTGTCTATTAAATTGCCGGTCTAATCGTTAGAAGCTCGGCGGTCTTGAAATATTTGGCTAATAGGTCACAAATATTTGTCTTGCTATTTCGACAGTATGTTTTGTTTATGGACTTTAAATTCCGCTGATACGATTAACCTTGGTGGTTTTCTACGAGGTATTTCTGCGCTATTAATAGATTACGAAACATCAGTAATTAATGTCAGAAAACCCATATTGCATTCAATTAGTGAAATTACTAGGCTCAGTAAACTAAATTGCGGGTTACTTCAATTACATCTATATTTTCTGTGAGATGTTAGTCGTACCTACGTCGAAAATGAGACACGGTCTAAAAATAAATAAATGCCCGTGTAAGTATTTATCATTTATCCTAAGGTCAGAACGATTTCACGAGGCGCGCTTGCTGAGTGAATATGACATTTCGGGCATATCTTTCCCACGGACTGGTCGATCGGGATGCAATTACTGCCGTCTCGAGTTTTTGCATCGAAGTAAATCGAGAAACCTTTTCTTCCGAGATGTGCGATCATCGATTCTCCACGCGGTGACACAGTCACTAACGGTGCCATAATATGCAAATGTTGTAACACGGAAATAATGCGGTTCACTACAAAAACTAGAAATGTTCTGTCGTAATTGAGAGTGGCGTTAGATTTTCGAGATAATTTATTCGAGCGTGCCTTGTTATCGTGTGTGTCAATCATTAATTACTGTAAAATATGTGGATGAACAGTCAAACTAACTTTTGGAGGTACTTCATTTGAAATTCAAATCTGATCGGTAGGTTATAAAATTGAGTAACATGGGCTATCAGAATTAGAATAAGTTGTAGAGTATAATAATGAAGCTATTAATCGATACAAACTAGACCTTACCGCATCGATAAGCCTTCCTGCCATTTCCAATCACAAGATACTTAGAAAAATTTACACGCGTTCCCGACCAAGTAGGCCATGTGGGCCGGTATCCCACGTCGCGTCGTCTTGACAGGGTTAGAGGCCCATCAAGTACGGTTAAGGCGAATTAAAGTGACATCTCGGAGTAACGGGGCGATCGTTTTTGCCGAGACATCGCAGGCACAGGCCTGCAGCCGTGGTCGGACGTCGTTCGATTTCCAGATACCGCGAACTTAACAGGATCTTACGCGTGTTTTTCTTTGAACGGGTCAAGGGATATTAGATGTTCTATGTCTGGGTACAACTGTTTGGGCAAGAAAAGGGATTGTACGAGTACTTTCGCAACGGTTTTCTTGTTCTAAATAAGAAAATCTTGCTTACTTGTTGATTATTCAAGATTAAATAATGTGAGACTTGGTCGGACATATCTGCCCCATGTTGGATGAGAAATGGGCGAAAGGAACCACTAATTGGGTCCCATGTCATGCCAGATGACAGTAAACTATGGCGATTTAGCAGAAGACAAAATTGTGTGGAAAAGGGAGAAGGAAGCCTGTAGTGGGACAATGTGTTCTGATAATAGCGCCTAGAAAGAAAAAGATGATGGTATCACCACAATTTCACCTACTGGTTTTAACATGAATACAACTTATTTAAACTTTTGCTATTTCAGTCTATTTCGAGTTGAGAAATAACCGTCGTGCTCTTTCATACATGTTTCTTGAGCACATTATATACATTGCTTAACCGCCTAGCTCATAATTACACATATAATAATAACTGATGAGGTACACACTCAAGATGGCTCATCTCAATTATCTCTGTCACGAACATAGGATTTAGTGCGCGTCGTTTGCAGACAATCTGGCTAACGAGCATCAGAACAAATGATGGCGACCATCTGGCTATTAGGATATAAAGGTACATATGGGATTCCAAAGTGGGTGGGCACTCCTACTTTTCGGGGGAAAACATTATTGCGTCATATACCTAATTAAAAAATAATTAGGTCGTCTTTTATACGACAATAGGTTCATGAAATACGTAACGTTCGTAAGAAATAATGTAATGTAGACGAAAAGTTTTTCCTAAAGTTAAAAGGAATCATCACTGACTGCTTTTCGTTCGTCGATTAGTGGAATGACCGAGATGCCTGCAGAATAGGCTGTCATTCGATCCTTGCATGGGTGTGAAAAGGAAAGGAAGGAAGTGCTGCATGATTATATAAATTACCTCCAAAATGTAATTGGGTTGATACCCACCTACATAAGTACTTACAGTATTTACCTACATGAGTTTGTGTGTGAGTACATACGAATACTGAAACCCAACCTTAACATACATACTCGTGGTTGGGAAAAGGCTAGGCGGATGAAGTCGTATAATCTTTAAAAGCGTGGGTCCCGGAGATTGCGTTTCCGATGCCAAGATAGAAGAAAGCACTTATACTTACGCTTCTAAAAATATACCTTACTAAAAACAACCGTTCTATTTCTATTAAATTTAACTAACTTAAAGTTTTTCCTTCAAAGTAACTAGAATTTACTAAGGTACTTGGTAAAAGTAAGACAGTATTTTTAAAAGAATTGTTCAAGGAAGCTGCAGCGGACGTGAGGAAATGATTTATGATCTAACGCAGGAAAAACTAAACATAACAGACGTAAGAAAGCATTGGCTAAACCAAATACAACTTGTGGATTGTTTCTCATAAAGGATCCGATGTTTTGTAAGACATCCCTTAATAAGTTAATGTTTTATACATGTTTTTTCTTAATAGATATGTGGAGAATCTTATGCATTCCAAGCAAATATCTCTAACATGACATCTAGGAGACTGTGAAAAAGGCCACCTAACAGTGATAATTTCAAACTGCCAGTGCCAGCCCCGAACTGTACTAGACCTTAATCTTAATGAAGATTATGTAACAAAACTTACCTAATCTAACTTTTGGACTGTCGGTAACTAACATGTCAATAATCATATCGGGTAAAACTACGGGACACGAAAACCCTCTTGTCATCTCGTCTGGTTTACTACGAGGTTCGTACACTTCGTACTATACTTTAGAATTTTCAGCACCTTGTCTATTACGATTTGCAACAACAACAAACAGAAAAACCGAAAGGTGAAATATAAATTTATCTTTAGTCAATTTAGAAGGAGTCATTCTTGTACAGATAGCGCGGAACCCGCTTTTGCAAGAAGCTTGAGACCAGTAGCTCAAGCGATTCTTCGGCGAGTCGAATCATACCCGAGTCTGCCAAGAGTCGAAATCAAACCAGAATGATATTGATTTTTTTTCTAGAAATATCAAATGACTTCTTCCGGTCTTGTCGGAGCGGAAAGGAGTACCAGACTCTAATTGACTAAAACCTACCCGAGTTCCTCCAAATGCCTTTTGGCCGGTCCAGGGCCGCGGCAACTCTTTTGAACATATTCCGCAACCCTAGAACGGTGACTATAATATCTAATAGTCTTAGTCGTGGCACTCGTGTGCGGCGTCACCGGCACGTGACTCAACTATACACACAGTAGACCTACCTCCGTGCTGGGGGTGCACGCTGAACAGCAAGCACGGCTCGTCTCCGGGCTCCCGGCAGCACTCCAGCACGTCGCGGCAGCTCGTGTGCGGCGTCACCGGCACGTGAGTCGGCGCCCAGCCAGCGCCGCTCTCGCACCACACTCTCACTATCATCTGGGGAGGAGAGAAGACTTTATTGAACTTTACAAATGTAACGACATCGATACTAGCCCATAAAAGGACCAGGCAAAGAAGAAGAGACCACACTATTCACATGATACATCAACTGACGGCAGACCACTGTTGCCATCAGCACCCAATTCTTCATCTATCGCGTTCATTCTATCCCCAGGCGCCTTTTAAAACCTTTATTAAGTTGGGGCAACTATGTATTATACAATTGTGAGCGCAACCAAAATAGTGTCCCAGAATAATTTTGCTCTTTCACAACTAATAGTCCGGTCAAGTTATATCATTTAATTGGAGTAAGTTAAAAGAATTCGCTCGCTTTAGCTGTGGCGAATTATTGTAACCTATTTTAACTGGACTATAGATAACTTTAAAGACTGGTACAGAAAGATTAAGGAAATGCCACGCAAGGCGAGATAACACACACGGCGCTCCTACTAATTTAAATGTATGGTAATTTTTGCTCGCATATTGGCATTGCATGGCCTGTTGTTTAGCAAAGCTTATTGTATTATGTGTGAACCCATGTTAATGTAAACGGAAAATAAGATCTCAGATGGTATGATAGATACTATAGTACCCACGTATCTGTGATAAGCCGAACGAAAATTTTCCTACATGTAAACTTTTACCTTTCAGGTAGACGTTGATTTTTAGCATAAGCCTTAGCCTATAAACCGCATATACATCATACAAAGTATTCATTAGGATACAGTTCTATCCTTACCTACAGATGATTTTAAACGACACTGTAAAGTTCAAAGCTCCAAGAAGTTTCACCCAGCGCAGACTTTGTAACATCCAAGTTATCCCAGCGAAACGAGCTTCAAGATAAAGCAAGATAGCGGGGATACTGATATAAGGAAATATGGCTGACAAGCAGAACTCAATCTCAGTTAAGCAACACTATAAAAGCCTTAGGAAGGCTTCCTCGTGAAGCTTACATAGTGAAATGGCTGACGATTGAGATTTATACAGCTGTTGCTGCCGCTTTAAAGCGCTTTTGTGTATGAGGATGGCGTTTTACTTCCGTAGTTTAGAGCTAAGAAGATGACTGAGTCTTTTAATCAACAATCAAAGGGATAAAATGATAATCAGCACTAAGGCAATGTTTAAAACAGTGGTGAGATGAAATCAACAAGCTTTAGAAACATGTCAGTTTCGTGCCTGCATTGACAAATTAAAGTTCAGATTAGTCACTCCATGCAGGGTTGTACGAAGGCGGTACGTAGTGGCATTTCTCCATCAATGAACTTTCTATGATACTCGTCAAACGGGATTCCCTTCACGAGAACACACGCGAAGTGATCAAAGTGAAAATGGAAAACCTGGTAACTAAGACCCACGTATTTCCTTTCCGATCACTATTTATAGTTCGCGATAGGAAACGTTCGACGTTTTGAATATTTCCACAGGCGGCCATTTTGGCTTGGCATCAGACACACCGGACTAGTGATGGGAAATTCTCGAGAACATTCTCTTAGCGAGAACTTTGCGGATATGTTCTCGAGAATGTTCTCCGAGCTGAGAATTTACGAGAACTTAAAAACGGAGTAACAAAACCTAACTTTAATCTAATCCTGTCTTGAAATTTGTATGATAGATGAAATGTATACTTGTATGTTATATGTATTTTGAAACATTTCGTGAAGGAAACTAAATTATGGAAAATTTCGAATCTAAAATACAGTACCAATTGATAACAAAACCATCTTTTTTAGCTTTTTCAGGGTTCCGAACAAAAAACGGAAACCTTATTGGTTCACTCGGGTGTCTGTCTGTCTATCTGTCTGTCTGTCTGTCCGTCTGTGTCAGCCAGTTTTCTCCGGATCTACTGGACCGTCTCTGTTGAGATTTGGTACACATATGGAGTTTTGTGACCCAAACACGGACGCGTTACGTAAATAAATAAATGTTGAGAATGGGGGTCACTTTGGGGGTCAAAGTAGAAAATTTCAAAAATTTCGAACTTTATCGTGCGACATATCAACTGAAAGGACTGTGAAAATTTTAATTATATTTTTTTCATAATTTTAAAATGAATAGTTTTGAAGTTATTCAAGAAATTAGGCTAAAAATGAACGTTTACCCCTTATCTCCGAAACTACAAAACACGAAATTTTGAAAAAAAAAAAATTCAAAAAATAGTTCTTTACCTAAATATTACAGGAAAACCTATAAGAAGTCTATAGTGTTAAAATAACCTGGTTACTTAAATGAAATTGGTTCGCAACCCTTTGCACGCGAGTCCGACTCGCACTTGGCCAGATTTTTTTTTAGTTAGGCAAGCATTTGACCAGTTTCTTACTTGACGGTAAGCGATGATGCGGTCGAAGATGGAGCATGCTTGCTCGAAGTAACCTATTCACTCTTGACTTGAAGACTCTCAGGTTGTAGCTATCAGGAAACAGACTCTGGCAAAGAATTCCACTCCTTAGCTATACGCACAATGAATGTGTTCCCAAAACGTTTTGTGCATGTAGGTGGGATGTCCACCACGTACCGGTGGCACACCGCGCCGTACGTCTTGTGGTCCGATGATGGAACGGGCTTGGTGGAATTAAATTTTGGAATTCCGTCGCAGATTCCCCAAATTGCAACCGATAGAAAACCGACAGTAACTCGGCGTCGATGCTTTAACTCGACGAGCCTATAATTGCCGATGACCCTCTTGGCTCGTTTCTCGATTGAGTCAAGGCATTAAGCTGGTATCTGGCAGATCCATCCCAAAGATGAGAGCAGTACTCCATACACGATCGAATTTACACTTGATAAATTTTGAGCAGCTGTACCGGCGTAAAGTACCGTCTTACCTTTGCTAGGATCCCCATGTTTTTGGCAGCCACTTGAGCCTTTGCCTCTATGAAAGGGCCAAAGTTGAGGGTAGATGTTAACGTAACACCAAGAAGCTCAAGTCGGTCGGTTATCGCCACGATTATACCACGGAAAAATGGAGCTGGGTGGAATTGGCTCCTTTTAGCGGTAAAAAGATTCGCCTGGGTCTTAGCAGCATTGAACTTGCCTCATTCAGAGACAACCTGTTAGGACAAGTTCAAGTGCTCAACCATAGCCTCCCGGACAGACTGGACCTGCGACCCACCAGCTCGTGCATTGGACACGTATCTCTCAGCAACAGTGCTATTGTCTGCAAACCCAAAGGTACCGGGTTTTAGCAGTTCATTAATAAGCAGCAGGAACGATGTTGCCGAGAGCACCGACCCCTGAGGAACCACAGCAGGGCACTAATATCCAGCAGTCCGGATGAGCAGCCATCTATGACCATTCGGATAGACCAAACTCTCAGGAAATCTGAAATCCAATCACACAATCCGGCGGGCAGACTAAAGGAAGGAAGCTTGCCAATAATGCTATCGTGCTAGACCCTGTTGAAGGCCTTCGAGATGTCTAGGTAGACCATAAGTGCCTTCCCGTGTTTCTCGATGGCCTCACTCCAGATGTGAATGATATACGCCAGAAGATATTTCTTAGAAAGAAAGAAAAATGTTCATTTGGGACTCGCACAAGACACATAAAAAAAAATTGTCAAAATAAAATAAAAATAGGAACGTCATATTAATTTCTCTTGATTTAATCTTGGTTCAATCTTGGTTGGTTTCTACTAAAATCACATATTCATAGCACTTTATAGGAGGTAAGTACTTCTAGATTTTATAATCTTTGCTAAAGTATTTTTCTTATTTAAATTACTTTGGTTTATGTTGAAGTCATTTTCAGGCTGTTTTTGTTTAACAGATCATCGAGTTTTAAGCATAAATCCTTTTACAAAGTCCAGAATCAAACAAGTAATTAAGTTATCATAGCTGCTAGTTATGGCACCACTATCCTATTTATAGACAATGAAATATATGTTAAATTACATCTAATAATGAAAATAAAAATGACCAAAGTTATCTCTTTCATGTTAAAACAGGAAGGATCACCGACTCGTTTTAAGTTCTCATAAGTTCTCATAAATTCTCGTATGTTCTCCGCTCACGAGAATATTCCCGAACATTCTCGTTCCGAGAATATTCTCATTGTGAGAATGTTCCTTTTCCCCATCACTACACCGGACGTCACTTTAATCAATCAACGCAGCCTATCCACAACTGAACTCTCTCGAATTACACTAGCAGGTCCTAGTTTTCCGCTGCTCGCACCCAGCTTACCACCTAAAGTAATTTTTTGTATGGTGAACAATAAAGAGTATTTGTATTCTACCTGTCAAGCCGATTCTTAATTGTATAAATAGAATTTGGTGATAAGTTGCTTAGCAGATGCTATGTTTGTGTACTGTCTGACTAGTAGTGTTTGCGCACTATCATATCATACAGCTACTGAAATCTCAAAATTAGCAGCACAATGAGAAATCTAACGCGTAACTGCACCCCAAAACAATGGCCACAGTTATGTGCGTGATAATTTACATTCTAGTACTCCATAAACATTATCAACAGCAAGATCACCTAATAGGGAACACTGGCCTTATTCTGAACACAATTTGTCCAGCGCCCATTCATTCGCTAATTTGATCGTATTCAGTCTAAAACGCACTTGGAATTCTCAGAATGTAAGTGCAACTTGTGTGGTTTTAATGAATGCAGTGCGTATTGAGAAATAGATTTTGTGGCCTGTGCGATTTATTAAATAACGGTGAATGTCTCAAGTTCCATGAAAAACAAATGAAACAAATAAGAACCTGTTTGAAAGGTAAAAGACGCAGTTCTTTAACATCAGCACCATTTCGTTTTTCCATCTGTCTACTAACTGACACATTTTTGATACTCAGAATTCCCAAAATCTGTTTATACAGTGCATTTATTTATGATGTCCTTATCCAAACACCTTTTATCTCTTCTGCAACAGAACTTCCAGGCATTATGGCTGTATAAAAGTGCTTACAATTTTCTACACGCTCCACCGCTGCAGTAAACTGTTCAAGTTTCCTTGGAATTCGAATTTGCAATTCTGATATATCTCACTGTCCCACTTCGCACTGAATTTTTATCCCAGTTAGTGGCCAGCCCTGGAAATATTACAATAGCTTACGCCTACATAATATATGTACGTTAGGTCTTAGTAATGGGACTGGAACTATTCTGAAAGACATATTTTTCTGTGCTATTATTGTAAATATATTCAGCAGGAGCGCGGGGCGGTATGGAAAATCTTTGCGCAATGACTTTTTATTTTGGTTACAATTCGCAGAAAATTCTTATAATAACTTCTAGGAAACATAGAAAATACATAATTTTCCTTCGACTTTCGTGGAAGTGAAAAGTATTCCACTGTAAAAATGTCCCTAATTTTCCGAAGATCTAATTTATAAAAGGATAATCTGACATAAGCCTCTAATATACCTTTTATCTACTAAGCCAATTTGGAATAAACGCTGACTTCTGCCTCGGGGATCACTTAGGATGTACTCTAATAGTACTTATCGCAATTTGTGGGTCGTTAAGTACTTAATTAATCTATAAGTAGCAGGGTCAGTTACATAAAGTTATGTCTAGAAGACAAGGGCATTTTCAAGTAATTTATTATGATTTTAAAACTAATACATAACTGTGTAACTATTTATTTTAAGTTCTTTCAGTCCAGTCAGGTAGATATCGCTGTCAGTAGTAAGACCGTAACTGTACCCATAGAATAAAGTTTCTGTAAGCGAGTTGCGTAACTATTTTTACATATACCCAATTATTTTAAAGTTATTGACATGTTCCACCCACAGTTTTTGACAACGTTCTTTCGAAATATCCATAAAAAATCTCTTCAATCAATAGATCTATCAATAAACACATGCTTACGAGAAACATTATAAAATTTCACAGTTTGGTAAATAAACAAGCAACCGATACACGGATGCAAGATGGAACACATTAACAACACCATCCCATAGAATCGTCACGGGCACTGAAGTTCATACAGACATTTTCAATTTGAGCAAAAGTCGCGTTCTGCCGTCATAAGCAAAAGAGGTGTATCTCCAAAACAAAAACCGGACAAATGCGAGTCGGGCTTGCCCGCCGAGGGTTCCGTACAAATTTGTAGTTACATATTACTTAAAATAAAGACTATATTTTTTATGATGTTGTTAAAATAGTTTTCAGATTTTTCCCTATACTTGTAGTATAAAACAGTATTATTTGCCAAATTTCATAGTTCTGGGTTAATAGAAAATACCCTATAAATTTTGATTCCCCTGAGAGTTGAGAGTGTCAAAATATACGTTTTTTGCGACATAAACGGCCGTATCTTTTTTTTCACAGCATCAAGGGTCTGTAGACCTGACTATATGGTTTTAATTTCAACTCGATACCTCCTTGCGTCCCCGAGATAAAGCTTCTTGACAGACAGACGGACGGACGGTCGGACAACAAAGTGATCCTATAAGGGATCCATTTTTTTCCTTTTGAAGTACGGAACCCTAAAAATGAAAAATATTTTTTATGCTAATAATGTCTATTGTTATATTATTGAAGTACATTTGAAATAATATTTTAGGTTCAAAAATTAAAAAGTCAATGTCATGAAAAGATTAAAAAATCCTTAGTAAGTTAGTAAATAATTAGCTCGTCAAACTTGACTTTTTACTAGTGGGTTCACCAGTTCATTGAAAAATATAAAAATACTAAATAAAAATATTAATAGATGCGCTTTGTTTTCCTAAATAACTCGATTTTCCATTAAAAGCAGATGCGCCCCTTTTCCCTTAGACGACAGCATTATCTATCTTATGGGACCCAAGAATATGAGGAAGCGACTCATTAACATTCCGACGATAATTTGTGAGATTTTTTGTAATTAGCACTCTGCTCACTTTCCTTGCTGCGACGTGATTACACGTGCGCTCGTACGCCTCGTACGCCCATGCTCGGAAGCGAATGATCAACTGATAGGTGTAGATTTGTAAGTACAATTGCTCCGATGATTATAGAGCATAGCAGGTTAACACATATTCCATTTACCTAAGGAAAATAGAGAGAAGACTACGTTATTAGCGCTACTTCAAAAATCTGCTTCAAATATCTTGACTCCGGATGGATACCCGTTTAAGGATTACAAGTTAAACAATGTGCAAATTAACTGTCAAGCTTACCTAAATCTATTCAGTTTTCGAAATGAATTTCAGAAAATGAATGTTATAAATAGCAAGGTATACAAGCTATTTCTGCTCGCTGCACATTGTGGCTTTCGTCTTAGCCTTCCACAAAATTTTCGGTTCTTCAATAAATGTATTGAAACTTGCCTTTCATGAACAAAAGTAGTTTCGTTTCAATGAAATTCTACGAATGGTTTAAAATCTCAATATTTCGGAGCGAACGAAACGTTTTTCGAAAAGCTCCATTTGTGTACTCGAAATACGATTGCTGTGCAGATTTTTCAACCTTTAGTACAGAATTTAATCAAGCCCATTCGAGATGCTTTTCATCGGCTACTTCACATAGAAATCAGTAAATAAAAGCTCTGGGACGAAACTACGTATTTGTTTCTCCTAAAATTGAGTAACTCCTCGCCTGCGATTGATTAGTTTTTTTATTCAGCTTCCGGACTGACTAAACAAAACTGTATTTTTGCAATAAGTAAGTTTGTTTACAACACGACATCCCTCAAATAAACTATCAGACCGATTTTCCAGACATAGCAAGCACCACATTAGCAAATTATTTTCATCCCGGAAAATTAAAACTTTTTGGGCTGCAGTGTGCGGCAGCTACTTCTAGTTTTGGCAATTTTCATCTGGTTTATTTTGTAGTTAGAGTTTAAATTAGTCCTATCCTTTCACAGGCTATCCTGAGTCTTCCATTCAGAGGTTGAGGGGTATATTATGTCCCTCCCTGATAGTAACCAGAAATAAATCCCTGTAGATATTTTCTACTTCCATTCAACTTGTGTAATTTGTATAGCTATTTTAATAACTGTTATTAGAATTAAGAGTAGATAATTATTTTAAAATAGCGGTGTATTTCGTAAGTTCCTTGTTTGCCTTATCTTTGAGTGTACATTGAGGAAAAGGGCTCGTTCATTGTAGCCGTAAATGTAAATGTTAAAGTTACAACAGCCTATCATTACTCGTGCACTGTTGCAGTTATTAAAGGTAATAAATGGTGTAATGATAATAAAAGTTACTTTCTGTTGCAGCCGCGGTTACGCTCAGACAAAACTCCAGGTAGGTCAATATACCTTGTGCCAAGTCCCACCCACGGTCCATGGACAGACTATAATATACATAAAAAGGAACCAAAACTATTGTTAAATATTAGTCAATTAAAACAGAAACCAATTGTTGTTAAAACAGTGTTTTTTTTAGATCCCAATACAAATACAAACACGGTTCCGCCTCTAAAATCCAAATCTAACTTCAAAAAGCAATAAATATTCAATAACACCCTCCAACTTCCATCTCAAGAAATTTTATACATGAGAAGTAAAATTGAAGAAAACTATGGAGGACAGGCAATTTACCAGGAGCGCGCGATATGGAGGCGCCGCTAACGAGTTACGAACTACCACACTACCGCCACCTGCTGGCAAACTAACGGAAAATCGCATTATTGGAACACCTAACCATACCAAGTGCAACGTCACCAGTTATTTAAGTGACGGCTTTTCCAGAAGTTGTGGCCAAGTTGCGGTCTGTAATTTAAGCAAATGTTTATGCACTGCAGTGTAGTTGCTGAGTGCTTGCATCCTCTACTTGAGTAATTAGGAGATTGTTGGCCGAATATTAAAGTCTTCGCTTATTTAAATATTATGTTTGAGCAGAAATAAATTGTTAGGTTCGTTGTTTTATAGCTTGTTTTAAACTCAAGAATGTTGCAATTTCTGCTTTAACCTATTCTTGTAATATAAACGTGAGATATTCTACTGCAACAGACGATACCATCTTGCGTCATACTCATATCGTAAAACCTGTAACATACGAATTCTCTATACCCGGCTACCCGCCTGTCTTCATTACCAGTAATAAAATATAATAATACAGAAATATACCTTACCTACGCCAATGTTTAATTATGTCATCTACACATACAAAATTAATACGACCGCAACACGCAACACCGTTCCCTTTTACTGAGAGAAGAAGTTGTAACGTTCGTCTGTTAGATTTTTAATTCACAGAAGTAAAATTAACTATTCCTTTACGACACTTTAGTGATAGATTTTCGATTACTGCAGAATGAATAAGACATTACTGCTTAATTTTTCGGGCTGCTTCATTTTCGGTTTATGATCAGTGTTTTAATTTGGATTTGATTACGAGATAATTATCTATTTTAAGCTTCTTTCAAAATGTTCTGAAAACAATTCCTGCAGCAGATTTAAATAAAAAGCATTAGTCAAAACATGAAAGCGTCTTTGTACTCCTACTAAAGTTTCCCATAAAATCGCTAACACTTCCATTGGTAACATTTTTTCTATATCTATACCACAGTCTATACTGAGCTCTGTTCAGTCTAATTACAAAATTCCTAGCACACTAACACCGCTACAAAAAAGGTTTAACAGCGTTGTATCAACAACAAACAACTTAGTTCTTTTATCATTCTACTTAGAAGAGAACAAGCTAAAAGGTGCTACGCGAATAAAAAACAAGCAACAATGCCCTGGGGTTTCCGGTGGCCTTTAATATCAGCTTAAACGTTTTATTTTTTAATAAATTCGCGCAAGGTGAGGGTTTATGTGAAACTGTGACGCTCAATTAAGATGGATTTTTATTAGTAAAGCAGGAAATAAAGATTAATAAGTGCCACATGTTTGCTGTTTGGTGTCGGCCGGTGCCGTATGGTGCCGTAAAAAAATAATACCATCCCATCACTTCCCGTGGGTGTCGTAAGAGACGACTAAGGGACTCACCAGAGAATGGGCAGCAACGTAATGCAACACTATACACTGCGATCGCCAAACCGCCTGCCAAGCTTGGTGATTATGGCATACACCCCCTTTTGGGGGAGGCCTATGTCCAACAGTGGACGTCTTTCGGCTTTTATGATGATGATGTAGATCATTTGAGTAAGTTTATGGTGGTTTTAGTTAAGAGCTGACTAATTATGGCTAAATACACACACTACATACTACACACAGTACACTACATACTATTTTGCCCCCGTCAATATGAAACTCAGTTTTTATATAGCAAATTATATATTTACAATCAGTTCAGCGGACATTCCCATAAAACACATTTTATGTTTCCATCACCGTGAAAGAAATAATTACATACCTGAACTACATTCATGTAGTTCAGGTATGTTATTATTTCTTTCTGAATTTTTTACTGAAGAGGTGAAAACGATTTACGTCCTTCAAGACGTAAATCGTTTTCATCTCTTCAGTTAAAACATGTCTCTCCAAGCAAAAAAAAGTTGATTAATATTTATTGCTTACGATAATAACTTACACAAAATATACTTTATCTTATGGATATCTTATAGAGGAGCAAAGTAATAAAAGACAAATTAGCTCTTTAGAAACTTTCGCTAAGAAACTACTCAATATTACACACCTTTACAAGTACTTAGACTTTCACTTAATAACTTCATGGAATATGTATGCAAGATCAAGTAATACGAATATTAACATTTAATCCAGTCACCGTAGACAGACTAAACGCGTTGGGTCGCAGAAAATTGCACCATCCTGATTTTTTGGGTGGGCGGATAGATTCCAGTACCTAGTGTCCTCCCAACTTTTCAAACTCGAAAGACTTGTGCTCACTGCGTGGTGCTCAGCGTGTCTAAAAAGGCCACTTTAGCAGAATCAGAAAGCACATCACGCTACCCGTCACTGTCAAATTTTCTCAATCAACCTTGAACCTAATGCGTTAGCGATGAAGATGAAAATTAAATGTGACAGATTGTTGTGTGATATGTCTAATATGATTCTCCTAAAGTGGCCTTTTTAGACCCAAAATTTAATTTTCGGTCATTTTTAGCGTAATTCTTCTAAACAGTGCGTTCTACGGAGTAATTGTAGATACTTTTAAAGTTGACAAAATTTTCTTCAATTTGATTGTAACGGTTACTCTGTAGATTTAATAAGTGTTGAGGTACATTTCAAACATAGCTATTTTTTTCCAAAAAGGTCACAATTGGAGTTTTAGGTTTAAAGTCAGGGTAGGCAATATCGTTACATTACCATATTTTTTTTGCATAAAACATCTAAGAACACTTCAATGACTACACGGCGACGTATAAATTACTCATGTAATTTATACCGTCCGTTGTGTCCGTTGTGTCCGTTGTGTTGTTTCCGTTGTGAAATCATAGATAATTCTTTAGTCGCGCAGAGTAAATCTAGAGGATTTTCTGAATTCCCTCCCTGCTCACTGATATCCGCATACGACATTGTAAGTACTTCCACGGGCAAGGCAAATCAATATATTTTCAGAATATATACTAACTGAAATATAAATAACTCTTGAAAAACGAGATATATGATTTTTTGGTGACATCGAAAGCGGTTCATCTCTACTTTAGTATCTATACTTTTTTTAAAACGTTTTCACATTAAAAGACTCACTCTACAAGAATATTCGCAAGAGATGAAGTCGTAAACCAGTTGATACAGGCGGTTTTCTTTTTTTTTCTGAAAATGAACTAGGGCAAAAATCGATTTCATAGTCTTAATTCACTTTCTCAATACTAAAAATGTTAGTATTAGTAGATTTTATTCGTACTCAAAATTAAGTCATTAACTAAGATCTAACTAAGTCATTAACTCCGAACATGCTGACAATTACAAAGTCAAGTCACTACCAAAGGTTCTTTTTGGGAAGGTCTTTTTACTGGTGTAACTTATGATTATTATGAACTGAACTAGAACCTTAATTTTGGAGTCTAATTTTTCATATTTTAAGGCACTATCTCCAAACGTGCCTTAAATTAGAAATTGTAACATTTATAGCAAAAGTCCTTTTTAATAGCTCTTTCCAACGGTGACTATAATGATGCTATGGGGCGCTGAAAAATCCTTAACTCCAATATTCAACATTATTTGTCCGTTCAGGTTTAATTATTTTATTAATTAACTCTTGAACGAAATCATGATTGACAACAGTCGAATGAGTAGCAAACAATCTTCTAGAAAAGGGCTTTCCAACGGTAAATGTGCTGTTTATTATGTGTAACCTACCTTTGGATCTGTTTATTTTGTACTTGTTAAACTAAAACGATATGTGTTAAGTCGAAGTATTGTTGGAATGTTAGTTTTAAGATGTATACTTGCTTTTGTTTTTTATCTACGCTTACTGGCAGATAACATTTTTATAAACCTATTTATGTTTTCTCTATAAGTGAATTTGTAATTCTTTTGAGAAATAAAATATATTTAACCGTAAATGTCTAAAGGATATTGAACATTCGGTTATCTTCCCATAGTTGGATGACCATTCTCTCAGAATATTGGAAATATTAATTTACATTATGCCGTGTACTTCTGTTGCAGAAGTCAGCTGAGGTATTGTCATCACGTAACGTAAATCATTTCCATTGATTTTCTTCCAAATTTGAATACTACCAAAATATGTGTAATATTTAAGATCGATAAATTTATACGATTTTTTTAATTGTTATTGATTTCATTTTATGTGATCTTACATATCGTTTTCGTTTTTTTTTTGTGAATAATGGTTCTTGTTTGATGTGCTGTAGTCTCAATACCTATAAAACCAATTTTACACATCGCATATGCAGCTTGCATTACTCGGAAAACTTTAAAATTTTGGGCCATTTTTCAGACTTAGAATTCACTATTTAGAACATATAAGCCAAAATCTGAAAACTGGCCGAAAATTTTGAAGTTTTCCGAGCACCACGCAGTTAGCAGAGGTCTTTGGAGGTTGAAAAATTGGCTGTACACTACTAGCATCTACTCTAATAACATCCCAAATCAGGACGATGCAAAATACTGCGACCTAAAATGTCTTGTATGACTGGCCTAATTTAAATACAGGCAAAATCATAACAAACATGTAACCACACTTATACAATGTTTGTGATACCGGTTCGTCTATCAAATTTCTCTGACCATCGGAAGGGTTCAATTATTCCAAGACTGCTAACACAACACAGTACTCTATTCTGCTATGTCACTAACTTTGAAATCCATGTTACCAATTTGTCACATGGCTCTAGCAATGACGGAAGACATGGAACCATGGTGCGAAAACTCACAAGACAGATTTAACGCTGGTCATGAATTAACAAATAGCAATTCCATGTTGCAAGCTCAATAGGAACCTATGCGGAATTTTGTATCCAGAACGAGAACGTTTTTAGACATCAAAACGAAATTCCTTTAGTGCAAATTGAACCCTATCGTCCTTTCAAACAATAAAAGATAACATCGCATTTAATGTTTCCGCTAAAGTAGATACCTACCGGAAAAGTTAGTATTTAAATAAGCGGTTCATGTGGGAAGAAGACATTTCAAAATGGCCAAGGTCAAGTTCCCACAGACAAGCAATGAAAGATGTTGTAAAACAACGATCAAGTATCAATAAACACCAATTCTTGTGGCGAAATTCCGCAGGGAATCGTAAGACGTGTGCTAACTCTACCTAACTAATAAAATGTAGATGGCTTGAATACACAATGTTAGTAAATCACTAAGACGATTCCAATAATATTGCAAGTCATGATTTTCATAACGATTCGCAGATCTACAATACGGCTCCAAGAAGTTAATCGGCGAGTTGGGCAGGCGACATTGTTGTCATTGCAGGTAGAACCCGGCTTCTGCCAGGGTTACGGAATTTGTTCGAAAGAGTACCGCGGCCCTGGAACGCAAAAGGCATTAGGAAGAACACGGATTGGTTTTAGTCAGTAAGAGTCTGACTCTCCCTTCTGCTCTGCCCAGAGCAGAAGGAGTCATTTAAATATTTCCCATCCTTAAATAAAAAAGATAGAACCTGGCTTATCCCAGCACAGGAGGAATTAGCACAAGAAAGAGATGCCTCATGCTCAGCAGTAGGTGAAGATGGCATATAGAAGATGCGAATGAAGAAGTATACTATATGTACAACCGTATGTAACAAAAGGAAAAGAAAACAATCAATAGGTATGGTAGGCCATAACATAGACTTGATTTATTAATATTCTTTTAATATTTTATAGACCTTACAAACACATTACGCCGTCTCAAGCCGCCATCGCTCGAAACCTCCGTTCATTGTCTTCAAACATCAATAAATAATGTCTTCAAGACGATTCTTTATTTGAAGGAAGCTACTGTATTATGTAAAGTCCCACCTAATCACTGTCTGCTATGAACTACTGTCCATCTGTCCGTCAGTCAAAGCTGAAGGAAACATATTGCCGCGTTAGAAAACTTTCCTCCATTTTCATCAGTTGCTAAACGATAATGATCCTTATTCGGGTGTAGTTAGTGTTTAATTGTAACTTTTAACGCGCAGCCATTTAGATGTTGATAAAATATGAGATACATAGGAATTATCTTTTATTTATGGCGCGATATTTATTTACTTCCCTGAAACACAACGCAAGAGTTGTGACTTGGAGTAATAGAAAGGCGAACTATGCAAATACCTTGCACTGACTCTTACAAAATGTTTTGATGCAAAGCTATCATTTTTGTTTGAAACACTTTGCAACATACAACGTGTGTGACCAAGTAAAAGTAAAACTTGAAAAGGGGTCATTTTATGCATCACTATGAACAATTTTTAATATGAGATCATCCTTGAATTTGCAAAAAAAAACCACTGTTTAGTACATTTTTTCGAGTTATGCACACACATATATGTGGTTAGTTTAATTCTAACTGAAATAGAGAAAAAACGCAGGCCTTAATTAAGTTTGACCTTTAACCATATTCTATTACATGACAATCACCATATCAATACACCCACAGTTGACATTTAAAGTTCTTCAAACTGATCATCTGTAACTGCCAACACAGAAAAACCTTTCCCCTGTAACTTAAAAACCAAATTACCCCCGACAAGCACATGTGAACAACTAAATAGTTGCTAGCAAAGTAAGTACTAAATACGCAGAAAAACTTATTTACTAGTCCGTCGGCATTCAATAAGAGCTTGCTTCCTTTATTACGATGGCAATAAGTCTGCCAGCTGCCCCGGGCAGATGCTGGTGTAATTATTTGTAAAGGGTGACTGGCGTTAAGCAAATTTCTCATTATATGTTGGTACCAACTTTGTATGTGACGTTCCCTGAGTGACGCTCTTTGTTCTAGATTAAGCGTAAGCTGTTAAGCTTATAATAAAGAACATTTTATTTAGTTTGAATGTGTTCGGTCTTGTTTCGGTCTCTAATCTTAATTAAATTCGTCATGATTGCCAGTTATAAATCTGTGGACGAAAATAAGTTGTATTCAACTGAGTCGTTCGATGTTTATGAATTCCTTCTTTATGTTGGTACCACAATCACTTTTAGGTTTCTGTAAATGATGTATGCCTGCCTAATAGGGCAAGTATATCATTCAGAATGCACATAATTTTTGCTGCATCAGATAGGACCACAACAAGGGGAACAACAAGGGGTATTATTTAACTTTAGTAATTTACCATTATGAGACCACAGCAAAATATTACGTTTTCAGAGAACAATGCAAAATATTGTACTCACCGGAATCATTTTTGGGGGACATGTGTGTTTCCCCCTTTAGTAACCGCCCCACCTGAAACAAGTAACAAAATTAAGTCATTGTAAGTACCTAATAAACAAACAAGAAGAAATCTAGAACTCATTACAAGGTTGCGTGGTTTACCACAGACACTATAAACTTCATACGATGTTATTTGATAGATTTGAGGTATTAGGTAACCGTTTGACATAAGAAGTAGATAGGCACGAGTACCCAAATATAAGGTCTTACAACTACACACTTAATTTGATACCCTCTTTAGCACCATCTGATAACATACAGTCTAAAAACTAAAACAGACAAGTTTCTGAAACATCTTATATTAAATATCTTTCATAAATTCATTTGATACCTAGGGATAAAGACGTAAACGCAAATGCTTAAGCAAATTATAAGTTATGTGTGGCGTGGCTGTGGTGGCCAACCGGTTGTGTGGCCCGATCTTGATCTATAATCATAGGAAGCTGGCTACCGTTGGACTACTTTCTTTAGATGTATATGACTATACCTACTTTATGTTGACCGCTAACTGTCATTAGATATGCGGCACTTTGGAAACGATATTTACTTCGTGTTGTATCAATTCAAGCAAATTTTATGGGGCCAAGTGTTGACCCTTGAAGAACCTGCCAACGAGCAAACTATTTAAGCGTTACTCTGGACTGTTTTTGGAAGTGATCTTCTTTCAAACAAGCTTGGCATTATTTTATGAATACTCGAAGTGTTCAAAAGTTACAGTTACATTTTTTGTCAGAATTAATCTGAAATAATTTGTCATCTATTGTTACATCTTTCGTGTTCGGATCATATTCGCTAAGTCTCAAGTCGGGCGTGGGTCGACACGAGTCATTGTTTGTCCCCGACCTAGCCCCTGAATTATAACCGTATTAAATCTTAACTAGTTTATATCGTTCGGTCATCTAAATGCCTCGCCTTTTTCACGTCTATTGCTTCACCTTGGCACGCAATATAAAAAATATTCGTTTGAAAACCTTACTGCTCGGTACTCGTAGCTTCCATTAATTCGCCCACAAATTCTGACAAACAAAAGCTCTTGCTGGGTGGGTACCGCTAAATACTTTACCCAATATAATTCGTATAACAAAGCAAGGCCCCTATTAAACGTATTTCGAAGTCATTACGCTAACGGTCAAAACATTTTCCACGCGAACTCGTTTAAAGTTCAGAGTTCGTATTACTTCAAGACATTTCAGTGCACATAAGAATTCAAGGAACATATCTCGCGTACTAAATATTCATACATTCAAACCGCAAACGCGTCGTATGAGTGTAGAGCGTGTGGGTGTGACATAAAACGTGTTATTAAGATTTCAACTCTAAAGACAAGTCGGCATAACATACAAGTACACTGGTAGTGCTTTGATGTAGACGTGCTGAAAAGTACCAATAGTAATCATAATGAAAGTATGGTAATAACGACAGGAAGACTGTGTGATATGCCACAATATGCAGTTTCATTTCGAATGCATACGAGCAGTTCTACAAAATTACATGTTTGGATATGCGCTTTGGTGTCGCCTTTTTATTGCAACAGGCTTTATACTAAATTCATATTCAAGTCACAAACGCCACACATAGTCATCTTCCAAAGTAGGTCTTGTGCTATTTCTGGAAGTTCATTAGGTTTTCGTAACGACAAACAAAGTTTTTTATGACCCGCTTTACTATTTTAGGGTCACATCTGCATGTTGTGTCGAAATTACGTTTGGACAAAACGGCAACCGGCAGCGCATATGCCACGCATATTTGTTTATTGTCAGAACGTTGAATGGAAAGGTGTGAGGTGTTAAGTGGCATAGTTGTGAGTTGTGTGGAACGTGGCACGAGTGAGGTATAGCCACGGGTTGGCGGTGGCGCTCCGGTTAGCGGCGCCGGCGACGTGACGGTGACGATACAAATTACATTCAACATCTGAATGGCAATGACGTTAGGAATTTCTGACAGCCAATTTGTCTTTTACCGCACCGTAGCGAAGCCGTGGTGCGAATGCAATACAATAACATTATAATATACGGCCCTTTACATTCACAGTTATGGTCGAAAAGCACCATGTTATTCACGCTAATTGGAATCCAGAGACCGCCTTGGAAGGAAGAACTTCGTCGGCTCGATTAAGACACGAAACCTGAAAGCCCAGTAGATAGTTTCGAAGGAGCAATATTGCAAAATCAGAACCCATAGCTGTGGGTCTGCGGTATAGATAAAATTAATTAGATATCTCCAATATTCAGTAGGACACTGAGATTCAATCCCTTATAGAGGAAATCTATTTCCACAGAACCGGTCGCAGTGGCCGGCGGCTCTTTATTAGCGCGATGCCTACGGGAATGACAAAATCACTGGCACGGAAGGGACAAATTGGTGGTCGCGCGGTTTCTGGAATGCTTATGGGACCGTTCGATAGTTGCTGGGGTCGCGTAATTTGGGCGTCCCACGCGTCGCTCGCAGGCCGCCGTCAGCGTGAAATATTTGGTAGCGAACGGGCGCGGTGGACCGATTTGCATACAATGAAATAAACCGACACAATCGAGGGTGGGTCTCTCGCTGAGGCTTAACCTTCTTACTAACATTTCGGATGTACCGTTCTAGTGGCATCCGATATTTTATTTCGGTTATTTGGGTCGTGCTCCACTGAATTATCAAAGGTTTACATCGGTCAATGGGATAGTAGAGCACGAATTTGCCTTCTAAACGTTCCATATTGCAGACACTCCAATAAAACTTTATTGGGGCCCAAAAACTTTATATGCGAGCTGTTTCAATTCGTGTAAAAGTTTGTGTAAAACTTGAATGGTAAAAATATTTTAGCTGCAAATGGGCCGCCTCTGTCGTGAAGGGAAAAACAGAAATTTGCATTTGTGGCTCTGCGATCCACATCATGACCTAGGAGTATTCTTCTAACCATATTGGAGTCTCTCTAAGAACGAAAGTCAGCCGTAAATAACTACCAACTCTTGAAGGCTTCGGGCATCGGTTGACATTAAAACTCCTTAGCAAAGTTCGCCGATTTTCTAAATATAGAATCGAAAGCTTACCCTATCCTGCCCTTATAGACCCCTATCTACCAATCATTACTGTCATTAAATCACGTTTCCAATAGCTGGTAATCCCTATTTCCGGGCGAGTCCTTAAATCCGGCCACTCATCGGCAGACCACCCTGTAAACGAGGCACCTTATCGTTACTCGAATAAGGATTAACGTCAAGAAACGGCTCCTTGTCAGTGATTCAAGTATCCTTTGTACCTCAAAGCAAAGGCGGATCCAGGAGGGGGGGCACTGGAGTACGTACCCAGATGGTCGAAATAAAACAAGGAGATCAGACTCTGAAATTAATACCGACCGACGATTTGATACCATTAGTTCCTTTCTGCATTCCTATAATAAGTAAGACACAATAGTGTTATAACTACTGCACCTATTGTCATACTTAAATGAAATTAATACTAAAGACAGTAGTGCAATACAAGGGGAAAAACTCCGTGCTTGTCTGGCTCTTTTGCTTCCCAGAAATAAATCCTGTATCCGTCCTTTCTGTCAAGTACCCGAGGTACTTTAAGATCGACGAATTTAAATTGTGTCTCTTTTTTATTGGAATCGGTACCGACGGTTCGCACTTACCACTCTTCGGTGTTCATGTCGTAAACAGACCTTGTAATAGCTGTTTTTTGTTGTACACGCCTCTCGCAGGAAAAAAAGGCATGTTTACTTGTAGCTACCGCTGAGTTTGAGTGTACTAAATAGGCACCTCGTGTATATTATTTACGTGTTTTGTTTTTTCTTTAAGCTGAATAGAAGTATTCACAACCGAATTGAGAAACTCCTTCTTTTTTGGAATTCGGTTAAAAAATACGTTGATATCAATAGTAAGTACATGTGATATGTTATGAACGCCATACAAAAAGATTTTCACCCGTGTGTAAAATTGACCTTAAAGTATCTCAGTGTTAAGTTCAAGCGCCTGCATCAAGGCGTAAAATACCGCCTACAGTAAGACATGACCTTTCACATTCATCTCCGGACTCGACTGTTGACGGACAACTACGAAAACCTTAAGTCGTGCAGCGATGTTTTCGAACTTTTTTCTTTAACCCTATAGTTCACGGTCGTCCGCAGTCCGGGGTAAGTTCGTGAGTGAATGCCAAATGTAATTGGTGGAAACGGCATTTAGCATGTGCAGTAGAGGCGCGGGATCTCCGATACTTACGCCCAATCATTCTGTCAATCCGTCCGTCTGGCGGAGCGCCCGTGGGAACATCGCCAATCGATAAACAGGATAATATTATTGGACCCTACATGTTTTTAAGGGGTTCAATTACAATTAAACTGTAATGTTGCTTTCGTGGGATGGGTGCTGTTGTGTAAATTTTTAGGTACTTCTACCACAAACAGACTATGAAATTTTTAAACATGTTAGTAGCACAGTAAACAGCTGACTTCGGAGAAAAGTCGGATGAAAAGTCGTTTCAGGAGCAATTGCTTTGCACATGATAAATAATGCTGTCGCTGCTGCCTTATGCCGCCAATTTAGAAAGCAGTGTGTCCACAACTACATGTCATGTGGACGGACGTAATCTGGTCCACTTGTGCGACAAATAGTTTATATAACAATTTTAATTGACTGACAAGCAGTTGATTAAGTGTGTTGCATTATTCGATTCTGACTCGTATCTGCATAATTTAGTAATTATTTTTAGTAACAAGACAGCTCATAAATATGTGGTACACATGTTCGCGACACGGTCAGCTGGAGAAATCAGCAGTTTTGATTCGATGACAAAATTTTGTTGCAATAGCTAATTTGGAAGCTGACTACTAATCTTAACTTAATATTATACTTATGAGAAATATTTTGCACTGTCGAATACTTATAGCCATTTGGCTGTATTTGAAATAATCTCCTAAATTAAATAATTACTACTAATTATCCTCGTCGGTCGTTATGATGACGCTTGGGGGATGCCTATGTCCAGCAGTGGACGTCTTTCGGCTGATATGATGATGATGACTAAGTATCCTAACTATAGTCAAGATGTGGGCAGAGTAGATGTTACAAAATTTTTAGGAATTATAATTGACAGTCAGCTGACATGGAAGGCTCAAGCGGAAGCAATCTGTAAAAAACTTAGCGCATCTGCTTATGCTCTTTATAATCTAAAAAAAAAAGTTAATATCAAAACAGTATTACTAGCTTATCATAGTCTTGTCGTTTCCATTTTAAGGTTTGGAGTTGTTTTCTGGGGTAATTGTACCGATAGAGAGAGTATTTTTAAAGCCCAAAAACGCTGCCTACGAGCAATATTTGGTTTAAAGGTTACTGAAAGCTGTGTTACAATTTTTAAAAGTCATGGATTATTGACATTTCCGTGCCTTTACATTTTAGAAATTGCTCTTTTTGTTAAATGTAATCGACATCTATTTTTATCTTTATCGGAGAGTAGATACCGAGATGTAACTTTGCGAACTCAATACCAAAACTTGTTACGCACAGGTGGATATAAAACTGCTTTGTATGGCACCGGCTATTTTTAACCACATTCCTAACTCCATAAAAGTGGAACCGTTGTCAACTTTCAAAAAGAAACTAACAGAATTACTATTAAATAAATGTTATTACTCTGTATCGGATTTTCTAGCTGATAAATTTTAGTTGTGTATTTCTATGTTTGTATGATGAATGAATTGCATCAATGTTTGCATGCCAAAATGGTAGAATGTACAAGGACTCTTTATTATTATTGTCACCATCTTATTGCAAATACCTACATTCTGAGCAAATAAATAAATATTCTAAATAAATATTCTATTCTATATGCGAAAGTGAGTTTGTTACGCCTAAATCGCTGAACTGATTTTGATGAATTTCGGTACATAGACTCATGCGACCCTGGCGAAAATGTATATTAACGCGCAAAAACGAATATAAACAATTCTAATAAACTATTAGTTTTTTAAACTATTCAGCCAAGCCTTGACAGGCAGACGACACATAAATAGTATGCTACAAAATATATGTTCATACATAATCATTTGACATTCAAAAAACAATTACGACGCAACATATTATTATATGACAAGCTTCTCAGTACCTACAAAGTTTCGTGCCGAAATATTCTCAAACATACAAAGACTCATCGTATAATATTTTCAATGCCACGCACTGTGTTATTATGTTCAAGGCTGTAGATAACGCGAAGGCAACTCAGTTTTTTGTGAATGAATTCCTTAATAACATAATGTGTGTTATCGTGCGAACTTGGGTTATTAAACATTTTAAAACAATTTAAATAATTAATGCTACGTTAACCTTTCAGGATATGACTCAAAGATGGAATATTATTTTGTGAGCCACCATTAAAAGTTGTCAGTGGATTTTATCTCTGAAATCGTCATCATCATATCAGCCTAGAAACAACTAGGTACTGCTGAATAAAAGCATTCTTCCTTCCCTTTCTGCCATATTTCCCGATAATATCAAAACTATTTTTCATCAAAAACTAACAAAACAAAGACTACACAGGAGCAAATAGACGACTCTCTCTCTTTTCGTAGCAATTCGTAGCAGGTCGTAGACTTTCGTAGAGGGTGCGTAGAAGAGGCGTAGCAACGTCTTCTAGCAATCACCTAACCGTTTGTCAAGCGCGGTGGGTGACTACGAAACAACTGCTCAAAGTTATTTCTTCTTCTATTTTTCTATGAAGAATTTGAATTTAGTATCTGCTAATCAGTATTTAAACTTAGCAAAAGTTTATTTTTTACGACGGGCGAACAAAGAACGAGCTCGAGCGGGCGAACGAGCTGAACGAGTGTACGTGTTTAAATAGTTTATTAAACGTACTAAATACTTGTAGGTTGTCCCTATCTGTAGCATAAGGATGATACGAACGCCTTTAACAATAGAAACGAATACTCCGCTAACCTTTGCATGCATAATTTTAAAAAATACTCTACATTTCGACTGAACATTTCGAAGTTATGCTCTCATTCTCATGCAGTGAGTTGAATTTCATGCAGCCTTTATTCGCGCCATTGCATTCTAAATGAGAGCTTTGGGCTACGTTCCTTTTGGAATAGAGCTATCAGAGAGCATTAAGCTTATATTTTAATTTAGTTAAGTAACTTTAAGCACACCTATTTTGAGATAAGTTTTTACTTGAACTTTTGTGGTGACCTTAATAGTTACTGCCTCTTCACACTATGTAACAAAGTAACAAAGGTAATCGCAAGACGCACCCAATTGGATACCTAATAGTAAAGATCGGTTCGGACTTTTTATGGCAAAGAGGTTTTATATGAATAATAATGTACCACTCGCTGACTCCAAGTGCAATGTAACACTAGTCATCTTTTCAAATAATGAACAATTACATAGTCTCGTATTGAAGACAGTAAGCGAAAAATAATTATTATTAACATAATTATTTTAGGTTTACAGAATGAAATAATTACCTGATTCCGCGAAAAACGGTATTTTGTAGGGACGTAATTAATAAATATATTGTCAATGGAATAAATTGAGTTTTTGTTTCTGGGCATTAAATTCTGTTGAATATTCTTTGTTAGTTACAAAGAATATTCAACAAAAACAAATTATACTGTATATTTTAATAAATTGACAAATTCCATGAAATATTACAAAGTTCCTTAACATAGATACCTACAACAAATGTTTAACAACTAAATTGAACATAAATAACAACAGGGTAGCTAGCATCGCTAATTGAGGAAATATCTAGTCTCGCCCAAGGCCATAGCACTGCCAAATGAAGACAAAAACTATGAGGTCAAGGCACTCTACATGACTAATAATATTTTAAAACATAAAAAAACAAGAACAAAGAACAATATTTTAAAATCAGACTTCACATCAATCAGGAAAACAACCCACAAATTGATGTGAAAAGATCTTATCTAAATGACTCAAAGAACTTAGGAACGTCGCGAAAGCAATTTCTCAAGTCGTTTTGAACTGGCAGCATCGTCGAATTCGCTCTATAGCAAAACTGAGACTGACAAGCAATTCTCAGTACATATCCATCACTCTCGAGAGACACAAAGCGATGATTATTCAGAATCCTTGAATGGAACACAAAAACTCACATTATTAATTTTATTGTATTCGAAACGAGATGTCGCCTTGAAGACAAGATCATTACAAACACCATGGCCACTGCGAGCTGACCTCTCGTAAGCAGCAATAAAACGCTTCGATTACTAAATGCTTAACATAGAAGAAGTCAAGAAAGGTCAAAGTAAATTGGTGGCGCTACCCGAACTTCACTCTCCCACAAACCTATTGTAGAAACCGGTTACAAAGAATCCGCCTTGCGTCATTTAGCCACGTGTAAACATTTTAATTGATGATATGCGGAAGACAAAAAGCTAAGATAGCGATCGGCATTTTGATACTGGTTAAGTATGTAGATATCTGTCGGAGTCGGTATAAAAAACTACGGTTAGGAGACCATTATCTGCGCAGCGCTTGAAACAACGATCTCTTTGGTTGACCGCAGGAAGGTAACATCAGAGAACACTTCTAAAATAATATCAAACAAGCCCAAAGTAAAACCTCCGGCGCGTAACAATTTGCACTCAATTATAGGGGACGCCAAAGAAATGGGAAATATGGTAACGAGTTCACGAAAAAGGAAAATATCCTTTGGAAGGCATTAGGTATTCGTTTTACGCAAACGGACAAAGGGCAAATATTATTCTATAGAGATACTATTGTGTTTTGTCTGAGACGTGGGGTCCCGCTGTGTAACATATTTGTTATTGGATGACGTTATTACGATTACGAGTAGTTTACGTATAAAACCGAGTAATTTAACAAATGTGTGAAGCCACCTGCGCTCATTATGTCGTCGTCTAGATTTCTTGCGGAGGAAATAAAATTGTGCGCTAAATTGCCGTGAAATGCGCGGTAGCGGATTGATATAAACGGCATTTTACAATTGAATTAACTCCACTAGATATAAACGTGCGTATAATGTCTATCTTTTGTGCGCATTATAAAATTAATGTAACATTCGTCCATTTATTGGAATCCAATCGAAAACCACTGACTCGGCACTTATGCGGTTTTCTCCTCTGAACATTATAAGCATTGTTTCATGAAAATACGTTTTATGGCTACATTACAGCTTTTATGGCTTTATTTTAGCAAAATTGCCTCATGTGTTGAGGGAAACATTAAAATTTAGGAATGCCTGGAGATGCTTTTGTCTTCGGCATTTTATTACCATCTTTATTCATTCATATTACAGCTGATAGACGTCGCCAGTGGAACATAAACGTCGTCTAAACACGATCTGGTAAGGTCACAGACCACACTGAAGAATACTTAGATAAAATAGTCCTGTTTCTGAGAAGCAAGAAAGTCAATGAAAACTTAGGAGAAGTGAACTTAAACTGAGTCATCAATGCATAGCTTCAGATGAAGTGACAGTTTGCTTCAAGCATAGATCACATTTCACGATATTATGTTTACAGAACGGAACTGTTGTTAATATTGAGCTAACAACTATTGACGCAACTTAACGTGAGTGAATGAATGTTCATGATATTCCTATCTTTCGAATGCGAACAACAATTTCGAAGAATTTAAGCGGAATGAAAGCACGTGATATATTCGTACAGATAGTGATGAATAAACCCCATGCGATTTCCTTTATTCATGTGAAGTTGTGTCGAGTCCATCCCATGACATAATTAACGACCACCAACAGATGGCTGCTGTTTATGGGATACAATCCCTTGTCTCTACTTATAGGTAGCTGGTACGACCTTTTACAATAGGTATCAGTACAACAACAGTTTAGCTTTAATACTTCTGAAAAAGTCTACGGCTAAGCATTTTTAGAGTATTCGAAATATTTAACATAAGACATAACCTAATCCAAGAATACAACCATAATCATTTTGCTTATTTATCTTCCACGTTATTCTCAAAACATAACAAACCCTACTCCCCATTTTCAGCCCACAAATTAAATGTTTAGATTTCGCCCACTGTTAATTACATAGGTACCTAACGCTAATTTCGAACATCAATAATAATTACTCCACCAATACGCACATGACTGTTTAATTACGTTCATAAACATGTCCTATATTTCAATCATTTTATGGCACTTAATGTAATACTCACAAATTACTGTACATATATAAATCGTGACACCGTGCCCTTAGGTGACGCCATAAAACCGAACCTGATTGGTGAAGAAGTAGGCAACAGTCAACCGAAGATTTCGAAAGGAAATTTTATGGTGTATACTAGATAATATTTTCACATTACCGCATTTATCTGCCGCTGTGATCTCTACCATTCGCGGTGATTGCTTCAGTCAAGTACACCATAAATACAGAAACCTAATTTACACTAGAAAGGGCAGTGAGCCATGCTCTTTAGAAACGAGTAAATCATTACGTTAGGCGTGAATTGATTTAAAATTACAATCAATCGCACAGATAGTGATGATCGATGGGAATCAATCGGTCGGTATGCGATCGACACATAATTAAGCCGCGATCGATCGTTGTCTGTCGATAGGCACGCCCCGCGTCGTAATAAGTGTCGACTACGATTGACGAGTTTAGAACGACATCGATCTGAACTCGTAATGTCAGCATTTCAGCAGAAACTTGTACAGTATGTAGACAGTTTATTTTGCGCCTGCACTAGACCTTAATTTGTGTTTGAAATTAGAATGTCTGTAAGTGAACTTCATCACACTGAAATTGATACGTAAAATAAGTTAGACTTTTCTTCACCCATATCACACCATACCAATCACATGAGTTGCTACGTAACCGTGATATTAAATCGTCACTGAATTTTATTCGTTTCCGTTTTATTACCATCTGTTCCAGCCTATTTTATTCAACTTCAACCCGAACTCAAGAACGTACACGTAGATACGTATTTTATCATTTCCAAGACCTTTTACGGCTAATGAAAATCATTAAACACGATTATCTTAATATTTTGATTTAAAACGTTGATTATCTTATAATTTATGTGTTTTATCAAGACGATCAACGATGGCCGCTTCGGTCACGCTTCTCGTAAAATGTGTAGCCCATCCAGTAACTCTATCGCTGTAGCGGCGCGCGGCGACCGCATTCGATACGTTCGAGCGATGATGCTTGTAAATCTGTCAACAGCCAAATTACAGCCACGCGAGGACTCCATGAAGGGCCCTTTGTGCAGTCGTGTGTGCGTGCAACACCCATTCGTGACTGATGTTTATAACTCTGCACATATTCCAAATTGCATCAATATTTGCCATAACATACAGAGATTCCTGCGTGCCTCGGAAAGCACGTTAATCCGTTGGTCTCAGCTGTCATTTGTAGATCTTTGGCAGTCATTACGGATTGTCAGAAGCCATAAAATCTGACACCAGTCTTGCCAATTACCGTGTTACTCAGTTACTGGGTTGTCGCGCTCACATAGGCAGTGGTCCCATGTAAAATACTGGTATTCAGCTGAATCCGGGTCGACCGTAAGCCGACTCCTATATAGGTATGTAGTCGGGAAAAGGCTAGTCAGATAATGATGATGAATATTTTTTACCCATCATTTTCTTCTTCATTCGCCACCCTTCACTGTTCTCTTTCCTTGTATCTGGGTCTACGGACGCTTGCAACGTAAACGAATTTCAGTGAACTTTGTATCATGTAGGAGCGTGAGTTTGACACTAACACGCTAGCTAGCCTGCAAATTTCATTAAAACAAAATTTGGTTAGTTTATAATATTCGCGTTTCCCGAATTTCCTTCTTCATTTAAGTTTCGTGTGACACCCTATTAAAGTGGAACATTCTGGTATTGTCTTTGTCTTTTATGAATAAAAATAAAGAAGAACGATCATAGCACCATAGTGGATTATACACCATACATTGTGTGAACATGTGGCACTAAATCCGTTGCGTGAAAATGTAATAGAAGAATTCATTTGTATTTGTCGCAACACGACTAAAAGTGACGCAACAATAGTTTTAATTTACTTCTCTTATTTCACATATAAAGAACGGTGAAAGCCATAGCGTAGAGGTATAGTTACATAATACAACAACAGCAAATTAAATATTAATACGGGAGATCTGTAACAGTTTTCACACACTAACTGATTCATTACTTTATTTCACAATGGGTTAATTAAAACTAATTGAATATTCTTTTCCCCGTCCCTATTAACACCGAAACATTTAATGAGTTATGTTGAATTAATAATGGGAGGAGCGTGTGGATAAATAATAAGAGGTGCACGCACGGGTTGATCATCGAGGTTAAGCAATGTTTGCCGAAGTCGGTCTCTAAATGGGTGACCATCTACGCTATCTAATATTATGAAGAGGAAATATTTGTGTATTTGTAACGAATAAACTTAAAAACTACTGGACCGATTTTAACCAATAGAAATCTAAATTATCAGGAAGTAACACAAAGCAATACTAAACACGCGCGAACGAAGTCGCGGGCGAAATGCTAGTTCATTATATACCGATACTCTTCCATGCCTCGGATTGCGCCAACGTCCCGGTTGTCATTTATAGATTTTTGACAGTCGTTAGAAGTCAAAATATTTGCCACCGGCTTTGCTTAGTATTACCATTTTGTAGCGAAATAAAAAACTTCCAAACAAAACACTAATTAAAATAACCTTAATTTCGGAAATCGGTGTTTTTGGTTTTGTTTCTTCGTTTTTTAACTTATTATTATATATATATATATATTAAGGTTATTTTATTCTTTGTAGTGTTTTGTATGGAAGTCGGTTATATTTTTTGTAAAAAGTTTTTTATTTTTCACTTTTAAGTGGTGATACTTGGACGACGTCTTCGTCAACGCAGAAATTGAAATAAGCAAAAATGCTCATAAAATAAAAACTCCTGAACCAAACCGTATCAATTTTTTATGGGACCAAATGGCAAGTATACTGCATTGAACTAAAAAAGAATCACAGAAATTCGGATCAGAAACCTCGGAGTAATCAGTGTACATACATAAAAAAAAATACCCGCCGTATTGACAACCTCCTCCTTTTTTGGAAGTCGGTTAAAGAAGGGGTCTTCGCTAGTCATACGTATATTAATTTAAGATTATTTAAAAACATACCTAAAAGTGAATATAAAAAAGGATATAAAAAACAGACAAATTAAAAAAACTTTAAAAATGCTACTATGTCGGTGAATTTCATATCAAATGATGAGTTGTGGAGGTTTGACAAGCAGTTGTTCCATGTAAAATACTTGTATCCAGTCTTCAGACTGAAAGCTGACCCCAACATATATTTCGGCAAAATCAAGGCAGATTCTTAATCAAGTTATTCGCGCTGTAATGCATACGTCAATGACATTGTTTGTACTTCCTATGTGAGCTAAGCTAGGCTGGAGTGAGGCGCGCCGCAAAGGCCGGGTATGCGGGCACGTCTTGTATGCACGTTGCCGTATGTATGTGATATGTCAGATATCACGCGCGTCAGCTTAGAATCCTAGTTAGCCAGCATTTGCTGTTACTATTTACGTAAACCTGACATTCGATTCAAATCCCAAATGTTCACATACAGGTGAAATCTACACTAATATTATATAGAGGAAAGATTTGTTTGCTTGTTTGTTTGAAATGAATAGGCTCCGAAACTGCTGGACCGATTTGAAAAATTCTTTCAGCAATGGATAGCTACATTATCAGGGAGTAACATAGGCTATATTTTATCCCTGTACTCCCACGGGAACGGGAACTACGCGGGTGAAACCGCGTGACGTCCACTAGTATATTAATAAAATAGAAACAATTGTGGATCCATAACGTCGGGCACAGCATAGTTAAAAACTTAAATACTAAATCTAATTCTCACGCATAAAAAGCCAAAACATCAAAAATCCATTTTCCAGTAAGTTCCTATCTATTTTTACTAACTCTGTTATGAATGTGCAGTTCAGAAATCAGTTTTCAGGATAAAGTAGAGTTCGACAAATACCCAACATCAAATTCTTAACTCGGAAATCGGAAGCTAGTCTGACTGAAGGTCAGTAGAGTATATACATTTAAAGTAATGTCCCATAACAACGACATAAGCTATAACAAATTTCCCTATCTACATTACCATATCTGCCATACAATACGTCACCGGAAACGCTTCCACAAAACGAGGGTATTTTGGACAAACGTTGTTGACTGCCGCGTGAGCCGCTGTGAATGAGTGACGTCATCGCCGGAAGACTCCCATTACTCACTCTATCATTCCGTTTAGTTGACCGGATGGTGACGACCCCGAGCTTTTACACCACACGATTAACTGGACACGAGATTATGCCTATCATACTGGAGTAAGTTATTCATTGAAATGAGAATAATGAAGGTTTCAAATTTTTGGATAGTTTTGGTTGATTCTGGGCTTTTAATAGCATTAATATACATTTTTCCAAAAAATAGCTCATAACCGTCTCCAGGATCCTCCTACCTCTGTACCAAAATTCATCAAAATCGGTTCAACTAGGAGTATAAATTAGGCGTGAAAGCGTAACAAATAGCTTGTTTTAACTTTAACATGTTTTCCGGTTAACTAATCAAGTTTTCTTATAGCAACCCTACTGAACTAAATTTATAATTTTAGCTTATTTCAATAGCTTGTAAATCTACTCGTTTAATTATTTTGAGAACGTTTATAAAGCACTGTAAGACAGAGGGAGTCAGTCGTGTCGGAAGGTGTGCAAGGGGTTTTCCCATACGTGCGAGATATGTCCACAAATGTATCACTTGTCTCCCTGTAGAACAATGGACCGGATTCTCAGTTTATCCGCGTCACACGTTTTGTTTCCATTTATCTTGGACACTGCCGTTACACACAGATAAATTATGTTAGGATAGTGGATACCGTCGCCTAATGATATTGCAGACGTTTTAAATGGGAGAGTATTTGTCGAATTAATGGTAAACTAGACCAAGATGAGACGATTTCATTTTAAATTATGTTTCTTTTTAGTCAGCTCTATTAAGAGGGGACTCGGGTCGGTAGCTCTTGGGCATTTCTCCATACAAACGCATTCCGCTGCTTTTTCGTGGATAATGCTGCTAGAGCAATGTTTTTTTTTCCAAAAAATCTAGATCGAATTAATACGTGCTTATTTCATATTCTTTTTTCCAAAACCCGAAAAACAACCCGTTTTTGCCCCCATGTTCAGACGACTGTCAGACAAATTTCATAAGTTTTTAACAAAATATAAAATAATAGTAGCATAGATATAATCTTCCTCTAAATTTTGATATATGATTTTATTTAGATCAGTCCTGTTTTAAAGAAGAAAACAGCGAAATACAAAACGTCTTTTAGTCAAGGTTTTTATAGGTAAAAATCAGCATGAGCTGCAGTCGTCGCTTTCGCACTTTACTTGATAGGGCGCAGTGCGACGCATCGGCAATAGTTTCTTCAAATACCTATTTTTCAAATTCCTCGGGGCTAGAGTCCCCTCTTAACAGTTTATTGATTGTGACAACATGAATATCTAATGTCACCTATAATCGGCTTATTGAAAGCTTAAACTTCAACAGAATTTTAAAGGAAAATTTAAATAAACAGTTCTACGGGAAATTCGAATGAACAGATAGATCGCAATGATTTCACACTAAACTATCAATCTACAATCGGCATCAAATTAACTGTTCCATAGGCGTAAATTAAATCAATGACAGTGTTGAATTACTTTCATTGCAGAATTATGGCTCGGGTTTTTTACTTGCATAAAACATGATTTGTCAATGCGTACAAAAAGTTGTTGAAGTGAAGTAAAACTGGAGAACGGAGGCATGGAGGCCAATGGATCGATGGCCGGTGTCTCTTACCGTCAACCCGCCGATCAGATTACCACTGGCTGCGGTTTGCAACACTGCAAAACACTCGAAAACTACCATTACTTTAAAATCACTGAATCGTAATTACAATTTAAGTACGATCTTCAAGGAGAACCACTTAACCCTCACAATCTCAACATAAAAATATTATCTTGAGACTTTACTGAAAAAACTGCGCCAACAATGGGACTATTATACATTTCAACTGTTTTCAAATTGCCTCAACCACAGTTTTTATAAATATTTTAACGCAATCGACAGACCAGCCTGCTACTTTTATACGAAAGCATAAAAAATAACAATTATGTTTACTGTCGATGAAAAAATGTCTGTATTCTATTTGACTATCAAACAGCATCGTGTCGATCATCAAAATGATTGATTTTAAAGTCGTTTTCTCACCTCTAGGCAATTTTTCGTGTTACGATTGGTCATGGATCAAGTTGTATTCTTTGTTTTCCTCAACAATTCGTCAGGGGTCGACCGAATCAATTAATATTGAACACACACCGTCACATACGATACAAATAAAATCGAGGAGCACTAGCGTCGAAACTTGGTTTGTTTGTGACAACCGTAAAGTCAAACAGAGATCGTTATTCAAACATAAATACAACTTTATACTCTGCTCAATAAGGTCCTTAATAGCTTGGATATAAATACTTCCGATCTGACATCGTGGTTCATTCAGCAGGCAACCCCGAACTTGCCGCGTAGTATGTTATCAAGAATTGCACACCTATTCTGATGCAATATTCGTAATTGAAACATGCAAACATTTGCCAATTCTTAATAACTGGTACAAAACAGAAATATTTCTTCTTCCGAGTCAATATTCTTTTCCAAACTACATTTTAACATATTAGCACATACGTATTTTTTCGATATACAAGAAATTCTACGACATATCTCTTCTGAAAGATTCACAGTAATTGAAAACAAGATACCATGCATAAAACCTTTCTTTTGTAACCGTCTCCATTAACCAAACATTAGTCACCTGAATCCTTTTGACATTTTATCTTCAGTACGACTACACTAAACTTTAGGTGCTTTCACGATAATACGATTTATGAATTTCAGCCACAGCGTTCAAATTTAACTACAAAATCACGAATAAACAAGGTTTAGCCTACATTGGAAACACATATTCTTTTTTCAATATTTTCCTTTTAAATGTGGCATGAAAAATGGAAAACATTTTGTTTTTCTAAGGAAGTTCAACAAACTTGGGTCACTTCGTTTCATTCCAAAAAGAAAAAAAAAAGCGTAAGTAGGTATATCACACCACCACTTGTGAATTTAACACCTCTTATAGATCGATACACCACTTGATGACATCGGTAATCCATAGCGACGTTAACGAGGAAGCTTAGGATCATGTGACATAATCCGTCACGGTCCGCCAGCTTCGACACCTTTGTGACCAACCATGGTTATTGAACGAGCTATTAGAAGGCGTTCGAAAGTTCTCTGACAGAGCAGTCTATTGCTAAATTATAAGCTAATCTATAGATCAGCTTTTGCAGTAAACGTTTTAAAAACATTGTAATACTGATTTCTAACGAGATTTGACACGAATCTCAAGTTTCCTTTCTATTAATTATTCAAACGCTTGGTCGAAGAACTTTTTCATTTAGTACAATTCATTTTCGCCATTGCCCAATATTTTTTAGCGTTTCTGTATTCATTCACATATTTTATTTTTCGAATCTGAAATATTCACTCCTAACATCCGAGCCCAGAAAAGTTTGGGAGTTTAAAACATACGTAATCCCAGATTAGCGATGCCATACTTTTTACATTTTTCATTTCCGGATAAAAAATCACACACAAAAATGGGCTGAATGTTTTTATCGAACGAATGTAGGATTCCTTATGGACCATTAATTGCATGAATTTATTTTAGAAGATGCTACATATTCTGCACTATACATTTAAATATTTCGTCATGATCGAGAAACAAATAAGTACATATTCACGTCTTATCTCGGGTAAGAATATTTCATTCAGAATAGTCTTCCGTGTCTTTAACCACGCTCCGCAAAGATCTAAGATTGACAACTTCAATGTACTTGCATTCCTTTTTAACATAGACACATCTTAACATAGTAGGTATGCGGAGCACAGGTTAGTAGCTAGTATTATTAACAAACTTCTAAAGTTAACGGATTGTTGTGATGTGAGGTTAATCTTGTTATTAAACTTTGTTCCAACTTGTTGTTTTACTTATGTGCTTACCTATTTAACGTAAGTTTAATTTAATGTGTAATGGTAATTCCAGGTGACACTACCAAGTACCTATATTTTATTATAAGTTAAGCAGAGTCATTTCTGTAACGAAAGCTTGTCTTATTTTGTTTGTAGGCACCAAATAACTTTTATAGGAAGTAATACATAATCAAACATAAACACGCGTCTTGCTTGCACGAACGTAGACCGAGCTAAAAAAACATAACACAAGAGTATCAATGATGTCAAAAGAATATCTGTAACAACGAAACGCAATGAGACGGAAACTGTAGCGAGGAGCTTGACATTTCGCGAGCCGACACCGACACCGCTCTCGTCGCATGTCGCATTCGTCGCATCACTGCGAGCCTGCGACACTGCGGTTTTGTCATACGACACATGTAACGCGACACTGGAAAAAGAGTGCGTAGTATTTAGCGTCCCGAGGACGGAGATACGCCAGGCTTTGTCGCGCTACGTTTTGTCTATGTGCATATCCTGAACAGTCGCGGGCCGTTGACCTCCGATGAAAAGCTGATTTCTAACAGCTCTTTTGTGCGAGATGTGAATGTCCGACGGAGCTATTTTACGTGCTGTGCACAATTATTTTTAGGGCCCCGTAATTGCATTCATTAAATCGTGACTGGGTTCCTACATCCGCGGAATAAGTAGCAAGTGACGATGGTTTTTTTTTAAATGACTATAGAAAATTACTGCATAGAACTTAGCCAAAGATTAATTGATGATTAGGTGGTTTTTTGATCATACAAGAAGCTTGCTACTTATTCCTTCGTCGGTAAAGAATGAGACGATAAACTTAATAAACTATTGATGATTGATGAGCATTTTACCGGTAATAAATAAGGTTGGAACGCTTTCATGCATATTGAGTTTATTTGCCTGAAGGTAAGAACATGTATCAAGCCTTTAAGAATAATAATCTTGTAAATAATAGAGCTTGATAACTGCCATAATCCTGTATTCTTCATGTTATAGACCATTTCTTTCATAGTTACAGCTTTTTAATGGATTTTATTTGATGTCAACGGCCATTATAATAATATCTCATGAACAGTCTTCACGGGTTGTAGAGTGATCATTAAACATTAATTTTACTGCATTTTGATAACTACAATAAGGCGGGAACTTTATGAAGGTAGCTATGATATCAAAGTGGCACTTACATTAAGTAAATGCTACTTACATAGTCAGTAATGGACGGAGAGCATGTTTAATTTATTTTGTAGTAAGATTACGCGCGTAATGTAACATTATACTGTTGAAATACTGAATCTTTTAATACTGTCTGACTGATACGATCATCGCTTTCGTGTTCATTTCATTTTATGTGATTGTACGTTTAAATTATCTGTTCCATTTGCTCTGCGTCAGAAATACTTATGTCAGTACTTTTTCATGTACCTCTCTGTACAGTAAATTAATTTCTTTTGTTCGTATCGCGTATCTGTTTCTATCTACCCACTACTTCGGCAGTCCTGTGATAATTTCGTACAGTTTCATTTGAATTCGTTTCGAAAGAGAAATTGCCATAAACTGCTACGCCTATTGCAATGCTACCTAACTGAGTGGAAGGCAAAGCCGTCCTATCTTTCTCAAACCGCTCCATTGTACTGTCACCTCACGTTTTCAATTCTTCTGCAAACAATATGGCTGCTAGTAACGCAATCGTAATAAGAACTTTGTAACTTCGAAATTAAAATACTTACGAACTTGCGAAGCGTGGCGTAATGAACTTGACTTTTGTAAACGATCGAGTAAGTTGGTATCGGAGCAAATATCTTTAATATTAAAGTAGGTACGTTTAGAGCTAACCTTGATGTTAGATGCTGTGCCTAACGAGCTAGGATCGTGGAATGAAATAACAATGCTAAATCAAACAGTCTAGACATTGTTTCTGACGGCCTCGTGACAAATGTATGCAGTATTGAGGCCTAGTAGAATACTAAAATATACCTTCGTAAGCTTGAACCAACTGGATTCGTCATTATGCAGATTACCTATAGAGACTCGTGCACAACTGCACAATATTGTTGTCAATGTTATCGAAGAATTGAAATAAGAGAAGAAATTATTTGTGCCTAGCCCCGAAATTTTTGCCAAAGCTATTCATAGAATGGAGATTGGGTAGAAAATACTCTGCTACTAAAATACTCTGGAGAGAAAAACTCGAAACTAAATTCTATAAAACTAACACATTTCATAAAGACACTATACATAACACACACATTGACAACGCGCACATTGATATTACTTACAGTTGAGTCGTCCGCGTGAATGAGTATGAAATAAGTACTAATTCTAATTTCACCAAATAACGCAACAATTTCACACTATGCTATGCAATTTTACGCGATATTATTAAATCATTATCCGTGCACAGCGTATTTAATGCATTTTATACTGCAAGTGAGGTACTAGCCTTTGAATGGAAATTTATATCTTCACAGGAAATATAAGACAGCGCGGAAACGCCTCTGCGCGCCCTCAATTTCACTTTGATCTATTCAGATGCGACATCCTATACTATGACTGTGTACTACGGTTCAATCGCGGTGTATCATTGTAGGTACATTTCTCTTTCCTCATAGTTGAGATGCGTAAGCTTATATTGTATGATACGTCAGTTTTTGTAATGTAAGGCTGTTTTTATTGTAGGATTTGGTTTTTATTTCGTGTCAACATTAGACGTTAAAAGTACCGTGGTGCAGTCTTGTATAGGAAATGATTAAATCCGTTTATAAAGTGTCCTTCATATTTTGAATATAATTTTAACTTGATAGGAAAGAAAGGTATTTATTTTAGGCCTCCAGATTTATAAAAGCTTGCATGGATATCGGTCACACGCTCTTGTGTGATAGTATACTTATACATACATAGACTTACAAAACTGTAACACAGCCTTCTACAGTATCATATTATTATCCTAATATGTAAAATTCTTCCTTTACTGACTTATTGAGTGACTGACAGACAACGCAGAGCCGAAACTACTCATCGTAGAAAGCTGAAATTTGGCATGTAGGTGTTTTGGGGAGTGTAGGGGAGCACTAAGAGAGGATTTCTCAAAATTCCCACGGGAACGAGAAAAAACAGGTAATGCGCGTACGAAGTCGCGGGCAAAAGCTAGTATTTGATATTAGGGACCGTGCCTCTAAACAGATAGGTATTACCTAACCACGTCTTTCCGTAACTTCGATATATTTTCCGGCTTCGTAGTCTTAGCCAACAACATATTCTGGGAAGGGTTATCAACAAAACTGCTCAAAGGGTTTTCCTCAAAGTAAGATAAAGTTCACAGTAATCTTAGGACTATCAATAAACCTATTCTTGAAACTGTAGATTAGCAGTGGCAAGCAACATGTCCAAACGACGCTAATCCAGATACTCGTACGACTTAACACATTTCTAACCATTCGCTACCGGTATCAGTACCAACTATTAGCCACAACACTATACCTTTATATGTGTGTAGTTAAATAAATCACAAGGGTTGTCAGGTCAAGACGAACCGGTCAGCCAACTTAGCCGGACTTTTGGGTAAGAAGAACGAATCATCATCATCATATCAGCCGAAAGACGTCCACTGCTGGACATAGGCCTCCCCCAAGTGTCGCCACAACGACCGATCCTGCGCGTCTCGCATCCATCGGCTGCCTGCGACCTTCACCAGGTCATCGGTCCACCTTATGGGAAACCTACCAACGTTTCGTCTTCCGGTACGCGGTCGCTACTCCACAAGTTTCGGCCCCATCGACCATCTGTTCTGCGAGCAATGTGCCCTGCCCACTGCCACTTAAGTTTGGCGATCCTTCGGGCTATGTCGGTAACCATAGTTCTCTTGCGGATATCATCATTCCTGATTCGATCACGCAAGGAATCTCAAAGCTTTGCCCTCTCCATTGCCCTTTGAGTGACTTTGAGCCTTCTGATGAGGCCCATATCTTTACTTATTAGTGGTTTTCTATCTCGGTTAGTTGGTTAGTTAGTTGATGGTGGTTGGTTGGTTATAAATACAATATATTATTGCGATGTCTAACTTTATAGACTCATTTCATTTGTAACTTATTCGCCCCAATTATATTTTTTTGAAATGATAAAATTGCCTTCACTTGAAAATGAAAAAGTCATGTGTTTATTCGGACGCCTAGCAGCCCTATACGATGAAAACGCGGTTGTTCTCATTCGAGCATTTTATTATGGACGTCTGATAGGCGCGTGCCGCGAAATTGATTGTGCGTTGTCTCACGTACCTGACAAATTGCTATTGCAATGCCTCTTTATTCCACAGTACGTGAACGATGGCGGGCCTGCGTGGCCTAAGGATTTACTTAACTGTCATAATTTATGGCCAGACAGTGCAAATGTTGTGCTGTACACTTATAAGGAACGTTAGAGTCGTAATGCATTATCGTTGTGTTGGCTAACGTTTTGTTTTGGTAATGCCGTATTTTTGAGGTACACTACTGACTTTTGTCTGATGTCTTAAAAGCTTGATTTAATGAAAATTAATGAAGGTCTAAGGATCTGTCGGATTTTGAGAGGAATAATATAAGAGGAAAGGGAGTGAAGTTGTTTCTCCATTCTCCTCCGGAAAGAGAACGCAAGAAAACCTTCTGCGCCGGCCCCAAGTAATATGGACCAGGAGGGACAAGAAGATGAAGCTAATTTAATTAAAATTATTATTCTGATGTCGTATCTTACGAGTCGAGCTTCCCAGGCTAATCTCTAGAAGCTGTTACTTCAAAAACATTTAATATAGGAAAATTTTCCTAGCGTACATTATACAAATTACCCACGCTATAATGAGATAAAAAGGGTTTGTCAGATTTAATATAAAATTATTGACCGAAACAAATTCCTTAAAAGTGAATCTGCCCTTTTTATGATATTGCAAGCTCCCTTTGAGCTTAAAAGCCGTATAAATGTGTTTTATTGGTCACTTACTTTGTAGTAATCTCTGGCAATGTAATAAAGTGCCACTTAGATAATGTTTTAGTGACAAACCTTTAAAAGGAATGCCATGGCAACTTATTTACTGTTAACGACTAGAAAAATTCAATTTATTCACTGATAGGGTAATAAAAAGGAGCTCTAAAGCTGAATAAGTATGATTGTTATACAAATTAGTGTAAGATGATCACTTCTCTACGAGATTGTTTTGAGAAGATGAACGGAGACGTCGGCGTCGCCCAGTGCGGCCTAGGAAGATACGGTAAAATGAGCCTGCAGAACTATTTTCAAAGACTTACATCAGCGCATATTCAGCACATCGCCTGATACAGACAAAGAACTAACTTGAGAACTAATGGATGCAAGAGCAAGCGAAGTGATATCGAAAATTTTTTGCATTTCGCCTCGGATATGCTAGGAATAATGTGCTAGAGGCTTTTTTAGTACCTGTTATATGTTTTATGTATTTTTTTTTCTATGTTTACTTTCTTGAAAGTCAGTAGGGTGCAAGTGCACTCCCTAGCACCCCCTTCTAGCTATACTGCCTTAACCTGCAAAATCAAAGTCTGGTTTAAGAAAGCAAAAATTTGCAGCTGGAAGATTTTGAGGGAAGGCCTTTGCTCAGCAGCATCACAGGAAAGGCTAATAAAAGAACGATGCAATAATAATGTCAAAGAAATCCCAATCAGTATAATGCGGTGACTCGGTGAGTATCAGTGCGAAGCCCCAATGAAGCCTTTGAAGGAGGATGGGTATAATCCGTCTGGTTGGTGCCTGGTATAACCCGGCCGGCTGCCCCTTGACATCTGAACGAAAACATAATAATGTCCGCACACATGTGTTGCTAAGGGGTAAAACAGGGTTAACATAACACGAGTGGCTTCCTTACTATCGATTTAACGACAGTCTGAAAACTTATGAGCTTTTTAGTGTTCCTTTTTTTTACTATTGATAGGCACGCGGTATCTTCTCGTCCCACATAGCACAGTGTCTCAAGACGAAAGTCTATGATCAGTGCGTGTTGCCAGTGATGACATATGGAACTGAAACGTGGTCGCTTACAATGGGCCTCATCAGAAGGCTCAAAGTCACTCAAAGGGCAATGGAGAGGGCAATGCTTGGAGTTTCCTTGCGTGATCGAATCAGGAATGATGATATCCGCAAGAGAACCAAGGTTACCGACATAGCCCGAAGGATCGCCAAACTAAAGTGGCAGTGGGCAAGACGTAACGTTGGAAGGCCTCCCACAAGGTGGACCGATGACCTGGTGAAGGTCGCGGGTAGCCGATGGATTCGAGACGCACAGGCCGGTCATTGTGGCGACGCTTGGGGGAGGCCTATGTCCAGTAGTGGACGTCTTTCGGCTGATATGATGATGATGAGGCACGCGTTTAACCACTATCTCACCTGATGATAAGGGATGATATGGTTGAAGATGGAGCACGGTTGCCTAGAAGTAACCTATTCACTTCATCTACTCCTTAGTCAACCAACCCTTATAGTTTCGTTATGTCCGTCTGTTTGTCTGTCCACAGTTTAGCTCAGAGACGCTAAGAACTATATTAAATTAATCATGCTGACACAGTAGTAAAATAAAATCATGAAAAATATATTTTTTACCCCTACATGTAAAGTGGCGATGTTTTTTTTTGTATCGTCTGTCACATGGATAACTCGTTTAAAATATTGACGGTGTGCGAAAACCATTTTTCCATCCGAAGATCCATTTGCGAAATATTAAGTTTTGAAGTGCTTATTTTTGTTAGAGCCAAGTGTAAAAACAACCGTTTAGCTGGACGCTAGCTAAACGGTTGTTTTTGGTTCATGGTAGTAGCATATGTATAATATAAAGAAATTTAAAAGGAAAACTATCACAGCTAAGTAGGCTTTACCAGCTAACGCACACACGTGACTCTATCCTTTTCTATTTTTAATTGAAATCTCAAAGTTCTAATAAAATTGAGGTCCCACGATATACGGAAAGTGTGAGGGTATCTTTCCAGGACTGGGACAGAACAAGGGTATCAAAGAAAACCTAAGAAGTGTAGAATATTCTCAGCAAAAAGATTCACTCAGGTTGTATTTCTGCAACTTGCAAGAAAAAATAAAAGATTCGGTGTATCGCCCGCATAAGTTGTTAAAGTTACCTAAAGAAACAAGTTACTCTAGTGTTTGTTACTTAGAGCTGGTTTCACTCCACGAACTTGCGTCTATTGACTTAATCTTGAGCTTAAAGCCAACATGTTATTACTTGGACTTTTGAACACGTCAACACTTGGTTGTCCAGTTTGAGAATCTCACCTACATACGTAGAGCGAATAATAAAAACTTAACGCCGAATTAATTTCCCTAATTATTAATTGATAGTTTTAATTCAAAATTGATTTCATGTTGTAATTTGAAATTAATAATGACGAGTGTAAATTAATACATAAGTTGGTAAATATTTATTACATACAGCCATTCTTAATTGCTGCTCTTACTTTTAAATTAGTTAAATAATCGTTACTCTTAAGCAATAACTGAGGAACTATCACGACGTGGCAGCACAAACAGATGACTCAACTTTCAGAAAAGAACAACGTAAGCCACTTGAAAGGAGTCCAAAAAAAAACAAAGAACTCGTGAAAAACACATCACGAAAACTATTCACCTAAGTCATTGACTCGGTAATGTGAATTTCAACGCTAATTCTTATATGAATTGCTTTGAGCCACACAAAGCCTGATACACAAAACCATGTTAATTGTGGAAAATACACATTAGATACGTCATAATTCAATTAGCAACCAGTAGCTGAATTCTTAGTTATTTAAACCTTCACCAAGCTTGGGTAATCGGAACCTTTATGGGATTACGTTATCTTAACCTTAATATAGGTTTTCGACTTACCTGTTGTTAAGTAGCGAAAGTATCAGAAAAAACACCCAGGTCAGTGCGAATATTCGGAAGAAACTTAAAAAAAACAACTATGGGCATTGGTCCGAGAAAGCGATTCAGTATCACAAATTCTTGTATATCTGCTATTCGATTCTCATTAACAAGCTTATAAATGAACCCCTATCGGGTACACCGGTACACCACACCGCATCAACAAAGTAAACAGAATCGCGGTTAAATTCGATTGTAATAGGGGCTTACCTATCAAACGGATATTTGACAATACGCTGCTGCCGCAGCCGCGCCGCCGTCCGCCGACAAACGGGAGAGCAGTGTCGTGACACACCAGCTATTATTCAGACGCACTCAAATCTACATCTGTCACTGATTGACGATACTAGGATTAATTTGCATCGCAAACGGCTTCGCATAAATCCCAACTACATGAGATACAAAGCTAATAGCATAACTGCTTAAATTATGAAAGCATTTTGTGAGCGTAAAACTGGATATGCGAAGAGTCTGTTTGTTTGTATGTTACGTTTTCATAGCTAAACCGCTGGACAGGGTTTGAAATTTGGCAAACAAATAACTTGAACTCTGAAGCAACCACCTAAGAGTTGGAATCAAGTGTTGAAGTTTGTATGGAAAAATAAGAAATCCATAGTCAGACACTTTATCGCTAAAAAGGCTTGTTATTCATAATCTTAAGTCACAAAGATCTGTTTGTCTAACAGTTACAAAAGAATTCTTGTTAGTGACGAGTGTGACGACTCACCTACTTTTAAGTGAAGAATGTGGATACAGATGTTATGTTACCCACTTTGGTTAAGCAAACGTTGAACTAGGCCTTGCCTATTTATCTTTCATAGTTTAATAAAATCAATTTAAAACTTTTTACGACAGTCCATAATTTATTAGAGCATTCATACTTCGAAAGTAAGTCCATGATAAAGTGCTTTTGTTTTAAATAACGTTATCTCACTGGTTATTAAAATATTTTCAAACACCTAATGAAGACACGAACAGACCGTCTTTTAATTTAAGAGCGACGCCGCGGTATGATGTTAATAGCTAATAAATTACCTTTAAGTGTACAAATCAATAAACTATGTCTGCCATCCGATAATTGTATGCGAACCGACTTTAAACATTCCTTTTTCGGAAATTCCAATTATATGGGCAGCTTTGAACGTCGATTTCACTACTCGCCATGGGTTTTGTTTACGATCGCGGCTGATATATGGTTTCCTAGATACTATACTGCTTCCCATAGCAATGTTAACTGCCTCTCGGTAAAGTTTCATTGTCAACTCAAATATTTATTGTAATTTATTCCAACACTCAACAAAGTTTCTTGAGTTTGCATTACGTTCTTACAATAGGTATGTACACACATAACTCGTGGTTGCTATTTCAGAATTTGCATAACACTAAATAATAGTGAGGTTTAGCCTGTTCAGCGACATTACTAACGCCATTCGCACTTTCGTTTGCATATTTTTTGCGGTGTTAGTTTCGCACCCTGATGCGTTTCATTTTGACTTACAGCTCAAAGTCTCATTATAATAGTTGAAAAGAGAATTCTTCACAATCTATTCCATTCCATAATAAAAATACGTGTATTTTTATATCATTTCAAGAGCGCTACAGACAGCTGTTTCCGTCGAATTGGAAAGAGTTGAATAGAAGCAACATTCTCAATTTTAAAACAACTTCGAGAGCCGTCCCCGAGATAATAGAATGTCACATCTTTACTTGTTGATAACTACGAGTTCAATCTTTTCTACGATGAACTTTTCAAAGAAGTTATAACTTTCCGTCCACGCGACATAGGCGAACTTGAGTTTTTTTTTTTAATTCATCTAGGTTAAATGTTGGCTTAATTTAATTATTTTTGAGATACCGCGTACAAAGTTTTCATCATCCACGAGAGATTATTAACTCGCTTTTCTTTTACAATGTACCGTACTTCTCATACAAAGCCTCGTGATGATTCCAGCTAAATATATCATCTTAGATACTCCCATCTCCGAGAACTCATCTGATACTCTCATCCCTTAGTTAGGTAGGTACTTCACCAACTCAAACAGGAAATAGAATCATAATCATCATCATTTCAACCAATTGCCGTCTACTGCTGAACGTAAGCCTCCCCCAAAGAGCGCCAAACATCACGGTCTTGAGCAGTCTGCATCCATCCGCTGCCAGCTACCTTCTTTAAATCATCGATCCATCGTGCCACAGGTCGTCCCACACTACGTTTGCCCATAGCTGCTCCACTCTAACACATGTCTGCTCCATCGACCGTCTGTCCGTCTACAGATATGGCCGGCCCACTTCCACTTCAGCATGCTGATTCTATGCGCAATGTCGGAAATAGAATACCGACAAATAACTGCTACGACATTATCATTAAAACACAATCTTGTATTATTTAATTTACATTCCTACCGATCTAGTCCCCCTTACATCTTCGTTATGAATGAACGCATGGTAGGCACCACGATTCAAGTCTATCAACCGCCTACGATTCGCGAGTCACTACTTCCGTGGGAGGTTATTGTTCCAGCTTCAATATCAAGTCCATAGACATAGAAACGTAAACGCGTGCGTTATGCGGACCTCGATTAAGGTCAAAACTTTTTCTTTTCGATTTGTTGTGAAAACAATAATAGTCGTTGTGATATTGATAGCAATGATGGCGCCTTTATTTAAGTAACACTAAGACGTGAAATCTTTGTAAGACAGGAAAGCGGTGTATTCAGATTAGATAATAAAAATTATTTTGTAATTAGTAGGTAGGTAGGTCCTAAAAACGCTGTAGCTTCATGATTGGAATCACAACTCTCTCGAATTTATTTACTTAGCACCTACATATGTACCTATATAGCTAATGTTTCTATGATAATGAAACTAAATGCTAAGAATCTAATCCACACAGTGCTTGCCTCAAAAGTGCAAAAGCCTAAGTATCAAACTAGAAAAATAACGGACTTCAAAAAACAACCGGAACTTCCGGCTCGCACCACACACCAACAAACGATGTACGACATCGTTTCCGATAAAACCAGTTCCTACCTACCTCTGCCCCCCTAGTACCTAGCACGCTTCATTACGATTATGATTAACTGCTACCTTTGGAAAAGCGTGCGCGTGCGCATTATTTGGTCACAACTTGTCGCTCTCCGAACGACTCGGTAAACTTAAAGATCATGAAGTCATTCATTACTCATCAATATGTTCCCCATGCAGTAATAACTACCTAAATATATTAAACAGTCAAGGAAGGTTTCTGTACTGATCATTTGGAGGTGCAGCGTGTTAAAAGAAAACTTGCCATGTTTTACAAATACTCAACTTCAAATTCTTAATTTATAAATCGGGTGTTAGACTTAGGGCCGATTCCTGAATTGAGAATTTGTAGTTAGGAACTTATCAAACCTTACTTTACGACGACACGGTTGGCGCAGTGGTTGAGCGATTGACTGCTGCGCTGAGTGTCGCGGGTTCGATTCCCGCACGGAACAAAAATTGTGTAGCCTACAGATAGTTGTTTCAGGACTTTATATTCGTATTTTCGGAGGTCATGGTTTTCAATTTCCATTTGTTGATATTTTGGTAATTAAGTTTTTGGTTGTTAATAAAATAATTTTAGGAATACTTGTGCGTATTTTTTTTTAAAACTACCTTCACCTGTGGTTATTATTTTCATTCGGTTCTAAATAATAAAAGAAGGCGAGAAATGTATCAATTAAACTATAATCATTAAAATAAGTAATCATTGATAAAAGCTAGGTATCATATAGCTCTAAATATCTTCTTTGAACGAAGAGCTTATATTCAAATTTTTTCTGTAGTCGGGCATTTCGATGCCCGACTACTGGAAACTCCGGAAAATTCTTACTCATTTCTACCTACGTCATGCAGAAAACTCAACCAGTAGAAGAAAATGTATACCAAGTACTGAGATACGCATAGTATCTATGTAGGCATATGTTCTTCATAAATGAACATTCATTCCTAAGAATGTCAGATGCATAACTTTTCCTTTTGATTGCACCGCAGACGAGTACAAAACTTCATTTCCTGTTACTAACAGATATGTTATTTCCTAGAAAAGACATCGCTATTAATTTGAAATCAGTCTCAGGTACGTTCGTATTTATTAGCACTAGACGACACTTAAACTTGATACCTAATCTAGCCCAATATATAAAATTCTGCCGTTACTGAGTGACTGACAGACAACGCACAACCGAAACTACTGGTCGCAGGAAGCTGAAATTAGGCATGTAGGTTTCTTGGGGAGTGTAGGGACGCACTAAGAGAGGATTTTCCTAAATTCCAACGGGTACGGGAAAAACGGAATATGCGCGAACGAAGTCGCGGGAAAAAGCTAGTACTAATATAATAAAGCTGAAGAGTTTGTTCGTTTGAACGTGCTCATCTCGCTAATCTGGCGATTAGTGGGCATTCATGGGGAACGGTATGGAACGGTATATGCGCGTACGAAGTCGCGGTTAATAGCTAGTGCTTTAATATTTTTGCACTGTTAAGCAGTGCACAATCAGCGCGATCTATTAAGGCATTACATTGAGGTGTTCGTGTTCGTGAAAACAAGCAGTATTTTTCACTATCTACGCAGTTATATACAAAATAATACATACACCGACCAAATGACCAAGTCAACCAAGCGTGGTGATTATCGCAAAGCGTAGAAAATTGCTTCTTGTTTCAGCCAATTGAGTGCAACGGAGAACAAATATGGCGGAAAAGGGTTTCCAGAACGAAAGTAGGCCACTATTAATTACTTTTAAAATCATTGTCATACTCATATGATTTGAACATTACATATTTGCTCTTGTATGAACAAACACCGAAAGAACTCTGAGTTGGTTTCGGTGTTCGTTCTCAGGGTGTCAGCTAGTAAACACCGGCTATGTGTCCCTGCATATTCACCAATTTTACTAGCTGACAAGGGTGTCAGCTAGTAAAATTGGCGAATACTCGAAAGTTCGTGATAAAGTGATGTTTTATAAACAACTAACTCCTGCCAGTGATTTCAACCCGTGGAAGTGAAAAATTATATATTCGCAATATAATATACTTGTGTCTTACTCCAAGTCACTTTGTACCCGTGTGCCAAGTTTCCCCCAAATCTGTTCAACCATGTTCCGGCGCGGTTATTCTTCAAACAGCTATTTTTCAGTCTTTGCTTGGCAAGTTATCCATGAGGCTCTATTTACCGGTATTATTGTAGCACATAGATACTTATTGAGTTATAGTACACATTAGCGTGCAAACTTATTTTTTCCTATCTCAATCATTATGTAGGTTTCCCCAATGGTGGTGCGGTAATTTTCACCAAAGTAACGTTGTGGCTACAGTCTCCCTTAAAACGAATTAACTTTTCACTTAAACCTTTATCCACATCCTAATAAAACTTTTCTCGCGCTACAAAGAATATCGACATTCAATCAATAAAAGCAATCTAACCTCAATTTGATAACCGCGATCGTCATGCCATAATTCACGACATACGCTGGGCCAAGCCACATGAACATGAGAAAAATGGCCGCTGTACCACGCTTATGGTAAGCCTACATGTTTCATTAGTCAAGCCCACGCACTCTGTGACAATAGAATGAACACTATTGTTTACCGATGTTGTAATGTGGACGTTTGATTTAGATTTAAACTATCGGGAGTGTAGAGAAAGCTTGATTAGAATTGAACTTTAAGAAAGGAAGTAGGTGACGATGACGTCATGGATCACAATCCAAGGTCTAAGAAAATGCACACGTTTTCTTAGACCTTTATTGCCCATGGAACTCTGTCTGAGTCATAAACCAGTCTAAAGCACTTACACCTGCACTTTTGAGGGCCTGACCTGACCAAACGCCAATGACGTTACTATTAACAAGGCTACCTACTAAATATCGAAGGATGTAGGTAACCATCGACTTCTAAGAAGAAAAAGTAAATTTTGGTATTTTCAATAGTTTCGTAGGTAAAAGAATAGAATAGAAAAGTTTATTACCAAAAATATTAGTTTTTTTTTTCAGAATTCGATCCTTATTAGCTACACTTTCGGATGGTGTCATAATACAGGGTTTTTTTTTCAAAATCAACCGGTTCGATTCCTGGGTCGGAACAATGATTTTTCAAAAATCCAATGACGCAGTTTTACTTTTTATCAAAATCGGGCTCGAGAATTCAATATTTTTCGATATTCTTCATAGTTTCAGATTTGACCATGATGTGACAATTCATCCTGTATAACCCAAATGAACATCACCATATTATTACAACGATCTACTATAACACTACTACTAATACAACGATCTTGCTAAACCCTCATGGTTTGTAATGGTCACATATCTAATTTTCCGCTCAGTTATTGCTTTAATTTTTAAGTAAAAGCAAACAATAAAATTGCTTTTAGTACATTTCCGTGTCGAACAAAAATGTGTTACACCTACCTAGAGTTAAAATAGATTGCAGTACCTGGTTCTAGTAGCAGGTCTCGCCATCGATCTCTTGCCTCTACGGTAGCTAGAGGGTGATCCATTTCCCACCGGCGACAATACAAACAACAGGCACTATTCATGTTCTCTTTTATTTGCGGGTCAACCGGGAAATAAATATTTCGGGCAACATTTAATGGACGGATTCAAAAAGGGTTTTATGCTTTTTTTCTGGCATGTAGGTTAAGTATGGCACAGATTGAAGCAGTTGCTCGCATTAAAAAAGTTTTCATAGCGCTAAAATATGAATTTTCGAGATTTCAACGTAAATCTTGTTGTTAAAGTTAAACTTTTACATGCAATGTCAATGGCTCCCGCTATTTTCAGAGTTGCGGCACACGATCATGCATATATGGGTAGAGGACACTTCAACAAACAAGAAATGTTAGGAACATGGTGGCCTAAAGTGTCACGTTGCCGAGATATTTCGAGGTAAAGTCACCATGTGACATCATGACTATCGTTAAAAATTACTTAATAATGTGCTTATATGCATTAGATTAAATTCTAATAATAGTTCCCAGCTCGATTTAATAATATTTTGGAAGTAAAAATGAAAACATGTGAAAACCACTTTATTAAGAACTTCGCAAAAGAATAGTGTTTAATTTATATAAATGGTTAAATCAAGCCTAGAAATGATATTAGAATACAATCTACTTCATATAAGCGCGTGATAAGTTAATTTTCATTGTTCTCATATGGTGACTGTCCCTTCAAATATCTCGGCAACGTGACACTTTAGGGCACCATGTTGCTAACATTTTTTGCTTGTTTAAGTATCCTCTATCCATATGATCTATATATATGTGCATGTTAGATCGTGCGCCGCAACTTTGAAAAAAACTTAAAATGGCGGCTATGGCCAGCTCCCATAGAAAAAGTTCGAACCCCTTTCAATAACACCTAGTATAAAGTATTATGATTTTTGCCGCAGGTTCACTATCACAAAACCGTCCTTTGTGATTCATGTGATTCATCGACCAGCAGCAGGGCTGGAGTAGGGTTTTCTGTTAGGAACATGCCAACTTGTCTGATGTTCGAAATTGTTCCTGGAAAATCGGTCGCTTCTAGCTTCTGCAGGTCCTGCATTTTAATATTATAGGTAGACGCAATTGTGCTATTCTGTAAAAAAAATCATCGTAAAAATACAGGTGATTTGAACTAGGTATCAATATTTGCATGACTGATCACTACAAGATGACTACGCCTAAGTTTTCAAGGTGATTTTTTATTTTAAGAATGCATCAATATACCGGCTGATTAATAAACGTTAAACGAAAATAAATGAAACATTTAAAGATACTTTAACGATATTATCATTAAAATTACCCGCAATACTTATTAATAAATCGACAGAAGTACCTTCTCAAGTTATAGATCGCTGGTCCATCAATTACAACTGTAACCCGTTTTCCCACAGCTGGCATTATAAACAGCTGATACAATCTATATTCCCTTTCATTCCCAACTCGGCATGGAGATAAATCTCACGTTGCATACATTTATTTTTATAACCTACTTAAATGCAACATACTGATCGTCCAGTTTAACTTGGCATATCGTGGCGGCGCTGTCCGTTATGATATTATGACAGCTATGTGTCAAATTCAGTACAGTTTAAAAATATTCCGAATTTAACCGTCTGTCAAAATAAACCGGTGGCTTTGTACTTTCCCCTTTTTATAAACAATTGCCCTACGCATGAAGTAATGTAGAGTAACGAGAGTTACGTAAATATTGTCTGTTGGCATTCATTTGTTATTCACGCACTATTGCACTCGATATTCGACGGTAAAAAGTGATCTCTTGAAAGGAATAACTACATCCATAGCAATAAGTTCAAGAATAAATCAATCTTTCGTTTGTGTTGTGCTGTGATTTATGCAAAGGTTATTTTGAATGAAACTTTAACTTCCCTGATAATTTTATGTGGCTCCGTGTATTCGTGTTCCAATTTTAAAATACTCTATAGCCGTAGGTCAGTGAGTCACAAAAACTGTTCGTAGTGCCTACCTAGTTCGATTCGAAAGCCCATTGTGGGCGACAATGGGCCTTATTTAAAGTTTCTGAATAACGCCTACTGCCTGCAGCGATCCGAAAGCAATTTTTACATTTTTACTATCTCAAATGTAAGTGTTAGTGCGGCCGAACACTATTGGCAATTAGCGTACACGTTCCAACGATAAAACTCCGATGGTTATAACTTATATTAGTTATAATGGTATATGTACACAATACTTCAATATTGGCAGTTCATGTCAATTATTTCATCGCATAAATCTGTTAAAATCGTATAGTTTAAATACAGATAACGACTCGAACGTTTAATTTAAATACGTATTGCATGTTGGAACTAATAAAATAACACATAGTCCCTTATTATATCCAACTATGTTAGTAATGGAAGCTTTGCTAAATCAATTGGTTACACATAAAAATATAATGGCTAGGTACACGAGCTCAAGTCGTTGACCTCTAAACTACTCGAGTTACAGTTAATAATTAATAAAACAACGGTATTCAGTTGGTGAAGAGCGAAGCACGCGATGTAGGGGCAAAAATATTTAAGAAAATAAAAAGTATCCCTTTAATATTGTAGGTTTTAAAAGTATAGGTACTTATAGGAATAAACTCTTAATATAATTAGGTCATTTACTTTTAGTGTTACCTACATACCTCTTCAAATGTCATGCTATCTACGATGGAGTCAAAGTAAAAAGGTCAAATAAATTAATTCAACATTATTGACATAACAAGTACCTCGAAAGGAAGAACGTATCTACCTACTTATTATATCAAAAAATAGTAAGGCATTCCAAAGCAGAAGGAACAAGAAAAAAACAGCAGCAAATTTAACAACAAAATCATTTCATGGACTAGAACACCAAAACACCGGAAGCATAAACATATCAACCAATAAATTGAGTAAAATAATAACTTGATGTTCAGCACACGATCTGCGTTCAAGCATTGATAATATATGTATAGCATTCGTCATGTGCATGCATGCATTGTCGGTCAGCACTAGCCTGAAAATAGAATTTTTACGAGGCACATGCAAGTGTCAGGATGGCCGTATAGCTAAGTATTCGTGAACATGCGCGGACCGCGGTAGTTATGAATAAAGATGGCGCGATTTTACGAAGATGCTTGAAGGTGTCATAATAGTGTTAGGAAAGCTAGTTAGCGCTTTGAGATTTGACGTAACGTTAGGTGCCACGCCTGCTAACAGCTAAGAAATCTTTACATAATAAACAGAGATGAGTTAATTTTAAGAAATACATCTTAAATTGCAAGAAAAAAAGTCTGAAATACAATAAACTGGAAAGTTTCAGCATTCGGTACCGAAAAACCAAAACAGAAACTCAATTGTTATTTTAACGAACAATTCAAACGGCGAAACCTAACGGTCACTGGCGTGAAGTGCTTTAAAAGCACTAAAGAGCTGTGAGTATCACAATAGCATCTGTGTTGCCATGGGGTCACGGGGGCACGTAATTAAACCCTCAAGTGTGGCAAAGTGCAACAATGGGCGGTTCTAGCGAAGTGTCGCGATCCTCATTAGATGAAGCGTGGGGACGTTAATGAGGGGAGACGATGGTATCTGTGCGCCCGTAGCGGTCGCATACTTTCACTTCTTAAGGGCAATGCTGACTTAGAACGATGAATGTAAAGTGAGGCGCGATTGAGACTGTAGAGCTTCGTTTGTTGAGTTGATACGGTCGTATTCATCTTAGTAAGGCTTAGGAGTAAAATAAGACTTGTAGGAATTTTTATAATCACCAATTTTTAAGTTTATTGTATTTACTATCTGTTGTAAATTTGTAACGTCATGTTTTAATTTTTAATTATAATAAATTATTTCTTTATTTATTCTGCACAAATTAAAAAAAAACGTTTATTTATTTACGTACTTACATTAACTTTGCTATCATTCAGGTAGCCTACTTACGAGTCCTGAAAACCTACCGATTCTTAACTTTTCAGTAGATAAACTTTACGGATTTTCACCCTGTCACCACTTGCGCTCTACAAAATCTCAAAGCTCGCTCTACTATTCGAAATAATACACAATTAAATTACGTCTATGATACTGTGGAGCCACAGTAGAGCACATAATACATAAATTAATACACAAGAGAATGCTACCCACACGCTTCAAAATAATTTCACTACGTAGGCATTATGAGTGCGACTCTGCGAGGCATTGACTCTGACGGAGTGGAGGCTCTGCGTGTCAGGCTTGTTGTTGATATACTAATTAGTAGTTATTATCATCTATAATCAAGCGTTACTCATCGTGTGTACAACGATACTCCTCTTTTGCCTCTTTGTAATGTTTCAATTAAATGCTGACTGGTACGAGTGCCTAATGTGTTACAGGAAGAGTCAATTTTCTTGACATAAGAGCCAGGTCTTAGTTAGGTATTTAAATAAAGCTTAAATCATCGCACTTTGACCTGATTAAATAAGACAACTATCTAATAAGGTATGAATAAAACAACAAATTAAAGGGCGTAGGGAAATCCGTGCACGATTTAATTTCATATCCATTGTGCCAAGAACCGCGCTCGTCTGTTGAAAGGCATGGATATCGGAAGTTCCGCTCTCCCGCCTGCGCTTGCACACAATACGTGAAATGCGAGTAGGTAGGTAACTAGGTAAAAGGTGAGTGATCTCGCAACGCGCTCCGAACACAACGACCAAGCTAGACTATCAGCGCTCTCCCGCCTTATTTACACAACAAAACAAAACATAACGCGATACTAAATCGTTAGTCATGAACTGGATTACACGCGAGCGTTAAAGATAAAAGGTAAAGTAAATCGTAATACTACAATGAAGATGGCCACTAACATCAGTGCAGTAGCAATGGTGTATAATTGGCTGCGTTCATCGACTACTCATTAAGCGTAAAATTATTCCCAGGCGCTGACACGGCAGGTGCTCCGTCTGGTTCTGTACGGCTCGGCTGTTAGGTACCATCGATGGGTAAATAGAGAAAAACAATCGTCGGCCAACGTCGGTCAACCGCGGCAGTGCGAGACGTACTTTATGCACAAAAAATGGACAAGCGCGAATCGATCGTGCGAATAATACGCGTGTAGAAAAATAAAGACTTAGACTTTTCTAAGAGCGTGCTACCGATTTGTCTTATTTTTTACTGGGTGATCTGAAATATTAATCTAGTATGCTAGACCATTTCTTTGAACTTTTGTTACGAAAACATAGTTTCTAAAGTTTAGTCTGATTTAGCTACACCATAACTATAAAAGCGAGACGCAACGAAAAGTCCTACTTCTACATCGAAGGAAATTGAAAATTCTTACGTAAAGAGGAATAAATAATGAAGAGCAAAATTTTATAATTCCTACTTTGATCCCGCGGAACCCTAAAGCACATCTAAATATTACAGCATAATTGCCGGGGGATGTCTCGAATAAATTACTGGGGATTACTTACCCGGCAGAAATGTTGCTCCTGCTTCAGGAATATCTTGGCTCTAGAAGACATAACGAGTATATATAATCTACGTATTATACTGGGCCCTATGCCTTCCTAATAGATACGATTCTTATCGTGTTTTCCTCTCGTCTTCTAATAAGATCTTTAGACAAGAATGTATTTTTGATATTTGTACCTAGATAAATACTTATTCATGAGCCTCTGCATTGAATAGGTAGACTCGACAATATTTTTTTGTCCTTTGATACGTACAGCTTGACTTGCCTTCATTCTTTATCTAGCTAAAAATTTCGACAAGAAATAGTTCTTCTCCGCGCTAATGAAATTCCGCATTTTACAAAATGCATTGCGCCTGTCGAGACACACAGGGCGTGAAATCGAGTCGAATTTATAATAATTATTCCAAGTCAGCGTCTCATATTATTGTTAACGATTGCAAATTATTCTCAGCCGTACACAGCCGTAATCATCGGACTAAACGTGATCTTTTCATCCTTGCATCAGATTGTGATAAATTACAATCATCAGAGAAAACTCAGTTCTACCAACTGTAATAAATAATAAGTACGTGTCTGTTTCAAAAGCCCGTGCTATTTCTCTTCATGATTATTATTTTCAATATGAAATTATACAGATCGTCACAATTCTACCCACATTATATTTTTACCTGTCTTCAGTTCGCCCCCTCTCTTTTGAAGGAACTTATAAGCCTAATCTCTCGACATATCTCAAACTCATTACCAAGTTACTGGAATTTGCGCCAACGACCATATCAATTAGTCAAGACAGATCTATGATTAGCTTTGGACTGAAAAATTATCTGACTCTTGATCTACATATTTTAGATTGGTCATTATTCTACATGCCCGTTGGCTGTGTCGAAACGAGTAGGCAAATAATATGTAGACGCCATTTTTGATTTAAAACTACAACGTTACTGGCGTAAAACCTACATATTGTTCAAACATTTCTCAATTGGCCGCTGGCGGAGGCGCAAACACCCGATATGGCGCCATCGTGAACGGTAATCTACATGTACCGAACTACCGACACACGGACACACAGGGAGACACACTGTAGTACATAGATACTCGCACCCTGTGTCTGTTACACAAAGACGAGGCGACTCCATCATCATTAAGTAACTGCCTGCGAACTAATCTGCCACGCGTGATCATATTTGACAAAGATAGGCACAACTATGGAAAATGAAAATCTATTTATAGGATAATTTTCATTAATTCAGAAAATTATTTCTAGTTGTTTTTGTAAATGGTCCATTTTTTTATTGCGGACGTATTAATAGCATCACATTTGACCACTAGGTATTTCTATTTAGTCGCTGTAGTTAATATCGAGAAAGTTATGCTTATAAATAGTAAATATGGCCGGGTTTGACCTAGGGCTAAGAGTCTAGACTAACCGCAAATATAAGAACGCTACAGAAATAGATCAAAACAGAAATGCTTGAAATAGGTGAGCCCTTCTTGAAACAACAAGGCTAGCTAATGAAAATCCCATCAACAAACTGCAAGACGAAGGAAAAAACGAGGCCAAATTTGATGCAATTACCTATTGAACAAAATTTCGATTTGGCAGCCAGAGCGTAAACAGAAGCTCAACGCTATAACAACTTTCATGGCACTTACGGGCGAGTTACAAAGCTGCCTCGCTAGCAGAACTGAACTTTATATTCCATATCGAGAACTGCACGATGTACACTCAAATACAGACTTCCTAGGAGCGAATAAAAGTGTGTTGCATAAATAATGTGCAATGTTTAGTTCCTATAAAGCTAATACAACATTGGACTTACATATGTCAGTTGGAAAAACCTAAAAAAAGTTTTAAATTAGCAAAATAGGCTTTAGGCCAGTCACCGTAGACAGATCAAACGCGTTAGGTCGCAGTAAATCGCACTGTCCTAATTTTTTGGATGGTTGTAAGGATAGATGCCAGTAGTGTCCACCCAATATTTCAACCTCGAAAGACCTGTGCTAACTGCGTGGTGCTCAGAAAACTTCTTAATTTTCGGTAATTTTTAAGATTTAAGCTTAATTCTTCTAAACGGTGCGTTCTACGGAGAAAGTCAATCAGCTAGACAAAATTTGCTACAGTTTGATTGTAACTGTTACTCTGTAGGTTTAATAGGTGTTGACGTACAGCACTTCAAATATTGCTTGAAAAGGAAGAGGTTCTCAATTCGGTGGGTATATTTTTTTTTTATGTATGTGCACCGATTACTCCGAGGTTTCTGATCCGATTTCTGTGATTCTTTTTAGTTCAATGCAGGATACTTGCCACTTGGTCCGATAAAAATTTAGTTCCGTAGTTTTTATTTTATGAGCATTTTTGCTTATTTCAATTTCTGCATTGACGAAGACGTCCAAGTATTACCACTTAAAAGTGAAAAATAATAAAAAATTGTTGGAAGTCGGTTATATTTTTTTGCATAAAGTTTTTTTATGTCAAAAAGTTCGAAATTATGGTTTAAACTTTAAAGTCGGGATAGGCAGTATCGTTACACTACCATATTTTTTGCTTATAACATCTAAGAACAATTCAATGACTACACTACGACATTATGAATAATTCTTTGGTCGCGCAGAATGAATCAAGAGGAAAATTTTTGAATCCCCTCCCTGCTCAGTGATGTCTGCACAGGACAGTGTAAGTACATTCACGGGCAAGGCGAATCAATATATTTTCAGAAAATATACCACACATAGCAATGCAACTCTTGAACCACGAGACATATATGATTTTTTGGTGACGTAAAAAGCGGTTCATCTCTATTTTAGTATCTACGTTCACGTTAAAAAACTCACTGTACAAGGAAAGTGGTGAGATATGTATTCGTAAAGCAATTGATTCAAGTGGTTTTCTTTTTTTTCTGACTTTCGTTAAAAAATGAACGAGTAAAATGGTTTCATCTCAACGATTTGGAGGTGATTTGGTGATTTTTTTTCTTATTATGTGATACCGATACATACATTCTGGCTTAACCAAATTACGTATCATATCATGTAGATTACTTGTAGATACATGTAGATTATTTCTTTCAGATGTAATTTCTCAGTAAATGCCGACGATAAGTTGCTTCATCTGCACGCTGTTTTTAAGCATTTCTCGAGAGAGCAGCCTTAACTTTGGGGTCTAATTTTTCACATATAAAGGTCAAACGATCTCCAAACGGGCTTAAAATTAGAAATAGTTGTGTTTATAGCAACAGTTCTTCTTTTTTGACAATTCATAAAACAAGAATTCATGATTGACAAAAATCGAATAAGTAGCAAATGTTCTTCTAGAAAAGCTCTTTCCAACGGTAAATATCTTAAGGTATTGAGCATTGGGGTATCTTCGCATATTTGGATGACCATTCTCTTTGATAACCTATTGAAAATACTATTTACATTGTGCCATGTATTTCTGTTGCAGAAGTCAACTGAGGTCCCGTCATCATGTAACGTAAATCATTTCCCTTAACGTTCCTCCAAAATATGTGTAATATTTAAGATTGATTTTATACATTTTTTGTTTTAATTGTACTCGATTTTATTTTATATGATAAGAAACATTTTCCACTGAGCTGTCTTTCATATCCTTTTCGAAAGTTCTGCAATTCGCAGGGCTCCATTTTTTACAAAATTTCGATTTTTTTGGAAAAACATGGTTCGTTTTTGGTGTGCTATATCTCAATATCTAAATCAATTAAGCTACATTTGCACTCTAGTTGTAGTAAATTTTGTCTACGTTAAAAAAGTAAAAAGTAATAAGCCAGTCTGAAAAATGACCGAAAATTTTGAAGTTTTCCGAGCAGCACCACGCAGTTAGCACAGGTCTTTCGAGGTTTGGGGGGCCCGTATCGCTGTCGAGTCCACCATGAATTACCTGGGATTGGTGCTCGACAGCCGGTGGGATTTCGGCCCCCACTTCCGGCAGCTGGCGCCCAAGTTGTTGGGCACGGCTAGGGCGCTGTCAACGCTGCTTCCCAATATGGGGGACCCGAGCACCGCCTGCAAGCGGTTGTACGTGGGGATCGTGCGATCGATGGCCCTGTATGGGGCCCCGATCTGGGCGGCTGACCTGACGGCCAGCACCATCACTGTTCTGCGGAAGCCGCAGAGGGTGATGGCCGTCAGAGTCATCAGGGGTTATTGCACGATCTCCTACGAGGCGGCTTGCGTACTGGCCGCATCTCCGCCCCGGGACCTGGAGGCGAAAGTACTCGCGTCACTGCATCGCCGGCATGAGGACGCGCGGGCGCGCGGCGAGCGACTGATGCAGCGGCACATTGAGCTGCGTCGGTCGCAGCTGCGCGAGGTCCTGGTGGCGGAATGGCGGGACAGGCTCTCACGCCTTTCCGCCGGGCTCGTCACTATTGAGGCCATCCGACCAGTGCTCGACCTGTGGCTCGGGAGAAGGCACCGCTCCTTGTCATTTCGTGTGACGCAAGTTCTCTCGGGGCATGGCTTCTTCGGGAGGTTCCTGTGTCACATAGGCAGGGAGCCGGACGCTCGGTGTCACCACTGCGTCGACTGTCGGGAGGACGCGGCGCGGCATGCGCTGGCAGAGTGTGCCGCTTGGGAGGAGCCACGCCGTGCCCTCATCTCTGTGGTAGGCAATGATCTCTCGCTGCCCGCCGTAGTTCGCGCTATGGTCGACGGCGAGGAGTCCTGGGACGCGGTGGTCTCCTTCTGCGAAACAGTTATCGCGCAAAAGGAGGCTGCGGAAAGGGAGGGAGATCTCGACCTCTCTCCCGGCCCGCAGTAGGTGCACCGGGCGTCGGAGGAGGGCGTGCGCTGCCCTCTTCCGGCCCCCCCAACTGAGGCCAGGGGCGGCAGACTTGGGGATGTCCGTCGCCCCCCATTCATCCGGACCCGAGGTGGTGGCGCGTGGTGTTCCCGTGCGCCCCTCTTTGACGTCGTGGGGGGAGTCAAACACCTCACCCTCCCCGCTGACCCGAGGTGGCCCGCGGAGGCGGGCCGGCACCAGCCGGGGATTACGGAAGTCGCAAGTTTCCGCGATATTTTTTTTCCTACTCCTCCGCTGTACTTTTCTGATTAAATTCGTTGCAGGATCCAAGACAGTTAAATCGTTTCTCCGGGACTCGTCGGGCTTCATTGGCTCGGCGTTTTTCTGGTGGTCGCCACTGTTGATTCTGGCTTTCAGGAGTTGCAGTGGTTGGGAATGTGTGGCGGGCTTGTTCCCGCGATCCCCGGCGCAGGTGAGAGATGGAACACCGGAGTGGTTTTAGTCAGTAAGAGTCTGACAGACCCCTCCACCCGCCCCAGGGCGGAGGACATGCATGAGGATTTCCCCCCGATAAATAAAAGGTCTTTAGAGGTTGAAAAATTGGGTCAACACTACTGGCATCTACCCCAAGAACATCCCGAAAAATCAGGACAGTGCAATTTACTGCGACCTAAAATGTCTTAAATGTAAGGCCTATTTAATTTTCCACTAATAGCCCAGTAGAAATCGACGCTAAAAAGGCTAAACTCGCAAAGCTGGATGTAGTTTTGATTTTTTGGTCTGTTGTATGGACCAGTCAGAATAGTGTGAATCCAAATTTGCAACTGCGAAAAACTTGTACTCGCTGCGCAACACGCGATAAACTGCGAAATTTTGGAACTTTTTTCACTGTTTGCTCTTAAGGTCAAAAACTATGCATTTTCGACCAATAACATACAGTAATCATATAAAGAAGCCTAAATTTTCAATAAAACCCAACCGCAGCTCTATGAACATCATAGAGACCAAGATAATATAGCCCTTCAAATGTTAAATTAAAATTTTCTCGCAAATTGATAATTTTAAGTTTTACTCTCGTCCGTAGCAAAATATTGGCAAATCGCTCGTTCTATGAGAAAACCTATCAATAAAAAAGTTGTAGTACATTTAATTATCCTTTTTGTAAGCATAGAACGAAGTATGTGCGACCAATAGTTCACTCACAATCACGAAAAAACGAAAAGAAGGTTAATTTACATTCTTTTCGTTTTTTTTCCAGTGGAAATTAACATTAAAATCGCAAAGCACGATGTAGTCGATCGATTGCCGAGCGATTTGCCAATATTTTGCTACAGACGGGAGCAAAACTTAACAACTGTCAATTTGCGAGAAAAATTAACCCACCTTTGAAGGGCTATACCTTGGTCCCTATAAGGTTCATAGAGCTGCGGTTGGGCTTAGATTGTTGAAATTTAGGTGTCTTCATATATGATTACTGAATGTTATTGGTCGAAAATGCATAGTTTTGGAGTTTTAGTTTTAGTGAAAAAAGTCCCAAAATTCCGCAGTTTATAACGTGGTGTGCAGCGAGAACAAGTTTTATGAAGTTGCAAATTTGGATTCACACTATTCTAACTGGTCCATACAACATACCAAAAAATCAAAACTACATCCAGCTTTACGAATTGAATGTTAATTTCCACTGAGCTATAAAGGCTAGGCTACGATACAATGGCTTGGTATAGTTTCTATCCGACGCGATGAGTTTAAACTTCAATGTCTTCTTTTAACTAATGAAAAGTTCGGAATTGTAGTAGTCAGTGTTCATAAAATTTATTTAACTTCCCACGCATCAACAAAAAAAATCTCAAGGAATGTACAATTGTTTAACATTAACTTTTCATACGTCGCATCACACTCAGACTTTTTCTCTCAAGGCTTTGAATTTGTGACATGTGTCCATCTCGTGTCAAATGAATGATGAACTATTTGTACGACCAAAAAACCTTGACCTGTCCGCAGCCTTGTCCACGCTAAAAGTTGAACAAAAATAAATACTCTTCAAATACTTTACATAACATAGAAACGTGAACAAGCTGCAAAAATATTAATTACCGTATCGTTTTAAATGCGAAATTACTGCGATGATTAATTAGTTTGCAGATTATTTGAATAATTAAGGCGAATAAGGAAGCACATTAACCTCTCTACAATAGGCCTTGATCAAAAATCTACACCAGATTTATAACGTCCAATTAAAAAGATGCGGAAGTAGGTACTTGCGAAGACGTGAGTATCTTGCACGATACAGATGTGTATCGGACGTACACTCACGTACAAATAAGTTAAATTTTCCTCGGCAAATATTTTATTTTCGCCAAACGATTCGTCATCTCCGTGCTACCGACTAGCTTTGTCAATATTTGCTCTCTCCAAAGTACTTTGCAGACACCTAACAGTTTGCCAAAGAACCAACCTGAAAGGCGCCTCTAACACACGAAGCCTACACCATTAAAACGCCCACGCTACACCTTGTTTACTATCCATCTTTATTTATCTATGAAAATCATTTTAAGATCTATCCGAATTCCGACTACTGCTACTCTGGTTACATTATCATATTTTTACAATCATTTAAACGTAAAATCATGTCGTACGTAGGTTAACTGCTGCTAAATGTTGATTATTATGATTCATAAATCACATTGTCTTGATATTAAATTACATCTAAATGGATGAGGCTTTTTGTTACAAGTAAGGCTGATATTTTGACTGTCGACGTTTGCAAGAGAACATAAAATCGTTAGAGAAACTGCACGCCTTTTATCGGTTCACTTCTTACCAGCCAGCATAAACAATCGATTAGTGCTTGAAGATCCACGCTTTGACGATGAAACTAAAGTTACAAACGTGCAGCTTTTTAGAAAATTCTTATGCGTTGCATTCGCAATGGGACAGATTTATGCGACGTAGACGCCGATACCAAATGATATTGGTTCATCGCACCCGACACCGCAACGACGACAGAATAATGTGCACAAGTAAGTACACCTACAAAATAACTTCACAGTTCGTTGATCTTTCGCGTGTTTTCTGTATAAATACGAACCCGGCTCAAGTGGGTACCAATATTTATCCTAGAATCAGAATATGGATTATATTATGGATTTGATATTTTTTTACATGGACAAGTGCTGTATCTATAATCATTACCACATCGCTTTTGTTTGCGTCGATTGGTTTAATTACACAAATGTAGACTAGAATAGACTAGAATGTAGACTTCTACTAATTAATGAGGATTTTCCTTAACGAGGCATGAAACCGAATATACTTGGATAAGTATAGAACACAGTTCTAATCCCCCTCTTAGGTCCTACTTACGATACAAGTCGAGCCTATTAAAAAATAGAGCCAAAACATGGTCAACAAATGAGGGCGGAAGCAAGATTGAATCTGCTCTCCATGCCACTCAAGCGTCATCCGCTTCTTCTATGTGCACAAGAGTGCTTTAGAAAAAGTCCCAACTGTGCGGAACGCGTCCGATCTTATTACGAACAGCCAAACTAGTTTTACAGTTACCACGAGACGATTCGATTCTGCAACGATACGTAGTCGAAGGTCGCGGGAACTCGGGCGGGACCAATTCCGAATTCGTTCTGCAAGTTTTCGGTGGCTCTGGACACCGCAGACAATATCAGAGCACAGGCGATCATGGATTTCGACGACGAGTTGACTGGTCGCACTTGATAAAAGAACATCAAGAACTTGGAACGAGAGAGCCTTTCAAAGATTTGTATGTGCTCTAGATATATCTCAAATTGGCCAAATGTCTCGACTGATCCCATGAGAAACGTAACATCTAAGCAGTCTTATTTTGTTTCGTATTCCAAACATTTTCTCTGAGCTTATCTCAGCATAAAGGTGGAATCGTGGAACGCCTTCGGCATAACCTGAAAAAGATAATTAGTATCTCGTCCCTGGTGCCCTTTGGAGAAAATTACTGAATTCAGAACAAATATACCGAACCTAGGCGTAGCGTAGGCATTCCTAAAAGATTATTTGTCAGAAGACAAAATTAAATTAAAAAATAAAACAATTTCGTTTTTCCCAGAATATGTATGTAGGACCGACCAACATAATAATTATAAAATTACGTACTCCAATAAACTGGAGTTGTTAAGGTATTTCAGCTGGATACTTAATGGTCGTAAAAGTTAAATAAAATTCAAAATAGGCGGAGGCGTACTAACAAGTATAATGTTATTTTTTAACGCTCTAATTTGCATATTCGTACTACAGTTATTTAAGGTCTCACGTTTTTTATTGTTCTCAAATGTTTCCAAATTGCTTATATGTTTCCAATTTACTACCAACTCGTCCCTACGTATATTGAGCCCGAGAAAAATTTGGACAATTAACCTAGGTAGGCTTGGTAAAATTTCTCTTTTCGCACGCGATTTATTGTCTTTAAACTTAACTCTATCTGGCATAGGAATTTATAAAAGTAAAAGATAACTTGTTTTATAGAAGTATTATGTGACCAACTCGTTTCCTCGTTTCTTATAGCAAAACATAGATATTTATTATGTTCAATCAATAACACGATGCCCGACTTACCTCCGTCCGATGGAACAAGTTTTAACGTCCAAACACTTCCGTTTTATCCACACAACAACACCTTTGACACAAATTCGTTAATTAGTGCTTTCGATTACACGCATCACAAATGTCGATTAAATGACAGATTGGCGGGTAGTTAGCAACACAATGCGATACCGGACAATAGTGATTGAACAGATCATAATCGCGCAACACTCACTGAAAAAATAACTTTTCACTATTAAATCCAGACCACATTTAAAACACAATTAAAAGTAATCACACACGATAGGTATTTTATGTGAAACACAAAGAAGTGCAAGACGTTAAATTCGCTCGGAATTATTCGGATACGCGCGAAAAGTCCGGCGGAGGCGAGCCGGCCTGCGCGCACGTCGCGCGTGCTGTGTCCGCATGTGCCGACAGCTGACTGAATCGCAATTCAAAACAACGCTGCAATTGCAAGGCTGAAGCCTCCAATTTTTCGCTAACAACCTTTTTAACATGTGCCGGCCACCGCCTGTCTGATAGATCTTCTTTATCAAATGAGTCATTGATGCACCAAATTCTCTTTTTGAAAATATGGTTGATAAAAGTATCCTCAACTGTTGCAAAATAGAAAGCAGTAGATTTTTTATGCTGAACAAAACATTAGTTATTCAACAGCGACAGCGAATAAATCGTCAAGAATTTAGTTTATAAGATAAATTCATGACAGGAAGCTAGCTAAGATCATTATTTACATAAACCAAAGGAAATAGGACTTAGGAATATTTAAACACCAATAAATATTGAAAATTTCATAATCTCACTACTACATTATTGTATTCAAATGGGTAAGAATAGAACAAAATAGGATATTAGCTACTCTATCTAGTTTGAAACGTTTCGTAGCGGACGCTAATGACATTGAATTTGCGATCTAGAATCGCTTCCTGTGTTTTGAATGCGACGAAGCGGCCTGCCGCTCGTGTACGCAGGCCGGGATTGCGTACGGTAATGTATAATAAATTGTACAGATTCGCCTCTCTGGCTGCAACTAGATGTGATTTATGAACAGAACTGTGTCGAATTAACAATTACCGCCTTTATGGTAACGTTAACCGAACACGACCGTTATAGTGCTCTTACGTGGGATTTTAACTAAGAAATGGTGTTATTAAGTTTAATAATTTATGTTAGATTGATTTAAAACAGCGTTTGTATTGGCATCAGGTGTTTATATTACGTATGGCTATGAATATTTGTTACAAATTACGGTTTGTTTATTACATCGGAAGATCTTGGGATACAATAGCCCTTTTAACGTTTGATATTCTTATATTGGACCTACACAGCCCACAATTTTTTCTACAATGGTCTCTACTTCAACAAAGAGCAGCTGTACAGCCGAAGTTAATAAATCGCGAAACGTTCCTTTGTTTCGGTCAGATGCACAGAAAAGGGAATAGGCTTAGTAGTAAACTTTCACCTCCTAATTATACCCATTTGTTGTTACTACCTAGGTATATAGGCGAGCACTTCGACTTTCACTGAGTAATCAACTTCATAAACTGTGTAGGAGAGAAGCCAGGGCTCGGGTTACGCCTTTTATTAATACATATAAACAAGTATTTACCACTGACCCGTTGCTCTCTTAGCGAACGACTTATGGTACTTGTTCCTCCACTATTACTAGATAAATATCTGTAATATGTAAGTATGTATACGAACTTTCAATGACATACAGAATAATATTTTATTTGCTTATTGACAAGATGGCATTTATTTGCCCGAAGAGCTAACCAGAAGTAGTAAGTTTGTTCCCGCAACGGTTAAAGAAAAATATCGTAGAGCCAAATGCTTGTGAACATTAATTTTAGATATCTAAGTAAATTTGTCATGGTCAACAAAAAAGGAGTTGTAGGTAAGTTCTAACTTCAAAAGTCGGGACACAGCTGAATATTGTTGTCATTTAAAATCCTTACACAAAGTAATAGAAGAGCAGTGATTTTAAATGTATTACATCAAAGCTGTTTGGAATTTGCATAAAGATTCCCCAAGGGTACATACTCGAGCCAATTTTATTTGTTGATAATATTTTTCAAGATGGCAATTGATGACATGTAATTCCTCAACTTTAGCTTCTTTATTATTATTCGACTCGACCACAACGTCGATGCATTGGCAAATTTGAAAACGTTTTCCCGAACAACACAAAGACCATGGAAAAATCTTTATTACGAGGATTATAAGAATATCAAAGTATACAGGGACTTCACATATTTCGGTTCTCATGATAAATTGATGTGCTAAACTTTTTGACTAATTACTAATTGATGTTACTATTCATGGACAGAATAAAAGTAGAAGTAAAAAATAATAAGGCCTGTACTAAAATAACATTTTGATAGATTACAGTAAACTATAAAAACAGGCTTCGTCTTAGAAACATGCAGTACAGTGACAAATGCTTTATTTTTATATCACCTCAACTTTTTTACTTAGTTTTCTTTCTGTATAACAATAATTGGACCTCAAACTCGCCTTGAACCTCTAAAACATTTATTGCAAAGGTTTCGTAAGATTTTCTTATTTTAATACAGACCTTGATATTTTCTTTTCTACAAAAATAGAATGATAAAACAACTTTCACAACATAAATTTATAAATCAGTCTCCATCAAAATAATACATTTTTGATAAACTTGATTTATGGAATGGTACACTAATCGTGTAATTAAACGGCTTAATCACAAACTTGTACATCTAGCATACTATTATTACAGAGTATGATGTTTATTTTAATCGTAAATAACAATTTTAAATTTTTAGAAACATTTTTTATAGGCCAAATCATCGTCCGATTGAAACCTCACATAAATAGATAATATAAAATTCAGGACCACTCCAAATACATACATAGTATTAAATATACGTAGGTAAGTGAAGTATATAAACTAAATATTTAATTCTATTACTATTGCATGTAAAAATAAACTGCTGCTAAAAATGCGATCTAAATAATCATTACATTTCACACATACCTTACCCTCTTTAAAAAAAGGTAGCATTTCATATCCAGGAACTATTTAATTTAGTAACAATCACAATCGATAACCTTTTCTTAATCAATAAAGCTTATTCTATTCACAAACATAAAGGTACACGTCCAATAAACTATGAGTGCTGCACTATTGTAAACGACTTATTACAACACTATTACTGCAGAAAGGCAATGTAACTTAATCCAGTAAACCTTTAAACTATAGCCTATACGAGGCACGGGCGAGCCACGTATAACCAATGGTACATTTTCTATGACGATCAAAAATCTTCAGTGTCCAACAAAATTAACTAGCAAAACTTCACTGGCGTGATGGTAAAGCGACCTTCACGGACGTTGTTAATTTTGAATCGAAGTATTGTAGGTTGTAGTTAAAATACTGAGTTTATTGTTATATCGTAATTCAACATCGACGACAGTCATAACGCCTCCAGAGTTTCACTAGCCAATTTAATTTGACCCCATATAAACGTGCGGAAACTATAGGTGGCAGCACAGAAGCGCCTATGTCAAGTATTCTTAGCCTTAAAGTTTCGAATATGCGACACTAGACGGCATAGTCAACGCCGTGCGCGTTCCCATATCTTCTATAGAACATTTAAGTCGTGTTATATTTAGAAGACTACAAAAAAAACTTAATTATCTTAATGAAAATGCGTGTTTCAAAGTAACGGACATGTACCTTCAAAATAGGGTCACGCAGAAAGTTCACTTTTACCTAGAAGTGGCCTAGTAAATAATTTTTTTTTAGCTAACACTGATAAAATTGTGATTACACATTTCGCTCTAAATCTATACTAGAAGTCAAAAAGTTCTGAAAGTTTGAACAACATGGAGATAAATATAAATATATTTCTATTAATTTGACAATAAAATTAATACTTCACACAGAAACAGCTCAACAAAAGACATTTAACCCTGTGGTTCCCAACCTGTGTTCCGCGGACCACCGGTTTTCCGCGAGGGCCAAAACATGGTACGCGAAAGTTTCGAAATCTCAAATTTCCGACCAAAAAAATGTCATGGATGTAAACCGATTTTAAGTTTCTGTCAGAAAACTCAGAAATTGTGTGTTTTCTATGACAATGCTCTTTACTTTTGATTACAAAAAATATGTATGCTACAAGTTTTGAATATCTATATCTATTTGAGTTTATTTGTAAATTAACACAGTTTAATTTTTTCCTTGTTTTCTGGACCCTACTAGCAAATATATCAAAGAAGTTCCGGTTCAAATAAAGGTTGGGAGCCACTGTCTGGTCCCCCAGAGCCAGAGCCGCTGACCTAGAGGTCCCGACTCGCGAGATGGGACATCCAACAACCCGCTGTCTGCGCCTGTGTCCCAGTACTTACTGAGAATATTATAGGTAAATTATGCAAATGCCCCAGAGTTTGAAGTTTCGATTTAATATGAAGTATTCATTCTTTTGCGACTTATTTGTTGAAATTCAATTCCGTTTTGTAAGCGTCAGTGCGATTTAATACCTATTTGATTAATTAAATGACTATATCAGTCTTAAGCCCGTACTATTGGTACATAATATATCGTAAAGCAAATATAAATACGATCCTGGTTCTCGATACATATGGACCATGTACGCTATACGTAACACTACAGGGTGGAAAGTTGAAGAGGCTCTTTGAGAATAAATCTTGATGCTACCAATTTTTACCCAAAGAAGTCTCTCGATTTTAATCAAAACTGCATATTAACTTTTTCCAGAAAACGCTTCACAGGACCGGAAATCAAACCGACCTCTAATGCGAAAAAAGAACCATTTTATACCATCACCATCTGAAAGACACCTGGATCAAGTATCTCTCCAGAACGCTCTGCAACTTTCCACCTTACTGTGAACACTAAAATAATTGTGTTAAATACTATGTTTCCATAAAAACTTTAAATTATATGCGAATAAACAATATAAATTCGGGTTAGTCCGTACACATCGGAAAACCCACAAGCCACAGAACGCTACATGTTTCGCAAAACCAATGGACGCTATGAGAACTATTTTTTCGCGTTCTTATAATATTCTTTGACGAGATATTGCAGATGTGTGCACACCCTTATATGCAACAGCTTTTGAACGCATACAATAAAAGACCACGATGACTTTACATTATGATGGAATGCAAACAGAAATGCCAATATGCAATGGAATATACGATGAAATCCGAAACTTTACATTTTAAACAGTAAATATAACTTGGTGTAAATATAGTACACAGTGTGATTATATTCCTGTGTTTTTTTAGGCACTAAAAGTTAAAATACATAACATTGTATAGTTGGGTAGTTGAAATATTATATTTACATTAGTAATTCACATTGAAGATGTAAGAATCACAAACTCCGAAGTATACAGTAAATGGAGTATAGGTAAATAGAGTCAAAAACTGTTTCCTTATATTAAATAGATACCTCTTATATTTTTGCTAACTCTAGCACTTTGACGAACTTTTCTTTCTGCTTATTTCCGATTGTGGTTGCTTTGGCAAGAAGCATTCAGAATTATAGTGCTGCCATCTATAAGAGTTTCAAATCACAAATAATGAATCACGCTCTGAACGGAGAATTTTTTCATTTCAATTTCTACACAAATACGTATGTAGAAATTGAATGTGCATGTTTAAGTAGAGTATGAAAAGTTTTCCAACTTGAAATCCTTAATTTAAAATCCAGCAGATAACACCAAAAACTACTACACAACAAAATGAAGCAATATTTTTCTTTAGTCTGTCGAATAAATTGTTAACTTGACATGTTAATACTTTTATTGTTAAAATTAAATGGTTCTCTACAACATGCAATAAAATAATTTAACCTACAAACAATTTACTCATTTCAGTCATGTAATCACATTTATTCGACAGATCATTGATTTACACAACAACACAGTGTTTGTTATTTCCTAAGAAAACGTTTAGGGATTAAAAATAACTTCTGGAATTTTTGCATAAAAAAAAATCTAAAGAACAATTGTGTAGAACAATAGGATTTGTTTCCTTATTTAATACGAGATAAAACAAAAGTTTACGTTTAGCGAGTATCTCCTAATTATTTTCTATTTACTAAGTAAACATAGTATAGAAAATAAAAATAAAAGAATAATAACTTGAACAGTTATAAACTACAAGCGTGCATAACACAATGTGCACAAAAATAATCATTTTCATAACATTAAAACCAGTGATAACAATATCTTACACATACATGACTCATAGAAGCAATCATTTATATCCAATAACAATAATATCAATATATACATTAGTGTTCAACACATTTTTAATCAATTAATATTCATTCCGGTTACACCAAATTTAATTGGATCCATTCCAACATTAATTAAACCATTTCTCTTATGTCCTAGATATTCTTCCTCGTAAGCGCCATTACAATCTCCATTTGTGTATACTTTGTTCAAATTCCTACTCTCAGCCTCCTCTATGGAATCCAAGAGATGTTCAAAAAAGTTGGGGAAGTTATCATAGCTTGGATAGACATTAATGTCTATGACCGCATGCCCCCCAGTCATATTGTCTATGACGACATCGAAGCCAGCTAAGAGTAGGCCAATCCTTTTCCTTAGTATCCTTATAATAGTTTTAATTTTGTCCTCATTGAGCGTCATTGTGATGTCGGCATTATCGTGCGGGTCGAGGATGGAGAGTGTGGACTGACTGTCTGCCTTACAAACTTCTCCCGTGCTATAGTAGATTGGTTCTAAATCTTCTGATGCATAGAAGTTTTTCAGGCTTGGACGCTCGCAAATGTGGTACCTGTAATCAACATGTCTTTTTTTAATTATTTCGTAATATTGGAATCTAGTGGACCAAACTGCCTCATCTATACTAATATATAAAGCTGAAGAGTTTGTTTGTTTGTTTGTTTGCTTGAACGCGCTAATCTCAGGAACTACTGGTCCGATTTGAAAAATTCTTTCAGTGTTGGATAGCCCATTTATCGAGGAAGGCTAAAGGCTATATATCATCACGCTAAGACCAATAGGAGCGGAGCCGTAATGAAAATTGTGACGCAGACGACGTTGCGCGGGTCAGCTAGTATACATATAAGTAACACAAAATTCAATTTATTTAGTTCCTCGAAACAGTACAACAATACATACAACAACAATAGATACAATATTATGTAAACACGCAGATGTAATTTGTTTTCTGTTTTTGTTAAAAGTTGGATGCAATCAAAATTCATAAATATGACATTCATATCAAAAGGATGTTACAATAACAAGGTATTTGAATTCAACCTTGTTAACTTTAATGTAAAAATTTGACAACATCCCTATCAAGATATTTTATGATTATGAGCCATGAATAGGATTATTAAATTATAATAATCTTGGTTTAAGAATATTAAATCATTAAATAAGATACTGACCTATTTCCTATTAGGAATACTTTGTGTAGTACAGCATTGTGATTGACGAAACTTTGAACAACACAGGGTGGCTTGCACACATGTAGCCCTTTCTCATTAAATATGACGATCATGTCATGTGCTGACTTGGACCCATGGGCTAAGGTAGGCTTGCAGATAACAGGGAACCTGACCCCCCTCTGCCTCATAATCTCTATGTTCATTTCTATGTTGGTAGTAGTGAACTCTGCAAATGATGGTGTGAATATCCCTTGCTTGTGAAGTGATGGCTCATCTTTGAGTATGGTGTAGTAACAGTATCTGGAAATAGTTATAAGGAAAAAGATTAGTAGAGAATGTTTGAGCCTGTACAGGAAGTGTAAAAGCCATCACTATTCTGTTGAGGAAAAGAGATGGCTCTATTTGTCCTGTATAGCTACATCTCTATCACTCACAGGATCAATGATAAGTTAAACACATCCCTATGCGGCCCCTCGATATCGTATTTCACAGCCCCAGTAAGTTCAATGTTCAAAGCTATAAATAGCCAGTTGGCTACTTTGCTTCACAAGTAATGGCTTCTATCACGATTTTCATGTCCATCTGAACATTATGTCTGTCTGAAATTGCTATGAGCAACATTGTGTAGAATGCTAATAGTAGCACATTGTTTCTATTTGTAATTTAAATTACACAGAAATGTATTCGTAATGTTGTTATACTGATTGTGAATATTTTCTCATAGTGTTAATGAAACCCTAAAACAATTTTAGCTGTGGAAAATTATTTATTTAATAATCATCATTCAAGGGCCATTGTATCAATTTATTTAGGGTTGCCACAGCATGCCTTCTTTCTTCCATACTTCCAATGACTGTAAATAAAATATACATACCTATTAAGTAGAATCCTCACATTGTCCAATGGATCAATTACAGTTATATTTGGATGGTTGGACAAGTACTGCTCCACTCGACTAATGGTTATTGATGCCTGATAACAAAAGATTGACAAAGCAATTAATGGTGAGAACCCATCACATTTGGATAAACAGCATTATGCTTTCAACACTTGTGGAGCACTTAATAACTAATGATGTTTATAGAACCTTGAAACTTTTACAACACTATTTATTATTGAGCTATTAATTAAATATATCTAAACAGCATTTCACACCTAATAAAGAATAATGAGTCCAGGAAATGCAGTAGAGGAAGTAATTCAACTTTATTAATCATTTCTTGGATTTATCTATAATGATCATCACCATTAAACATAAATAACTTGATACCATAAGGAAAGCCACATTAAAAACCAATTGTATATCAATTACAAATCAAACTGTACATATAAACCACAAAAAAAATCAGGAAAAGTACCAACTGTTTTTGTGTATAACTCATTCAAGTGAAACCAATTGTTTTGTTTTTTTACTGAACCTGTACAGTAAGGACAATGGTGACTCATATTGAACAATAAAGGACAATGACCATGAAACAGATTCTAGTTATAAAGATATATGAGTAAGGTTTAAGTCTCATATAATAGGGGCTAGCCTATTCCCACCGATTCTGATTCCAGGTTTCTACTGAGAAATTCCAGATGGAAAAATCAAATAATATTGCTTGATCAAAGAATCAAACTCAGAGCATCAGTCTAGCAAACTGTGGCCCTAGCTACTGGTCTATGAGACACTAACAAAATTAGTGTGACATGTGTGAGTTGTGTGTAGTTATACTATAAACAATTTTTTTTTGCAAATTCAACCTTACACGGATCGCTTAAAGTTGTTTTTACAAAGCAGTGCAGTATGGCGAGTGATGAGCAATTTTTTTTGCAAATTCAACCTTACATGGATTGCTTAAAGTTGTTTTTACAAAGCAGTGCAGTATGGCGAGCAATGCGAGACTGTTTGAAACTAGTGCACAATTAGACATATTGCACTTGTTTTAACTAGTACTAAGATTAGTAAACCACTGATGTAACCATATTCATTTAATTTGCTTGGTTTTGAAAAATCAATAAAAATTGAATAAATTATATTGCAGTATGTTAGTTTGGTGGCACTCCCTTTTCATCTAGTACTGAATGTCATATGCTTGGACTTGGTCCTGCGTTCCATTTACTTTATTCAAATATTTAAACTGTATTTTTAATGTTTTTTTTGGGAAATCCTCTAAGGGTAGTCTTGGTCTGGGGGAATTAAGTCTTGTTGAACCTTACCAACTAAACCCTCACAGTTCCTACAACTACCAGAGTAAGTCAGAGGTCCAGAATACAATTAAATTCACATGCACCATATGTATGTTACCTTTGCATCCCCATGATCAGCTGCAGCAATGACATCAGTTAATTTGTGGAGGAACACATTGATTGGTCCCTGTTCCTCCAAAGATCTATCTAGGTCCAACTGTAAGCAAAGTTATGATCTTGTTAACAAACAGAACTGTAGCTTTTAGAGTTATCAAAATTATTAAAACAATAGTGAGAAACCAGTAGGTATGATTTATTTTATTATAACAGTAAAATGTATGCATAGAGACTAATCAATGGTACAATTAGATCTTTTTACATATTATTTTAATAAACCCATGTGTATGTTTTATTAAAAATAATATACAAAAAAGTTATAAAATAAGTAATATATATGTTTCAAGTGTATCAAGATAAATGTGAATAAAACATTCTTCAACAGTAATTCCTGCCAATTTAAATTCACAAAAGGAATACTCCGGCACTGCAAAGGTCTTATAAATTACCTAATTTGATACAAGTATTACTCACTCTGACTAGATTGTATCCATGAGAGACACACGCCTTTATGAACTCTTTCCAATTTAACTTCTGGCTTTTTTTGTCGGACATCCACAAACCAATGGTTTTATTTTGTGACCCGCAACTATCCATTTTAACGTTTTAAATAATAATTACAAAACTTAAATTCACACTTCTGTAAATTAGCCTTCTTTTAGAAAATAAAAGTATTCGCAGCTGTGTAATCTGCTATTGGGTTTAATTTATAAACAAATACGAACTCAATGCACAAACAAGAGTTTAGGAATCAACCTTGAAAGCAGTATAAGGACAAGCATATTCAATGTTTACTTAGATACTGTTACGAGCTACAAAACCAGAATTATACAAAACAATAATACACTACTACACGAACACGACAGACGCGGCGCGACAAATGTCAAATTTTGAGGAAGGAAGTTAGTGATGTGAAATGCAATAGATCATAGACATATAAAAAGTATGGACTGGAAATACCTACAAAAAAAAGGTGCATACCTACAATTCAAAGTGTCGCATAAAATGGCTGCCAATGCTAGGGTTGTACCAATCAGGGAATACAGTATTACTATAAACATACTATAAAAAGTATCGATACTAATACTACATACAAGTATTACGAGTTTTACTAGATATCACGTGTGAATCATAAGTATAATATATATTCTTAGTCTGTTGTAACAAAAAAAATGAGTAAAGGTTTACTCCTTTCTGTTAATGACAGTTAATGTAGAGTTTTTTCTGCACAGATTTTAAAAACACTTTTACTTGCATCACTTTTGCGCTTTCGCTTATTTTATATCTGGTCTGTAGCTTCTGGTAGGTATGTGGACTAGGTTTGCCAGATACAGTCATTTCATTTCCGGGACAATTCGAGGGATACTAATTTGGTGTGTACAAAAATAGATAGTGGTCTTTGTAAATTGCATTTCTAGTAATATTTTACAAACGTACCAATACACCTATTTCAAAAACGAACTTACCAGCTTCCATTGCTCATACAATGCAGATTATTTTTAAAATATTAAAACACAACCATAAAGTGCATGGCACCTCGCTTTTACTTATTCATTAAATAAAACTTCGGTGAAAATCAACGTAAGTTTTTTAATGGACAAGCCCGCCACACATTCCCAACCACTGCAACTCCTGATAGCCATAATCAGCAGTGGCGACCACCAGAAAAACGCCGAGCCAATGAAGCCCGACGAGTCCCGGAGAAACGATTTAACTGTCTTAAGTGTTTTATTTATTCAATAAACATTTGGTATGACACTGTGCACGCAGTTTGGTGGGTGTACATGAAATGTTTAACTATTTGGTCCAAAATAAATCATTTATTATTATTATTTCGTTTATTTTTTTTTTAACATATACATTATATTTTTAAATATTTCAATAAAAACATTAAAAAAAAACATTTAAAAATATAAAAATAGTAGCCCACCGGCATCGGGAACAGGGTCCAAGCTACCGGCGGTCAGGGCTCCAGAGAGAGGAACCTCCTAACAATACGAGCCGTGTCCAGAAGTACCGCTTTCTGAATCAAGCCCTTGATCCAGCTGCCTAACGAGAGCCTCCTGTGGTGTTGGTCGAGGCTCGTAGCTATTAAGCCATTGGCTGATATGACTATCGGTACAATGATTGCGGAATCCACATCCCACATGTCGACAACCTCGCGAGCCAAGTCAATATACTTGATTTGTTTATCTTTCTCGGCTTTCACAAGGTTCTCGTCATGCGGGACGGTTATGTCTACAATCATTGCACGCCTCTCTATTCGGTCCACCACCACTATATCAGGCTTATTGGCAACAATAGTCCTGTCAGTGATGATGGACCGATCCCAGTACAATGTGATATTGCCATTATCGAGAACTGGGTCGGGCGCATACCTGTAGTACGGCACCTCCGACTCCACAAGAGAGTATTTCAGAGCAAGTTGCTGATGGATAATCCTGGCTACAAGGTTGTGCCTATGCAAGTATTCTCCGTTAGCTAGACGAGAACAACCAGAGATAATGTGGCGAATTGATTCTCCCGGACGGTGACATGCCCGACATATGTCGACCGTGCCGTCCTTCACAATAAATCTCCGGTAGTTCTTTGTCATGATAACTTCGTCCATAATTGCACAGACAAAACCTTCGGTTTCTCCAAACAGATCACCAAAACGCAGCCAGGCTACGGACGCTAGTTGGTCTACGTCCGACCCATGTAGGGCCCGGAAAAAGCGTCCGTGAAGCTCCTTACTCTGCCATACCGCCCTGCGATCGTTAGTGTCAAGCACCGCAGGTTTGCGCCAGTTCTCATTTGCCAAGGAGAGCGGGGTGAGTCCCTTGTCCACCGCCACTACATCTCGATGCATACCCACGTCGACAGCTAGGAAATATTCCCTGAGACTGCATATCTCGCGATTGTGGAGAGTCTTAGCATTTAAAAAGCCTCGACCTCCACACTTTCGCGGGATATACAGTCTCATTACCGACGACCGTGGATGATGCATTCGATATGTAGTAAGCAGTGTGCGGACCCGCCTATCCAGAGCGTCAAGTTCCGTTTGAGTCCATTTGAGTACGCCGAAAGAGTACATCAATACCGCCTGATAGAAGGCTATTGAATACCTTCTTCAGGCGACCAAAGAAGCGCTCCTTCAACGATTGCTTCATGTCAGTAACATTGATACCTAACGCTTCCGACATACCCAAATACTTGTAAGTTTCAGTTGAAGAGAGAGATCTCAGGTTTATGGAATCCGAGAGTTGAGTTCCCACGGATCCCATAATCTCTCCTCGCTTTACATGCATGACCGCACATTTGTCCACACCAAACTCCATCCTGATGGCGTCACTGAAAGTTTCAGTTACCTTCAGTAGCTCCATCAGTTGCAGATTAGTGGGGGCAAAGAGTTTCAGATCATCCATGTAAAGGAGGTGGGATATAACCTGACCACCTCTCTTCAACCGATAGCCTAGCCCTGAATTCTCTAGCAGTGTACTAAAAGGATTCAAGGCTAGACAAAACCAAAGCGGACTCAAACTATCGCCTTGAAATATACCTCGCTCGATCCTTACCGGTTCGCTATTCCTCTGGATATTTCGACATCCTGGATAGCGAAGGACTGTCCTCCATTGCCCCATACACGACATCAGGAAAGTGCGTAGCGTTGTATCAATTTTATACAATTCTAGCACCTTCATGAGCCATGTATGAGGCACCGAGTCGTAGGCCTTCTTATAGTCTATCCAGCATGTCGACAGATCCTTTCGGGAACGACGAACCTGTTGGCTAATGGCCATATCAATTAGGAGTAGCTCCTTAGTACCGCGGGACCCATTCCTACATCCATTTTGAGAGGCAGACATGATGTTGTTGTTGTTAATATGACTATTAATCTTTGCCCTCAAAATGGATGTAAGAACTTTATAGACCGTCGGTAAACACGTGATCGGTCTATAATTTTTAGGGTCCGCAGTACTACCTGATTTATGGAGCAGGTGGGTTATTCCTGTAGTTAAGAACTGGGGTAGCGACCCAGACTCTAAGGCAGACTGGAATTGAGACGCCAAGCAAGTGTGCGATCTTGTGAACCATTTAATCCAGAAATTGTGCAGCCCGTCCGGCCCTGGAGATTTCCAGTTAGGCAACGGACGAACTGCACAAGTTACATCTTGGGGGCTGATGGTAATTGCCCCCATTTCTGGTATCACATCGCACACGCGCTCGACCTCCCGAATCCAATCGCCCTCAGTATGACTGACAGGGACCGACCAGATGCTGCGCCAGAATGAACACATGGCATCATCATCCGGCAGGCCCATATCAGTCACACCTTGGTCCGGTCGCTCCCAATCCCTATATACCCACCTTTCATTACTTCGGAATGTGCGATTCTGGGTGTATCGCTCCACTCGCCGCCTATACCTACGAATACGGCTTGCCCATGCATACACCTTCTGCTTCAGGAAATCGATGCGCTCTGTGACACGAGATATATAGTCTCGGGGATTGACATCAGTCCCCGAAAACGCCCGTCTCACAAAGCGCATCACTCTAGGGCGACTGTTGCCCTCCCTGAAGCAGGTCAGTTTGCCGATTAGCGCTCTGGCCTCACCGATACGACGCTCGATCCTGCACTGCCAAGCTGGTACGGCTGGTTTTGGTCGTGTAACTCTGTCATTGGTTATTTTGACATGAGCTACACGACATGCCGCTACAGCCGCGCAGTACATTATCGAGTGTGCATCAGTGAGGTCTTCGCAGTCATCAAAATGATGTGACAACTGCGAATCCAGAGCAGCCACCAGCGCCCTGTTCTTGTTATGCATGGGCAAACGAGGTAAACGTGGTCTAAGTTCAGGCGGCATGTAGCGATATTCCTGAATAGCACACTCCAAAGCACTCCTCAATTCGTCATTGCACTGGGTACTTACGTTTGTAACCCTGTCATTACTCTCCTCGTCAGCATGGCTAGGAATCTGCGTTAACTGTTGTGGTGCCACAGTCTGCAACGAAGTAGCAATGACATGGCTACACATTTCAGTTCGGAGGCAATCAAGTACACTATCATCCAACATACGGTTACGCTGGATGACGCGCACTTGATCCGACAGTCGTTGGGCCGACACGTTGACAGCTGGTTCAAGTACCTGAAACAGACAGAGCATCCGACCACGGTACGCAGTCAGGTTAGTTCCCCCCTCTGTAGCCCCAAAGTATGAGCGCATGACATTCTCGTTAATGTATTGTGTCCATCGCATGCGCTGCACACTTCCACCGATAGCGAGGACCCTATCAGAGACCGGTGGGCCTCGAGGTCCCAAGCAGGCCGGTGGTCGGCCTCGCCCGCGCCGACGCGCAGGTGGTGGTGTCGTCGGCGGCGAGAAGTATTCGTCGCTCGAGCTCGACGCAACTGCAGCTACCGGAATCTCAGGACTCACGGCTGGCGCTGGTCCCGGCGGCTGCGAGGCGGAGCTGAGCGACGAACCCGAAGATGGTGTTGGTGCGTCTTGCAATCGTGCCCGGCTTCTTGTCAACATTGTTTTTCGTTATTGTCCATTTTCATGTTTCCATTTCGTGTATAAATTATTATTGTAATATAGTTCTGTTTTTTTCTCTTGTTTTATTCCATATAAAATGCATAATGTGTGGGTTTTTTAAATAAAATTTGGTAAAAATACGGGATGAAAATTTCTTTTTGTCAGTTGACTTGACAGCCGAGCCACAGATATATTATTTTATTATTATTATTATTATTGCACTTTAATTTTTAAACAAATGCTTCTTTCGTTAATCCCGGTTCCCAATTTACATGCTGGTACCATTTGCTCAAAGTTCTTGTGTGAGTGAGCATGTATTGTAAGTTCGCCTTATATAATTATAGGCGGGGATAAAAATGCAACGTTAATGCGAAATTTCGGATTTCTTCAGAGTATCCTATCGTTGAAGCGCTTAATTTTTTTCTGTTGATTGACATATTTTTCAGTCGTAATTTTTTCAGTTTGTGCAACCTGAAAAAGAGAAAAAAACTACTTCAATTCTTAAGTTATATCGAAAACGCTGCTTTGTACCCGTAGTTTAAACCTGTAGAACCTCTACAGAACAGAGAGGTTAATCCTTAATTTTTAGGAAACCTATAAAAATGTTAATATTTTTTATCAATAAATCATTTGGTTCGAGTTGTTAAAATACGTAATTAAAAAATTTAAACAAATAACAAAATGATGTCTAAATTCCCGGATCTTGTATAACCAATCATCATAAAAGTCTGCGGAACGATCTCTCGGTGCTGAGAACAACGAGCCGGAACTAGCAAGGTCACTCGAACCGATTAGAACACTTATTATACTGATATTGTATCAGCGCAGCGAAGTAACTAGTATCGGAAAATATTACGGCAACGGTACTACACTATTCCATCATGACATCTTATTGTAAGCAAACGAATGAAATTATGAAATTAAAAAAAGGTCTGTTGGACGAGAATAAGCCCAAATCTGAAAACTACAACCATAAATACGTGGTAGCTTAGCATTTTTTTAATCGGAAATGTATTACTATGTGTAATATTGCACGAAAACCGGTTACTAACCTGTGCAAAGACAATTGAGGTTGATTTTCCTTCTTTCTTGCACCACACTCCATAATACAGCGCACAGGCATCTTGAATGGCTGTTTTCCATCATATACGTGCAATTTGAAAGATAAAATTGTCGTAATTTTCTCACAAATCACAATAAATACAAAAGTAAACACTCATTTGACAGCAGAACTACCACGGGACTTGTCGCATTCAACTGTCTCAACGTCACAAGAAAATGTTGCCATTATGAGCAACAACTGAAATACTGTTGTCTCTTTTATCAAATACGATTACCACATTAGAAAGAATGAAATAAAACGATAATTCACAATCTGTTTCGTATTTCACCCATATTTGTATAAGTAAAGGTAGATATAGAATGTCGCGGCGCCTCCATATATTTTCTATCTCTATGCAATAGATCCATGGAATGAATAAATCCGACATTATTTTTATTGTGTCAAAAGGGGGACAAGTTGACAAAGTGTCCAGCTGTAAGCATGGAGTATGGAGACGAGTCGTACAATCTTATATGGCTTTGGCTGACAAGTTGAAAAAAGTTTCCAGCTGACCTGTAAGCAGTAAGGAGCAGTTCAAAAACCTTCCACTTTCCAGAATGGCGCTAGCGTAGCTTTAAGTATACGGCTTGAAGTGTGCCCAGTTTGATGAACTTATGTTCGTTTCTTTATTTTGAACATACCATTTTCTCACCTTATCAATGTATTTTTTTTTAACATTTACAGGAAATTAATGAACAAAATTCAATGCAACCCTGCAGATAGCCCAAAGTCAGGCAGGAGATAACGTATTTGTTATTGGGGATTTTAATGCAAAAGTTGGCCAACTGACAGAAGACAGTGATAACTTTGTTCTGGGGAAATTTGGATACGGGAATAGAAACGAAAGAGGAGAGAAACTAATTCAATACGCATTGGAACATAAACTGACAATTATGAACTCCTTTTTTAAAGCTCGAAAGAACCGCAAATGGACCTGGCTCTCCCCTTGTGGTAAAATAAAAAATGAAATAGACTTTATACTGTCAAACCACCCCAAGAAGATTAGGAACATAGAAGTATTATATGGCTTTGAATTCAGATCTGATCATCGCTTAGTTAGAGCTACGTACATGCTAGACCAAGGAAAGAAGAGTAGAATATCATTCAAGGTACAACCTAAGTTACTAAGGACGAAAGAGGATACATCGTCATACTTAAAAAACCTTGAGATCAATATACGTCAAATGGAAACATACCAAGAAGAAAATATTCAACCTTTTTACAACAAACTAGCTAACATCATCAACACCAGCCTTGCATGCAGATCAAAAAATAAAGAACAAAAAACTATGAACAAAATACTTAGCGAGTCTACTAAAACTCTGCTCACAAGACGGACGGAACTTCTGAAAACGAAACAAAAAACTAAAGAAATGAAGGAAGAACTAAGCACACTATTTAAAACTACAAGTAAGGCAATAGATAAAGACTACAAAGAATATAGACATAAAATCATTGAAAATAACCCAAACATAATTATACAGAAGTACGAAAAAAGCCTATAAGAAACTTATCACACACAAAAATTGGATTCAGAACTTAAAATCAAAATCAGAAGAAACCAAAACCAGAAAAGATATCATGAACTGCGCCACAGACTTCTACAAGGAATTATATGCGAAATCGATTTCTTGTACCACTACAGTCGATACAGCAATAGTGAATTCTCAAAACATGAACGATTTGCCAGCAGTCGATGGGATAGAAGTCATAAAACACATCAGGAAACTCAAACCAGATAAAAGCCCGGGTCCTGACGGCATACAAAATGAGGCACTGAAAGCTGGTGCTATCATGCTAACTCGCCCACTTACGTATTTGTTCAATAAGGTTCTGAACACGGGCCAGGTACCGATGCAGTGGAAAAGATCTGATATAATCCTTTTATACAAGAAAGGAGACCCCGAAGACATCTCTAACTACCGCCCGATTAGTCTTCTTTCAAGCGTGTACAAATTGTTTATGTCAATCCTACAAAGCCGGCTGAGCCCGAAAATAGATAACTATCAGCCAGTAGAACAAGCAGGGTTTCGCTCCGGATTTTCTACAACGGATCATATACAAGTCCTACAGCAAGTAATGGAGAAATACAAGGAATTCAACAAGCCACTTTACATTGCTTTCATCGATTATGCCAAAGCGTTTGACACGATCTCTCACGATGCTATTTGGGAAGCACTTAACAAATGCTACATAAACGAAAATATGCAAGAGTCCTGAAAAACATTTACGAGGGTAGCTTAAGTCAAGTCAAACTGGAGACGCGAGGTCCTGATATACCGATCTGTAGGGGAGTGAGACAAGGAGACCCCCTCTCACCCAAGCTGTTCATAATGGTACTACAACACATTTTTGACAATCTTAACTGGCAGTCGGAAGGGATTATAATTAACAAAGATCGACTTACACACCTCAGATTCGCGGACGACATTGTCTTATTTGCTGAAACAAGCAAAGGATTAGAAAGAATGATAAGCAGTGTGAATGAAGAAAGTGAAAAATTTGGCCTCAAAATGAACGAAAATATAACTAAAATAGTGACTAACAGCTACGCTAACGCCATATACTTGAACGGGAAGCCGCTTGAATATGTGAGCGATTACATATACCTGGGAAAGCAACTATCATTCGATGACAAAAATGAAGAGCTAGAGGTCGAGCGGCGTATCAATATGAGCTGGAAAAAGTTTTGGTCCCTGAAAGAAATCTTGAAAGGGGAATTCCCCCTTTCCCTAAAGAAAATTGTCTTGGACACCTGTGTCTTACCTACTCTTACATACGGATGCCAAACGTGGACTTACAACACAAAAATTAAAACTAAACTAGTAACGTGTCAAAAAGCAATGGAAAGGAGCGTACTAAAAATAAGAAGAATACAAAAAGTGAAAAGCGAAAAAATTAGAAAAAAAACTAAAGTTATTGATGCCTTACAATATGCCCTAAAACAGAAGTGGCAGTGGGCAGGACGTATAGCAAGACGCACAGACAAAAGATGGACATTACAGACAACTATATGGAAAGGACCAACAGGAAAAAGAAGAAGAGGGCGCCCTAGAAAAAGGTGGATAGAAGATATAAAAGCGATCGCAGGAAGCGATTGGAGAAAAAAAGCCATGGACAGAGAGGTTTCGGGTTCCGATCAATGGCACTGAAGAAAGTAACGACAGCGAGTAAGAGAAAATAAAAGAAACTTATACAACATTAAAAAAGCTAATGTTGTAACTAATGTTAATATATATTAAAACGAATGTAAAAAAAAATATTGTGGATTGGAAATAAACAGGCTTTATTATTATTATTAATGAACAAAATTGAATTATGTATTATTGTTTCTTAGTTATCACTACTAATGATGACGTTATTAGGTATGATTACATAAGCATCAAGAATGAAATAGACGAGCTAGACTTTGGACCAGTCACAACTGAATCCGACTGTAACCTAGCCACTGATTTATTTATGTCTTTGATCCAATCTGCCATCAAAAATCATTCTCATACGGTACATATTCCTAAAAAGTGTAGAATAATTAAGCCCTGGATGACCTCAGGTTTACTTAGATGTATCAAGAATCGTGACAATCTCCATAAAAAGTCAAAGTCTTCCCCTGGCATTAATATTCTTACTGTTACGTATACCCGTTACCGGAATTTTTTAAACTCTCTTCTCAGAAAACTAAAAAGAACCTATGAAAAAAATGAGCTACTAAAGGCTAAAAATAACATCAAAGCCACCTGGAAGGCTATAAGATCAATCACTAACTCCAACACTGTGCCGCAAACCTCGAGCACTCACCTATTAGAAAACGGGGATACAAAATCCGCTTTAAACACAACACATTCACAACATTAATCATTTTTTTGTCAGTGTAGGAGAAAATCTTGCGTCAATGATTAAAACTCCCGAGATGCCTCATGTGGAGTGTCAATCTCAACCCCTACAGTACAACTCTCTTAGTATCATACCAGTGGACGAGGCTCAAGTGTACGGGCTAATACGCAATCTTCGCAGTGATTGCTCCACCGGACATGATAATATACCAGTTAAGATTCTAAAGCAATCTATAACTGCTCTTACTCGTCCCATCACACATATCTGCAACCGTTCTATCGACTCAGGCTCTTTCCCTAAAGCCTTTAAAAAAGCCATAGTGCATCCAATCTTTAAGAGTGGAGACAAAACTAATGTGACCAACTATCGACCTATATCAGTGTTGAGTTCTCTGTCAAAGATCCTGGAAAGAATTCTTAACAACTGCCTTACTGATTATCTTGAAAAGTTTAATATCATTTCTAAAAATCAATACGGTTTTAGACAGGGGATCTCAACGGAAGACGCTGTATTGGATCTCACCCATACTGTTACAAGCAACCTGGACCAAAAACGCAAGTGCTATGGAGTCTTTCTCGACTTGTCCAAAGCTTTTGACTCAGTTTCTGTCCCCATTCTTATTACAAAGTTGGAGAGCATAGGAGTCCGAGGAATTGCTCTCAAAATCTTCACTGACTACCTCACAAATCGCACCCAGTGTGTTAAAATCGGTAAACTGTGCAGTGACGACATGAATATTACCTATGGAGTCCCACAGGGTAGTATTCTTGGACCTACCCTTTTCTTGGTCTACATCAACGATCTGTGCCGTTTAAATATACCCAATTGTGACATTTTTACTTATGCAGATGACACGGCGCTGATCGTCCATGATAATGACTGGGATAAGGCTAGGCTAAGTACAGAGCATTCTCTTCGTCTAGTGATGGATTGGCTTTCCTCTAATCTATTAACGCTAAATGTGGAGAAAACAAAGGTTGTCTGTTTTTCGCTTCGTAACACAAACTTACCCCCAATAGATTCCCATCTGATTAACGCTCATACATGTTTAGAACACAATACTAATAGGGCCTGCAACTGTCTCACTCTGTCCCTAGTTTCAAAAATTAAGTATCTCGGTGTTATTATTGACGAAAGATTGACTTGGCGACCTCATATCGAGGCATTAGCAGCTCGGATGAGGAAATTAATATATATCTTTAGAGAGCTTCGTTACTCAGCTAACCCCGCAACCCTATCTCTCGTCTATCAAAGTCTCTGTGTATCAATTATATCCTACTGTATAACTGCTTGGGGTGGTTCCTTTAAAACCCTATTACTCCAAGCAGAACGAGCTCAAAGGGCAATTCTGAAAGTTATGCTCTTTAAACCCAGAGATCACCCTACTGCCCAGCTCTACTCCGAATCTAAAGTCCTCACAGTCCGTCAACTTTTCATTCTCCGCGCTATCCTACGCTGCCATTCTACGCTTACCCTTGACAGTGAAATTCTTAAAAGACGCAGAGGATTTCCGGTCTGTAAGACAGTCAGGTGTCGAACAACATTTGCAAGTCGCCAGTTTAAGGCACTAAGCTCACGTCTCTACAATAAAATAAACACAAAACTGGAAATTTATACCCTCACCAAATTCCATTTAAAAGCTAGGATTAGCAAGTGGTTGCAGCAGTTAACATATGAAGCGACTGAAGACCTTTTTACTGTTATTAATTAAATCCATCGCTTTTTGCAGTAAATTTACGAATAAAATAAGAAAACCATTAGTTATACGATCCAACGTGTACAATATACCCTAATGTAGTGAATTAGCGTAAGACATGGCTATTTTGGGAGGAATCAATGGACCCCCAAAATACAGGCATTCCTTGCCTAGTTTGGGGCTCTATGGTCTCAATTATAACCATATCGTATAGACTAAAATACACAACCAGTTTGTACACAAGATTTACTATGTATCCATTAATTCTAGATTATTTAGCTCTTGTGTGTAATTTCAAAGTTATTGGATCAATAAAGATTATTATTATTAAAGATTATTATTATTATTTGCGCCATAACGAAATAATAAAGACGTGGAAGTTGTTCTTTCCTTGTTTATTTTTCAGACCAGTTTGTTTTTTTTACCTTTGAAAATGGCAAAAAGTGAAAAAGAAATAGTAGGATAAAACCCATTGGAAAAGGAAGAGAATATAAAAAAATGAAAGGAAAATAATTTACGAGCACATTACTTTTCGTTTTCACATTACTTCAAAATGTATGTGAAAAATTCAAATAACCAAGTTTTTGGTTTCTTTTTTATCTTTTACAAAAAAATGTTCTTTTTCACGAAATTTGGTGAAAACTTACCTTTTTATGTCCCAAACACACAGATTTTTTTTGGATTTAAACTATTTATTTGGGTATGGTATGAATGTAGCAGTTGTAGACGGATTGAAGTGTGCCGAGTTTGAAGAACTTTTGCTCTCTTTATTTTGAACAAACCATTTTCTCGAGAACACCCAAATACTCCGCAATATTTTTTCAGAATTTCGATGTTCCGATTTTCAAAAGTCCGAGGTTCATAATAACTTAGAATTAACATGTCTATTGTTAAAAATCACGAAATTTATTTTACCTAAATTCGCAAATGTGATTTGTTTGTTTTCCGATTTCATAAGTTTGAAAAATCAAAATATGCTCGATCGTTTCTCAGTCCGAAAAACGACATTCCGATTTTCAATACGTTGAATAAAAGATTCTAATATTGATACATTATCATAATATCCAGTGTTCTTTTCTTTATTCAATAAAACTATACTAAATATATACACTTCAAGTAAAAAATCCTAACTAAAATAAGGCGTCAAAAAATTAATATTCAGGTGGTTACACAATAAAATAAAATATAATGTAAATTTTTTAGAGTTCCGAACATAAAACTCCTATAAGGGTTCCCCCTTAGAGGATCACTCGGGTGTCAGTCTGTCTGTCCGTCTGTCACAGCCAGTTTTCTCCGGATCCACTGGACCGATTCTGTTGAAATTTGGTGCACATATGGACTTCTGTGACCCAAACACGGACGCGTTACGTAAATTATTAAATTTTTAGTATGGTGACCCACTTTTGGGGGCCAAACTAGAACATTACAAAAAAAGTTTTTTGAAAAATATCGTGTGACATATCAAATGAAAGGGCTTACTGTGAGAGTTTTAACTATATTTTTTTCATAATTTTAAAATAAATGGTTTTGAAGTTATTAAATAAATTAGACGAAAAATGACCATTACCCCCCTTACTCCGAAACTACTGAGACAAAAATTTTGAAAAAAATGGAGATAAAAGATCTTTACCTACAGATTACAGGAGTATATAGTATATATAAGAAGTCTATAGTGTTAAAATAACATGTTAAAAATATCAAATTCGTTCGGAACCCTTTGCACGCGAGTCCGACTCGCACTTGGCCAGTTTTTTTAAATTAAAAATTGTCTTAAGCGGTCAATATGTTGTGCTAAAAAAGAAAATGACAGAAACGAATCTCTGTAAATCTTGTCTGCCCTACCCCTAGACTGTAATTTAAGCCCGCGTAGACGTAGAGGGGCAAGGCAGCCCGCGAGCTGAGAAGCAGGTGTTTATAGGTGAGCGTTAAAACCATCTGCGACGATAAGTTCGCGAAGGACCGCCGGAGCCCCGCAGTGCCGGAGCCGTGGCAGAAACCATGCCTGCTGCATGTTCGCTTGCATTCTTCATGCTTGCTTGCATAATGCATGCCTGCTTGCATCTCCGCTTGCATAATGCATGCTTGCTTGCTTCTTCGATTGTATGCTTGCTTGCATCTTCGCTTGCATGCTTGCTTACATACTTGCTTGCATAAGCTTGCATGCTCGCTAACATGCTGCATGCTTGCTACATGCTTGCTGCATGCTTTCTTCATGCACAGTGTTTCTTGTTTGCATAGTTTTGTCTTTTAATGGCAAAACGTATCTGTAATTACTTTTTTTTTAATTCTATCTACGCATACTAAACATAATTATTTAGTATTTATTTATTATACTTCTCTCTGACGAGCAATTGTGTTTATTTGTCTTGTTATTCAGTTAAACAAGGCGTTTTTATTTCGGAATTCTAAATAGTCAGTACTTTAAAAATCGGAATTCCTATTTGAGAAGTTTCGAATTATAGTCGGACTTTTTGTTATTCGGTCTATTGAAACTCGGTATTTTGGGAATAGTAATTACAAACGTTAGGAAAATTAAAATTTCGCTATTACAAAATAGGATGAATGATGAATCGGAGATATTATATTGGGAGTTTTGAACCATTCAGAATTATAAAAATCGGTATTTTGAAATTGGTATTTTTCACTGACGGAATGACGTTTTTCGTATTTATGTATGTGTTTTGTAGTGTACTCAATTTTCTTATCTTATCAATGTTTTTTTTTATATTTACTAATTAAGCGTTAAAAATAACACAGGTCAAAAAAAATCACACAAGAATAGGTGCAGAGATAGATGAATGGACATTTTATTAAAAGTGTCTATTGGTAACTTTAAAATATTTTTTTTTCCTACGTGTAGTTTTGGATTTATCCTCAGTTTTAACTTACTAATTTCTTAAGTTCAATGAACAATTTGGTCCTACCTGCATGGATTTCGTTTGTTGAGGTTATTGAAAACTCGTAAGTGACATGCACTCCTTTCACAGTAATCTTTATCAATTGTTACATAGATAATCTTGGATCCCTTAGCAAAAAATAAGGAGAGCGTGTTCACCAGGACCTAAAAAAAAGAAGAGAGGTACCAAGGCCGATGGGATCAAGGCATATTATGACTGTGAAAGTAGTGCAATTTGATGGACATACCACATCCTAAGTTCTTTAGCATGTCATTTACAATGTTAGAGTAGTCTTAGATTTATCTTAATATTTCATTATTTCTAAATTATTGTATTAAAATTAGATGTCTTACGACGAATCATTCTGAAATATTAATGTGGATGCTGACTGGAGTTCCAGGCCATAATATACCATTCGCAGCCAGCATGTTACGTTACGCCGCCGCCGTGACCCAAAATCTATGTTACATGCTGCACAAGAAATAAACACAATATAGCCCAGGAATCGACGCGACACTCAAGGGGATTAACAAAAAACCGACAGCGTGCGGAGCACTCAAAACGAGCGTCTCGTAGCTCGCGTGTTCGTGCTCGTTACCACGAACCTACTGACTGCACTAATGCTCACTTTGTAACATGTTACATTACACCCCGTAATACCAGTCGTAATACCTTTGAACATACCATAGCGAGCGTGCAGGATCTATAGGTGGCACTGGCAGCACAGAAGTGTTTGTTGTGAACTGGCGCCACGAGTATTGTCAAATATATCCTCCTAATATATACAATTCTTCTGTTACTGACTGATTGAGTGACTAACAGACAACGCACAGCCGAAACTACTGGTATTAGGAGGATGAAATTTGGCATGTAGGTTCCTTGGGGAGTGTAGGGGAGTACTAAGAGGGAATTTTCCAAAATTCCTACGGGAAGGAAAAAAACGGGATATGCGCGTATGAAGTCCTGGGCAAAAGCTAGTTTTACTTATAAGTGTCGAATAATAATATGTAACACTAGATGGTCAACGCCGTGCATGGCTCAGTACGTGGTAGTCGATTGAAGTGACGTATGATTGATGTGTTGTTAGTAATTAGTCGACTTTCGTGGTGCAACCAAATTGAAAGCTGACATAAATGATACCCATGACATTTCTTGTCAATTTTATTATCATCAATGTCAAACTGCCGCGAGGGTGTAGGACATGTGTACTGTATGGCATGGTTGATGTTTATTTTTTGGGAATTGAGAATATTTTGGTACTGATATAACCATTTCTATCCATTGAATACCAGGAATAGAGAAGCCTATATATATACCTGAGCATATTTGTAACGAAGCCTCACCAAGTATCCATTACCATTGTAAGCTACTAAACAAGGTATAATAAAATTATGTCTGAAGATAATTTAGTGAACGCGAAACATCGTATGTTGGAATTGTTCTTGGAAATGGATGAGGCTGAAATTGAAACCATCGAGCAATGGATATGTAATCATTCTTACAGAAAAGGTAGGTGTACACTAGTGAATAATTATAGCCTAACCTATTATAGTAAGATTTTTGTATCTGCTGTATCTAAATATATTGCTCCATTTTTACAGACTTGGAACGTATAGTAGCTCTAAAAAGTTCAGAGAAAACGCTCATAAAGATAGGAAATTCTATAAAGAAGATAGTGCCTTTTGATGCAGAAATGCCATCTGAAATAATAAAACCACCAACTGTGGGGGACCAAGCCGACTGCAATAACACAAACACCTCTCATGTGGATGAATTTCTTTACGATGACGATGCAGTGGACGACCTTGTCAAAAAGGGGAAACTAAAAAAACATTACTGCACAAACTGTAACAGTCACAACATAAAAGTAAGTTGTTTTATTCTTCCTAGACTTAAAATATCTTTGTATCTATTATTTATGCTTTCTTTTCTACATTTTAGGCAACATTTCATGTGTTGTGTATTGTATTTATCAAGAGATTTCAATACTAGAAAATATGATTTTATGAGTTATCATTTCATATCCTCTCCTGTGATAGTGATAGTGAAAGTGAAAGTTTGTGAGGATGGATGGATGGATGTTAGTTACTTTTTCACATCAGAACTCTTAAAAGGATCTTCATGTTATTTTGCACAGAGATAGATTATAGTCTGGAGTAACACATAGGATAATATTTTTTTCGTCATTCACGCGGGCGGAGCCGTGGGCGACAGCTAGTATATGTATAACATCCCTTTGCCTTGAAGTAGATTGGGCATCTTACATCATAATAATGTGTATTATATTTTTGTTTTCAGGATTTGATTTTCATTTCTCATTCAATGTCGCGACAAGCTCTTCAGTACATATTTAAAGTCTTACTCCCAAGTGATTTAGAAGAAAAACAAATATTAGATGTTGGTTCTCGATTAGGTGCAGTTCTCTATGGTGTAAGTAAATTCATTCAAAGACAAACATGAATAATTGTAATGTTTCACAAAATATTTTATCTAACTACATTTAATTTAATTTTAGGCATATTATTTCTCAAATGCAGGCACAATCATAGGAATAGAAATTAATGAAGAATGTTGTGATGTTCAACAGAGGATAATTGAACAGTACACAATGGACAGCAACAGGATAAGAGTAGTACATTCTGATGTATTGGAAAGGAGTGATCTTGTTGCAAATTCGGATATCATAGTAATCAATATATTAGAGTTCTTTGTGGATAACGAAAAGCATAAAGAAATGTGGCATTTCTTTAAAAAATATATCAAGAAAGGAAGCTATCTAGTTTGCAACAGAAGTATGACTGACACATTAGTAAATCTAGATATATTTGAAGAGTTCATGAATTGGTTGAGTGTTTGCAAACCAAATCAATTAGAAAATGAAATATTTTTCGATGTGGAAGATTACAATGATCTTTATTTGTACACTGTTAATTAAAACAATTTAATTAATAGAAAACACTTTTATTTAACCAATTTTGGTATTTAATTTTTATTATTATTTATTATACACTTTATTGTACACCAAAAGTATGAACAAAAAGGAAACTTAAAACTAAACACATACAATGGGCGGCCTTATCGCATACCGCTATCTCTTCCAAACAACCTGGGATGGACAGTATTTGCCAGGACATGAGATGCTGTCATTGGTGTGACAAAATCTAATTTAATTATAATATAACATAATAGATACACATATAGGTACACAAAAAGCTAAATAATAGATACATAAATACATACATACCAAGTATACAAGCAGAAGAAAATAGAGAGTATTTAGTAGAGTATTTTGTTCTACCATCTAATTAAATCAACCTAAATGAGTATTGGAGGCTTGCAAAGATGTTGAAAATGGTTGAAAGCTCAAATAGTATAGGTTAGGTCACGTCAGCCGCATGGATGATGACCGCTGAGCTAAAGTCTTCACATAGTGTGTGCCAGGAGATGAACGGCGATGCCGAGGCGAGCCCAAAAAGCGATGGTAGGATGACCTACGTATTCACGGTGTGCGTCCAGGTAATCTTGGCTGGTTCGAAGTGACGCATGAAAAAAATGTCTGGAAGTATGAGTAGGTAGAGGCCTTCGGGTGAGTTTTCCATTGCCGTCCGGCGAGTTGGGAGTTGATATTTTTTTTACAGAAAGGTTACATTATTATAAGCACACACGCAAAGTTTCAACATTCGAAGACGCGTACTTTTTGAGAAAAAAAATATTGAAAATCAATTATTTTTACAATATTTATGTCAATCCCTACCACAGACTATATAGAATTCTCACCATTGAACGTTTCGTTTTACCTACGGTTAAGGTTTCATACGTTCGGTAACATTTTATTTTATAAAAATGTGTGTAAATAATTATATTTTGTACTCATCTCAATACTTTTCATGTACACATATATTTAACAGTTTATATTTAAATCACAGCATTATTTTCATTACGAGCTATTATAATTGAAAATGTGTAGTGTTTACCGTCTTTTGCCGGCTTGTAGAACGAAACGTAAAACTGACGCTATTTTGTATTGTCACTGTCATCGTCAGTCACCTCATCGTTTGTGTCCCTAGCAGTTGAGAGTGTTTACGTACTCCTGTCGGTGAAAACAACGTTTGACTACCACCATGGCGTCTCCGAAGCCCCGGGTTTCGTGTTCTGCTGTGCCGTCTGAAGAATTGAGTGTAGTGCAAGTGTTGGACTCTGATGAGCCACTTGTTGCGAGCTCTTCTGCAGGCCCCCCGTGTGTGCAAGTGTTGGACTCTAGTGAGCCACTTGTGCCCATGACTTTGCCATCGGAACCAGTAGCTGGTAGTTCCCGCGCCACCGTTCCCAGTACCGTGTAACTGTTGTTATATCAGGGGAAACTGGATGCAATTGGGACTTTAGGGCACTCCGACTCGGATAGGTTAGGTTAGAAGGGGATGGCGGGGTCGTCTGAGCGAGCGAAGCGAGCGAATAGACCCCGCCATCCCCTTCGTGGTTATTTTTTTATAAACCACACAGAAGTAGGAGCCCCGCGAAGCGGGGCTCCGTCGACCGAGCCCACCATCAAAAATCGTTAAATGAAATTCGGGAATATGGTGATTATGGTATATAATCTTCGGGTAAACAATAGACAACCCCCCCCCCCAAGGGCTCCCCCTGGTTTTTTTACACTTATTATTAATTTTAATCCATTAAATGAGGAAATTACCATCAGAATTTAAAAATTAAAAAAACTCGAAAAGGGGGGTGCTTCGAGAATTTTCCTTTTAAGGGAGGGTAGTAACCACACACCCCCCTCTCCCGCCCCCCCCCTCCCCGACCCTCAATTCGACGGAAGTCAATGGAAAGTCGTACCAGGCCTTCGCCCACCAATAGGTCAGTATGTTATGAATATGATGTACAGGCTAATTTGGCTGGAAAGTCTATAGGTAGAGTGCGCGTAAGATAGACCGCGCGGATGGTGGCGCTGTTTCAAATTGCAGGCCTCATTAAAATATATTTCTGTTATTTATTTAAACATGATAATACCCAACTGAAATTGTAATTGAAAGAATTAACAACCAAGGTATAGTTAATGTATAATACTGTATTATATTAATTAGCATACTTGTAAAATTAACACGTTTAGTTGCGATTTCAACCACGCGCTGACTTGTCTTGCGCGCGCTCTACTGAATATAATTAAAAAAATATATACGTTTCACATTCTGATATAAGTCCTTTTCGAACTCACTAATCGACTAAATCCTTAAATCACTAATCGACTAAAGTGCCACACAATTTTCTTCACTATAGGGATGGGCAAGTGAAAAAAATATATCGATATTTATCGTATCGATATTTTTAAATAATATCGATAATTATCGAGTGAACAATATCGATATATTGTCAGTTTTCGCATTATTATTCATACATATTCCCAAAGCATTCAAACTTCGTAAAAAAAGAATAGACGAAAATGGTACTTTTTATGCTCGAGCCTAAACAATTATAAACAATTTAATATAACCAGTAGTATCAGCAAAAAACACGAAACCAAAGTTGCGTTAAAAAAATCGAAATTGATACGAATTCGATAGCCTAAAATAAATATCGATATATCGCGATAAAAAATATCGACGATATATATCGATAATTGTATGGAAAAATATCGATATTTTAATATATCGATGCTACTTCACTAGTTAAAATATCAAAATGGCGTCAGTGTGAAAGAGAAAAATTGCTATCAAGAGTTTGTTACGTATTTCAAAGCAGGCAAAGAGCTTGTATTGTGTTACGTATACGTTACAGTATTAGTTTACGTTTATGTGATTCATGTTAATGTGTTCACAAATAAAATATTACAATGTGGCACGAAGCACGGAAACAAGAGCGGATGATCCGTGGAATGATTGTTGACTATCGTCGAAGGGCGGAGCGCCGGAAGGATTTTTACGAAAAGATTGTGAGCCAATCGTTTGTTTACTTCTCATCTATATCCTAAAATGAATTCTTTGCTGAGATTAATGTTAAATTTAAGCAAGCCTAAGAAATCAAGTCAAATGATGACTTCCTTTCAGAAAGCGGAGCCAACACAATTCTTACAGCTTCACGGAAGACCATGCAAGGTACATTTGGACCCGGCTATTGCTGCGGCAGGAGAAGGCCCAGCTATCATGTTAGTACAGTTTGAACATCACTTTGACTTGTTTTTGTTTTCTATTAATATTGAAGAGATACAACTTTTACTGCAGTACATGTAGAAGTATTATAGAATAGTTGTAGCCAAGTACCTATTTGCTGCCTCAACTGATAATATTAATTCACTTGAGATAAATTTATCGAATGATAAGAATAAAATTTATATTTCTAAAGAAATTGTTAAACATACTAAGTATATATTACACTTATTTTTTAGGATGCCTTGGCAAGGTGACACCAACAACATGATAGACCGTTTTGATGTCCGAGCCCACCTGGATTATATTCCAGAAGTCAGGATTCCAGAGATACCACCAGAAGAACTAAGTCCTGAAGAAAGGCAGTGTAATTATGAGAGATACAGAATCCTGGCTCAAAATGTCTTTCTGGGAATAAGTAAGATTTTTGAGACTGAACTTGAACTGTTGATTGCTTTTTTTTTAATTTTTCAGTCTTGAGTTTTAACAGCAATACTAAACACAATTAATTCCTTATAGGTGAAGACAAGTTTCTCCAACAGCTGGCTATAGAAGAACAGTTTGGAGTCACCATTGAAGAAAAAGAACATCAAAAAGAAAAACTTCATGAAAAGAAGGGCACGGGTGCTGCTATAGGATACAATTATAGTGATCCTGGAGCACAACCGTCTGGTTCTAACGGTAGATTCAGCTTTACTGTTATACCTCAATGTGCTGTGATGCTTGACGGCTACTTATGTCTGGTCACGGGGTAGTATACTCTACGGTCTTTTCTGAGTATTCTTATGGCATGCAGTATTAAATTACAGGACCAGAGACTAAAAAAGTGGAACCAAAAGATTCAGACGATGAATCGGATCTGGAAATCATTGATGTGGACTTGAGCATTGATGTGAACAAAATGGAGGCTTCACAGGTGAGATTTCATGTCATTATGGTTCTGTATTTTAACATTTTGTTGTTGTGTACAGCTCTATTCAAACCTTATGGTGGCTCTGAACATGAGACAAGTCATAGCTTAGTAATTAATTCATGCAGCAGTGTTGCACAAAGTAGCGCCCGTAACAACTGCCGTAAGGTTTGGTGCTGACTGTAATGGTTTCCACAATGCACAAAATATTTTTCTTGTTTTATTTTTACTGTAATACACAAACATTATTAATACCAGTGGCCAAGCTACCAATATGTACATTTTGTACATACAATTCTAAAGCTTGTAACATTTTTCTTGGCAAGCTAATAGTAGCACAACTAATGCACTATTAGTAGGTTCCATTGTGTTTTCACAGCCAACAGTGACTGCTAGGTCATTGTGATTGTGACAACTGTAATATCCTCTCCCTACCATACCAAAGGAACTAAAGGAATTGTTTCTCTCGATAGCCTTACATAAAAAATGTCGTAAAATTGTTATCACAGTAATAAAAGCATGATGATGAATATATTAGAGCAAACTGCTTTTTAATGCGATTTCTAAATGTTATTCAGTTAACTAATATTCACCCTTTCATTGTGATTTATATGAGCACTGTATTACATTCTCCTATGACCCATTTTCATATTTCTGAGTGACCTAATTGGCAAGGAGTGTCGTGGATTTGATTCACGCACTGCGAACTGCATGACCTACATTTACAGCTGTTGTTGTTTGTTTGTTCATGTAATGTGTACAGGTATTGTTGTTGTAGGACTGAAAGATATAGAATTCTTCTACACGTTACCTTATTTATTACTGTTCTTAATTCATTAAAAATAACATAAGTTTTACATCTAACCAATGCCCACAAAACTAAGTCCTAACTTTTGCAGTTTCTATTACTTATTTCTGTCCATAATAACTTCATTCAAGCAACTCTTTATTTGTAAAAAAAAGTTTTACATGTAAAATGATTCAAAAAATGCCTAAAAAATTGTTACTACTGACTCTTGACACAGTTTCAATAATATCCATAGTACTCAACTCACAAATATGCGTTAAACTCATGTATGTTCATCATCATTTAAATTTATCAAGTATATTCCATCGAATACCCTCACTAACGGCTTGTTTTGCGGAGCACAGGCGCACGAGTTGAACGGCGTGGGGCCGCAGTTCGGCATGGCGGGCTGCGACCTGTTCTCGTTCCTCACGGGCGACGCCGACGACGCCGAGCATCAGAAGCAGCTGCTCAGGGAAGAGAAGGAGAAAGCTATGTTTTCTGGGAGAAAGAGTAGGAGAGAGAGGCGAGCGCATCGGTGAGTATGCTTGATAATGTTCTTGATTAAAATAATGCTTTATTGTACCTACACCAAGATTAGGGAGTAACTGTAAAAAGTAGTGACTATAATGTTTAGATTTGACACCTTTTTACAATGTATCCCAAACTTAAGAAATTGTAGGGATTAGATCAGAGAAAATACCAATTGTTAAAAATCAGAAAAACATCCTTCTTCTTCCGTGTTGTTTATTGTTACAACAAATGGTTATAAAACGTGAAAGTCCTTGAAAATATTATAAAGGCCAATATTGAAAAGTAGATTTAATATTGTTGGCATAGTCTGCAGCAAAGAAATAAAATATTTTACCTGCTATAACCAATAGTTATCAATAACTGTCAATTAATGTCTAAGAAATGTACCATCGTAATAAAATAAGTATATTGTTTACTATAATAATGATGGTATATTAATAAAGCAAAACTTCCAATTTCATGCTGACGCAAGAAGTTGTACTATTGAGGCACGCAAGTAAGGCCGACTCCTTATTATTGTGTTGCCCTCCGCGTGTCTGGCAGTAACAGCGGTCTGTTTGCAGCGACAAGAAGCTCGCCACGAGGGTGGTGAGTCCGCCGAGCTACGCCGCGCCGTCGTCCATGCCCGCTCGCGAGCCGAGTCGCTCGCCCAGTCGAAGCCCTTCCCCAGAGACTGCCGAGAATATACAGTTTATCACGTCTTTTGGTGGCGAGGAAGAAGAGAAACAACGTAAGTTTGACATTTTGATCAAGGAATGTATTTGTATCAACAGTTTTGAACTCTTGAGGAAATATACCAAAAAACTTTTTTACAAAAAATATAACCGACTTCCGAAAACAAAACACTACAAAGTATAAAATAACTTTAATTTCGGAAGTCGGTGTTTTTCAGTCGGTTATATTTTTGGTAAAAAAGTTTTTATTTTTCACTTTTTAGTGGTACCTGCGTACCCATTCACAGCGTACCGGCGTGATGTTATGAAAATAAAACTTACTTAGTGCTTTCGGTGTAAAGGTCTCGTCAATACGAATGACAAATGCCCAAACACTTGGTAGTTCCTACATACCGATGTGAAGTTCCCTTGACTTTCTGTCGTCTCCATCATCAGCTAGTCTATTCTGTAAGAAACTATTTCGATATCGAGCTTCACCTGAGTGATAAAACTCACAAAGTGAGCTTTATTGCACACAACATAAAGATCTTCATTTGAAACTCACTTCGAATTCTACTGTCGAGATACGAAAATGTTGTTAGAGAATAGCACTACAGGTCTGATCCAAACCTTCATTCTTTTGTAGTATCACCCGATATACACACGAATATCAAGTTTTTACTAGATCCGTGCCTACAATTTTCGAGAGTTGCCCTCGATTTTTCAGGGTTTCCATCATCAGATCCTGACGTGGTGGCAATGGGACCACCTCGAGAGCATACCCTTTCATATAAAAAAAGGTTCATCGAAATCGGTTCATAAACGACGAAGTTATTCGCGAACACACATAATATATATATATATATATACGCGGTCGAATTGAGAATCACCTTCTTTTTTAGAAGTCGGTTAAAAATCACCACCATTGTTGTTGTTAGATTACATTATGAGTAATGCTGAGCAGCCTTTTCGGATAGAATTATTTTTTCTCTAATTTTTTAAATGACTTTGTTTTCTTTTTGTCCACAGCAACGGCAGCCAAACCCCTGTATGCAGACAAAGTGAAGCAGAACCTAAAGATGTTATACGCCGATGTAGCACGCAAACCTCGTAAACGGTATGAATGTCAAAAAACTTGTCTGTAGTGGACACCTCAGCCCATTACTTAAGAGAATTCAGGAGTCATATTGATTTATTAAATCTATTTTAGGCCGTCACCACCAACCAGTCGCCGCGCCCGCCAGATAGGTCCAAGGGGGCCCAACTCGAGGTCAAGATCCCTTTCGCGATCTCGATCTCGGTCGCGCTCGCGCTCCCGCTCCCGCTCGCGCTCGTGGCGCAAGTCCCGCTCGTCCCGCTCATCCCGCTCGCGCTCGCTCAGCTCGCGCAGCTCCAGCCCCTACACACGACGGACCCGCTCGAGGTCCAGGTCACGTAATCGTAGAAACAGATATTCTCGAAGCCCTGCAAAGTTTGTATTTCACACCTATTCGACACCTTCAATAGTTTGTTGCTGTTTAGGTTGAAACTAATTTAATTTGTATTTTCCAGTCAAGCTAGTGGCTATGCCAAGCGTAATAACTCCAGGTCGATGTCGTTTGAAAGGTAAGCTTGTTTTGAAGTTTGATTTAATTGAATGATGAGGTGAGTCAGATAAAGTGGAGAGGCCATTAGTCTTACAGTGGTATTTTGATGTTAAAAGATGTCGAGACTAAGTTCTGTGGGTGTTGTGTTACAGCAGTGATAAGAATGCGAGCAAGCCGGCTGTGCCGCGCTACTACGGACGGCGCAAGGAGGACCAGTCTTCGAGTGAACTGTCCATAGACTCTGACTCCAGCGAATCAGACGACGACTCGAAAAAGTAAGTTTTTTTCTTTTTTCTAAGCGACAGTTAGTACTAGACTTTTCAGCTATATTCAGGGAGGCTACTCTCTAAGCCTATTCTACGGAGTAGAATACGACCGCAACTAAGCCCGAAACTACGGACTTCGGGCTTAGAGAGTAGCTCTCTAGATCCAGAGGCAATTCTAAGAGGATATTAACGGCATAATCGTAACTATAAACCATTAAAGCGACTCAACTATACTGTAAGACACATTATCCATTATCATTAATGAAAAAAATTACAAAAAAACATCCGTTTAACATTCACACCATTTATTTCATTACATGATGTTAAATGATAAGTGCTGCAGGTGTTGTTCGCCCTATCACTTTTATTCGCGCGGATCGAACGCTTAGAAATCTGAAAGATACAGTTCAACTTATTTTTCAGATTTCTAAGCATTCTGAGATACTATTTCTCAAGTTGTTATAGACTTTACCGAAAAGGAATATGATTCTGGCCTTGATTTCGACCACTAGAGCGTAAAGATGATGTATCTGAGTGTGATCAGACCTAACAAACCCCACAAGAAAAATATATAAATACGATTTATCGTAGTGTCCGCTTAGACCTACCATAAGTTGTGACACACTTCCCAACTCTCCACTTTTATCCTGCCACAACTCTGAAACAAACAATTTTTCTCCATTCCAGAATGGCGGTGGGCAATAAATCCAATACAAACCAGAATCAGTTACGATTGTCTGGATCCAGCTCCAAAGTCAGTAAGAATCATTTGCTTTTATACATTTGTTCTGCTTTCATTTTAGCACCTTACGACATTACTGGCAGTAGTTTGTACAACAGCAGATTATTTCGCTTTTTACTATCTGTGATGCGAAACTTAATGACGTGACAGTATGTGAAGAAACCTGCTAAAACCCCGGTTGTATGTTTATTTGATCCCATGGCATTGTCTTGCTCAATTTCTTTGAGATGATTGTTGCTTGAAAATCAACCTATTGTTATTGTCTTACCCGCAGTGTCTAAATGTGCGTTAACATTCGACTTAGATGGATTGACTACTAGTTCTCATTTTTGTTGTGCAGAACTTTCTTCAATTTATTATTTTTCTATGTAAATTAATGTTGATCGTTTCTGTTCAATGTGTATTTCTATTATTTGTATAAAACCACACATTCCTAACCAACATACAAATGATTGAAATGGTTATGAATGGTATAAAACAAGTTTTGCCCTGTCTACAAATGTATGCGACTATGCACGAATAGTGGGCGCAAGATCGTCAACGATAGGTAAGCGCGCAAGACAAACACCCAATGAGTAGGACCGCTGAAAATATGGACAGTTTTTTGGGGTAAGATATCCCTCACAAGCTGGAGTTCAATATGCACTATATCACATCATTCTCAAATCGGCATGATACTACGTGTAGGTATTACAAACGAAAGGAGTGGAATGGTCCTGGAATACTTTTTACGAGAATCGTTCTCAGAAAAGAGTCGATTCTCCCATAATTGTGTATCAAATTAAAATGTTGATTTTTGTAGGGTGCTTCGCGTGAAACGCTGTCACTGAAGGAGAAACTCAAGAGGAAAATGCAGGCACAATTATCAAGGCAGCGTGAGTTTATATGAGCTAAGAATATAAGATCCATAAATAAATTGTTTATTGAATTTCTAGTAAATAATTTAAGAAACACATTTGTCACTTAGTAATACTTTATTAAACACTACTAAGACATATTAATAAAAACTATTGGCCTTTACCTATTCATAATATTAAGTTTACGTGTATATTGTATAGTTCGCGCAGACAAGCGGGCTGAGGCGGAGCGACAAGAGCGCGAGAGCCGACGTCAGGCGCGGCGCGACGAAGAGATGCGGGAACTAGCCATCAAACTGCGCCGCAAGTCTGTGTCACCTATACTTTGTACAAGCATGAACATTATCTTATACAAATTTTGCCTGCCCTGCTCCCAATTTATTTGGGGTTTTAATCGGCGGAAAATGTTTTCTTCTTAACTGTTACGTTATCGTTCACCTTTTCATTCATATTATCCATCACACAATCCATGCATCTTCTTTTGATCTCTCTTTCCCCCTCCATATAATTATCATATAAACAGTGTCTTATACAAAAAGAGTTTTACCAAACAGTTATGAAACGTAAAACACCTGCTTATATGAATTTAAGAATATATAATTATATCCTAGAAGAAACGTATCGCATCATAATATTGTATGGGCAAGATATTTGAGGTCATAATTCAGCCTTTTTGAATAAGTACTGGTATTTGCTACAGGCAGCGCGAAATGCGACACCAACAGAATAGACGATCGAGTGAAGACGACTCGGATAGGAGTCACAGTCGCTCATCTTCAAGGTATTCTAAAAGTTTTATTATGAATATTTAATTAAATCGCGCAAGATTATTCGTCACTGCGTTGGGTTGTAATATTTTTACTTTATAGTTTGATTTTAACTTTACAGAGAATCGTTATCGACCGACAAGAAAAGAGAGGACAAAAGCAAATCGCGAAGCGCAACGCCACCTCCGCCACGGATACCAGTATGGGAAGTCAACAGAGAGGCCACATCAACGTTACAGAGATCAAGACCATCTGAATATGGAGAAAACTCACACTATTCAGAGAGAAGGCGGTATCAAGAACCAGAGCCCAACGAAGACAGGAGACATGACGAAGAAAGACCTCCGTACTATTCAAATAGATACGATAAGTATCCAAATCGCGATCAAGGGCCCCCTCGGTATGACAACTATAATCGGTATGAAAGTCAGGGTAATGACGGCAGGTGGAAAGATGAAGGTTATGTTCCCGGGAGGAGGAGGCCCTACGGCCACAGGGGCGGCTACAGGGGACACGGCCACCGCCACGCTGACCACAGCAGCGGTCCGTCACAAGAATACGACAAAGACGCTGCCGACGCACATGCTAGGAGCAAAGTGAAACTTGTTGACTATTAGATAGGGTTCAAAATCTGTTAATGCCAAAATAGGTAAAATATGTCAATAGTAGTTAGATGTGTAGGACGTTTTATGTAGATTTTTACTTTAAACATATCGTAGAACCTAATTTCGAAGGAATTAGCATTGTGTTAATGGAGTTTTGTAACACCCAAATTAATTAGTCAAGTATTTGTGGCAAATATTTTTTGCAATAAGAATACATTTTTGTAGATGTTATTTATTACACTTTTTTTAAACAACTTATGAATTTCCTTTAACAACTACTTTTAATATTTTGTCATGCACTGTCCTCTTTACATGTGAAAACGTTGAAACATTATTTTACAATTTTAATTTAACACCTACCCTTGTGTAGCAGCTCTTTCTATTGTAAATTATTTTTAAAAGTAATAAAATGATGTATTGCACTACTAGGTTATTTTATTTAGATAAAATCCTTCACTCCTAGCTTGATACCGAGCACTTCACATTAGTATTTTAAAAGTTCATTATACTATTCGAATATGTGGCTAGGATAGGATATGCTAGTTTGGCTGTCGTCAGCACTGGGCTGTACGTAAGCTTATCCATATTATTAACAAAGTCACTCTACTCACGAGGCTTTGTTTTAGGCCGAAATGTTTTTTGGCAAATTATTTTTTGGTTAGACGAATATTAAACTGCTGATTAGTGTAGGCTTTTTATCGCTTGAACTGAGGAGTTGAGGAACACTGTTCGAGTTTTTCGAATGGTGTTTCTCAACTATATTTTGAATATAATTGAGTATTTTTAAACTTGAGCGAATGTAGGATGCCCTATGCAGGACGAAGCTGGGCACTGGCACGTATACCTAACGCGAGCTCTTGCCTGCTACACGCTCGCACTATAACACCCCGAAAACCGAAGTTTAGATCTATTCCAGTACAGGTAGACTGAATATCATGGAACGGTAATGCAATTAGTAACATGAATAAAATTAATGATTTACCGGTACGTACCTATATTTGCAAGCGAATTACTTTCCTAAATAGAAAATTAATAATTCTATTTACTCCATCTGTTAGATTTCCAAAAAATATTGGACGTGTTTTGCCATTTAAAAATCGATAAAAATTGGAAAAGATAAAGCACATCAAAGTTCAAGGGTGGGGTCTGGTGACGTCACATTTCAATAAAGTGTACTAACATGTGACGTCACGGGAGTTTTCAATGCACTGTATCTTCTTTTTAGGGTTCCGTACCTAAATGGTAAAAAGGAACCCTTATGGTGTGACTGTCCGTCTGTCACAGCTGGATATCTCAAGAACTTCTAATGCTATGAACTTGTTTGTTTAAATAAGTACTTACTACTACTATTACTCGGGCGAGTTAACTTGATACATGGCTCGAATGATGTTGCAAAAACTTTCGTTAGCATTTCAAATGCGTACGTACGTATGTATATTATTAAATGGAAAACACGAATCTGTGTTAGGTAGTATCTTGCATTTAAAACAAGTTTCAAGACCGAAATACAAGTTTGCCTAATACCTACCACAGATATAAAATTAATGCAATCACATTTAAACAACGAATCTCAAGTAGGTACCTATCAACTTTAAATTGAACGACGATCCTCTTTTTATTTTTAGGGTTCCGTACCAAAATGGTTAAAAGGAACCCTTATGGTGTGACTAAGTCGGTTCGTATGTCACAGCTGGATATCTCAAGAACTACTAATGCTATCAACTTTAAATTTTAAATAGTTTAACATGACGTTTGTTCAACTATTTTATAAATAAGAAAGAAGTAAAAATGCGTATAGGTACTTTTTTTTTGTAACAGCGACTGCAAGGGGTTCTTAAAAATTCAAAGAGGGGCTACTAGGGCATGTGTGGGGTATCATTATGAAAGAGCGCTATTTGTACATTCTCAGACTTTTGTTTATAGGGTTCCGTACCTCAAAAGGAAAAAACGGAACCCTTATAGGATTACTTTGTTGTCCGTCCGTCTGTATGTCAAGACCGTTTATCTCGCCCACCGAATTGAGAAACTCCTCCTTTTTTTGAAAGTCGGTTAAAACCCATATACTCAGGTCTATGGCCTCTTGCAGCTGTGAAAAAATCAAACTTCTAAGTTAACGTAAAAAAAGATACGGTCGTTTATGCCGCAAAAAAGGGTGTTTCCCATTGACCTAGAACTATGAAATTTGGCAAAGTACTACCGTCTTAAAACTATACATTTGTAATTAAATTTAAAAAAAAATAGTATAAAGTATAGTCATTTGTAGCTACAAATTTGTACGGAACTCTCGGTGGGCGAGTTTTTTTTTACTATTAATAGGCATAATTTTGACCACTATCTCACCTGATGGTAAGCGATGATGCGGTCGAAGATGGAGCACGTTTATTCACAAGTCTTAGATTCCCAGGTTGTAGCTATCTGGAAACACAGAGTCTGGCGGAGAATTCCACTCCTTAGCTGTACGCACTATGAATGTGTTCCTGAAAATACTTGTCCAATATAACTGACGGACTAATTAGATTTTCAGGAGAGTACCTACCTACCCAATTGAAAAACGAATTCCAGTACCTAATCAATAAAAGCACAGTAAGTAGGTACAACTAAACATTTTATTGACTTACAAAATAATACGATTTTCTGTTCACAAAGTAAACAAAATGATTTAGATCGGTGTTCAATAAATTATTTACTTAAGTCTATTAAAGTATCTGATATAAAAATAATACTATAGGTACCTAGGTACTTTGTCTTATAAATATGCACATAAAATAAAGAAAAATATATAAATTGGCTTAGATATACCCAACAAAAAACATGAACAAAATTTTTGAGTATTGTACTTGTGATTGAAGTACAATGTGATTAACTAAAAACATGGAAAAATAAGGCTAAAGCTGCCAATCACTTGTTTCCTTGCCAAGCCTGTCTTACCTATTGCGGTTTATCCGATTACCCTCTGTAGGTACTCGTACAAGATCCTATAAGGGTTCCGTTTTTCCATATGGAGGTTCGGAACCCTAGAAAATGTCCGCAGTAGGTAATCCGCCTCTGATGCCAAATAGAACAGCTGAAACCTAATCCAATCTAAGTAAGTAGGTACCCAACGGCTGCGGCGGCTTCACACACGTCCAAGAGGTCAGAGGACATCTTGTTTTACTCATCTGCAAATGTTAAGGTTTAAGCGAATAAGCAGTGAAGGTATCTGAGAGATCTTTTAAAGAGGCTTGTTTTTATTCCAGACGAATACCGTCACTGCAAGATCTATAACCCCACAGAACCGGGACGGGGTTTACCGATGCGTTGCCAACTTTAGAGGCAAAATTACTGTCTCCCCGCTTCACTGGCACTTCTGCCTTCCAAGCCTAAACAGCTATGCTGCTTCACGGCAAAAAGGCACATAAATGAAATCTCATGAAACGAATTCATAAAATATATCGAATGCGAACACTTCAGTCTATGACTCGATTAATCACTGAGTGTGTCTACGTCAATATCTTCATTGTCATCATTGGTGGAATCTGGATCTCGTCCCGGTAAGCCGGTGGTTCCCGCTATGCCGCCGCGCCCTTCTTTCGTGTGCCGCCACTTCATGCGGCGGTTTTGAAACCATACTTTGACCTGTAAACATAAACATGATTTAATACCGTACTAGAGCTGCCATGAAGATGAAAAGAGGAACGCTTTCGGGTACCTATAGTTACAGTCCCCATTTTGGACTCAGCAGCCGACGGCTATTGAGACTAGCTAATTTTGTAACTTGCAACTGTTCTGAGCTACCGAAACTTTCTACTTATAAAGTAAGAGCCGGCGACGATAGACCTTTGTTATTTTGAAAAGCTGAAAGTTTCAATTAAGATCAATCCCCGGCTATGAAATTTGAATCATGGTGGCTTTGGCTGGTAACAGTAACAGGTAGCAAAGGTATATCAAATTGTAAGTACCTCAAATTCCCATGTCAGACACCCTTCAATTAAGATTAATTGTAATTGTACCTACCTATAGGTAGGTAGGTACAATTCAGCTTTTATACTAAAACGTAGGTAACGTATAACGTAGGTAGGTACAATTCATTATGTTTCAGGGTGTCTGACAGAGACGCGCCACGGCGCGCGGCGTGTTCACCCTCCGCCTGACGCAGGTCTTCTATCTACGTTATCTACGCTTAAGCAGTTTAGAAAATAAATAGGTACTCAAAATGTTGAGCGACCATCGCATTGGCTCAGTAGGTATGTACCCATTGCCTTCATCCAATTTTATAAGCAACAGTGTTAATTAACTTTAACGGCAACTAAACAGTTTCACACCACGCCAGCGGCGACGACGTCGGCGCCACACCGCCCGTGGCGTGCGCTATTGGTTAGAAACCATTATCGGATACAGATGTTTTCGTACGACATCGACAGCTTGGCGCAACGGAGCGCTAGGGCCCCACACACATCGTATCTACACCTACCTCTATCTGATAACTAATTATTTCTGATATTTAACGAATAATATAAGGCACAATCTTTGCCTAACCCTTCAAGTAGATTTTGAGTTCACGTGATGTTATGTTATTTAATAAAGCCTAGGTACCTATCTCTCGAGTCAGGAGCGTGAGCTCCTGAGCTGGTAATTCAGTTATTCTCTAAAAGCAAACAATAAGTGAATAACCTTGCAACGTGTTAAAAATAAAAACGTTTTGAAATAATGTGTGATGGAAGGTTAATGGTTATTTGGAAGGTGGCGATCGGCCAGCGCAACGCAGTGTAACCCCTGCTACCCACAGTCACCAACTTGCCGCTTCCGTCGAGGATTCGAATCTGTTTGTTCAATTTCGCCATTTGCTTAGCAACCTTCGTCTTCAGAAAACCTTCGTCTTCAGAAAACCTTCGGCCTTTGCCGCAGATGGCCGAAGCCGAAGGTTTGGTCTGACACTAAGTATGAGAAGATACGTAGGTATGTAGCAAAGACAGCGGGGCATTTAATTATGTAAATCTATCTTCCATGAGACACTGAAAGCTTTTAATGAAAATGTCTTGGTATGAAATTCTTTTGATTGACTTTTTTTTTTCAAGTGGATAAAATCAGAATAACTACTAAACCTAACTATATACATATGAATATACAAAAACAAGATAAACTTGAGCGTCATTAACATTTTTATTATTAAACCTTTTTGCTTAACGCCTTTTTTTAGGATGGGAAATCAGCATGTCTCCTCTCGCTATGGGAGGAGCAAAAGAGAGTGTCAGATTTACTAACTGCAACCCATCCGTGTTCATCCTAATGCCCTTTGCGTCCCAGGGCCGCGGTGACTCTTTCGAACAAATTTCGCAACTTTTGCTTAATGCCTGCGAACGCGAAGTTAGTGACGAAGACTGGCTTTTTGATGTCAAAGTGACGGTGAGATACCATTAAATTAAAGTTTGTTTTTTTTCAATAATATTTTTAAATTTCAAAACGGCTTTTTTGACAATTTTTGAGAAAAACAGCCAGTATTTCTGAAGGTCGGCCAAGTGCGAGTCAAACACAAAACAAAACAAAATCAAACAACCAACCAACAACAACCAACAATCAACTATAACTTATGGTTCTTGAAATACAGCCCGCTGACAGACAGACGGACGGACAGACAGCGGAGGCTCAGTAATAGGGTTCCGTTGGTTACCCTTCGGGTACGGAACCCTAAAAAAGATTGATCCATCTTTTAAAAAAAAATCTTATTCGTTTCAATGCACAAAAACCAGCATATAATTAAATTATACCTATCTTCTATTAGACACTGAAAGCTTTTAAAAACTGAAAACTTAAAAATCTGGACGAAATCCTTTTGATTGACATTTTTAGTTAGGTAGGTACCTATGTTCAACCTTTTAGCTCAATGCCTGCGAGGTAAGTAAAAGCGACGAAGACTGGCCTTTTGGTGTCAAAGTGACGGTGAGATGCCATAAGTCTGTTTTTTTAACATTTTTAAATGGCTTACTTGTCAAAATTAGTAAAATTCTGCCAGTGTTTCTGATGGTAAATATTATTAAAAAAACCGGCCAAGTGCGAGTTGAACTCGTACACGAAGGGTTCCGTACCATAAACCTTAATTTTTATTATTTGTTGTTATAGCAGCAATAGATAAACACACTCGGTGAAAATTTCAGCTGTCTACCTATTACAGTTCTTGAGATACAGCTCGCTGACAGACGGACGGACGGACGGACAGACGGATGGACAGCGGAGGTTTAGTAATAGGGTTCCATTGGTTACCCTTCGGGTACGGAACCCTAATAAAAAAAGTTGATCTATCTTTTAAAAAAACATCTTATTTGTTTCAATGCACTAAGACCTAGCGTGATCGCCTTTTATTTTAGACAATTTACTAAATGGTCTGATTCGAAACCATTGTTGAATGACGAAACTTAGCCTTTATATAAATTCAAGTTCTTCAAACTTACAGACAGTTGTGTTGCTGGGGAGTATGTTGCGCCACTTCTTCCTAGCTAAACACTAGGAAGTGGTGACGGGCTGGGCGATTTGGGGGACTGTGTTCATGTAAATTTTGACGTTCAAAAAGTGTTGATTATCAGCCTAGTTCGAATAAATGTCTTTTGATTTTGCATAAATCAAGTAAAAAATTTGATTAAGTTTTTTGATTTTGCATTCCAAAACCGAATAAAATAATTTAAATATATAATTTTAAATTAGCTTCAAGTTTAGCTGAGTTTTTTTTCGTTTATTTTAGAAATTATATGGGTGTTTTTACGTGATTTAATAATAATAATTCATTTAATTCGGAATAATCCATATACACAACACAACATTAAAATACAACTCAATTATTAAAATTTGACATTTTAATTATTGAGTTGTATTTTAATGTTGCTTTAATCAATTAAAGTTAAAATTAAACTAGACCTCATTAGACTTGAGACCTCGATGTCCTCGATCTCGTCCAATGGAAAGCGATGGATAAAGTATATAATGGAACGAGTGTACCCAGTAGATCCCCGTTTACTCTGAGTTTGAAGCTTTGATTGAACATAGCCGCTAATAGAGCCACATTATACATAGTTCCACACTTTGGCTCTAGGAAGGCTGTGTGCTTAATACATAAATAAATTAAAAGCCCATTGCAATTCCGTTAATTTTAAGGACGTGCCTCGCAAAAAAACTATCCTATCTCCTATACCCGCGAAACGAAAATACCAGCAGTGCTGTTTAAAAACAATGGATAGTTACCGGTGCTGGGCAAGAGGTCGATGTCTTAGACGCGGAAAAGGGTTTTAAAGTGGATACCTACTGAAGACCTGTCTCTATGAGAACTTTGTATCTAAGTAAAACTTACAATACCTGAGCATCAGTAAGTCCTAACGTTGCCGCCAACTGCCGCCTGTCAGGCTTCGTGATATACTTTTGAATCTGGAACCGTCGCTCGAGCCCCTTTCGCTGGAGGTTGCTGAAGACTGCTCGGGACCACGAGCGTTTCCTCTTGCCACTCGATGTGACGTCACACCGCGGGGCGGAAGACTGTTGTGGCGGTGATGATGACGGGAGGGGGAGCCGGTATACTGGAAATAAAGGAAAATGTTTGAATGTCCCAAAAATCTAATAATTTACAGTTTTAAATTATGGAGCACGTTTGCTTAGAAGCAACCTATTCACTCTTGTCTTACAGACACCCAGGTTGTAACTATCTGGAAACACAGACTATGGCAGGGAATTCCACTCCTTAGCCGTACGCACTATGAATGTGTTCCCAAATCGTTTAGTGCGTGTGGGTGGGATGTCCACCATGTACCGGTGGGCGGTGGCGCATCGCCGTTCGTCTTGTGGTCCCATGATGGAACGGGCTTGGCGGAAATAAATCATGCAATTCCGTCACACACTCCCTAAAATGCAACCGATAGAAAACCGACAGGCCAGCAACTCGGCGTCGATGCTCAAGACTCTGAGCTTCAACTCGACGAGCCTGTCATTACCGATGATCCTCTTGGCTCGTTTCACAATTGACTCAAGGGTATCAAGCTGGTATCTGGCAGATCCGTCCCAAAGATGAGAGCAGTACTCCATACACGATCGAACTTGCGCTTGATAGAGTTTGAGCAGCTGTTCCAGCATGAAGTACCGTCTCACGCTTGCTAGGACCCCCAACTTTCTGGCAGTCACTTGAGCCTTTGCCTCTATGAAAGGGCCAAAATTGAGGGTAGATGTTAACATAACATCAAGAAGCTCAAGCATTGAACTTGACCAGATGTCGCAATCTGCTGCCGCTGCCTTACAATGGTCTCATATGCAACAACATCTTCCTGTCCTGGTCCGGTCCCATAATAAAGGGAGTCCGCAAAGGTCAAAGAAATAATGATTGACCTAACTCTCCCTCTTCGTCTTTTATTCTTTTTCATATGCGTACTTTGGAGAGTATGCGGTACAGAGAGTAAAGTCCCGCACACCATTGTAAAGGGAGGATCCTCCGACCTGACAGTTGTTGTACCTGGCGGGCTACTGCCCGATAGTTGATATTTGGGCTGATGTATATGTTCAAATCGCTCGGTAAACTCTGCTTGCGCGATGCAGGATTTCAACGTACAACCGCTTATAACACTACGAAAATTCGTCCACGTCGCTGTCAATGGGAAAAGCGCCCAAAAGACTAGGATTCTTTGGACGAAAATAGGGTAATAAGCCCTATGTCATATTTCCAGAGACAGTAGGATGAACGGCTCTGCAGATTGGTATACGGAAATCTTATCAGAGCCTGTTGTGTATTGAGGGTTGTACGTTGTTTTATAGAAAATAGTTTAATAGAATTTCGTTTCACATAAAATTTTACTCGTATTATCATTTCATAGAATGCTCAATACGCAGAATACTCACTTTGAATAAATTTAAATCATCGATTTTTGTTACAAATAAAATTTAAAGTTTCGATTTTCATATCACAGAATAACAAATCAAATATTCTTTATCCTCATATTGTTTGGTTCATATAAAACTTATTACCAAGTAAAACTTTTTATCGAGATAGTTTCTAAACTAAACGCTTCAATCCCCCCTTTGTCAATGTGCATACCCTACAACACCGCGTTCACAAAAAAAATGCGGGTAAATTCTAGTCAAGCCAAAACTTTTCATTCGGGCCCAGTCGACAGAGCCCCACGAAGCGATGGTGGCGGGAAATGGCGATGGGGATAAAAGACAAAACTATGCAAACATAAAAACAAGCATACACCATGCAGCAAGCATGCAGCATGCAAGCACGCATGCAGCAAACATGCAGCATGCAAGCAAGCATGCAGCAAGCATACAGCATGCAAGCAAGCATGCAGCATGTATACAGCATGCAAGCAAGCATGCAACATGCAGCATACGAGCAAGCATGCAACATGCAGCAGGCATGGCGACCTGTCGCGGTCGGCCCTGTTTCAAGCCATGGTCCGGAGCGAGGAGACTTGGGAAGCGGTCACCTCCTTCTGCGAAGCAGTAATGCTAGCGAAAGAGGAAGCCGAACGCGTGAGAGAGAGGGAAACCTCACGCCCGAGCCGCCGCAACAGAAGAAGACGCCCCGGGCGTCGGGAGTCGCAGGGCGATTCTCGGCCACCGTAGGCGCGGGCCTGCGGACGGCGAGCATTGGGTGGCTCGCCGTCTGATCAGAACCAGGCCCAGGTCGACGGTGCGCTGTGTTCCATGCGCGCCTCAAAGAGCTGTCAGCATTAAAGACGGGGCCCGCTATGGCCAATGCCTGCCGGGGTTGCGGGATTTATTCGAAAGAGTCAAAGCGGCCCTGGAACGCAAAGGGCATTAAGAGGAACACGGATTCGATTTAGTCAGTGTGAGTCTGACACTCCCTTCTGCTTCACCCAGAGCGGGAGGAGACATTTGATGATTTCCCATCCTTAAAAAAAAGCAGGCATGGTTTCTGTCACGGCTCTGGCGCTGCGGGGCTTCGGCAATCCCACGCGAACTTATCGTCGCAAATGGTTTTAACGCCCCCCGCTGCGGCTGAGGCTCGATGAAACATATTTCACAGAAACACAATTCAATGAATTTCTATTCACATTTTCTTATTTAACAAACTTATCAAACAGTAGAATTATTTTTTAACGAATATTGTTTGTTCGGTATATTTTTCCATGGTATTGTATTTCAATGAAAATGTTATCAATATTATTTATTATATTCCGAATTTACAATGGTATACTTTGAAGATGGAAGAATTTCAACTGGAATAATTTTACTAGGCCATTTTATAAATTAGCATTTTTAACCCTACTTTAAAATTAAAACACGTCTCAAAAAGTCAATATTTTGTGCTACAAAACTTAGTGACAGAAACGAATCGCTGTAAAACCGACTCCACGTAGTCTTGTCTGCCCTACCCCTGGAGTGTAATTTAAACCCGCGAAGGCGCGGAGGGGCGAGGCGGCCCGCGAGCTGAGGACCAGGTGTTACCACCGCAGCTTGGGCTTGCTGTTCGGCTTGAAGTTTTCAGCCGAGTCGAGTTTATAATTTCTAGAAGTCATTCTGAAAAATTGTGGACTGACATAAAATGGCACGATCAGAGCACAAGTCTACAATTTATTTATTTTGGTGTGATAGTTAAATCGAAAACTTGGCCCGTCATCGGTCTTTGTTGGTGTGAGTTCACATGTACGCCATAGAGTTAGGAATTGAATAAAGTCGATCGTTTTCAATTTCGCGAAATAAAAAAGACCCATAGCAAAAAGTTGGGATGTTTCGTTCGTTTAGTATATTCTTATTTTGTATGATGTTCTTTTGATCTAATTATCATCTTGTATAATTGACATTTGCGACCGCGCCATCTCGGGAACCTAGGGCCCCTGACACGGATAGGTTAGATTCGAATGGGATTGCGGGAGCTAGAGTGAGCGAGCGAAAGTAGCGAACTTAGCTCCCGTGATCTAATTACAACATCAGAAATGGGGTCTCCGATCGAGGGGGGGCAGGGGCCCGCACCGGGTGCCACCCGTTTAGGGGTGACACTCAACCACTCGTTGACTGGTTTTTGTCACTATCACCACCCCTAAACGTTTGATGCAATGAAACCTGTTGGAAGTATGTTCCAATAATTTTGGAGCGCGCTTCGCTCGCCCTTGCATTTTACACTCTTTAACTTCCTAAGCTTTTCTCTGTAAATCAAACAAAAAACTTCAATTTCAGTATGAATGATCAAAATACTCACACAATAAAACTCTTCCGAAATGAGGTGCAAAAAATTATTTAGTGCTTCAGGTTTTCTGCATTTAGGGGTGACACTCGTTCGTTGACTTACTCTTTGTTACGGTCGGGTGTCACCCCTACCGGGCGACGTAATGAAACCCGTCCGTGGTGGGGTGTAAAAAATTTCGAGCTCGCTTCGCTCGCTCTTACATTTTGCACTCTCTTTTTTCTCGAGCGTTTCTGTGTAACTCAACAAAATGACTATGTTTATGTATGAAATGATCAAAAGAAAATAAAACCTTTCCAAGTTGGGGTGCATGAATGTTCAAGCTCGCTTCGCTCGCTCTTGTGTTCTCCCTCTCTCAGTCAATGAGCTTTCTTGCATCAGTCCATAAAATAACTTATATTTAAGTATGAAATGAAAAGTAAAAATAAAACTTTTCCGGGGTCCATAAATTTTCGAGTTCGCTTCGCTCGCTCTTGTGTTCATCGTCATCATATCAGCCGAAAGACATCCACTGCTGGACATAGGCTCTTGTGTTCTGCACTCTCTAATTAATGAGTTTTCTTGTATCAGTCCATAAAGTAACTTCTTTTAAAGTGTGAATGATCGAATAAAAACAAAACCTATCCGAGGTAGGATGAAAAATGTTTGAGCTCGCTTCGCTCGCTCTTGTGTTCTGCCCTCTCTCAGTTACTTTTATTTAAGTATGAATGATCAAAAGAAAATGAAGAGGGATGCAAAAATTTTTGAGCTCGCTTCGCTCGCTCTTGTGTTCTGCCCCCTTAGTTCTTGAGCTTACTTGCGCTACTCAACAAAATTGAGTTTAGATAATGATGAAAACAAAATCAAAATAATTTATTTATTTATTTAAACTTTATGTACATTAGTGGTACATAGGCGGACTTAATGCAACAAGGCATTCTCTAACAGTCAACCTTTGGGTTAAAAAGACTACACTGTGGTAGGTGTACAACAAAAAAATAAAAATAAATGGAATCACACTAATGTTCGAGATTTTGTTTGTAAGCATGATGTAAGAACACTGCTGAAAATAAAAACCTACAGTGCAAATGGCACACCTCCCCCTCTAATATTAAAAAAAAAAAAATAATAAAAGGATAATAAATATTACAAATGCCGATATCATAGATTTTATGCCGACCAAAAACATTGATTCTCGTATTTTCATTCAGAACGCATGCGTACCTATCTGACAGTTTATAGATCTTTAGATATTATTTTTGGAAAAGAAAACTAATAGGTACGCGTACGGTACGCTGGAATGCAGGAGTGTCAAAATAAAAGAGCGCTATGCAATCCCGCCGGCAATCTTAAAGAGCTAGTCTATTCTGTAAGTAACCATTTCGATATCGAACTTCACCTGAGAGACAAAGCTCACAAAGTGAACTTTATTACACACAACATAAAGGTCTTATGTTTATACTCACTTCGGAGAGACTCGAAAATGTTGTTACAGAATAGCACTACAGTAGGTAATAAAAATATTTGCAACCTCACAATCTCGAACTGCTAGGTACTATTAGTGAGTAATTCCAAGGATTTTTATAATCTTGCATCTTACGGGGGACCATACGTCATAGCTCAACCTATTATGGTATTAGTGACAGTACCTACCGACATAATATGTAACATACTGCAAACATTTAAAATCGTCGCAGAGTTAAAAATACCCACGGTTGCTGGTCGCTTCCAGAATAGCAATGACTGCTTCTGCCTAAACTATTACCAATAATTATTAAAGAGACTACTAAAACAGAACATCATTCACCTTTAAACATCTATGAGAGAAAAAAAAAAGAAAATACGTCCAAACAAAAGCACAGAAAAGGTTTTCAGGACAAACAATCGTAGAAACAATCATATTTGAAATAAATAACTTAACACTTTATGAAAACTAGCTTTTGTTAGATTTAGCTCGCCAGACGTTGAAAATTATAAAACTTTTTCAAATGTGCTGTGCAATGAAAGAGCTTATTGTGAGAGTCTTGAATATATTTTTTTCATAATTTTAAAGTAAAGACACAATATCAAAATGAAAATATATTTACTTAAAAAAAACCCGTCCGCAAAACGATTAAAACAGTTTCAAAACAATCACATTTCAAGTACACGTCTATTTTAAATCAATCACAGATTTGATGCCATCAACTGCATTAGACTGCTTGTAAAGTGTTTTTAGGGTTCCGTACCCAAAGGGTTACCAACGGAACCCTATTACTAAGCCTCCGCTGTCTGTCAGCGGGTTGTATCTCAAGAACCGATAGCGATAATAAACAAGTTGCTCAAGAATTTGTAAATTTCTTTACATCCCTATTAAAACTACTGAAGCCTTAAATTCCTCGCCTTCACTTGCTTTTATTTATTACAGGCGTTACAACGTTTCAGCCAGCCCGACTGAATTTCATTTTAAACATATAAACCCCATAGTAGTAATAAAAGCTTTTAAACAAATCAAAATGAAATTGACCGAAGATCTATGGGGATTGTCTATCAAAGTTTGTACCTCAATCATCGAGACTGTAGAGCCGTACTTAGCTGTAATATTTAATTTGTGTGTGGATCAAGGAGTCTTTCCGGACCTAATGAAATTCAGTAAGGTGATACCACTTTTTAAATCTGGGGATAGTAAAGACACAAATAATTATAGACCAGTATCTGTGTTGCCAGTGTTTAGTAAGGTATTTGAAAAAGTGATGCTAAATCAAATGCTTAATCATTTTAACACAAATAAGATCTTTCATGATAAACAGTATGGTTTCATCAAAGGACGTTGTACAACTGACGCTGGTGTTACCTTACTAAAGCACATCTTTAATGCGTGGGAGGACGCACAGGATGCCATAGGTGTCTTTTGTGATCTCTCGAAGGCGTTTGATTGCGTTGATCACGAAACATTACTCCTGAAGCTCGGGCATTACGGACTGGTCAAAACAGCGTTACACTTGGTCAAATCTTATTTGAATGATAGAAGGCAATTAGTTCAAATAAACGGTGTCAATTCGTCGGGATTAAACGTGATAATGTGCGCTCCCCAGGGCTCGATTTTGGGTCCTTTCTTGTTTTTGGTATATATCAATGATTTACCCTATTTATTGCAACAAAAACTTGATATGGTGCCGACGATGCCTCCTTAACTTTTAAGATAAATAGACAGACGGACCATGTTGATATCATAAATAATGCCCTAATGCAAGTCCAAAATTGGTTCACGGCGAATAATTTGGTTTTGAATGAAAAGCAAACGAAATGTATAAGATTTGCTTTACCCAATGTCAAAAGCAGTGATTGTGACATAGTATTGAACAGGGAAAAACTAGAATTTGTCGATAAAACGGTTTTCCTGGGAATTACGCTTGACCCAAGGCTACAATGGGGCCCTCATATAACATCTTTTTCTGGACGGCTAAGTTCAGCAGCTTATGCTGTTAGGAAAATCCGCCAATTAACGGATGTCGATACCGCGAGACTGGTCACTTTCACAGTATCATGTCTTACGGTATTTTACTATGGGGACGGGCTGCAGACATTGGGTCTATTTTTATTCTGCAGAAAAGAGCCATCAAAGCGATCATCGTTCTCACATGTTTGTATAATTTCAACTTGATGTAAACATAACTTTGTAACAATTTATTATTTTTAAAAGAGTGTCCGTGGAGTTTCTTGCACGTTCTTCTCCATAGAGATCTACGCTTTGGAACGTGAAAATAGCTTCATCTTTTTGGACTGACCGACCTTGACAATTCAAAAGTGCCTGTAAATGGTTTATTTGAAATATACGATTTGATTTGATTGATTTGATTTGAACCGTCGCAGACAGTTGATATGTTGACAGTGTGTATTTCTATTGCCGCTATAACAAAAAATAATATTAAATAAATTAAATAAAAATGAAAGCCCCCCTTAATTTTTAATTTCCCATTCAAGAAACGTGGTAGTTTTTGGTTTTATGGTACGAAAACCGGTGTGAGAGTCCGACTCGCACTTGGCCGGTTTTTTTATTTTGATTTTGTTTCTTTAGGTACTGTTCAAGTTTTATTCGGAACCGCGCGAGTACGACTCGCATTTGGCCGGTCTGGTATTTCATTAGTTAAATATCTATATATCCCGTACGCTTTAACTTGCTTGACACCTGGCTCGTCGCTCGACACATTTCGAATGACTTTTTGAGGTTTTAATTAGAGTTGAACGATTCGATTTCGTTGAAAACAATATATACACGTTGGCATCACTGTTATCGTTGCGTTTATATTATTTACATCGAAATCGAATTGTTAAGTTAATGCGTACTGGTAGTAGGTATTTATCAGGGGGCACGGCACTGCCCCCGCCAAGTCGAACAAAAAAGCGGCATGGCCGTACCATCCTTTTCTCGAAGCAGTTCAGGCCATTTTTGACCCTCTATAACTTCGTTGTGGATAAAGTAACCAAACAGGCCTTGTTTAAACACGGTATATTTCAAATTTCATTCAATTTGAACCAGTAGTTTAAGAAATATAACTAGTCAAAGTTTCTTAATTCTGTCACTCACTGACTTACTAACTGACAGATCATCAAAACTCTAAGGCACTTCTAGCAGACGTAGAAGCAAATTTAGAATAAAATTAGTGGTTAGTGTATAAATGAAGGAAAAATTAAATATTTTGCAATTTCGGTCCAGTTTTCTAGATACACCAACTGCATAAATAACTTTGAAAACCCATATAAATATATAAAATTACAAAGTTACATTTGCAGTGAATGAATCAGTGTATTCCCATTATTACATTATACATATACAGGATGTACAATATAAAAATGGAAGTACCTAGATATAAATTTGTTCAAAGGCAACTTGTAAAATGGACAATGGAATGTAAAAGCAAGAATGGGAGATGTCTTATGAAGTTGTACCAAAATCCCGTAAAGTGTTAAGTAGATTTAATTGCCCGAAATGGCCATGAAAGAAAGAACACTAATTATAACCGCAGCCGGCGGAGGTGGCTTGCTCGCGCCGCGGCTTTCACGCTTCCCGTCCGTCACAGAAAGGCGGCCACTTTCTTCCAGGCAACCTTTAGGTTTTACTACGATAACGCAGATATACACACAAACCACGTTTTATTTAATTTACGACGCAAATTTAAATAATCTTCATATAAATCTAATTCTATAGAAAAATAATGGGTTAGTTAATTTATTAATTACAAAAAAAACTTTGAGTGCGGCGGTGAGTGCCGTACAATTTTCAAGTTAATCCTTTGTTACGCTTGATGTTGTAATTAATTTTCAGTGTTTTTAGTAATGTGAGATAACTAATTTTACATGAGAATTAACCTTAACTGACGTTTGATGAGTGCAGCCCTAAATATTACTAACTAAAATAAAAATAAAAATAAAATATATTTAAAACTAGCTTTTGCCCACGACTTCGTTTTCCGTTCCCGTAGGAATTTCCCATTCCCGTATAGCCTATAGCCTTCCTCGACAAATGGGCTATCTGACACTGAAAGAATTTTTCAAATCGGACCAGCAGATCCTGAGATTAGCGCGTTCAAGCAAACAAACAAACAAACTCTTCAGCTTTATATATTAGTACTAGCTGACCCGCGCAACTTCGTCTGCGTCACAATTTTCATTACTGCTCCGCTCCGATTGGTCTAAGCGTGATGATATATAGCCTATAGCCTTCCTCGATAAATGGGCTATCCAACACTGAAAGAATTTTTCAAATCGGACCAGTAGTTCCTGAGATTAGCGCGTTCAAGCAAACAAACAAACAAACAAACAAACTCTTCAGCTTTATATATTAGTATAGATAAAGAACACGACGCGGCCGATCTCGTCTCGTATGATGATACGAGACTGATATTTCAAAAAATATGCGGCCGGAAAAATCTGCAATTATTCTATGTGAAGATTACAGGAAAAAAAAAACAATATCTCTAAATAGCACAATTTTTCAAAAATCATCAACTAAAATTACATTCGTTTCACTAGCGGCCAAGAGATGGCGCTGATGTAAGACTGCAATATACACCGCCATGTTAAAATAATCTGACGAATACAGGCGTCGCTGATGAAAATTTAAAACATTTCACTTTTTATATGATGGTACGGAACCCTCGGTGCGCGAGTCCGACTCGCTCTTGACCGGTTTTTTTTTAATTTTACCTACGCATAAATCTACGGAAACTGGCCTTATCATCTCAAAGTGATTGTAAGATGCCATTAAAGTTTTCTTCCATCATTTTTAAATGAGTAAATGGCTACATTGTCATTTTTATTACAAGTATAACAGCCAGTTTTTTTTTTATGGTAATGCAATATTCAACCTTTTTTGTAAAAGATTATGTTTAGCGGATATATGTCATACAATTCTAAATTTTTTAAATTTCCGAATAATGTCAAAAATAAACGCATCGGGGACAGACGGACAGACGACGGACGGACAGCGTAGGCTTAGCGTAGCCCTATTAGGGTTGAATCTTAATACAAACTAAGTACCTTAGTATTATCGTGGTATTATAAAACAAAACTTCAATCGCGTTGCTATCAATCAGACAAAATCATTCTTGATAGGTACCTGCTTAAATAGGTTAATTATATTGATCAATTAGGGCATACATTTTCAATTTTTACTTACGCGGTGCATGGTCCGGAGAGGGGAACACCCAAATACTCCGAAATATTTTATTCCGAATTTCGATATTTCCGATTTTCAGAAGTCCGAATTTCATAATACCTAAGAATTATAATATCTATTATTATAAATCACGAAACTTATTTGACCGAAAGTCATAAATGCGATTTGTTTGTTTTCCGATTTTCATACGTCCGAAGAATCAAATGCTCGATGGGTTTTCGGTCCGAAAAACGACATTCCGATTTTCAATACTTCGAATAAACACTAAAATTAAGATTTTCATTTAGATTCAATCAGTATAATATTCAGTTAGTATATTTTAACTATTTTCGAAATAACTACGGTCAAAAGAACTACTGTTTATTATACCTTACGAATTTTTTTATTTTTTTTATTTTGAACCTTAAATTAAAATATTGTCTTAAACAGTCAATAAGTTTTGCTACAAAAGTAAGTGACAGAAACGAATCGCTGTAAAACCGACTTCACGTAGTCTTGTCTGCCCTACTCTTAGAGTGTAATTTAAGCCCGCGTAGGCGCGGGCGTGAGTGTTAAAACCATCTGCGACGATGAGTTCGCGGAGGACCGCCGGAGCCCCGCAGCGCCGAAGCCGTGACAGAAACTATGCCTGCTGCATGTTGCATGCTCGCTTGCATACTGTATGCTTGCTTGCATAATGCATGCTTGCTGCATGTTTGCTTGCATAATGCATGCTTGCTGCATGCTTGCTGCATGCTTGCTGCATGCTTGCTTGCTTGCATGCTTGCCTGCGTGCCTGCTTGCATGCATGCTTGCTTGCTTGCATGATGCATGCTTGCTTGCATGCTGCGTGCTTGCTTGCTTGCATGCTTGCTTGCATGCAGCTTACATCTTTCATTAGTTTTTTAATTCTACCTCCTCATACTAAACATAATAATATACTTTGGTCTGACGAGCAATTGTTTATTTGTCTTGCTATTCAGTTTAACAAGGCATCTTTTTTTTCGGAATTCTGATTAATAGGTATTTTAATAATCGGAATTCGTGTTTTAGATGTTTCGTTTTATCATTAAGTCGGACTTTTTGCTATTCGACCTATTGAAACTCGGTATTTTAAGAATAGTAATTATAAACATTAGGAATATTGATATCAATATTATAAAAAAAGGATGAATGATAAATCGGAGTTGTTATATTAGGAATTTTGAACCATTCGGAATTATGAAAATCGGTATTTTAAAATTCTTATTTGTGACTGTCGGAATAAAGTTTTTCGTAATGTAGTGTACCCTCTGGAGAGACTTTGCTAAGCTTTGGAAGTTTAAAACGTTAGAATATCTTATAGATATAATATAATAAATAGTTAACATACTTGTATTGTTATTATTTTAATATTTACTACACTCATGTGAAAATAAAGCGCTTTCACAGAACAAAAGACATAAACGAGATGTCGTGTTTTACAAAAAATAAGTCAACATTTTATTTAAAGTGTTAGGTGTTGTCGGACCACAGAAGAAATTATTATTGGACCTGAGTTTTTTTCTAATCAGAATAGTGCCTATAGAATAGGAAGGCATATTTATTTCAAGTAAAAAAAAAACATAAGTTCTACTACGAAAGAAATCTGAGTATTTCCTGTTTGATGTTTGATTCAGTACCTAAGTAAAACCTAAAATAAAGTAGGTATACATATTAACAGATTGCGCCAATTATTTCGGCTTGGAATGATCCGTTTTCCGGCGAAGCGCTTCGACATCCGTTACTATTATTTTGGGACTCACCACCTGTTTTGTTTCATCATCATCATATCATATCAACCGAAAGACGTCTGCTGCTAGACATAGGCCTCCCCCAAAGTGTTGCCACAACAACCGAAACTGTGCGTCTCGCATCCATCGGCTACCCGCGACCCTCACCAGCTTGTGAGAGAGGCCTTCCAACATTGCGTCTTCCGGTACGCGGTCGCCACTACAGAATTTTTCGGCCCCATCAACCAACTGTTCCTGTTTTATTTACTTTGTTTATATTTAACTCTGTTTAATTTTCAGTACCTACCTACATTATTTTTAACCCCATCCAAATTACTAGGTACACTATATTTTATACTTTGGCCATTTGTACGGATTTAAAAACATTATATTTCCGTATTTATTCTTCATTCTTATTTGTTTGATTTATTTATTTATTCTGCTTCATCTTAGTATAATCTAAAGAGACTTTTATTTAATAAACAATTGTAATAAATAAATAAAGAACTGTTAACAATAAATTATTTACCCACTGTAATATTCGTTTTACATAAAAATATTATCTAATTTTTCTATACCTACACAAACAGACAACAAGGATCGAACTCCTTACTTATATGGCGCTTCATAGCGAGAATTAATCAGAAATTGACTTTCAAAAACAGGAAAAAAAAGAAATTAAAATTTAAACAACTTGTACAAAGAGTATTACAAACTCTTTGTACAAGTTGTTTAAATTGTTCAATTTTAAATTTTTGGTCCGTAAGTGAACCCAACATTAAAACTTGTTCTAGTATGCACACGATTTACCAAATCAAATATATGTATAAAAATACAAAAAGTGGTGACTATGCCCGTAGAAACCCTTGTTTATTTATTAAAAAAGAATTCTGAGGAACTCAAACGATGATCTTAAAGCTTATTGACCATGTGTGCTGAGTTTCAGTAGACATTAGAAGTGAATCCAATATTAACAAACGGCATGAAAACGTTTAATGCAAACAGGAAGATATTCAAGTTTAAAATGAAAACTTACCAGTAGTAGGCCTTAGTGCTGGATGTAAATGTGTGTATGGGAGAGGCAGCGGCAGCTGCAGCAGAGGCGGCTCGTCCCTGCAGCAGCGGTACAGCGCCGCCACGCAGCCGGCGCACGGCGGCTCCTGGCTCCGAGCCACCTCCGTCACACCTGCACTCGTCCGATGACTGTCGTTGTTCCCCAAAATACTGTCCACACTAAACTTCAATTTACTCACAGAATTAACATCACCATTCAACGAAGTCATTGTCACTTAATTTCACAAACGACCAACAGGAAGACCTTCTGTTATGAAAGCAACTGAAAAACTGACAAGCGTCGCGCCTCTGTTATCGGCGCGGGCGCAGGCCGGGGGCGTGGCAGTTCTAATGAAGCGTTATGATTGGTCGCCGGCTATTGGGCGTCGCTGCCACGTTATGGAGTGAGCCAGCATTGACTGATCGTGATGGTACCAACAACTGCACTTGTTTACAATAAAGTGCTTCTTTAATGTGTTTTATATGACTTTGCACTTTAGATTAAATTTTATTGCTAAGAAACTTGCGTCATTCGTCAGCTTATATGGATATTCTTAAAATTTGATTAGGTATAAAATTAAATTAAAATGATGTACTACCCACAGAATTGATCAAGTATAGCTAAGTAATATCTAAGAATATAAAAAATAAATAAACATGTTTATTTCATCAACTTATGTAAGTAACATTACAAAATTTGGAACTACCTTTTAAGCAAAAAAGAGTGCTTGTAGTAGGTAGTTCCGCTCCTCTAGTTTAGAGTATCGGTACATAAATTTTAAAACTAGTGACAATTTTAAACTAAGTAGAATTGGTCCTCTGGTCTTCTTTTGTGTCCAACGTTAGTCTGCAATTGGTAAAATGATTATAAGAACTCAAAATAGAGACCTTGCCTGGGAAAACTACAAATCGCATCGTGATTGACCGTGTAGGTACGTGATAGAGCTCAACCAAAAATCTAAATAAAATATGTTTTCCTTTACATTTTACTCATTTGGTGTCGACTATACTTTTCTATGGTTTTCTCCTATTTTTATTAGGTTACGTTTAGACAAGCAGGCAACTAGTATGAAAGTTTATTTAATTTATTAGGGACAAAAAAATGTTGTAAAATGTTGTACCTATTCCATTGCGGGGCAAGATCGAGCGATACATCGTATTATACTTACGCAGCCCGCAATGTAATTTCACTTATATGCGAGCTGGTTTGCAGGTAGCAATACCTGTTCAAATCTTTTATTTTGTTGTCTATGGAAGACCATAAGAGTTGGTTTTGTCCTTGGTCAGATTGAAGTCATCCAATTAGGAGAAGCTTTGTCTCTGAAGCAGACAATCTTACAGCAAGCAAAAAAGTAATTATAAGTAAAAAATCCAGGTACAAAACTCACCCTGGCTACCATTCTCATACTTCAGTTCCATAGGTCAGGAGGATAATTTTTCCAAGCGGGAAAAATTATCCTCTTGACCTATTGTGATTTATGTTTTTCTATGTAGGCGTAGGTTCAAAGTTTGCATAAAAAATTATACGTCATCATCACTTAAAATCTCAATCAATACTTAATTTTAACTGTAACGCTTCTAGAAGCATAAGCACAATGATTTGCATTCGCAATTTTACTCTTTATAATTTACTTTGTTTGACATGCACAGAATACATAGATGACAGATTGTGATGGCTATTTATTATACTCTGTATTTATATTATAGACTAGCTCTTGCACGCGACTTCGCACGCGCATAGATATCCCGTCTTTCCCGTTCGCGTAGGAATTTCGTAAATCCTCTCTTAGTACTCCCCTACACTCCCCAATGAACCAACATGCCAAATTTCAGCTTTCTACGACCAGCGGTTTCGGCTGTGCGTTGTCTGTCAGTCACTTACTCAGTGATGGAAGAATTGTATAAATTAGGACTAGCTTTTATCCGCGACTTCGTACGCGCATTTCTCTGGTTTTTGCCCGTTCCCGTAGGAATTTCGGGAAATCCTCTTAGTGCCCCTACGGAGTGTAGGAAGCTAGATGCCAAGTTTTAGCTTTCTACGACCAGTAGTTTCGGCTGTGCGTTGTCTGTCAGTCACTCAGTCACTCAATCAGTCAGTAACGGCAGAATTTAAATATATAGATTGATAAACTGTCATTACCTAATCTCATGAATTAATCATAAACAAGCAATCCTTCTTCTAATCGTGTGGGCAGTAAGGTCTAACGACCCTACACACCCTAGTGTCAGAGTTTCTAAACCGCCTCAAGGACCTCTGACGTGGTTTATTTAACGATCGCCATTTGGCGGCCGGGACCACCGGCTTATACGTAGGTACCTTCCGAAGCGGTGATTCAAGCCCGCAATGCCCTAACCAAACTGGAAAACAACTTTACTAAATTTGCAACCGTAGGAATCGAACCCACGACCACCGGGTCGAAACGCACAAGGCAAACGCCTAAACCACTCGACCACGGATGCAGTTAACCAACCAATGGGGTAGGTACCACATTGGTTTTTCATAGGCACTAAGTAGTTATTTGCATTAGTTCATTGATTTGCTCTGTAAGTCAATGTGAGTGATACCTATCTTATACTCATCTAAACGTATAAGTATGTAGATAGGTACCTAAAATGTTTTGCTTATACAGGGTGTCCCAGAAATCAAAGTTAAGCCGGAAACGGGTGATAGCCCAAGCCGTGACAGTTATCAGAAAAGAAACATTTTTTTTATCGGGAAACTGACACCCAGTGTTGACTTTTCCAGCCCTTTTTATGGATGGGAAATCATCAAATGACTTCTCCCGCTCTGGGCGAAGCAGAAGGGAGTGTCAAACTGTTACTGACTAAGAACCATCCATGTTTTTTTCATTCCTCCTAATGCCCTCTGCGTTTCAGGGCCGCGGTGACTCTTTCGAACAAATTCCACAACCCTGGCATGCACTGGCCCTAGCGGGCCCCGTCTACTATGCTGACATCTCTTTGAGGCGCGCGTGGATCACAACGCGCCGCAAAGTCGGCCTGGGCCTGGTTCTGATAGGACAGCGAGCCACCCAACGCTCGCCGTCCGCAGGCTCGCGCCTACGTCTTCTTCTGTTTCAACAGCTGGGGCGTGAGGTTTCCCTCTTTCTCACGCGTTCGGCCTCCTCCTTCGCTAGCATTATTGCTTCCCATGCTTCCACGCTCCAGACCATAGATTGATTGGTCGCGAGAGGTCGCCGCCGCCAATCACGCGGCGAGGACACGGCGGTGCTCCGGGCGATCCTCACCCGGTGTTGACACCCGGGCTTGTCCTCCCGCCGAATCCGAAACAGGTGTCTCCCGAAACAATCGTGTCCGATGAGTACCTGCGTCAGGCAGAAGGTGAGGACGCCGTGAATTAGCTCTAGTCACTCCTCAAAGAGGGGACTTGCCGCCGCAATTGTGACGTTGGGCACGTCACAATTGCGCTGGGTTGCGACAGTCGCTGTCCTCATACCGCCATGAGATCCTGCCGGAGTTCCGTCCGCCGTGCTGCGATTTGTCGCGGCAGAAGAGTCTCGCCCCGGCGGGCTCTCGCCTTCAGATCCCATGGCGGCAGTCCGGCAAGGAGGCTCGCCGCCTCGCCGGAGACCGTGCGGTATCCCCGGGCCAGCTGGATGGCCATGACCCTCTGGGACGCGTTCAAATATCGAGCTGGTCGCCTGCTTAAGGTAAAGGCCTACACGGGCGCCCCATAAAGGGCCATGGACCGCACGACCCCCTTGTAAAGTCTCCAGCAAGAGGCGTTTTGACCCTCTAGATTGGACAGAAGCCGCTTGAAGGCAGCCCCGGCCTATCCCAGTCTGAGAGCCAAACGTTGGAAATGCTCTGCATTTTTGTCACCAAGAAATATCATCATATCCCTTAGATGGTCAATGATGAACTGGCTTTGCTATGTTTATGTCACCAACGCCAAATATCTTTAAACACGGGCCAATATTCCCATCCGTTGAGAAGTTTCACTCTTCATCTCCAGAACCCATCATCAGATCCTCATAATTAAATTGGAGACATTCCTATGCGATCAAAAATAATCATCTAAATAGGTTCATAAACAACGAAGTACCTATGCACTTTTTTGAAGTCAGTTAAAAAGGGAACTTTCCTGCTGCTTGATTTTTCAAAAAAACGTCGTCTTTTGCTTCTGAACATAGGTCTCTTTCGAGCGTCGCCACATTAACCGGTCCTTGCTGAGAGCTTCACCAGTACATCATTCCACCTTCTGGGAGGGGTTGTACGTTGTTTTATAGAAAATAGTGTAATAGAATTTCGTTTCACATAAAATTTTACTCGTATTATCATTTCATAGAATACTCAATATGCAGAACTGCACTTTGAATAAGTTTAAATCATCGATTTTTGTTACAAATAAAATTCAAAGTTTCGATATTCATATCATAGAATAACAAATCAAATAATATATTCTTTATCCTCATATTGTTTGATTCATATGAAACTTAATACCAAGAAAAATATTTTATCGAGTGACAGTTTCTAAACGTTTCAATTCCCCATTTGCATTGTTTTTGTGAACGCGGTGTAGGAACACCGCGTTCACAAAAACAATGCGGGTAAATTCTAGTCAAGCTAAAACTTTTCATTCGGGCCCAGTCGACTGAGTCCCACGAAGCGATGGTGGCGGGAAATAGCGATGGGGATAATAAAAAAAACTATGCAAACATACAAACAAGCATACACCATGCATGCAGCAAGCATGCAGCATGCAAGCAAGCATGCAACATGCAGCAGGCATGGTTTCTGTCACGGCTTCTGCGCTGCGGGGCTTCGGCGATCCCACGCGAACCTATCGTCCCAGATGGTTTTAACGTTCACCGCCGAAGCTGAGTAACACCTGCTACTCAGTTCGCAGGCCGCCTCGCCCTTCCGCGCCTTCGCAGGCTTAAATTACACTCTAGGGGTAGGGCAGACAAGACTACGTGGAGTCGGTTTTACAGCGATTCGTTTCTGTCACTAAGTTTTGTAGCACAACATATTGACTTTTTAAGACGAATTTTAATGTAGGGTTAAACATGCTATTTTATAAAAATGGCACTGTGCCTAGTAAAATTATTCCAAATGAAATTCTGCCATCTTCCAAGTATACCATTGTAAATTCAGACATATAAAACAATAATATTAAATATTGAATACATTTTCATTGAAATACAATACCATGGAAAAATATCCCGAACAAACAATATTCGTTAAAAAGTAATTCTCCTGCTTGATAAGTTTGTTAAGTAAAAAATATGAATAGAAATTCATTGAATTGTGTTTCTGTGAAATATATTTCATTTAAGTAAATAGTTGTTGAAACAATTATATTCGACATAAAATTATAAGGATCAAATATTATGTGAAACATTTTCTGCGAAACGAAATTACAACACCTCTGTGAGGCTATCCAATGCTGCGACTTCCGGTGCTCCAGAACCCTTCGGCCCCAACGACACATTGTTCTGCGAAAAACAATGTGTCCTCATGCCCTGCCAACCAACCTTGATTCTCCTGCGGACTTTTTCATTTCTGGTTAAATTACGTCAGGCTTTAAGCCTTCTGATGATGCTCATTGTGAACGGCTTCTGTCCAATTCATATTATGTAATTGCACTCGCAACGCGGTATGTGAGACGAAAACAAACGCGCAGTTTGCCAAACGCGCCAAGTTCGATTCTACGATTAAACTCTTTGTCGAAATGATACCTACATAACTGAACCCAGGTAAAGTCCCAAGTAAAGGTCAGTATTTTCACTTCAGAAAAATCGCTTGACTTGTAGAACTAAATAACATCGTAGAGAATACAAAAATTTAAATTATTCCTTATAAATTGAGATAGAATTCTATCTTAATAAATCCTTACGTTTCCAACCGACCATGTGGGTTGCAGTACACAAAACAGATCCCAGAATAAAACTGAATATTTCGACCACACTCGATTATACCCACTTACCTAAACATAATACAGAATCAATCGATATAAGAACAACTGTTAGCTCTAAAACGCTCAAATCGATTACGGTTGAGTTTATTTTGCTTGTCAGAGTACACCTGCGCTACATCCGCGGCAACAGATATAGATCCCATCACTAGCGAGCAGGCACGCGGGGCGCGCATTGTTTACTCGATAAGTATCAATGATCTGTGGCCAACGAAATTATTATGCATGTAAGTAGCTATACCTAGCTACTAATTATAGCAGCTCCGCCAGATGTGGACGCTGTAATCGACAGTTTTATTTAAAATATTCCCATCGCCAATGCCCGGTCGAGTTGGGGAAGCCATTCAGGATTTTTCCGCTATCAAGCCATAATTTGGAGTGCAAAAATGCCTTTGAGCTATCACTACTAGTCATAGATGCTTTTATCTTGGTTACTGACGCGGCTGGCAGTTACCTAAAAGCTGAGTAAGAATAAAGAACAAATTTAAGACAAAACAGAAAGGAATATCAAACCATTTAGTGCTCAGAAAATTACACAGCTATAAAGAGCTTTGCTAAAAGGCCAATCGCATTAGTGCTACAAGGGTTTCATGGTCGATATCAGCTGCTCATAAATCAGTAACACAGTTTAGAGTCAAACAAGATTGGTGTCAGTCGCCCTCGCTTGGCAAGCGCAACGCTATCGCAACGCCAATAGGATCAAAAGATTGGCTCGAGAACGTATTGCTCGGTACACGTGTGAATTATCTGAACGGCTGCGGGAGCTCTAAATCATAACTATGGTTTATTTACCAATCATGATACTTATATTTTATGATATCCGATCATTTTTAAATTCCTGTTAATCTTCAATGCAAAACTTTTGCACATTTTCAGTTATGAAACACGCAGATATCTCAATTCGTTACCCAGATTTTTATATTTTAGCAATAAATTATAATCTGCCCCATTATTTCGTGGTCTGGAACTCATAACTTAGCAGTTTACACCAATCTTTCAGGATGCTACAAACGTATAACATTTTAATATTATTTAGCAAATATTTACTTTATAGAACTGATGCAATAGCCTTTTCCTGTGAGAGCAAAACGATGAAAAATTAAGAAAGTTTAATTTAAAAAGAAAATCAGTTTACCAGAAACAATAAATGTACCTGACCTGGTACATTGAAACAGAGAACAGACAGTAGTCAGAGCCTGCCAGCCTTTTAAGGTCCATATAACGTTTTAATTTATAACACTGTGGGCATAACCAAGATACAACTGTTTGGCAATCTCAGTAGGCGAATATTGTAAAATAATAAACATGTGTTATTAATTAATTACGCAACTATTTTAATCTAACGAGACAATAACAAAGCGACCTCCCGCATCTTCACAAAGTTAATCAATTTATATAACCCTTTGAAATCGTGTAAGTATTGGACCGTTTTACTCTTATTAATCATCTATACAAACTAAACTTCCCAGCTCACTTAGTACAAATAAAGTGGACACTAAATCAACTTTAACAGTGGCGCCTCGAATGTTTATCGTAACTTGGATTAAAAAACATGATAGTCCTGGAATCAAATGGGAATAGCGGTGACGGGTGTTCCGAACGACTTCCTTATACGATCGCCATTCTAATTCAATCACTTTCCGGAAATCACATCTTGACGAGATTTATTAAGTCTGTTCTTGTTTTTGAGATAGTAAAATCGACATTAATGTCTATAGCCTACCGAGTTACGTCGGATCCTTGTACAATTAGGCCATCGGATTCGAAATAAGTGAGTCAACAAACAGAGCATCCTCCGGGGAGCGATGCCCGTTCATTGCGGCCTTATTTATAGATTTGTGATTGTTATATTATCGTGCTGCTTGATTATCGTGGTAATGACTTTTATGATCCTCTTCTGAATAAATATACAAGTGTCCGTGTTTGCTTGGTATAAATATTGAGGCGTGTGGTGAGACGCAACGCGTAGCACAGTAGGATGTTACTTATATGTAAATATATCGCTTTATTCACAGAATACGTACCATTTTATCTTGTCCTAGCAGGTACATAATTATTGATTGCTACTCCACTGTAGTTCTCATTGTAAAGCTGAAACCCGAGCAAAAGTATAAATCTATGCCTTCTTAGTAGCGTAAATAATTATGATACTAGTTTCATCTATTACATATGTTTTATTATTAATTTACACCTTTATTATAACTGCTGAGAAGTCTGAGAACTCGTGTTCTTACCAGCCAGTTGAACACACGATCCGTGACATCCCAAGTTTATGGTTTTACGCAGAACGGCTACCGTAGGTACTCTTTAAGTAAATACATGAATACTGTGGCTGAGGGTAATATACTTACATTTCTGACTCACTCGTTCTTTATAAAGAGGGAATTTGTAAGTGCTGGTGTAAAAACTAAAAGCTTTTGTTGATTTTTGCGTGACGGCATAAATAGACAAAAGTTTACAAGACGTGATTTTATAGTGACTATGATCTAGGTTCCCAACCAAAAAATATTGTATTCCTAATACTATTTACTACTAATACTATTTCCATTATAGTTCGAGCATCAACAAGAATTATTAAGAAATATTTAAAAAAAAAACGAATAATATAAAACCATTTTGAACATTTTAGTAGGTAGGTAATTCCGCCAAGATCGTAGAATGTCCCGAGATTATCAAAAAGTATTGATATGTGATAATTATTTATACAAATCGCTGTTTCATATTGGGTGTCTGTGTCGCAATAAATATTAAATATCGACGCCGTTAAAAATATCCCCTTACAGTTTACGAGAGCGCTCGTCGACATATTTACGTACGGGAGGAGGCTATCAATTCCGTTTTTTCATTCGACCTTACGATACAGGCACCTCTCCTGCACGCGAGCTTTCTCTTAACACTGAATGCTATATTGTTATGATTGGCGTACTTCATTCTGTATGAGAAACGATTCTTGTTTTGCGAATTTTAATAATCGACATAGAAAATACAGGGAGCAAATTATTCAGACAGAGCTTTTGAGTAATCACTGAAACAGCAACCGTAATTTATGTATTAGGTATTAAATCCCATCCGTCTAGTATAGGATCTAGCCGCTGGGTTCAGCTATAGCGTATAAATTTAAGCATAAATCCAAAGGGCAGACAGTATTGTTTGAAGAGATATAAATTGAACATAATTCTGTCTCCGTGTTTGATGTTACGTAGGCTGTATTATCTAACATCCCACAGAATATGGCCTATCCAATTAGGAAATTCTATTCAAAATGTCACAACAAGGAATTATGAGTGTATTTAGGTACCTAGTTATACGGCAATTTCATGCTTTGCATCATATTCTCATCATCATTGAGTGATTAAGTGTCTCTAGTAAAGTAGTAAAGTCTGACTTCCTTATTATCCGCTTCCTATTCTGCGCCAATCGCATCCATTGCTCAAACAACAGGGTCGTCCAACCTTCTTCTGTTGCCATCACTAAAGGGGTGAGAACAGACATTTACCTATACTAGTATTATATTATCTGTGCCTATACGGTATGGAGGCCCGTTGTCTTAAAATCCAACAAAGGGGAACATATGCCGCGTCCAAAGTAGTGATTAATCCCACTAAGCCAAGAAGCAGTTCATCAAAAACCGTCCATAAATCGAGCCTCACCTATGACACACATTGTTACCAAGTAGGGGGGACATTAAACAGCTGATAAATCTCGTCGGATCGCCCACGACCTTTCGAACACATATTAATATTTAATTGTAGGCGCGATATCATCACGGAGCGCATAACTAACTGTTAATAAAGTGTATTGTTGACTTGAATTATCCTCATAAGTCTGCCGAACGAGACTCAGATCGCGGGGGGCTATTCTCATGAGTAGGACTTACGGATCAAGATTGTTGTATTGAAGCTAAGTAAGCACTTTATTTGTGGTGATTAAAAACCCATTTTTTTTTTTTTTTTTTTAACGGGGGGAAATCCTCATGGATGTCCTCCACCCTGGGGCGGGCAGAGGGGTCTGTCAGACTCTTACTACCTACCTAACTTAAAAACATACCTACCTACGAACATACAACGCGGTGAGGAAGAATCTGCATCTACATTTCAACAATCCTGTAGATACTTAGATGGTATCTAGGAATCTTAAAAATGTAACTCGAATAGCTTATAGACTTGTTTTACAGCGTGATCAAATATTAAAATCAATAAAATTTTATGTTTCCAGCAGTTTGTAATTAGACATCAATAAACAGTCTTTGGTTTCCTGCTGCGAATTACCGATGTCTTTGATAATTTATTCTAGTTTTTATCAATAAAAGCAAATACAATAAACTTGCAAATATTTTTGTTTTAGAAAAAAAATAGGATAGGTTAGGTACCTACTGACGATGATCAGATGATTTTTATACAGTGGTGATATTTATCACATGATTTTTTTCTCTTTCTTGCGTATTGGATCTGCAAAAGTATTGAATTCTTAGTGAAAAACGCACATAGTATGCGACATTTTTGCAGGATTTTTATTCTGAATACCAAAAAAACACTCTATAAAACTTCTCATACCTTCAAATTTTGAAGGTACCTATTAGAAAATATGATATTTCATATATTGAAAACAGAATAACCCCCGCGTTAGTGCTTGGTACTTGAATGTCGCCCGGGGAAATGCTTTATATCGAGGCATAAGCTCGCGCCCAATAAACGCAATAAATAATACCGCGTCGTGTGAGTCTCGCGCGCTCGCCACGGATCCCATAACCAGCGCCTTAAATATCTGTTCCTGCTTGTAATAAAACAACCTGACAAAACATTATTCCGAGCTAATTGGTTCAGTATTCTTAGTTTTTTTTTATCAAAATTAAAATTGTCTCTCGTTTCGCTTTTTATCATTTGGCAGTTTAGTTGTTAGATAAAAAATCTATTTTTTGCTTATTTTTGTAGAAGCTTATTAATATTTAGCACACAGGTGGCATTTATTTGATTGTGATTATTTTAGTCACATGATTTAAATCATTAGAAAAGGAAATGTGTGATTTTTTAATTAATTATGAAATTAGCTTAAGCTGACCATTTGCCTAAAGCGTTTTATAATTCAGATTAGTTTCCTAAATACCTTACGCTGATCTACATAAGAATGTGCGCAATTTGATCATCTTAAGTTGTGACATTTTTGGGGTTCTTTTTCGAACAAGTTAACGGTAGAACCCTAAAAATATATAAAAGCCGATAACCGTACATCACTTTTATTAGTTCCGATAAATAACACGAATAACTTTCCGATGTGATCGATTCTAATGTGTTGTTGTATTTATTGTAATTAGGAGCGGGCGCTGCTCGCGCTCAGCCGCCATCGGATGCCATCGGCCGCGCTCGGGCGCTCTCGTGTGGCGCGCCCATCAAATGTATAAACTGTTTATTAAGAACTAATAATATTTGCATAATCGCATTTTAATACCATATTCTATATGAAATTCAATATTAATCGCCCATTAATAATGAAAATTAGCTCAATATACATGTATTCAATGAATTTTTTATAATAATAAATGCACAAAATCATTAACTCCAATCAATAAAATATTATTAATAGACGTTGGAATAGATATCGCATTAACTAAGTGGGAAAAGGAAATTGTATTTTTATTGCTATGCTAAGCACACCATAGCATACGAATAGAGATTTCAAATTTCAACATCCATCTTGGATTTTTTTGTTAATTTTATACTTGCTATTAATTTTATAGTTATTAATTTTATTGAGGTCTTCGATTCCTAACTAATTTTGATGATCTCAAATGATCGGTATAGTTTTTCCCAGATCTCAGGGACATTCATTTTACGATGGAATATTTTAGAGCGAATTCAATTAATTTATAAAGGAGAGAAAAAGGTCAAATAGGCCATTTAAAAATATAATCCTGAATTTCAATAACTTAATAAAGCGAATAAGCACCTACTTGTTGGATTGGACAGCTACAGGAAGATGCATATCCACATTGTGAAACTTTCTTATCATCACCATTTGTAGCGTGTAAGAAAATACTAAGAAATTTCCTGCTGACAGTTTTCCGGAACACGTCCTCTACAAGTCCATGTGATCAATCAACTTCGCACTTGGTTACAAAGTTTCTGCCGCCAAAATCTTTCTGTCAATGCGGAATTTGAATCTTTGTACCTCTTACAGAATGTCTCAACCTCTCAAAGCCCCGTTTCCGTAACCAGCTCGATCAGCGATCACAATCCTCGGAATCGGCATTTACCCGCGTAAATTCAGATCGTGTACGTTGCAAAAAAGGTGCACAAGGAGTAACAAAGGTTGTTGGGGTGTAAATCACAATAAAAGTCTGTAGAGACGCCTGCGAGGCCGGCGGAGGCCCGGAGACGAATTATGATTGCCGCGGGACGATCGTAAAGCACCGAGGTAGCGGTGCTACGGTGCACTCAATTTCGTACTGTGTATTTAATTAATTAATGAGAAAATGCTCCCATGTTGCTGACGATGAATGGACTAGTAGTAGTAGGACGCGTTAATGTGAAACTATAGAGTCGCTTTTTATGTTTTCGTTGAGTTTTCAGGACAACATTTTTGTGATATGTAGTTTGGCATTACAATTTCTACTATTAATAGCCCATTTATCAAGCCCTGGAAGGAATGACCAAGTTGTCAGTTTCAATGTCAAAGATTTTTCTAAGTACTTGTGGTCATTTGAAAAAACCTTTCCCTGTATCCAAGAGCGTGTGTAACGCAACCTATTTCCTAAGTTACAGCTACCACATTCATTGCACCAGCAGTCACACTGATAATGCTATGCTAACTAAATTGTCAATTAGTAGTGTTGTGACAGTATCATAATTTGTTCAGTGTATGCGTGTAAGGGTGGGCAGTATCTCGTGTCAATTTCTCAGGAAGCGAGCAACATAAAAATAATTTAGTAACGGCTCAATGGGATATGATCGATACCCCTGTAACGCCTGTTTTTGAATTTTAATTGCTTATTAACTAGATGAATTACTTTTTAAAAGAAGTTTTATATTTGAAGTTTAATGTGGTTTTATTGTTTGAGAACATGATAGGTGTTTAGGGTTGGATATTTTTGGGTATAAACTAAACTGTTTTGTCGCCTTTTTATATTGTTCTGATTAAATTTCACGATAGGCAAACAGGAAATTAGTCCCTATCATTTCAGGTTCGTATGCAAACATGAAAATGACTTGTTTTTCACGAATTTTCATCACGAAAATCATTCGCTACTAAATTATGTACCAAGATACGAGTTCCCAAAGCTTCCAACCCACATAAACACCGCACTTTCCTACACACGACAATTTGGACAAAACCTCGTAACTAGCCTCATAAAGCAGTACCAAAAGCGGCATCAACACAGTGTACTTCCTCAATATCCCGTCGTAGGCGTGTACCGCTGTGGTGACCGAGATGGTGACCCTACTCGGTGCGGAGGGGGACGCTAGGTGTCCGGCGCGGGCGCAGCGTGCGATAAAGCAAGGCGCCGCGGGGTCCCCGGACCTCCAGCATGGCGGAACTACGGGCGGGATTAATGTGGATGAGGTGCTGTGACTGACCTCACGTCGCCAAATGTAAAATTTTTTGCAAAACGACGTAGGTTTTTTTACACCAATGCCCAAAAAGGAGTGTTTGGTTTCAGGATTCATGTATGTTTGTGTATTTTTTGTGTGTGTGTTTCTATTATGGTAAGAATGTCACCAGAGTACCAGGTGACAACGTCTACCAAGCTGAAATATACTTGATATGCTATGGAAGCATTGGTCGGTAGGTAGTTGTTTTGTTACAAATTAATTTAAACCACTAATGCTTTAGTCGTTAGTAGGTAATAGTGCAGATATTTGAACACCAAAATTGTGTTTTCTTAGCGTATTTCATGATCACATTAATGTAATCGTAAATCTCTTCATGAATTGATACGCAGTAAACTGTAAGTTCTTCATGCCTATTAATATTCAAATCAAGGTCCATGCATCGAGGTTGTGTACAACTAATACATTACCGTGATTAGTGTAACGATTGATAAACTTGGTACATATTTCGACCATTTTACGAGGATTTAGCGAATACAATATGGAATAATCTGACTCGAATAAACAGAAGAACATCGTTCATATTCCAAAAATATTCCGTGGCTTATCCACTGCATTCCATCGTCAATTCTCGCGCCCACCGCACCGTGTAAATAATAATTAATTTTATTGTAAATGCTTATATTTTATTGCAGGATTTGTCAACAGAGTGCGCGATGTATTTTGTTGCCTGAGATATTTATTGTTAGTTTCTTAATGTAATGCCTAAGTGGGCATGTGGCCATACATGAGTGTGGCAACTAGTGCCTATCTGTGCCAGTACGTGTTCACTGTACGGACGTCGTGCCATTTTGAATGGTAATTTGTTGGGCCTGCGTTCATAATAATAATTCACAGTCCGATTGGCGTATTATATGTCGTTCTGCTAGTATCTATTTGCATATCTATAAAAAGACTATACCTAATACTTGTTTTCGCATACATTATCTAATTAGTAACTAAACCGTTCAAGACGTCGATTTTGAATTTAGGTACATATATTATGTAATTACTATGATCTCTATTTTTTTTTAATTTATGGTATGGACTGCCTCCGTGGTCGAGTGGTTTAGGCGTTTGCCTTATAACCCCGGTGGTCGTGGGTTCGATTCCCACAGGAAGAGCATAGGTACTTTGTAAAGTTGTTTTCCAGTTTGGCTAGGACATTGCAGGCTTGAATCACCTGATTGTCTGATAAAAAGATGATTCCGTGCTTCAGAAGGCACGAATAAGCCGGTGGTCCCGGCCTCCAAATGGTGGTCGTCAAATAAAAGATGTCAGAGGCACTTGAGGCAGTTTAGAAACTTTGACACTAGGGTGTGTGGGGTCGATATACCTTACTGCCCACACGATAAGAAGAATAATATATATAACTATGATTTCATGTGTGATTCGCACGATCCTAATGGAAAAAAGACGGATGTTAACATTATCATATTTATTATTTTTAGGGTTCCGAACAAAATACGAAACCTTAACCTTATAGGATCACTCGGGTGTCTGTCTGTCCGTCTGTCACAGCCAGTTTTCTCCGGATCCACTGGACCGATTCTGTTGAAATTTGGTATACATATGGACTTCTGTGACCCAAACACGGACGTGTTACGTTAATTATTAAATTTTTAGTATGGGGGTCACTTTTGGGGGTCAAACTAGAAAATTAAAAAAAAAAAGTTTTTTAAATAATATCGTGTGACATATCAAATGAAAGGGCTTACTGTGGGGGTTTTAATTATATTTTTTTCGTAATTTTAAATGTAAATGATTATGAATTTATTCAAGAAATTAAACGAAAAATGACCATTCTCCCTTATCTCCGAAACTACTGAGCCTAAAATTTTGAAAAATTTGGATATAATAGATCTTTACCTATAGATTACAGGAAAATCTATAAGAAGTCTGTGGTATTAAAATAATATGTAAAAAAAATTACATTCGTTCGGAACCCTTTGCACGCGAGTCCGACTCGCTCTTGACCTGGTTTTTGTTGTAAGACATTTTAACTGAAAAAGCATTGATATATAAAAAACCCAAGATACACACTCAGCATCTCAAAAACGTCCGCAAAAAATAAGCGCAATATGCGCAAGTTTCAAACAAGCTCGCATCGCTCGCCATACTGCACTGCTTTGTAAAAACAACTTTAAGCGATCCGTGTAAGGTTGAATTTGCAAAAAAAATTGCGCATCACTTGCCATATTGAACTGCTTTGTAAAAACAACTTTAAGCGATCCGTGTAAGGTTGAATTTGCAAAAACATTTCTTTATAGTATAACTACACAACTCACACATGACACTTATTACATGTCAGTTTTTGACGACAGTTTCGAGTGTTGCATTTGTTCGAGACTGTGCATCTTGGGTTTTTTTGTATATCAATGTGAAAAAGTCACAAAATTAATCTTAAGCTTTACTGTTAAATCTTGGTCCTTTGATTCCAAGTAGTCCCTTAAATTATTTTGTAAAAGTTTGCACCTGTCATCTTTGTCCACATGAGAGTCACCTAGATTTGAAGTGGTTAAAGATTGACAAAATATGTAGAATGCAAGCTTAGCTTAAAAGGTGTTGATGTTTAGCATGGTTTTGTGCGCCAAATGTTAAGATTATTTATTTCGAAGCACAAATGTGAAACATTGTTAGGTTGTCCGTCAATCACGCAAAACCGGCTGAAGGGATTTGGATGAAATTTGGCACACATGTAGTTTTTATCCCGGTAACTTAAATGGCACAATGAAGACAGGGGAGGAAGTGGAAATTCAAAGCGGCTTAGTACTTCAGATTCAAAAGTACCAGGAGTGCAGAAACATATCGAAGTTTTTCCAGGCTGGAATTATGGACGCTAAAGATTCATAAGTACCAGGAGACATGAGACATGTCAAAGTATTATCAAGGTTGAAATTGTGAGCACTAAAGACTCACAAGTACCGGGAAACCAGAAACATGGCGGTATTTCCGGAGCTTTAATTGTAAGCGGTTAGGATTCAAAAGTACCAGGAGACCAGAAACATGTCCAAGTTTTTCCGGTGCTGGAATTGTGAGCGATTTTGATTCAAGAGAACAGAAACATGTCGAAGTAAGAACCGCAAAGACTCACAAACTATCAGTATACCAGAATCATGAAGATTTATTTATTTATTCATTCAAATCTTGCCTAAACTATCATTACAGATCAGCGATCCAATGCGATAGAGTGGCCTTACAAACTAAACCTTACGTCTACATCTTATAAAATAATAAACTTTATTCTTAATATTAATCACTATAACTTAATATATATAATGCAACTTTTGCGAATTCACTAAATTTGCACCACAGTACATGAACCCTCTCGTGAACCTCATTCACCACCCTTATGGCTGATGCGTCTCCGAAGATGAGAATATGAGATGAGACAAAAAAGTTGCGCGCCAGCTCTAAAGTCTACGCAGACAAAGTCGCGGGCAGAAGCTAGTATGTATAATAAACACTACCTATATCACTGAATGCAAAAAGGTTACATACATTTTCATATCCTAGAGAGATAGGGTATCTCTACCACTAAGGTCTATTAAAATAGTAAAAATAGTCCACAAACTAATTGACAAACACCAAACATAAACCCAGCAATGTTTTTAATTCCCCTATAACCGTAGAAACCTATCCAACTCCCATTTACATAGATACTTGTCAGATATATCGTTTCTAGTTTTCATGGCGATTATACGACGTTCGACGTCTAAGCAATATCGTTATCGATTAGTTACGACTGCGCCTAGCCACGATGTTACGATCTTTTACTATAAGGCCCAGTACTTATAGGACTAGTGGCGGACCCGGGATTGTAGTCTGGGGGGAGGTTGCCCCGCTGAGGGTAGGTTTTCGCAAAGCAAAAAGTAAACAGTGCAAACAAACATATTTAACAAACCTTTGGATTAGTTTTCTTAAATTCCTCCATGACTTCGTTAGGTTGTAGACTACCAAATATATCTCGGTCCTTGAGGGGAGAGGGGGGGGGGGGTCTTGAGCCCCTTGCCCCTCCTCCCTGGATCCGCTAGTGTATAGGACAAGCTAGTCTATTCTGTAAATAACTATTTCGATATCGAGCTTCACCTGAGTGACAAAACTCACAAAGTGAGCTTTATTGCACACAACATAAAGGTCTTAATTTGAAACTCACCTCGGATTCCACTGCACTATCGAGATACGAAAATGTTCTTACAAAATAGCACTACAGTACTTACAGGATTACTACTCATAGGACCAGTGCTTTTGAAACTAGTCGCTGAGCCCGACCACTCAGTAGATCTTACTTATCAGCGAGTGTGACTCCAATGTGTGGTAATGAATGATTTTAGAGTGGCTGAGTTATCTTAATGAGTGTTGTTCCAAGTAATTGCTAATCTGTATAGTTTCTTATTATGATGTAGATGAGATAGGAGCCTGTTATTACCTATTTCTTGATGTTTATTTGCAGGTGCTTAGCTTCGATTTGTGTGATATGTGGCGATGGCATTTGTGTGTGCTCAGTAGGTACTGTTATTGCTGTTAAAATTTCTAGTAGCCAGCTATCCGGCTACTAGAAATTTTAACAGCAATAATAGCAAGAAAAACGATTTCTTTAACTATTTCTAGAAACAGTTAAAGAAATCGTTTTTCTTAAGATTATAATAGTACTAGCTGACCCGGGTTCTCGGTTTTCGGGTTAATATGCCTGTGACACGCACAATTAACGTGGTTTTCTATTGGTAAAAGAATTTTAAAAATCGGTTCAGTAGATCCAAAGATTACCCCCTACAATCTCACTAAGTCACAACCTCTACCTCTTTATTTATTACTATAGAGTACCTGTATGACCGAGCTTTGCTCGTTTTTTTTTTACGTTTTCTATAAATGAAACCTAGCTAGATCGATTTATTGCCCCCCAAACCCCCTGCATACTAAATTTCATGAAAATCGTTCGAGCCATTTCCGAGATTCAGATTATATAATATATATATATACATATATACAAGAATTGCTCGTTTAAAGGTATTAGATAAGTAGGTAAAAGTAAACATCCAGCTTAAGAGAAAGATATGGTTAGCCTGAATTAGAATTTATGACCGAAACGCTTTCTGTTTAAAACTTTTTCACACTCATGAGATTTTTGTCAAACTAGAACCATTGACAGTTCACTCTTCACTGGGTGTCTGTTAATATTGATCTTGGTTTTTAGAACAGTTCACTTGTTTTTTTTAGATTTTTCTAAAAATCAAATTCAACATTAACAGACACCCAGTATTATTGTAAAAAACTTCACCAGATTTTAGTTGCCAGCCAAACTTTCAGGAGCGAAATCGCTTTTCTGTTTCTTACCAATAGTCCTCTAGAAATTTTCCAACGTTGTCTTATTCGTCATAAGATTAGCTGTCAATTAACAATAAACGCAAATCAAAGGGGCCGCAAACTATCAAGTTAAGTATTATTGATTGGTGACACATTCCTGGACCTGAGGTGGGCGGCAGATAACATAAACGATGTCGTTAACTCGCTTTTATGTAATAGCCAATAGATTACGAAATGCATCCTTAGGGTACGTCGTTACTGTTACAATTTTATGATAATACTTTGTTCAATAATACGTTTGTTTATAGATTATCCACAATCGGAAAAAAAAAACATATTTTCATGTTTAATCACAGTTCTATTTCTGTCACTAAACTTGACTAAAATGCTTGTGATAGGACTGTGGGTGGGACTACAGTGCAATGGACGGAGTCCATATAAGACTTTCAAGTATCGGAGCGGTAAGGACAGTGCCGCATTTAAAATCTCCATCACCAAACGAGTCTGCAAACGTTACCTTAACCTAGTATTATATTACTTGTGCCTTAACGTACACTTTCCCACGAAAATACATCGGACAAACGTTTGGTGATCGCAACAACCTCTAAAGTAAGTATATATTTCTCAGTGTAGGTATGATATATTGAGATCTTAATAATTAAACATCGTTTCACACATACTATCATTGCTGGAGTAGAAATATTAAATAATAAGCTAACATGCAAATCAAAACTAGGTACATTATAAGAATATTATAAAAAAGTTATGAAATTTCGTATTAAGTTTAAGAATTTATAATTTTAACGAAAAATTAATAAGTACTGCTTAAGATTCATCAAAAATGGCAACAAATTAGCAACAGGTTAGTTTGGTTTAGGGATAGAGAAACCCCTGCAATTGAAATTATAATTTAATAGAAGATACCAAGTCTTTGGGTAAACATGAGCTGAACAGCAAGCCAGGACGTCTAGTCCTGTGGTAAAATACTTATAAAACTCTAGTCAATAACCGGATTCATTTAGCTATCCACATAAAAGTCAACAGGATCAATGTTTCGATGCCTAAGGGACTATATTATAGCTCTTTCTAATTTTCAACTGTTGATTGTGGATTCGCAACATCAGACTATGATCCAAGATAGGCATCGCCAATGTTGGCGGTAAGTCTGCGAGGCTAAAATGGAACTGAGCGTGTCTCACTTACATGATGCAACAAGACCAAAATGGGCCATGATCGTCACGCAGTTGGTAACGTGCCTGAGGACGGGAAACTCTGGCGTGACGATTTGGACTCTTTCCTGAGGATTGGCTAGAGAAGACAAAATATATAGAACCTTCGAAACGTATGGGTGGTCTCCCCATAGGTTTGTGGTCTCCTATCTCCCATGTTTCTTCTCAGTGAGTTTGTCCAGTAGTAGGACAAAAATATAATAGATACTGATATTAAGAGATAAAAATAATAAAATACCCAAAACAGGAGTGTCATAGTTCAAGGGTGGGCCTACTGTGCTATTTAGATTGATGACAACATTACCCGCAAGCCGCAACACAGCGCGAGGTGCAGTTGCCTTCTTATATTTTATTTTACAGCTCTTTGTCGACTGCCCCATAACATTCGAATCGATTGTAAAGTCTTACGATGAGTTCTTTTACGATGCGATTCCGAGTCGAATTCAATTTAGTTTAGAGGGTCCTCAATCGTAAACCTTTGACCTAAACACACTCGATTATTCGAGTCATATTAGCACGAATAAATCGAGTCATTAAAATAAAATGTTAAATTATTCAATTCGCCATCGATTTAGTAAACATGATACTGTATTGTGTCGTTTCTTTTGAGTAGGTATTAATTTTATGATCTGCATTATGAATAAAATACATTTATATTATGTTAAGTTACACGTCTTATTGAGTGATTTGTGTCTTGTTTGAATTTGTAAGCGACAAGTCGAGTATTTAAACCGTTTCAATTGTCTTACTATGAAAACCACTACCTAATACTTAGTATTAAGAGGCGAGACTTTGTATGTAAAAAGTCATAATTCGAGGTTTGGCTCTCGACTGCTTTTTCCTCCAATATTGGACCGATATAAGAGATATTTCACAAACTGAATAAGAAGGATGTATACTGTGTCTCTATGTTTCTCCTTTTTTGATTAATAGTTGCCAAATTTGTACACTAGGGCACACTTTGACAGCGATTTATCGGACAATTTTGAGCATTTCGTGAGAGTTCTACGGTTAATAAATCATCAAAAAGGAAAACATAGGGACCATGTCGTTATGTCACCGGAAAATTGCAGACAATAAATCAATTAATAAATCTTTACTTCATTAAGATTTCTCGATATATTATGAATAAATCGTTTTGTCTACAATAAATTCCACCCAAATTCTTCCGTTACTGACTGATTGAGTGACTGACAGACAACGCACAGCCGAAATTATTAGTCATAGTAAGCTGAAATTTAGCATATAGTTTCCTTGGGAAGTGTAAGAGGAGTGCTAAGAGAGGATTTCCCGAAATTCCTACGGGAATGAAAAAGAACGGGATATGCGTGTACGAAGTCGCGGGAAAAAGCTAGTAGTTAATATGTCCGTAGCTTATTAAGAAAAAATATTTTACAATTTCACGCGATATTTTAGAATTTTACGACGTTTGCAATTTTCCGGTGACAGTCAGGTACATAATGTGTAAGTAGATAAATATGAATAAATTACTACTAGCAATATTCAGTATTCAACTACCTATCTACAAATCTCCGATATTATGCAACACCTTTCTTTGAATAAAAGAGACCAAAATAATAAAGAAACGGTTAGACAAATATCCTGTTATTCTACGAAGGTAATTCTCAGCAGAATCAAGGCATTCCTGAATCTTCAGTATCTAGAACAGTTAAAACAAATTAGGATAATTTTAAATGATGAATTCGGCGAACCAGCTCACGTTCCTTTGTACGCAGACTACGCACCTCCCTGAGGAATGACTCACGGTAACTAAGTGCTGGCTGTGTAAAGTATGCCTAGATGCTAGTTCTATTTATTGTTAAAATAAGATTAAATACTATTCGGTTAGTCGGACTGGACAGGAGTTGCTCAATCACGCCTGAGGTTGGAGCAGATTGATGGATTAATTACATTAATTTTGTTATTGCCACAGACTTATCCTGGAAAATAAACGTAGATAGTAACTACCCAGATACCATATTTCTCGCAAATGGCTTATCATTTAAAAATATACATGTTGATGCTTGGAAAATACAGACATATAGACAGAGTGTCTACATAATTTTCACATATATGCTAGTTTTTATGACCTCATCTAGTTTTAATCAACGAAAATTGTTTTGTGAAAGTGTAATTTAAACCTAATTTGAAAAATAAATATCATTTATGTATTAAATATTACTCAAGCGTTTGCAGGCCACCCGACGGCAATTATTATTAGTTGAGCTTATTTCACACTAGATTCTGCCAGCGGCTTCGCCCGCGTGGTCCCTAGGGAACATACTCCTGTGATAAAAAGTAGCCTATGTCCTTTCTCAGGCTCTAGGCTATCTCAATACCAAATTTCATTCAAATCGGTTCAGTAGTTTTGGCGCGAAAGCGAGACAGACAGACAGACAGAGTTACTTTCGCATTTATAATATAAGTAAGGAAGTAAGGATCGAGGAATAAAAATAGGGCTATTTTTTCTACAGAAAATATAAGAACTGGCCTTCATTATTCTTCAATTAAAAGTTATTTCTAAGCAGCTCTTAGTCAAGTAAACAATTTAGAAAAAATATCTACTCCTATATAGTAGTAAAATAGTATATTTTATTACAATGACTTCACTACTTTCTTCTGCTTCTTTTTTCAATGGTTTATGAGTATTTTTTATTGCACTGCAATAAAAAAAAATAGATGTAAAGCTAGCAGCATACAGTAGCAACATTTAAAGATAATTATCTAAGACACAGAAGTGCGGTTGTTTACACGTCTTCGTCGGTGGCAGGCATGTGGTGTGTAAGGGTCTTTATCTCAGGCCCACAGGGAAACAGCCGGCTTTCACCGCTTTTAGTTAAACGTTGGTTTAACGTTGCATGGTTAGGTTAACCTTACGTTATAAACACAGAAGACAGCAGGGCTGTATGAATGTACCTATCTAATTTATTACAGATGAAAGCTTAAATACTTAAGATTGCTAGCAAGGAATAAATACGAAAACTAAAACTGCAAAAAAAGTAATTAAAATAAATTTTAGCAGCATTTTAAACAACGAAGAAATTAAACAATCTTAATGAGTATGAAACAGAGTTCTGTTAAATTACAAACAGTTTTATAGCTGGTAGATAAATTATAAATTTATTTTTATAAGACACGTTACACGGCTATTTCGCATCGCTAACTGTGTATGTGGGCACCGGCCTGTAAACACTAGAGCGGCCGCGATGACAGACCGAACGCAGCCCCTCATTACCGGCTCTTACAAACAAAACCCAACACTCGCCACATGCTAAAACATCATAAAAATCTTACACGCTATATTCAAATATAAACTCTAACTGAGCTGTAGAAAGCTCAATTTTCAATTTCAGAAGTCAAGAGCGAATCTTCACTTGAGAGGAATGTACAATAGAATCTTTAAAGCGAAGATGCAGCTATTATTAGGTGTTAGCGTGATTATTTGACAGTTTGAAAACGTTTACAGATTGTAGGTATATTGCTGGGCAATCTGGCTTCCTGCTTTTAATGTAAACAGCGTTTTGTAGCTCCCGGCTTTTTAGTGAAAAATAATAATATCTTCATAGTCTTTATGTGCTGATTCTTATTAAGATGGAATACATAAATAAAATTTTAAAACTTAAATGTACCTGGGATATTGAATCTTCTTTAAATATTGCACTCATTTTCACCTCTCTACCCACTACTACGGGACTTTGTCGCTCTACAAGTTAACGTATGCTTAAAATAAATTATTAGAAATTAATTAATAGAGTCCTCACCAATGAATAAATTAGATCATTTGCTGTCTGACACCTTCATAGAATAATCCCTCAGTAAAACTCACAAAAACATTAATAAGCCCCAATATCTCCTCTCCTCTCACTCCATTTCGCGTAACCTTCACAAACTTGCAGCAACGCTTCAAACAGCTGCTCTGGGGGCAGATCTACCATCTTTAAACTCCTTCTAAATCTATTGTCCCTCCTTCTCCTTCCGTAAGACGAGGCGAATTGAGTTTGAGGTCTCTTCTTTATTCCTGCACTTACGAAGAACGTTGTAGGCTGTGTCGTCGGGATGGCGGCATTATAGCTCTGCTTCGCTTTCACCGCTTGAACAATTAAACACAGCAAATATCCACCAAAAGCCAAAAACGCAAGCGTAGTGACAGACATGGAGAATATGTTGCTGATCTTGCTGTAATGCTCTTTCTTGTACAGTGCTTCTTCATAGTCTCCTCGTTTGACGGGTGGTGCTTGTATAGCCATAGCTTCTGCTCCGAACCTTTGTATGTACGACGGTGTAGTCACTGTAACATTCTCGTAATCTGCTGTGACGAGATCTTGAAGCGAATTTTTTAGTCTTAGAAGCTTGTCTAATGGCAACTCGTTTAGAAACGCCACGTCTGTTGGTGTGACGTCAGCTGAAGACATTTTGAATGTAGAATAAATAAAGACGAGTGCAAACATGTTGGCAGACTACCACTCATGGGCTGGTAGGTGTTGAAATAAAGCTGAGCATAACGTTGACATCGTGATCATTATGGTCTGCTAAGCGCGACAATCTAGCGGTCATGATAAATGGAACAGTGCATTTTTTCTTAAAACTGGGTGGGCAGTTTAAGATCTTGTGCCAATTTTAAGCTTATGCTTTGACATGACAGGTCAAAGTAATCAAAGAGGGTGCGTGAGGTTACTTTGACATGCGCACTAGATACATATAAACTTGGTAAAAAGTAGATACAGTAGGATAGCTTCTCCTAGAATTTTCCATGATATTGTGGTACATCATTTTGATTATGCACTACATATACATATACGAAAATAGTGCACCAACTACCTGTCTATTCTATTTTTCTCTTGAAAGCTTAGAACTTTTTTTTATTTGACAGATCAGTATACATTATTTAGTATGTTTCTAGTTCAAACGGTTAATCATCTAATGGCAACTATTAACCTTTATCTTATTTTGCAACAAATGAAAGCTACGTGCTCTTCCAGCCTACATTTCCGTTTCTATTGTCCTCTGTCAACGCGTCGCAAAACTAGATACAGGATGCTTGTTTTTGCTATAAAACACTTCACCTACGGTGTACGGTATGGAACGTCGTATGGGCGCAGTTTCTTTATAGCGTTTATTATCCCATTGCTGGGCAAAGGCCACTCCTGTTTAACTGAGGCTCTGATGACAATGTTCACTGTATAAAGTACTAATACAAATCATATGTCATATTTTGTCTAGGAGCTACTGGCTATACTATAATAAAAGCGGCACGGGTGGATCTTCTACGTTTAGCAACGGTTGTTGAGATCGGCCGGTGAATGGGTGACCATCTTAACTTAACGAGATTTCTCCGTGTCTCGGAAAGCATAACGTCTTAGTCCTGGATCCCATTTGTAGATCTATGACTGTCGTTACCGGTGGTCAGAAGCCAAGAAATCTAACAGCAACCTTGCCGAGAAGTACTGTGTTACCTAGTTACTGGGTTGACGTGGTCAGAGAGGTAGTCACAGTATTTAAGATATCGGTACCTACTTAGCTGCATCTGGTTACAGAGAAAGCCGACCCCAACAAAGCAGAGCATAGGCTCAACACAATAAAACATAGGAGAGAAGATAGATTGATTGATCACGGGAGGTGTTTGATAATCGCGAGCTTCTAAAAACACTGCCTACTCATGTGATAAGTCACGAAGTCTGCAACTCGACAGATAGCTCGATAATGCAATTTTTAATGCCAGCTAATCATTTAAGAAAGATCAGCTAGCAGGAAATCGTTGAATAATCGTAGAAACAGAACAAAAAGAACTCATAGTCATCAAGTTGTTGAACTATTAGCGCCATCTGTTTGACCGATAAATAACATAAAGATAATTTTTTGGAGTTTTTATTACAGGCTATCAAAGTTATTGAATGGTAGATACGAGTACACAACTAAAGTCAACAATGCATTTAAATTAAAAACACCCTTTACGTTCTCAGAGACATAATTATTCGAAAATGTTATGCTCTAGTACGACAATTGCGTTTGCGCACCCATTACTGTAAGAACCGAACCATGGCACAAGCTACCGCGCCGCGTCTCCTTGTAGTTCAGTCCGCGACTTCAAGATGGCGCTACGTGTTCTTTGCGTGCTACTCATTACTTTCCAAGTCGTGTGCGCCAGTGAACAATACAGAAATGATGGATTGATGGACCGATTAAGCAGCGGGATGAAATTTGCTCAGAATTTACTCGGTATGTTTGAACAATACTAGTAGCAATCATTTTCTGCCGTTATTTAGCACCAGACGTGAATTAGACCGAGTAATGCACAACTCGATACACATTATGATCTTAGTAGATTCACAGCACATCACCTGTAATCGAAGTGGGCATCTACTGGTATACTTACAATACTTTAAATGTATTACTACTTTTAAATAGCATAGACCGCGACCAGACAACAGACAGTTAACGCGCGATTAGATATGATAAAAAACTACGCCGGTACCCACACCCAAATTACTCTAGCTAGACATTGTCACCCCTGTACTCACATTCCAGACCTTCGAAATTTCTTAGATAATGTATGACAAATGTTCTTCCTAATTACTTCCAGGGTCCGAATCAGTGGCATTAAAAGTAGCAGAGTTCGTAGTAAGAGCCTTCCAAACAGCGAACAAACCTGCGACTACAAACAGAAGATGGCCTCAAAATGATCTGCACAACGAGGAATCGTCTTCATACAGTGAAAGCGAATCATTTAATAATGATAAAGGCCCGGATTACGACGTCAATGAAACGCAGAGTCCGCTGACACCTTTGCGACAAATAGTTCGTCTGTTTGGACTGCAGCCGAACCAAATAAGTGCTGTGGCTGTCAACGCTTTAGTATTCGTAGCACAGATGGTAAGTTAGACTACCATATTTTTTGGTCTGTAGCGATAACTTTAGCTTCGTATACATTTTAAAGGATATGTAGAAGCGAATGCTCTTCAAGTAATCCAAGTTATTAGACTAGTTGGCTCATTCCTAATAACTCTTCACGTAGTGTGTGGGAGAAAGTACCTACCTACCTATATTTTTTCTTATTGTATCGTTGCACATTCCAGATATCGACGTTCCTATCAGGACCGAGGCGGCCAGCAAAGCCATACAGGTCAGAGGACCCTACAACATGGATCCTGAACAAAAACTCAAGAAACCTTCAGGACCTCATTGCAGCCGCCAAAAACGAATCCCTGCCAGACACAATTGATGAACTTATTCAAGAACAAGGTACGGAGGAAGAAACGAGTTGTATTCGACTTTTGGTTTGCAAAGTTACTCCATTCATTTCTAGAATGCAGAAAACTGTGTTCGGTAATCGAGAAAAGACAAAAGATGAGAGGTTTTCTAAAGAGCTTCATGGTTCAGCGATTATGTACCGCCATCTACCGACGGCGGAAGAAATTAACGCTCGGAACGACATCTGTGAGCAACAACACAAAGATTGTAATCTTAACGAATGAATGAAATAGCTGCGGAGGCGCAGTGCTAATTTGTTTGTTTCTAGAGTGTTGATAGCATATAGTATGTGTTTGTAGTTCAAAGTTATTTTAAGTATTTTTAACGATGTTTGGATAAAATATTTTTAGTAAGGTTGTTGTTATTAACAAAGTAATCCTACAAATCGTTGAAAAGAAAGTTCTTTCTATTATCGTACCTAGAGCTGAGGTGGCAGTAATTCTACAGAAACTTTAAAACTTCTGTTTGAGAATTTGAAGTAAGTATTACAGGATATCTGAGTTATCCTCCTCGTAAAAATATGAAGTAAGAATTATCTTACTTCATATTTTCATTTCATTCATGTGAGAGAGAAATGTGTAGAAACCATATCGCCTTTGGTCGTCAGAGGGGTTAGGTAAATATTTTGCTTGCTAAGGTATAACCATGGTATAACATAAGCAAAGTAGGCACCTAGTAACCAAAGTAGGTGTTATATCACTGTGCTTAAAATTATGGGGCTTTCATATATTTTATTTGCAATACTAACTGACGTGACAAGAATGTCTAGGCTCTGCCAGCACTTTCGAGCAAAAAAAAATATATTATGCAACTGAAGGTCGATGGCCGTTAATACAACATTTATTCAGTTATATATGTGCTATTTTTGATATTGTTATGTAATATGTCTGCAGTATCAGACTGCGAGGCGTTGAGGCCGCTTTTGGGCGAATTTTTGACGCTAATCTAGACGATATGACGCAGCGTTTAGGTAGTTACGTGAATTATGAAATCTGACCTACGTTACGTCTTATCAACGACTTAACTTAATATCAACGACTTAACTTAACTTAATATTTCGTAACTACAGAAGCCTAGGCGGCTTCTGTAGTTAGGAAATTAAGGATCTGAAGCAGAAAACAGTATGCATATGTATGACGCATGGAAACTTCTTACGCGATATTGCTCTACATTCTAGATGCGTCACTGTCGACTATTATGAGATACTCTTTTTGATAAAAGAAGAGATATAGATGATTTCCGGGTAACATGTGACCCGAATTATTCTAAGTGGAATTGGACTGGACATGTCTGCTACATGTGAGATGAGGTACGGGCTAAAATAATCACTAATTGGGTGCCATTAAACTATTATAATTATATATTAACGTTACTATATGATATCGCGGCAGATCAAGACGAATGTAGAAAGATACACTTGTCTCTTGCCAGAAGGACTAGCAGAAGACAGACATGTACGGAAACTGAAGAGGGATGCCTTTTGACACATACCTATCACATATCAGGCTAATTTAATGGATATATTATAATGTGATATGATTTCACGCGGAAGACGAAATAACAATATTCTTGTAGTGCATCTTAGAAGACGTATATTTCTTGCAGACTGTAAAATGCAGATTGATTTGCCTGTTATCTAATTGAAGCCAGTTGGAGAATCTTCCACTGGGTGAACATACGATTAATCAAATTAACAGGACGGCAGCATGGCTGATAAGAGCTAAAATACTTAAGATTATGCATTCATTTTTGCATTGGTTTTTCTATCCTCACGAGTAATAATCTTGTTAAACGTAGGTATGTATAAAAAGCAATCTTTTTACGTAAGTGCTGTGTATGCCTGTAAGTGACTAATTCACCATAACTCAATGCATATGTTATTTTTATTATGTTAATGTCTCTAGTGAATAGGTCGTTGGTGTACTTATCAAGTAAATAAAATAAAATTCATGCCTATATTATCAGTAAGTTTTAGCAGAGTTCACGCATATCGCGAGTTATGTTAAGTCCCATGAACTTAATAGGAGACGAACCTATTGGGAAAACGGGCACATGTCTAGATTCCAGGCTACACCCAAGAAATTCCCGATAGAAAAACTCAATAACATTTTCCCAACCACTCGATTTGAACCCAGACAGATCTAATGTCATTTAGTAAGTAGGTAGATAACTAAGAAATATGTAGTAATAGCCACGACTCCTACTATTTCTGTATCCGCCCCACAAATGGGACAAACTAGATAACAAAGCCAGAGAAAGCACGCTCACATTATACGCTCCACGCTAATAATTGCTTGTTATTGAACGGGGACTGAAGGTCTGGGTGAGTAAAGCTAAGGTTATTAGCCAAATGCTAAACAGACTTAACAAGGCGTTAAGGTGGAGAAACTGAAGATATTTTCTTACTTAGCTGGGCACCTAAGTATGCATTTAAATTTAAAACCAGACTCTTTTATATTTATAAAGTTGAGGAAAATATTTCTGCCTATGCGAACTTTTTCTTCTGGGATTCATAATCTAAACTAAACCATGGCTTCTGAACTCCAAATTCTCACAAATGCCACAACCCAATAATCAAACACTATTTAGGAAGCCAATATACTCGAAAACGTACGCACGGGAACTCTACGGTCAATATACATAAATAATATCTCATAAAATCGTGCCAGTCCACTTAAAAAGTGCAATAACATCTATCGAATTGTCTCTTTTAGAAGATTTTTTGTAATACATCACATGGTTTAAAAGAGTGTCCGTGGATTTTCTTGCACGTTCTTCTCCATAGAGATCTACGCTTTGGAACGTGCAAATAGCTTCATGTTTTTGACTGACCGACTTTGACAATTCAAAAGTGCCTGTAAATGGTTTATTTGAAATATACGATTTGATTGATTTGATTTGACATCAAACTTTTATACAATTCGATAGCAAATGAAGACGATAGTAATTACTATCGTCTTCATTTGCACCTAATTAACATATTTTTGTGCTTGAAAATTACAAACTATTAGTAAATTAATAGATATACTATACGAACATTAGTAAACAAAGACCATAACCTACTCGACTAAGACTTTATGTACCTATATAACAGCATCTTATGTTAAATCGTGTTTTGAAAAGACATTGTTCTGTCCATCGACGGTTATTACCACGGTCATTACTGGTTACTACAAATAATAAAATGAACTTGGCCTTATTTTTTTTTATTATCATCACCTTAGTTTAGCCTAATTAGCCTTCCAGATGTAACTATTATTTCCACGAATATACCTTAGAAAAGCTCTTAGCGCCATATTAAATTCTGAACTGAATTTACCCCCTTTCATCCTATCCTCATCCCCTTAACCATGACAACCAAAGACAAAACTTAAAACTCAACGAATAACGCTTAAACTTAAGCATTAAATCCGTGACTATAAGTACATGTCATCCACAACTCACAAGGCAGCCAGCGGTCATCGAGAGAAAGTGAACGCGGGTCGTTGACCCCGCTGCCCAATTCCCAACTCACACGATACTCGGTGGGTACCTAGTAATAGTTATAATTAAATCCTTGTACACCTGATGTAATAAGCACGTGTTAGTCTATTGTTGGATGCCTAGATAATTGGGCAATTTGCAGCTAGTGATTGGTCTGTTCGAAATTGGAATGTTTTTGACGGGAGAATATGTTTTTTCCTTTGCAGATAGGCATTTTAAACGATATGTAGCTAGACGGAGTACATACTTTACTTTATTGTACACCAAAAAGGGTAGCAGGAGCAGCTTTACGCTGACCAACAGTCATTTAACGATATATTTACAAAAAAAAAACCATGCTGAGTGGACTAATCAATTTAGCATCTGTAAATACTTGCAACTATTTTATTTGCAATCTTTTCCAAAATAATCTAGTGTTTATGGCTTATGATAATAACCATAAATCATAATCCATGCAAAAAGCACTTGCATCATTACCCTTGTAATAACATCCGGCATCAAAAGATGGCAATATTGCGTGGATGCGCAGACGCAACATTCATACCTGCTGGCTTACATGCTCATCTGTTACATTACTACTTCCTGTTTCCTTTAATCAAAACATTCGTTTATAACTTACATTAAAAATACAACGTAGAAATGTATAATTTGTTTGGCTTATTTGGTAAAAAAACGCCTATGGTTACAATATATCAGTGACCACTGTGTTGCCATATAATGATAATATTATTAATATTTTGTTTTGTATGATTTTTATGATTAGGTACACGTCGCAAATATAAGCACTATAGGGAATCGCTAGCAAAGTCAAAAATGTAAACTTAGATCGAATTCAATAGGTACTACATTTATGATGGTAATTTTTCCAAAAGATTCCAAGTATCATCGAAAACCAATACCAATAATTATTCCCGTAATTGATAATACTCAACCTTAAAAGGTTAACATTACGTTTTCTCTCTACGATAAAATTCAACATTTGATTTCATTTTCTCATACAAAAGACTTCAACGCACTGCTTACGTCTTTAAATATTTTTTTAAATATTTTAATTGAGCACTTTATAATTTAATTAGTTAAATATGGAATGTATAATGAGTAATTACCTAATTCAAACTTCCTTTAATTTAACACTTCGTAATTAGGAACTTTCAAATGAGTCTTTTCTCATTGCGTATTTAGTCATGAAAGTTGATTTTATCACGCAAAAAATACTATTGAATTCAATACCTAACAAAAGAGTATTGCTATCTTTATCAAAATAAATAAAGATCAATGATAGGGCAACGATCTAAAAACTTGAACTTCACTCTATATTGCATAGGTATGCCTGCCCTGTATTGTTAGTAGTAGTGCAATTAAGATACCAAGATTTAAATTTACACTGACATTCAATGGTTCAACCAAATACATCTTTCGATACCCAGATTTCCAATTAAACAGATGTTTCCGTATTTAAAACGAACCAATAAAAATGTTTCCTTTGACGTAAAACTTGCACTCGACCTCTTAACATCCGATCACAACTCAATCTAGGCAGGAAACAAGCCACTCCTTTACACTTAATGAACAAACAAAAAGCAATTACACTCCAAAATTCACACGCCGACCCAAACAGAATACGCGTGCAGCGTCCAAACATCGTGCGAACCAATCGGCGAATGTCAATATTTAAATTAGCCGTTTCATAATAATGATTGCGTCACAATTAGATAATATCTACTAGATCGATGACCGCAGTGAGCGGCTTTACGTAACACTGTTTAAGTAGTTACTTACCTACATGAAAGAAAGTTTGGACGAGAGACCTAACACTACTGTAACCCATTGTTGTCTATTGACGAGTCTAGCTGCAAAAACTACAATAGAGTTGACATAGAAATTGTATTGTGGATAAATACGTCTTCACGCAAACTATAACAAAAACATTGTTAAGTGCTACATCGATTAATGCGTCACTGCATTGGTTTTTGAGACATTACCGATCATTCGGATGTTTTATTGTACACATACTGCAGGCGATAAAGCTACCCCCTACCACTGGACCTGAATGGACCATGCCCCTCCACTCCTTACATTCTATTTCAGTACTTTCCTACCTTCATGAAAATGACATCAGACTACTTCACCAACATTGCGAGTGAAATAAGTATAAATACACAAGCATTATCATCACTTCGCATTGGACGCATTCATCAATTCAACGACGGTTTAATTAAGTTCAAGTTTCAAATGAATGAAGATGTCCGAGGCACAGATTCCAGCGCATACAAACAGCCCACATTTATATAAATTGCTATAAAGCGATTCTCTCCGCGTATTTCCGTGTGTTTTCCTGTTTTCCGATGTTGTAGAAAGCGTCGAGGAAAAACGTGTGCCTTTTTCTATCATAATGCACGCTTAATTTATCGATTTTATTCATGTTGTATTCAGTAGATACTTTTTAGACGGTTGTTTCGTTTCCATTCATTAACAATTAGCATTATTTTAATGACCTCGCATATTACAGGTGTATTAGATTCGAAAAAAAGAGGACAAACATCGTTGATGACCTTATTGCTTCTGTTTTAAATCTATAATTTCTAATTTAGTTTAGTAGGCATTAAAAACCTGTTCGTCTAAAACAGGTAGAAGATGTTCTAGGTAACATTATTGAATCAAAATATTCAAATATGTAAATAATATTAGTTTCCGATGCATTAAGGCTACGGAACTCGTCACGATGTAGCTATCGGGGTCAATCATTTCACACTAGTAACTTGTACAAATATATTTTATGGTTTGTCAAAGCGAGTCGCCAGAGAAAGTGAGCTGGTGGGGCTGGGGACGGGCTGGCGCAAGCGTCGGTAAAAAGCGCCCAAATTATATTGAAGACAAAAAGTAACAGACTGCAGACGTTCTCCTGCCACGGAGGGAAACTATACTAACTGTAATTGTTTCAATTTAACTTAATGTTAACGAAGATTAGTGTAGTTTTTTACGGGTTTCTATAAAATTGACGGAACTGATGCTCTACATACGAAGAAGTAAACGCTTACCTTGTTTCTAATATTAACCAAATAGAGTATCTTTGTATTTTGGGTTGAAAAATCTGAAGCTTCTCTCCAGAAGCTCAAAAAACGTGTTCAAAAAACGTTTAATTGCTCCCAATTAAACGTTTTTTGAACAAACATATTGGAAGAAACACTAATATTTGATAAAAATTAATCCGCCTGTGTAAAAATTCTTATAACATTCATTTTCATATTGCACGTATGGATGAGGAAAAATGGAAAGAGGTGTGCCTGGGAAGTATGTGCAGTTGATCCGAGCGATGTACAGTCGATGCAGTACTCAAGTCCTATCTACAGTGGGCACCACTGACAGCTTCAGTGTGGCAGTCGGTTTGCACCAGGGGTCGGCCCTCAGCCCTTATCTCTTCCTGATGCTAATGGACGCTCTGACGTCGGACATCCAGGAAGAGGCTTCCTGGCGCATGCTGTTTGCTGATGACATTGTGCTGGTTGCCGAAAGCGGCCTAGAGGTCCAGAGCAAATTGGAGACGTGGCGGCAAAGACTGGAGAGTGTTGGTCTGAAATTGAGCAGAACCAAAACAGAGTATCTGTTCTGCGATTTCGGCGGTCTCTCCAGTCCGATGCCTATAGCTTTCACCGGAACGCTTATACCGATTTGCTCCGACTTTCGGTACCTCGGGTCGCTTGTCCAGGGAGATGGCAATATAGACCGAGACGTAACACAACGGATCAACTCAGGATGGATGAAATGGCGACAGGTCACTGGAAGAACTTGTGACCCTCGGATGCCCCTCAAGTTGAAAGGGAAAATCTATAAGTCTGTGACCTGTCATAATGTATGGAATGAATGATGGGCTTTCAAAAAGACGGATGAAAATAGATTGCATGTAGCGGAGATGAGAATGTTGAGATGGATGTGTGGAATAACTAGAATGGATAAAGTGAGAAATCAGTACATTAGAGGTAGTTTAAAAGTGACGCCATTGAGGGAAACGTTAAAAGGGAATCGCTTGTCTTGGTATGGTCATGTGAAGAGGAGGGATGAAACGCATGCAACTAGAAGAGTTATGAACATAAATGTGGATGGATGGAGAAGGAGAGGAAGGCCAAAAAAAAGATGGATGGTTTGTTTGAGGATATGAAAGAAAACGGAGTTAGTGATAGAATGACGACTGATAGAACAGAATGGAAGAAAAAACCGTGTTGCGCCGACCCCAAGTAACATGGGATAAGGGCAGGAAGATGATGATGGATGAGTAAAAACGGACACAGAGCGTAACTACCTGGCAAGGGCCAACAAACAAGAGGAAAAGAGGTAGACCAAAAGAAAAATGGGTCGATGAAATAATCATTAAAGCCGGTGAAAATTGGATCACAAAAGCAAAGGACAGACAGACGGAGTAAAATGGAGGAGGCCTTTACCCGTTGACCCGTCCATAATGAATTATTATAAGAATTGATTGAGAATTGAATTTAATTAATATCTAGAAATGTATTTGAAAAAAATTATTTATTTAGAAATAATGTATTACGAAATTGCTAATTAAAAATAATGATAAGAATTGTAATATTTTGAAATATTATGCATGCACTTTATGTTACAATAATCCAATGAAATATTTTGCCATTCATTATGGAAATAAATAGGCTATAATAATAATAATAACATTAATTTTGACTTTAGGTTATCGTGCCAGTCTGAGGCGCCACTTTCTCACAAACTTTAAACTTATTGCAATTTAATTTGTTTGAATGATCGAGCAATTTCATATCGTACTTCAACATCTTTCGTGCACCATGGGAGAAGCGGCTTCCATTCAAGTGTGATTGATGGCGAGAAAACGAGAGAAGAAATAATGAGCTACACGGGTTTAAATAAATACCTTTTTAATTCGTAAATTAATCAATGACACGTTTAAAAGGGCCTATTAACTATTAGAAGTTTTGTTAACTATTTATGCTTAGTTACTTCTAGTCCTCTGCAGTAAAACTTGTTTAGTTTTTAGAATTTAGAACCGCACTTAGGTAACAAATTATTATCTCTTTTTAATCAGTAAAAGCTGAAAGATACCTACTTAAAACGTTATGTAACTTATTAAACATATTACTTATTTATATTCATTTGTCGTAATATGTGTAAGTGCATTAGAAAAAATATCTACCTGCTTAGGTTATTTCACTGTAATCAAGAACAAACATATTTTATCGTTAGTTTAGGTGTGTTTAAATTGTTTAAACCTAGAAGGCCTGTTTAGTTTAGTCACTTCATGGGTTTTCGTATGACCTTAGGGCTTTAGACTTTGCAAATTATTATTTACTAAACCTTGTTCCACTTTGATAATGGAGCCCACCCACTATGTCAATATTTTTCAGAAAGATAAACCAACATAATGTTTTAAAAACACCGTCATCCGTGCGTTGGTTAAACATTAATTAAAGTCTACTTTCTTTAATTAAAAAGTTGGGTAAGTAAATGGAACTTGTAGTTTCCTCAACACGTTATAAATGGTTAATCATATGGTGATTAATACCTTTATGTAGGTAACTTTATATCATGACGCTTTCAAAACATGGGTACTTTTAAAACGAAGAAAAAAACAAATTTATCTACATACGCACGCTCTGAATACATTTTTTGTTTACTGTCCCACTTGTCTTCTAATCTAATCCAATGTTGATAAAAACTGCAGTCTCATTTAGGATCAGGGTATAAGCAGGTCAACTTGAAATTAACGTCATGGAAACTTCACTTTCTTTTTAAGGTCCGAAGTTTGATCAAGGCACCACCGCTGTAAGCACATCGGTGATGCCTTGATCACATACTGACCAAAAATAAGCATTTTTGGTCCGTATGTTTGTAAATAATTATGACTTTAGTCCATATAAATCTGTTACTACACTATCTTGTTGGACGATAATCCCAAACTAAATATTTGCCTTGGACTTCAAAAACAAAGAAGAATAAGTAAGTATAATTTGCAGCAAATCCATCCACGTGCTTTCTCTGTGCGTGTGATGCTTTGCCCTGCAGTGAAACATGTACCTACAAGCTGGTATTAAACCTATTTGCGATCGCCAGATAAGTGCATGAGAAAAGTGAACATCAAAAAACGCTCCATTACGCGCAAGTGATGATATAGGCGCCATATTATAATTAGGGGCGGTCCACACTCCTCAGTCGTAATCGTAACCCATTGTTGTTTCGTACAAGCGATCCGTTCTGCTTCACATTGGGGCAGTCTTCACTTTCTATGACTGTGACATTGCCAACTTGTTATTTGTATCAAAGCCAAGCCATTGTTGATGTCTTCAGTGAAAATATCATAGGTATATTGCAATGCAACAGACCTAGCTATTATCGTGAAGCGATACTTTGCGATGAAAGCTTTGTTCTTTTAAGCAATACCTACCTACCTACTCACGAAGTTTTAGATTAAGGAAATGATAATCATAATAATCCCTAAGCCGTTTAAATTACCCTCACGTACCTACCTTTAATGGGTACTTGAGGGTAATTTATAATCTTTGGATAAGTAAGTGCTATCAAAACCTATATCGGATTATATGTAGGAGAGTTATTTTGTTTTTGAACTGTTATACACAATGCCCAAGCCGTAGAAGGTGCGTGAGGATCAAGGAGGACACGACTATAAAAATATAACCCTGCTATTGCTGTCTCGCAGTCGGTGTCCCAAAAGTGCTATTGAATTAGCTTTAAGTAATAGAACTTTTTTTACAAGGGAGTTAAATGAAACAGAGAAATCAGGCTGACCGAAGCTGCATTAACGCATTTTAAACGTAATTTTCTTTAATTCATTTAGCAAGCAGAATATGAAATTAGATAGGTACCTAGTTTGGATCTACATGGGGAGCTATATCATTTTACAGAACAACCTGTGTTTAACCTAAACAAAATGATTATCGCCAGTCACGTTGACACGCACGCTACAGCTAACACGGTCGGAATGCGGCGTATCCTTCTAGGTCACGCTGCCTTGCCTTGATAATAGTCTGTCACTGGCAGTAAGAACGAAAGCTACCATTTCGCTGATGCCCTACTGGCCCACTGCGCGCCATGTTTACCTATCGTATATTTGTTTACCTTGAACATATCTTATTTGGATCCGTACCTACCTAAGCTTCACATTCCCCTTCTAATGATTGAGCCAGAAAAATATCTGCGTGTTTTCTTTTTTATAAAAACAAATGTAATTTTAAAATCAATTACAATGAAAGGTAATAGTTTTAACTCTCTATTCTTCTTGCACCTATCCAATTAGTTTAAAATTATAAGTTGTCTGAACTAGGAAGTGAAATTGATTGACGCAAGTCCTAGATATTAGGCGTTCAAAAATAGCGACAAGCTTGCTAGCTGCATTCTCTTTACACATTAAATTAGAAGACTCTCGAAGTAATTCTCACTGCACCATGAATTGTGATATTTAACTGAATAACAGGTAAGTTCGAGGTCAGCTGCAACTGGAAAAAAAGCATACTTTCCAGTTGTTTGACCAGTTGGTATTAAAATTACCACCCATATCAACAACAAACAACAACAAATCTGCAATTTCTCCTCATCTTCAAAATAAGTTTATAGTCTTTGACAAACCTATATAATAGGCTACAATCATACAAAGCTCAAGCCTTTCCCATGAGGTTAGACAGAAATACAGGACGCTACATACTGCGATCTTGACAGATGTGATTGAAGACGACGGGAAGAATCGCCCTAAAAAGACATACATATCTTATTTATCAGAAAGGTCAGATGGATGAAACGAAGCTTAAGGAGTATTGGCCACAAACAGCGTCTAAATCCGCAACTGTTATTTTATACTTACATCTTCCTACGCAACTGCTAATAACGACTTCATTAATTTAGCAGTTAGACGAGTTGAGTTGTTCAATTAAAATATAGAGCGCGTTGGTATGCGATTCTCAATTGTTTCTATTCACGCCAAGAGCATTACTACCTACTGTTCCATAACTAAGGTATCATTGCTAAAGAGACTGCACGTACCTCAACTTAAGTTATTACTAAGGTACTTACCGCTATAGCTGTCCAATTATACTGCTCATTCAAACAGGTGCCTATTATCTCAACAAGCCAAGATTATCATGTTACCGAAATAGCAACTTTTACAAGCACATAGCTGACCCCATACCTCAGCGATGAGTTGGATCTAGTACCGGGCCCGCCCTCTGCGGTTCATATAAACCACTATGGGGACAAGATGATGGTGTCCCAGTTCTCAAGATCCGTCTTCGGTGAGTGAATAGACACTAAAAGTGATCATCTATAACTCATGTCTGAAGAAAGGTTAATCGTGGTTATGCTTTCTCGTACATCCAAGTGTCTTCCCTTCCAAACCAATCACGTTGTATTGGATCACATTTTCGATAATGATGTTTGGCTTTAGTTAAAAACCAAATTCTACTTCTATAATCAGGAAAATCACGAGGAAACTAGTTTACATGATGCCCTACTGACTGAGGACTTCCAACATAGAGACATCCAGTTTAGTTTGCCTACTTAAAACACATCTAGGTACAGTTCTAATGTCTATAAACAGCGCTTTACTAGCAGTGCTAAAGCAGCATCAAATGAAAACTGATAATAAGGCTGTATGCTTCATTGATATGCACCTGATTAATACCTGTAATGATATCAAGCCTAGATCGATTGCTCTGTCGGCAGCATTAACAAGATTCACACAAACCTTAATCAAAACCGATGATTAGTATCGAAACAGCTCTTCATATTTAGATCAATGGAGAAGAGAAGTAGGTAGGCAAGTCGAGCTCACATTCCAACTTTACAGTTACCCTCGAATGGTCGCAGCTACATGCAAATTGACAAATATTACCGGACACGCAGCTATCTACTAGCCCTGCTAAACTATGCTTATGTACGTACTTGTTACCGATGTATTTTCTTCCGTCCTATTTGAAGTATGTAGGTACGCAAGTTTGTTCAATAAATATTTGGATTTTATCCGTTTTATTTAAATGACATGAAGGTAATTCATAAAAATAATGCAGGCTCTTTTACGTACGTAACTGCGTTAGTTTTTACGGATTAATTTCACACCTATCAAGTAACGCATTCGCACCTCATATATCGACTTATTCAGAACCTAACTTTAAATTGCTGGTCAAAGCTATTGTTATTCTCAAATACAGCACGATAGCTCACTGCTTCCACCATCCATTCTACCATCACCTTCGAAGCTCATGTCGCCGCTGCAACCATTTCTGCCCTAATCCTATGGACACATGGATTATTTTATGTTTTTCTAGGTCATCTTAAATTTGTTTCTAAAAATACAAATATTATGAAGATGATCTACGGGTGGTTACCATATTTATACAAATTGTACTCGGTTTGCATTTCATATTTAACCCTCCACTTACTCCCGAGGTCACTTTCTATGCATCGAGAAAGTCCACGATTAAGTCGTGAAATTAAATTATTATTTTAATTCTCAATCGAGGATTAATCTCAACTAAGGATGGGGTTTAAAGTCTATTCGAGGATATACTAGAGTAGAATGTTCGTTCAGATAGGTGGGGTTTTCTGAATAAGAAAGTGAAATGCAATCAAATGAGTCAGCGGCGGGTCACTGCTCCGCCGCCTGAGTCCTCCGTTCATTATGAACGATACTGCGACCCCCTACGTTGAGTAACTCTTCGAGGAACCTAATGAAAGTATTTCTTATGTTTTCCTTGTATTCCAACTTTCATTCTTTAATTTCTTTCTGATTTTAAGCGATATTTTAACCTTCACTAACAAAACCGTTAAATTTTATTAGCCGCGTTAAGTTTTGTGACCTCTTTTTTCCGTAAGGAAGCTAGCGAAAGTAAATTCTTGTTTTTCCATGCATTACTTTCGTTCTTTAGGTCCGTTAATTAACTAACACAAGAATAACTTAAGTATTCAAAACAGCGTACCTACTCTTGATGATACCTACAATAAATAAGAATAAAATTTCTACGTCGCGTTTAGCGGCGCACAAATAATTTACCAAAACTTTTGTTTACTATTTTTTACTAGCTCATCCTATACAGGAATTGCTTACTAATTGTCTATACAGACTCAGGTCACCAACCTTATTACTGCAATTGTGGTTAATAGCCCTCATCTTTCTTAAATTTGTATTTACCAAATCTTTCATAGAAAAAATTGCCAATGCATGATATTAATCCGTAACGGTTTATAACAGAGCTGTGGTCGCCATGACCCTCCCAACGTCCTAACTGATCAAGCGAAAAATAGATTGGTACTTTTTAGTAATTAAAACACGATGTATCAAAGACTCATTTATTGCTCAAAGTAAAAATAAACATGGTACACACAAGCAAAAGCTGTTGTCCTACTATTCTACAAACGGACCGCCATAGATTCAGATCAAATGCACCGTAGCGAGCGGACACTTGCTTTTTAATTAAACAACGGTCTATAATTTTCTAAAAATTTGAACTAAATAAAAAAATTGTGTTCTTAACAGACCCTTACAAAACAATGGGTGCGTTTGCAGATAGCGAGTGACAATAAGAGTACAATCCAGAGAAAGGTCTGATGCAATAAGATGCAATGTTAAACCATGATTACTCACGCGAAATCAGCTTTTAGTAACAACTTATTAATTTCTTCCATAACGTGCAGGAACTGGTACCTGTAAAAATAAATTTATATGAGTGCTTATCAAACTAATGTGTGTTACATCAACACTTTAAATTATTGACATTGACAAAAAAGGTGACAATTCAATGGAAAAATGACATCCATGGATGTAAACGAACTGCATAACGTTTTCCTATGATCAAGCTAAACACATTCTAAACAAATATGCCATGCGAATTACCTTAAGAAAACAAAACATTAGACTTACAGGGAAGCTAAAATTATGGACGAAATGGAGGTCATGGACGAAAAACGGCGGAAATCTGTTGCCATCCTGTGCACGGGAGCTAATATGCGTGCGTGTGTGAAATCTATAAAAGATACGCCAACACCGGTTAAACGCTGCACAAGGATTGGAAAACGAAGCAACCTTATAGGTATCAATTAATCTCATTTAAACTCTGCGCTATGTGTGCTCCATGAAAGCATTATTCGTAATATCACTTTAACAAGTTAAACGCAAAAGCACGTAGCCTTAAGCACATGACTACGTAAAGCAATCAATGGAGATACACACCATTCATGGAATGAAAATCAAATTAGATATGCCTTTACTATAGCCTAGCAATTAAGTGATCGCAGTGTGATTATGTACTTAAGACAAGCGTGAGAAGCAAGAGAATGTAGCCCATTGGATCGAGGCGTTATTCGCTTCAGTTTCCACGAGACACATCAACTTTACTGGGAAATGTAACTGATAAGACAAAGCCGTCGGATGGGAAATATGTGACTTTGGACCTAATTTTATGTGATTGATTGAGAAGTGACATCGTTTATGTTCAGTAATGGTAATGACCTGTATGGTCTGAACAGAAAAAAAAACCGGCCAAGTGCGAGTCGAACTCGCACACGAAGGGTTCCGCACCATAAACCTTAATTTTTATTATTTGTTGTTATAGCGGCAATAGAAATACACAATCTGTGAAAATTTAAACTGTCTGCCTATTACGGTTCTTGAGATACAGCCCTCTGACAGACAGACGGACGGACGGACGGACAGCGGAGACTTAGTAATAGGGTTCCGTTGGTTACCCTTTCGGTACGGAACCCTAAAAAGGACAAATTGTGCGGACTTGACTTCCGTCATTAGTAATGAAGATGCACTACATCGTCACGCCACTAAAATCTAGGCACTTATGAAGGTATTAAGGTACCAAAGAGAGCGTATCGTGGGATCACATTGTTTATACTCCTTGTAATGGTACCAACGCTACTTATACGCTTCCTTTTAGGGTTCCGTACCTCAAAAGTACCAAACTGAACCTAGGATCACTTTGTTGTCCCTACGTCTGTCTGTCGAGTCAAGACCCTTTACACCTCGGGAACGCGCTCAGATATCGAGTTGAAATTACCATATACTCAGGTCTACAGTCCCTTGAAGCTGTGAAAAATCTAACTAGAAGTTAGATTTTACCTAAAAAAACCTAAAAACCTGTTAACCTAAAAAAATGATGCGGCCGTTTATGCCGCAAAAAACGTATATTTCGACACTGTCAAAGGTATACAAATTCATAGGGTACTTTTCGTTGACCTAGAACTATGAAAGAATGGTCACGGCCCATACAAAATTAACCCCCCTCGCGACAGAAATCACACATATCCTAGTTTGTTTTTCGTCTGAAATATGAGAGAAATACATTTTTTTTTTCGAATTCGTTGGCTAACACATCAATATATGGTGTAGTGTTCGTTCAAACGAAGTATAGAAAAGCTGTTTTTCATACACTCTCACTAGCACAATCATTGTGTTTGGGCTCATTTGAATCCGTCTGATGAGCACTATTTATTGTTGTTGGGAACAAGGGTCTGATGATGGAGACCAGAAAGGTTGATAGTGGATCTCTTAGTTGACTACTAGTATAACCATCGTGTTTGGGCTCATTTGAATTCGTCAGAAAAGCATAATTCAATTTTGTTGGGAAAAGGATCTGATGATGGAGACTAGAAAGATGGATAGTGGATCTCTTAGTTGATACTAGTATAGCCATCGTGTTTGGGCTCATTTGCATCCTTCTGATGGGCACGATTCATTGTTGTTTGGAACAAGGATCTGATGATGAAGAGCAGAAAGCTGGACAGTGGAACTCTTAGTTGATACTAGTATAACCATCGTGTTTGGTCCCTTTTAAATCCGTTTGATGAGTACTATTAATTGTTGTTGGGAACAAGGATCTTATGATGGGGACCAGAAAAGTGGATAGTGGATCTCTTAATTGGCTACTAGTTTAGCCACCGTGTTTGAGCTCGTTTAAATGCTTCTGATGACCATTATTCATTTGTTTTTGGGAATCCATCATCAGACCCTTGGGTCTGATTATGGACCAGAAACAGAGACCAGAAAGGTGGATAGTGAATCTCTTAATTGGCTACTAATATACCCACCGTGTTGGTGCTCATTTGAATCGTCATAATTTATACTATTAGTTACAGCTAACATAAATAGTACTTATTAGGAAAATTTAAATGAGCCCAAACACGAAGTGTTTAAGAGTCGTCAACTTAGAGAGCCACTGCTCACCTTTATGGTTTCCATCATCAGACCGTTGTTACTAGCTGCAATAGATAGAACCCACCTGTATAATTTATATGAGCCCAAATACGCTGGGTATAAGAGTAGTCAACTAAGTGAGCCACTACTCACCTTTATAGTTTCCATCATTAGGCTGCAATGGATAGTGCTCATCAGAAAGATTCTAATGAGCCCAAACACGATGGGTGGGATAGGAGTCGTCAACTAAATGAGCCAGTACTCACCTTTATGGTTTCCATCATCAGATCGTTATTACCAACTGCATTGGATAGTGCTAATCAGAAGGATTCAAATGAGCCCAAACACGAAGGGTATAGGAGTAGTCAAATAAGAGAGCCATTACTCACATTTACGATTTCCATCATCAGACCTTGTTATCAACTACTATGAATGGTACCCAACAGTACGATTTAAATGAGCGCAGACATCACAGGCATACTTGTAAGAGATGAGAAAATATTACCCTTCTATGCTTTCTCTAAAGAAATACTCAAGCTCATATAGTAATATCTATGTGATAGCAATCGAAATCGAAAAAAAAAATACATATTCTTGCTCTATTTCAAACGACGAAAAAAATACGATAGGTCTCAATTCTGTCGGACTCTGGGTCTAATTGGCGCAGAACACGTTTTACCGTTTTTCACCTTTCTGCTCTTCATCATCAGACCCTCATTATCAACTATGGATAATACCCACCAAGACAATTCAAATGAGCTCAAACACGATCGACATATTTGTAGGAATGGATGTGAAATTACTTTTTGAGACTTCGTCTGAAGACATTCAAGGTCATATATTTATGCGTTAGCCATCGAAATCGCAAAAAAATACGATAGGTCTCAATGCTGTCGGACTCTGGGTCTGAAATTACCATTATTTTTTGGCAAGTAATATCTACTAGTAAGTATAGGGAAAAGTCTAAAAACTGCACATTTGTAATTGAAATCATAAAAATATAGACTTTATTTAAAATAATATGTACCTACCAAATTGTACGGAGTCCTCGGTGAGCGAGTCCGACTCGCACTTGTCCAGGCTTTAGCTATTATGGATTGTAATGAAATGTCTGCTTAGCATACGCATTACAGATACAAATGACGTGAAAATCATTCAGGTAATATGTACTACGTAGAACATTACCTCAATAGTGACAATAGTTTTTCGTATTATTAAGACTAAAAGCTCTACGAATTAAAGGTATTAACCACTTGGTCGACTTGATTCTTTTATAACAGCAGTCAAAACAAGGTTTTATTATAATTCGCTCTAACGTGTGTTTCACTTGTTGGCAGTAGGTACTAAATGTCGCTTAATTTTTCGCTGAAATTTGGCCAGGGTGGCTGACCACACTTCAAATGGCATTCGAATACCTACATCGAGATCTTCGTGCTCCGTGGAGCGTGATTATTCGTCAACGACTTCGGTTGACATTATGAGTTTTTAAAAGGCAAACAAAGAAGGTCGGAAGCCTGGATGTCAAGACTTGTATCTATCTATCTACTAGTATATCGGTACTTATTCTCCAATTCCTATGGTATTCGCTTATAACACGTACGGTATTTATAGCTAGATCCAAAACTATGGCACGGCAGTTGCACGTGACGGTCGAACAGCAATCCGGACCCTCTAAGATGTATAATTACATTCACGTGCTGAGATTGTTGTTTGATTTGTGTATATAAGAGGAGGATTAGATACTCGGGTCATCATACAAAGATGGTCAGTAAAACGTAAATCAATGCTAGTTCAACGACCACTTTTCATTCTTGGCTAGCATTTTCACAAGTAAACTAATGAGCTTTGGCAGAAATTACCACAAATTCGTTATATCGACTAGATAATAACATTAAAAGTCCACTTTATGAGTCTTCATTAATTCCAACTACATTCTCAATATTTACCTGCTTCTTACCAACTTATGATGTTTAGTTAGATATCTAAATATGATTGTTCACTTACCCTTAAGCTTCTTTTACCTGACCATGAGATGCTGCTGCTTTATACCACCTGTAACAACAAAAAACACCGTCAATTTAAGGATCTTATCTTCTAAAGCGTTCTAGCACTAGATTAGAACAATATTTTATTCGGTCGAATAACTGAATGATCCGGAACATTGCAGAGGAATCTCAACTATTCAAAGAGAGTAGATATAATTTTGGTTGGTTCGGTAACCGAATGTCCTTGACAAGGTCCAGTCGGGAACAGTACGTGCAACGGGATGGGAACAGGTTGGACACACGGACAGACGGACCGACTAGCACAGTTAGCCGCTGCCACCATAACTGGGTCATCATATATATATAGTGAAGTTCAAGGCGCAACACTCATTGCAAGTTAAACTCTCGCACAGGCAACACGCACTTTCTCCGGTGACGATATAGCTACCTCGTGGGAGATAACGTGATTCAGTGTTAGTGATATACCCCAGTACCCGAGATAAAGGTAAGGTTTTTAAAGGTCCATCCCTTAGGACGCATAGTGGAATAATTTAAGTGTTTGGTGTTTGAAATAACTGTGTGAAAGTTGGACAGGACGCTGATGATTGCAAGTGACCACGTGATATCATAGATAAGGTGTTTCACAAAGTGATTTTGGTGATACAAAATGTTTGTTTATCTTACAAAAAGCTTAGCTTTTAATTGTTAAAATAATAATTGTTTAAAATTATGTAGTGAATAAACATTTTTCTGTGTATCAAAATTGCTATGGCATAGGTACTTTAATAAATGCTTTTTATTAAGAAATGCTTGAAATGTTAATAATTAAATTTTAATTGAATGTTTTTTTTCGTGTAGACACTTCGGAAAATTTCAAAGGTAGTGGTCTGATTAAGCTTTTTGATAATTGTTAACGTAATACATTGAAAATGATAAAAATTAAGGAATACATTCCAAAGACATGTTAGTACTTTTAGCTAGCGTTGAACTTTATAGTGCATTCTTGTATTTTCGAATACTTTGTATGAATAAAACGCTGGATGGGAAGTATTTTGATGGTGCTTAAAATCGTTCAGAGTCGTTTTTCTGGGCACTTTATTTGAATGAATGCTGCAAAAGAATGAATGTAAAATTGTTTGAAGAAAGTTACATAAAAGTTAAATTTGGTTGGTGTGTAAGAATTTTCTAATATAATTAACCCGGGTAATATTTTGTTATAATAAAACCTTTATGAGAATTCAATCTACAGGTACAGTTATTATACTGTTAACTCAAGAAACTCTTAGAAATAAGTGAATTTTCATAATTTCCAAAGAAACGCAAGAATCCCGGGAGTCTTACAACAATATTTATTCTGTCTTATTATTGGCCTTTGATAAATATTATGAAATATTCATGCCCGATAATTTGATAAAAATTCACCGTCAATTTGTACCAAAAAATCCAAGTACCTACATTCACCAACCGGAAATGGCAGCTTTCCACCAAAAAGGTTTAAAAAAATATAAAACACACGAACATAAACAAAAATATCTTCCGAATCAATTATGACCGAACAATGACGGAACAATGATACTAATCAGTCACGAACATTTCACACTTATTATGAACTTCCACACGGCACATTATTTTCGCTGTCCGCTATAGTCATGTAAATATGAACCTTCGCTTTCTAAAATGTGAAAATGTTCACATAATGCGTTCTTCTAACCCTGAATTCGTCGCGGAGAATCTAAAGAATACAGAAAGACAAAACATTCTTGAGTAGCTAATTTGACGTAACAATGGAAGTTAGATGCATTGAAAATACAGTTTTACAAAGAGATTTTCCAACGCTTCTTACGGTATTTTTTGCTCATAACATGTTGGATTTACGATAGACACTCGCGTTACAAATGATAATCAATTTTATCTCATCCGGTAGCTCTTGTAATTGCTCTATTCTTCAAATAGAGCGAATCAATCAATTCATTACGCCTTAAAATTCAAGTTCACTTGCAAAGTAAGTCGATTTCATTTGTGTTTACTATTTGAACTGTCACTCAAGTAGTTTATTGGTCTAAAATTAAATGACTAAAAAGAAATTAAATCCAGAATTATCCTGAAACTTCCATACAGTAAAGTTTTGTAAACAAAAGATGAGATCTTGGTTGACGAGTGTTATGATACTTGTGACAGGTTCTTAAGTAATTAAAAGTCTTGAAACGTGCGCCGGCGCGTGTTGAAAGTGGCGAGGAAAGCTGCTGCGATCGGAATGGCCAATAATCCGCTTGCGTGCCGGCCGCCCGTCCCGTCACCGCGTTTCTCGCTCAGCATATAGCTACTCTAATGTAATAACGTATTCCCAGAAATTAAGAAACGTTATGTCATCGAGCGAATAACGTTTCCACCTTGATATTGATGAGCAATATTATGTATGACCGTTTCCAGTTACTCCGGTACCGCTTATTTCAATTTTCTCTCAAATACGGTACCTATATTGTACAATAAAATAGCCTCATGGAGAAACTGAGACTTGAGTCGTATCTTGAACCCGGTAAAGACAAGTCTTATTTCTAAAAATCGTTAAACACTGAATAGGTAAATTAACGAATTAATAGATTCCATAATGTTAGTCAAAAAGACATCAACGCTAGAAATTATTTCATAGTCGCGATGATACATCTCCGCAGTCGTCATCTTACGGCAAGACGAAACGCTCGAGCTACTCATGTCCAAAAACTTTAAAGTGAAAGTTTTGTCGGCGGACGTGAGAGGCAATCTCGTCATTCACCGGAGACGTTGGGTAATCGAAATGTTTTTAAAACGAAAATTGTATACCTACCTACTGACACCTTGCCTGCGGGCTTTGGTGGGCCCTTTCGGATGCACGGAGAAAATTTCTTTCTTTTTTAATCAATTTTTAAGTCTCGGTGAAAGGCTTGAGTTGAAACGACAAAAAGTAATGGGCTTTTGAAAATAATGAAATTCCGGAATACTGTTTAACGTACGGATTCAGAAATGTTTGGAAAAGAATTCGAAACAGAATTTTTTTTGAGGATAATAAGATTGATAACACACCTCGGACATAGAATCATATAAGTCGCAAATAAAGACTTTAAAATAGCAAAGATCTGCTTATCCTTGTCTAAGAAAACAATACAAACACATGTCGATACAAAATTATTTATGCATTCCCTGGTATGTTTAGAAATCAGATACAATGTGAACATAATAATTGAGATGTCAAACGGTGATTGACACCATTGAAGGCTAAAGTAGGCGGCGACCCAAATTGAACATGTGCATCTTGAATCAGGTGTACCGTACGATTGATCCGCATCGAGAACACGGTACCGGTGTGGGTAACGCGCCTGCGGATCACTTTGCGGAACATCGTAGCTACTGCATCATTACAGCTATAACGAATCAATAGCAAATCGATGATGCGACTCTATCAACGTAAGTGATACGTTGTCTTGGTGAAACTGCTCCTGCAGCACCTTACATTTTACCAGCCATTTGCGTTTTGATATTTTTGCGTGGATTATGGACATGCCTACTGGACATGTCATTAAATTAATCATTAACTATCTTACTAAAAAGAGCTTCGACTTGGGAAAATTCAGACTGTAAATGCGCTAAATTTTAAGTAGGTAAATAACAATACTAAAAAACATTAACAGTTTAAATGTTCAGGTAGGTATAATAATTCCTTAACATGTAACATAACTCAATTACATGTAGTTACACAGTTAGTCTCAGTAAGTTTTCAACGATGTATGTTTATTACGACTGAATAAATTTCAGTCCACGCTCATATCCGCGTACAGAACACGCACGGACTTACGGATAGTTTTAGAAAGCGGATTGCACGCTGGACCGGTCACTGAGCAGGCAAAAAAAAGCCAAAAAAAACGCGGGAGATGAAAACAAGAATAAGTAGTTTTCTAATGATAGAAAGATAATATTTTTCCGCGATGAAAACTTTCTTCGTTCTTTAATTTTTGGTTTTGTTTTTGGTTATGTTATTTCAAACAAAAGTTAACCAAAAGTTCTGCAGTCATCGCATTCTCCATTGAACATCACTTGCAAGAACTGCCGAACAGTTTCATAAAAGAAAATCGCAAATGCAAACGTCGCGTCGCGGGCAGCACGCACACACAAGAGGAAAATTGCCAAATGGCTGGTGAAATTTGCGATTCTCATTTTTCCACGGTGAATTTCCGATGAAAGTTGGGAACGAGTTGGTCACAACGTAATAGCAGGTCTGAGTCCTCGCTCCGAAATTAGAAAAACGTTAACCTTGCACGGCAGTGGCACACACGCGACCGGGCCGTGTTGCTTTCACCCATCGCCAAGTTTGCCGCGCCTAGCGCTAGTCGTTCTGCGTTACTAGACAATATAATTATATTTGATGCTGTAAAAATATACCTTCTACCAGGTGTTTTTAAGAAAAAAACACTTTCCAAACATTTTTTTGGATAGTGGTAAGTACCTATGAAATGCTCTAACCCCGCTGAGAACGCTCGGATCCCACGATAAATACATAAGACAGAAAACCCAGCAAGGAGCGAGTCGGACTGGCCCACAGAGGGTTCTGATCTTTGGTGGGAATAATAATTTTCAATTTACCAAGTAAGGTATTTTTTTAAGGGTTTTTGCTGATTACCTACCGACAAACTGTTGGGTGTTACTAGTTGACCCGCGCAATTTCGTCTGCGTCACATATTACAGCATTTTTCTTGGAAGCTCCGCTTCTTTTGGTCGTAGCGGGATGTTGGACAAATGGGCTATCCAACACTCAAAATCATTTTTCAATGCGAACAAGGAGTTACTGAGATTAGCGCGATCAACCAAACAAAATCTTCAGCTTTATATTAGTACCTATAGTATAGATAGATGTGTGATAAAGGTGTTTTAACGGACCTTTGTCGCTCTGTAAAATGAAACGATCAGTCCTTACGAAAATTTAATATAATTAGTATTTTATTTCACATGCAATATAAATGGACAAGCTTTATTTACAAGTATTCCAAAAAAAAGTAATAGATGCCTACATTAATTCGTGATGTTTTAACTACGTACCTACTTAGATTAATTCCACAGTTAGATACCATAGTAATTATGAATAAGAATAGGTAATATCTTATTATTTATGCAAATGTAGGTCGGCTTGGACGTGAACATCCGCGACGAACGAAAGTGAGGCTAAGTTTCTCGTGCGGTGCATCGCCAAGTTCAGTGCCTACCTGCGCCAGCGCAGGGTTACTGGGTCAAGGGGTCGAGCCACCTTCAAACTTGCGTGTAAATCAATCCAATAAGAACAGCAAAACAATAAGCGGTTTGTAAATTACAATTTTATTTCACGGGTTAACTTTTCCTGGTTATTGTAAAGGTAGCTTTCAAAACAAAATAAGAATGGCAATTGTAAATATGAACGTATAGCTGTTTTGACGAAGAAAACATCGCGGCATACGTATGAGTTGTTAATCTATCAAGTGGACGGCGTCTTTACATAAATATCATCATGTATGTAGCGGTCTACCAGTAAGTGGTAGCAACAAAGCATACATAAAACATAAGTGATGACGGCGTAAGTCTTGCGACAACAAATTTCTCCAGAGAGAATCTCGGCGGACCCGCTGTCACCGGCGACCGGTGCGCCCGCGCAACTCTGCTCTACCACTATTTATACGTATGTATGTAACACGTTTCTTCAACTGATGGACGACAAACTCAGAACGTAACAATTCCTCTATATAAAAACGTTTACGAATCCATTCACGTTTGATCATCCTGTTCATGCGCAGGCCGTTATGTAATTTTTGTCAAGTGAACCGGAAGTCACAGCAAGTGCTAATAGCTTGCTTTTATCGGCCGAAGAAAGTAGACCGTTTGGTATATCGGGCATAGCAAACTGTTAAAATTTACGTCAATTTATATAACTCGCACCTTATTAAGTATGGTAAGAGGTGAGATCCGAAGAACAGTTACAAAATACCGGGTCACCTGCATTCGAGGGCTGTCGGACATGCGGCTAACACACTTCTAAGCCGGATGATATGGACCGTGTTGTAGCCCTAAAACCTTTACGCTCTCTTCTCGAATTAATACAAATAATGGCTTTATGCCGCTTTATCATTTTCAAAAGGCAATTAGGTGGGAAAAAATAATTATAATAAAATATTTAGGATCAAAATATCCGAGGCGGGTTGGTATCCACAAATTTACACCTAATAGACAAAGTAAACACGTTTTAAGATTTATTTATTTCGTTATTTAATTTATGGGTAAAACTGTTATTAAAGGTAAATTAAATTACCTCTTTATTTAATTATAGTAAAAAAGAAAGCAAATGCTTTGTAAAAAAGTGCACTTTACAAACGTCCTCTAATTAGAGACGCAGGCATCCTCGTAAAAATACAGAGAAGGCGACGCTAGGGGCCACTTTCTAAGCAAGTCTAAAAGCAGGCAATCAATTCGCGCGAATCACTCATCAGAACACTTTCTAATCGACGTCCATTGCGCGAGAGCACAATTAAATTAATTCTCAGAGGTTTTATTTTAAAATTATTACGCGTATGTATTGTGACCAAAGTTATTATGAAGATTTCTTACTTACAAAAACTTATTTTGTCCACAGATGCATCACACAGTGACGGGATGGGCGCTGCTGGCGCTAATAAGTTCATCGGCAATTCTCCATACGCTGGCGTATCCTCAACATGTCCCTCTTATATCACAGGTATGGTTCTATACTTATCAAAATTGTATACTTACCTACACAAATGCACATGCAGGCGAACAATAAATTCACGTCGTACATAACCCAGTTGCAGGAAATACTTGTACATAGTAAGTAGGTACATGTTTGTTAGTTATTTTCACATTTTACTTACATAGTCTTAAATTACATTTTCAGGCGACAAGTAGTGTTCGGACACATAATCCTCAATATTATAGCAATTCATTACCGATGCCCCAGCAAGAACAAGCTCAAGAACGCAAATTCGCAGAGAAGTCAAACGCCTTGAAAAAAGTCGCCTTAGATGATATTGATGAAATTCAAACAAACTCTATCTCTGACGGAGGCTTCTCATGGTCGAACATGCTTGGTAAGTAAACGTGAGCTCTACAAATTAGTACAAACTTTGGTCGGATGAAGAATGTTATTTTGATGACTACCTTAAATTAATCAACTAAAATAATCAAGTAAATAAAGACTGATTAAAATGATTTCAGGTATGCTTATGCAAATGATCTTCAACCCTGGCACAACAGGACCAAACAAGAGTGACAGCATTGACACCGACTCAGTGTCCCCTTCACCCTGGGCCAACTTACTCTCTATGGGTCTTAAAATCTTGACTGCAATTCTCGGAGGAGGAGCATCAAGCGATGGTATTGACAAAGTGGACAACGGCTCGTCTCCCATGCAGGTACATTCATAATTAGTTTTCAAAGGAATTTTGACAAATTCCTTCCATATCTCAAAATGAGAAAATCACACCCATATCCACCGCAAAAGCTTCAGCTCTGAAGTAATCATTTATGTACAAAAAAAAATGCAAACACCATTTTGTTTATCCATACTGATCCACTAACATAGATTTCTGTAGATATTTATTGATATTGACTTAGATTTTAGAATATTTAGAATCACTCCAATAATGTAAAAAAGCACCACTTAAGTTGACCCTCCTCACCTGTAGCAGGCATTATCAAGTAGTTAATAGAAGCCTTAATTCACTACAAATAACTAGTTCCTTCACGTCCGGGGATCACCTCAGAGAAATCGCTTTAGTAACTATTACTTCTCTATTTTATTTTGTCAAGAAATCATATTTAATTTTCCTTGAGGTCTTTCCTATCTTCGGAATGTAAATAGTAAAATTTGGTTACGGAGACGGTGTTGCTTCTCGCTTGCTTCAGGGTATATTGGCTGCGGTTCTGTCGACGGTGCTCGGTGCAAAAGATCCCGACCAGGTCGCCTCCATGGCAAAGCAGGCTGGAGAGGTACGCTACCCATCCTTCCTTCTCCCTATTTATGCAATTATCTATATGCCATTAATTTTAGTAACTATTATTTTAATGGAGTTGAAAATAATTAACGATTCAATCTCGAAAAATTATGTAGTTCTCTTCCAGGTATTAATTGACATAATAATCAGTTAATGAATGGTGTTCTCTCTTTCCACAGTTCATCAACATCGTAGTAAACCTTTTGGATGCCTTGAAGACATCCTTCTCTCACCGATCGCTGGCTGCACGATCAATGGGCCGCAAAGATTCAGTCAGCGACGCAGCGCTCGCTGGCATTGCCATGTTCAAAACCTACGTGAGGTCTTTCGGCACAAATGACGACAAGTGTCTGCAGAAATACGTATGCGATGCTAACACAGAATGCTCTGATGACATCGGTCCTAAAAGTGTTTTCTGTCAATTCGGAACGTAAGTAGCCATTTTTTAACCGACTTCTTATTAATACATATTAATTCTGTATTAGGTACCTACTTATGGTACTCTTATAAAAACAGCGAATCATTCAGGGAAGGCCGGTCACCGTCAGGTAGGCTTTGCTTTTTTTTTCGCTGGCGTGGCGGTCTGTGTTAGGGACGCGCCCTTATGGTAGGATGTGTGGTGATAGTCGTGACGAGGGCCGCTATGCAAGGCGAATTGATACCAATCGAGGGTGCGCGCGTAACCATGTAGGTACCTATATCCCGAATCATAGCAGTAGGTAACTTTGTTTTGCAGTGGAGTGTTAAAGGCAGATGACTAAGATGCGCCGAACGTATTTACAAATACCTATCTATTATTAGGTACTCAAAAACGCGGCTGATAGGGCCGAATTGCTATTAAAATGAGTAAACCGTCGATCGCAGGAAACGAGTGATTGATTCTTTCCCTATCCTAGTAGTCACTAATTACACCGGTGTTAAGTAACTAGCTCTTTATTTTATAACTATTCTTTATTACAGCTACGCCGCAAGTTTCGTTTTGGAGAGACAATCTGGAGGAACTTTCGACGACTTCTACGAAGCAGGTCGCCGTGGCCGCTCGGGTGTTGACTGTCGCCAGATGTATCTTCAGTGCAATGAAGTTTAATGCCAACAGAAAAATCCGCCAAAACATCTGGTAGTGCGACTTCAAAATTAGTGATAACAAATCTTATAAGTAACGTATCGTTTCCAAAGTTTTACCTCTTGGAATTGGCATTTTTATACCCGTTTCCACAGTAATATGGAGGAAGTGTTACAAAAATAGTCAAAATACGATTTTGTTTTGATTTCGGTGGGTACATTAAAGTATTATACTACTGACGCAATGAAATATGTTGGCATATTGTGCTCAAAACTTATCCCATCGCACTAATTAAAACAGCGTCAAATGTAGTGTTTAAATAATTTATTAAATTATTTATTTATTTAATTTATTTTAGAAGTAAATGAGTAAACGGTAAAATTGTCCCACATTGTATTCCATGAAACCCTTAGAAATGAGTATTGTAAAATGTTGTGTAATTGGCACATTGTTTATTGTATAAACGATGAAATATTCCGCCAGTTTCTCGATAATTGACGACTGATGTAAAAAGTTATATGTGATATAAATAAATTTTTATATCACTTAATAGTTAGTATTTATGTATATTTTGTGCGACTGTGTGATTGAGGACGTCCTTGTGTGCTTGTGATTGTAAAATAATAAAGATTAATATTTAGTTTGTTTTTTACTTGCTGTTATCCATTTATGAGTTATTAAAGTATGTATTTATCTCGCGACACAGAAACGTAAAATTTCTAGAAAATAGCTAGGTACATAAAAATACCGTTATAATAACTTCACATAATAGAGTACGCAAAGCCAAGTAGAGCGTATTATGCACGGCCATGGGCACTCGCACATCCCTCTGTCAGTTAAACCTTGACATTCGTTGACACTGCGTGATAGTGAGATGACGTTGGAAAATCTTCTCTCCCAAGTGGGAATGGGAACAAAACAACTGACTGACAGGTGAGTACCATTACCAACTATAATATATATATACATGCTGAATTTTTAAAGCTTGCGTGGGTGGCCAAATCCGAAACTATGGGAAATGTCAAATAACACTAAAAGGAGTCTCGAGCCCAGTTTTGATGAAAACAAAAACAGCATTATTGTATTTTTGAAAATTCGGTATTCCTAAAATAGACAGGAATCGAACCGGTTGATTTTGAAAAAAAAACCTGTATTATTATTACATCATCCGAAAGTGTCGCTAATAAGGATTAAATTCTGGAAAGTAATAACACATGGCAAACTAAAGGAAAGCGCTAATTTTCAACCAAATTCTTTATTTTTTCTTGATGCTCCTTTCAGTGATTTTCGATATTCCTGTTTCGGATTTGGTCATTCACACACACTATCAAAATTCACCCTGTACACATAGGTGCTAAGGTCCCAGTTTCTAGCCTACCCACATAAGATAAATCGGAGACACAAAACTTAGACTTATGTCACTGAATTACTGGACTTTTATGTACCTACTACATATTTTTATAAAGACATGCCCTAATAATGTCAAACAGTCAATTAAAAGTGGTGAGCATCATGATGACGGGATCAAGTCCCCAATTTAAAATGTATCACATTGAAGAGTTTGTACTACATATTATGTACTATTTGTACCGTAAACAAGACATTTGTACCTCTAAAGGTAAAGGAAGTATGTCAAGGTATCCTTGGTCCCGTCAAAGTGGCGGGACCTTCTGGAAGCGCTACTCAGAGGCAGGTATTTTTATTGTTACTTTTATCATTAGAACACTTAAGTATCTTGATGCTCACTAAAATTGCGTACAAAATTTTAAATGCATATGCTGTGAATACTTTTTATACAAAAGAAGGCCTATCAAACGTTTGGATGCCATGTGCGGGCATTCTTCCCATTCGTATTGGAAATTCATAAAAGACGGGGCGATTCAATTGGGTAAAGTATAAAATTGATGATCAAGCTCGGATACAATCATCATCATATCAGCCGAATTCGTCCACTGCTGGACATAGGCCTTCCTCAAATATCACCACAACAACCGGTCGTGTAAGTCTCTCATCCATCGGCTACCCGTGACCCTCACCAGGTCTTCGGTCCAGCTTGTGGGAGAGGCCTTCCAACGCTGCGTCTTCCGGCAAGCGGTCGCCACTCCAGAACTTTTTGGCCCCATCGACCATCTGTTCTACGAGCAATGTGCCCTGCCCACTGCCACTTCAGTTTGGCGATCCTTCGGGCTATCTCGGTAACCTTGGTTCTCTTGCAGATTTCTTCATTCCTGATTAGATCACGCGGGAAACTCCAAGCATTACCCTCTCCATTGCCCTTTGGGTGATTAAATTCACTTGTGCCTTCTGATGAGGCCCATTGTGAGCGACCATGTTTCGATTCCATAAGTCATCACGCATTCAGTTCCGTCTTTACCATAAGGGCACGAGGGGCACGTGCCCAGGGCCCCGCTTCATTTGGAGCCCCCAAATTAAGCCTATAATGTAGGTAATTTAGTTTAGGGTTCCCGAATTACACGGCTTTTAAAGTTTTAACGTAATTTTGGGCCCCCCAAATTACATTGCCTATAATGTAATTTGGAGGCTACTTCTTCAGAAACGACTAATTCAAACCGTGCACTGGCTTCTGACGAACTTCTGTGGAACCTAACCCAATTTTCGAAGATTTCATTTTGCGAGCGAAGCGAGTTAGGAAGTTTTTACATCCCGCCCGGGAGGATGTAAAAACTTCTTCTCGCTTCGCTCGCAAAATGAAATCTTCGAAAATTTTGGAGCTCGCTACACTTGCTAGCTCAAGAAAGTTTTACAACAATGTAACTTCCTGTTTATTGTCATGGTCAAAAGAAAATTTTATCTCTCTGAGACTGGCTGCAAAACGTTCCGAACACGTTTCACTCGCTCTTGTTTCGACAGCATAAGCTATCTGATGAGTTAAAGTTTAAACCCGCTTCGCTCGCTTCTTCATAATTTTCCCTTTGGAAAATTACTATTACATAACAACAACGAAGTTGATTTTTCTTATTTTTTGATGATAAAACTTGTCCTCTTAGCATTTATTATTACGTCACCAAAGCTGTGCACCTGTAGGTACTCGGTTTTATTCGAATTCAGAAGTCTGACTTTTCGTACATTTTTCTGTTTTAATTACCAAGGTAATTAATTATACAACGCGTGGTATGGCATGCACGTTTTTTGTTATTTATATTTCGTTTATTTATTTTTATAAACATATAAATTTAAAAAAAAAGAACTCATTAATATATATTTAAAAATATAAAAAAATAGTAGTCCGCCGGTATCGGGAGCAGGGTCCAAGCTACCGGTGGTAGCAGAGAAAGGAACCTCCTCACAATACGAGCCGTATCGAGGAGTACTGCCTTCTGTATCAGGCCCTTTATCCAGCCGCGTAACGCCAGCTTCCGACAGATGGTTGTCGAAGCTTATTATTATTATTGATAGGCTCGCGTTTGTTCACAATTTCACCTGATAGAAAGCGATCATGTGTATACGATAGAACACGCTTGCCTAAAAGGAACCTTTTTACCTTTGACTTAAGAGACCCCCAGTTTGTAGTTATCGTATCAGCCGAAAGACGTCCACTGCTGGACAAAGTCGGCGGGACCAACGGGAATAAACGAAGAATTCCCATGCTCTCGACCAGAAGCCTCTCGGAGAAATTGGATTTGTGACCCACTAGCTCGTGCGATCGACACAGATCTCTTAGTAACAGTGCTGTTGTCTGCATAGAAGATGAATCCCAGTTGACTGATTATTGCGAAAGCTGTATTGACGGTCACTAAAAAGTCATCAGCTTCTAAATAGGCATGCCAAGAGCTCCTGGCAGCATATTCTCACAGAGGATAGTCGTTATTGAGAGGGGTCTGGGGTCTGTAGATAGTCGGATCAGGCCGACTGCCCTTCTTGGACACGGGTTGCACATTAGCTGCCTTTCAAGAAATCGGCACATATCTAGTCCCAAACGAAAGGCGAAATAGGTGTGTCAAGATCGGTGACAGTTCAGGCGCACAAATTCTAAGAACTGTATTCCGTCGGGCCTCTGAGCCACTTCTTCTCAATTCCCGTCAAGATTACGAAGTAGGTACCCTATGGATGCCCTTCTGATGGAAGCGAATGTTCTTCATGCGCGTCTCACACCCATCAGGCGAAGCAAGGGCGCCGCGAGTTAGAGAAGCAAATAAGCTTGCTTTGTCATCAGCGGAGTGGGCCAGCCCCAGCGACCCCTCAAGTTTCAGTTGTGGTGGAAGTAATTAATTACGTGAGTCAATTTAGGAGGAGGGGCTGAGTCGAGCCGAATCTCACCCAATCTCATGTGGGGGCAGGGGGTTCCCTCCCTGCCGCCACGTGAGATTAGACTAAAGCAACAGTGTAAAATTGCGAGAAAACTGGTCATTCAACTAATAATTTATGTAGCACATGACATGTTTATGAGCTGCAGAGCACCGATGTGCGGTCCACAGTGCACCAACAGCACCACCGAGCAAAGTGCGATACATGCGGTTTGTCAAACATCGAGCTGCTGAACTTCTGTGTGCAGGCGACAACAGTTTAACAGGTTCGCTGTCCGCACAGCAGACACAATAGTTAAACCATCAGCACAGACCACATGTGATTCTGGACTGTGAACCGGTAAGATTGATATGTTTTGATTTTATTTTACTGAAAATCACATACAATCAGACATGTTGGTTCCAGTCGTCACTCTTAAGAACACACACGAGTCCGTGGACTGAATTAAATTGAATAATCTTAACGACATATTTCCCCATATGTATATATTTTAGTTGTTCCTTTAAGTATTTTAGTGTCCGATTTTCTCACTGTGATTTTAGGTTTGGTTCTGTATTTACTAGTCTTAAATGAAAGTAATTAAGCAAAATATGTTTTTTTTTATTTTTTAGTATAAATTCCACGCAATGTAGCACGTATTAACTTATTTACTCTATAAATACGCATACAGTGCAGTCAAAGTTTCACTACGGAATGAGAGATAATAAGCTAGAAACTCATATAGGTACACCTTCATTTTGGCGTTCTAAATGACGTATCAAAAGTCTCATAAGATCTCGTGTCTGCGTCGTAAGTTATTGAAGGTCAAAGGTCACAAACATCGGTTTTTCGCAATTATATCGGTTTTCATTGCGTCAATGAGGTTAACACCAAAATTTTAGAGCGTAAAATTTGCAACAATAACGTTCCGAACATTTTTAAACGTTGTTAAATATAGTGTTAGTATTATCTTCTAGCGCGGCCACACATAGGTTATATTTGCACCAATGTTGCTTATTGCGGCCAATACTCCAATGTGTAAATCAGTCTTTGACACGATGTAAAGATTGCGTCCAATCCCGTCCTTGTGTCCAACACCGACGCGCAACGAGTCGGTTTTTGACACAAGTTCAAAGGCGAGGGGAATGAAAGGGGAGTGCGCGCGCCATCTTGGACAGAATGTCGTGCGCGCGCCACACTGGCCTGTCATTCGTCGCAAGTTACGGCTACTGTTCGTACGTGTTTCTTGGTTATGTATCTTTTCGAAATGACAACGCCCTTGACTGAATGGTCGAATCAACAATATTATACCAAGGAGAACCAGCGATATGGACTTCCACCAACAGACACCACAGAAATAGAAATGTTTTAGCAGATGCATTTTAATCATCCACCACCGACTTTTCTTTCGTTGTTTTCTTGCACGATGCAAATAATAAGCATATTGCACCTAAACCATATGCGTAAGCCGCTAGTGCAAATAAGTTATCATCATAGTTCCGCTCTGCTTCAAGTGAACAGGTCCATTGCGCTTGTCTATTTCCAGTGTTAGGTTCATTCATGTTGGTATTGAAGCCAATGTGTAGGGTGCCGTAGTACATAGAGACACAGTATACATCCTTCTTATTCAGTTTGTGTAATATCTCTTATATCGGTCCAATATTGGAGGAGAAAACAGTCGAGAGCCGAACCTCGAATTATGACGTTTTACATACAAAGTCTCGCCGCCAGCATTTCCTCATAATAAAGTGGTTTTCACGTGTTCTTATTTTTACTTTCTTTCAATAAACAATGAAATCAAGCAGAGAACTATTATTTGAATGTAATCTAATGCATAGGTCACCGGAAAATGGCAAACTCCGGAGGATTATAAAATAACTTGAGAGATTGGAAACTCTCGAAAAATTGTCGGCTGTACATTTGGAATAGGTAACTACTTTTTTTACGCACCAAAATTTGATAATCTATAATTTCTTTTTTCTTTTTGCGCTGAAGTCGACGATCACGGATATTATTAACATTGAACTTTGGCTCCCTTTTCCATATTTACGTTTTTGATGGGATATCAGTTCTTTTTGAAAAGAAACTATTATTATTCATCTTTCAACACGTACCCCCGCGTTCCCGCGCCAATATAAGTAGCAAGATTGTATACGGATGTATTTCTCTCGTATAACACAGCAATGATGTCAAAACGCTGAGCCGGCGCTTCCAGGAGCAGTTAGTGTTATTATCGGTTGTCATCAGTACATCTACTTGGGCCAGTTAGCTTCTTTCGAAAACAGACCTAAACGAAACCGCCTGGAAAAGCTACTGGTCTATGAAGACGCTAATGAAGGGTGATCTGCCAAGCTCCCTGAAGCGCAAACTCATCGACATGTTTATTCTGCCCATCTTAACCTACTGAGATATTGCTGAAACTTTAAGTGTAGGTACCGCGACCAACTCTGCTGTATGCCTTGAAAAGGTACGACCAGACGGGCCTCTATACAAGAAGACCAGGAAGTGGTGGAATCAGGTGCACGTCAGCCCGAGATGACCGCTTTATTACTCTTACAATTCTGAGAAATCGGTTCCTCACTGCCGTTGAGATCCGACAGCGCCTACAAACGGCAAGAGAGGTCAACGTGAATGAGCTAACAATAAGAAGGAGGATGGAGGAACGTAATTAACGTGCTCAAAGACCAGCCCGAGGCTCAGAACTTTGATCGCGAACACGCAAAATGGACTCACGAGCAGTGGAGCAAAGTTTTATGGACTGATGAATGCAGAGTAGGCTTAAGAGGGGACTCTAGTCGGTAACTCTTGGGCCTTTGTCCATACAAACGCATTCCGCTGTTTTCTTCGTGGATAATGCTGCTAGAGCAATGCTTTTTTGGAATCTCTCTATCATTTTCTTTTTTCCAAAAAATAATTACTTATAGAATTAAAAAAATCCAAAAACCCGAAAAAACAGCCCGTTTTTACCACCATGTTCAGACCACTATAACAAAATAGAAAATAATAGAAGCATATAGTTTTCCTCTAAATGTGTATATATCAGTCCAGTTTTCAAGAAGAAAACAGCGGAATACAAAACGTCTTTTGGTCAAGGTTTTTATAGGTAAAATCAGCCTCTGCTGCAGTTATCACTTTCGCATTTACTTGACAGGGCGCATCGCGACGGCATCGGCAATAGTTTCTTCAAATACCTATTTTCCAAATTCGTTGGGGCTAGAATCCCCTCTTAAGAGCTCCTGATGACCGAGAACGTTGTGAAGAAGGCGTGGAGAGCGGTTTTATTCCAACCACTACAAGGCAAACGGTGAGTTTTCACGGAGGTTCTGTTATGGTTTGGGGAGGCAAAGTTCAGAGGGTCGTACCGAGTTAGTGGTTGTTGAAGGTCGTCTGACAGCAGTGCAATACATTGAAGACATCCTTCAAGACCATGTTTTGCCTTACATTGGAAGCGAAGATTTTTTTTTTTTAATTACCTTTCGGTGGTGCCGGCATTCGGAAAATGCAGTGACCCGCAAGGAGCCCAGACATGAACCCCATAGAACATGTCTGGGACATGCTAAAAAGAAAAATTTGACGGAGTGTTAACCCTCCACAGACCTTCCGTGAATTAAAAACCACTCTGGTGGCTGCCTGGCAAGAAATTCCACAAGTGGACATAAAAAACATCCACATCCACAGCATGCCAGATCGCATGCAAACCGTCATCAGGGCCAGAGGTGGTAACACCCGTTATTTTTTTTAAATGTACATTTTGCTTACTTAGCGTATTTTTTTATTCTTTTTTTGTTTCGTGTTTAAGGTATTTTTATGTGTATTTTATAAAATTTCATTAAACTCTATTTTTTTTAGTGTTAATTAGTCATTGGTATTTGAAAAATAAATAAATAAACTAATTTTACCCAAAAATTCAACATTTTATGTTTTATTTTGATTATAAACCCTAAATTGCATTTGGGCCACATTCCGTGCCGCTGAGTGTATTATTGTACCTCACTTCAGATATAACCTATTCCAGTACCTAAACATTTTAATTGAATGGACCTAAGGCATCGGAACCAAGGTCCAATGTCAAGGGCAAGGTCAATCCCGGTTCCAAGAAAACCGGGAATTACCGGTTCCGAGGGCCACAAAAAATACCGGTTCTAAAATATCAAACCCGAACCGGGTATGATATTTTAGAACCGGTATTTTTCGGTTTTCGGTTTCGGTCATACTAAAAATATTTATTTAAAGTTGGTAAAGAATGTTATTTTTTACATGGAATGCATGTAACATGAAACCACAAATAAGTAAATCAAATCAAATCGTATATTTCAAATAAACCATTTACAGGCACTTTTGAATTGTCAAGGTCGGTCAGTCCAAAAAGATGAAGCTATTTGCACGTTCCAAAGCGTAGATATCTATGGAGAAGAACGCGCAAGAAACTCCACGGATACTCTTTTAAAAAATAATAAATTGTTACAAATTTTTGTTTACATCAAGTTGAAATTATACAAACATCTCAATCTTTTACATCGTTCTCACAACGATGTAAAAGACGAGCAGGATAAACGCGTCCGGGAAAAAAGGAGCAATTCAAAGAAATATTTAAAAGAAACCATGGCAACTGAGAAATGACCAGTCCCAACTGACAGCGCCCGTTCACGAACATGACGCATGCGCTAGCAGTAAAGTTCTTATTCCTAGTCAGTAAGATAAACTTTGATAATTATGTTTCAATATTATAAAATATTTAATGAATATTTAAAGTTACGCTTATAACCCCAATCTCTTCAAAGTTTGAGAGAAATGGCTCCTTCTGGGTAAGCTCGCTCCATCGTCAACTTTATCTCTGTCAACTCTGACCGAGACCAGAGTCAAAAGCAAACCCATATCAAATAAATAAAAAAGGTTATTTTAAAGATAACTTTTCTTGACTAGTGTTGATTTTATGTTTGGTAAATTTATGAATATTACGTAGTAATCAATTGTCATTATAAAGAACTGATTATTACATAAAACTTTTTACAAGTTTTTTGTGTGAAAATACAACCGACTTCCAAATAAAAAAAAACACTACAAAGTACAACATGACTTATTTCGGAAGTCGGTGTTAAAATAAGAGAGAAACAACCAAAAACATCACGTTTTTTTTTTCACTATTTAGTGGTAGACCACACCTACAACCACAAAAAAATTCGCAGAGCAAAGAACGCAATCTCGTTTACTTGTATGACTAACAAAATACATCATCCAAGTAAACGATATATACCAGCTATTTTGATTTAAAAGCTAAACTACTAAACCGAGTTTAATGAAATCCATTCACATAAAACAAGATTTATTCAAATCGGATCATAAATGACGGAGTTTTGAGGTAAAAAACATAAAAAATATAACCGAATTGAGAAACTCCTCCTTTTTTTTGAAGTCGTAAAAAGGCAAAATTACTTAGTATTAGATTACATTACACTCTTTAAAACTGATTTTTATTGAAAAGACCTGAATATTCTTTAAATAACATTTATAAATGTTTGATTTTATGATCCCTTTTACTACGTTCTTTCATTTTTACCCATTTTCATGAAAAAATTTTGAAAAGAACCGTAAATACCGAAAGAACCGGATACCCAGTTCTTGATAGCGTTTGGAACCGAAAACCCGGTTCTTAAAAATATTGTCGGTTCTCGATGCCCTAAATGGACCTCTGTAAAAGAATATAATTTTTATTTCCCTCGTGGCTACATTATAACAGAGCACGACCGCGGCTATTATTCCATATATCCCGATCCAGGAATCCCGGGATTAGAAAAACCAAACGGGATCGAATTCTCAGGCAAGTTTCAGAGGTAGGTAACTAAATTCAAGATAAAACAAATACAAACACCACAGTATAAAATAACTGCTTTTGATGACAACTGATCCAGACCGCTACTCGGTGACGATCTCTTCACCACTGGGTAGTTCGGACCACTGTCTGGTGAAGTCTGTGTCCGTCTACTCCCCGCCCGATCCTAGCCCAAGAGGCACCCGGCGGGTATGGCGATACAGGTCAGCAGATTGGGATGGCATGCGATCTTTCTTCGCATGTTACCCTTGGCAGCCTACTTGCTTTTCTTCGACTGATGCTTCGTCGTGCGCGGACGCCGTGACGGATGTGTTGCGGAGGGGAATGGAGTACTACATTCCGTTCTCTGACGTAACAATGTCTGGCGAAGCTCGTCCATGGTTTGGTGCCGAGTGCCATCGCGCTGATGCGCTTAAGCACGCGGCGTACCTAGCATGGGTCGACCCTCGTACGCGCAAAGCAAATGATGTGAGTCAGAAGAAGAGAGCCTTCAACAGGGCTGCCAAGTCCTGCAAGAAGGTGTTGCGGAGGGCTCGATTTGACCACATTAGCCGAATAGGGAAAAAACTTTCTTCATACCCAGCAGGTAGTAAGGCTTTTTGGTCCCTGGCTAAGTCGGTCGAATCGAACTTCTTCCGCCCCTCACTACCACCACTGCTGAGACCCGACGGGACGCTGGCCCACTCCGCTGAGGAGAAAGCATACTTGTTTGCTTCTTTGTTTGCGGAATCTTCACGTCTAGATCCAGGTGGCGCGGAGCCCCCTGCTTGATGCGAGTCGAGTATGTCGAACATTCGCATTCATCAGAGGGACGTCCGTAGGGTACTGCGTAACCTAGACCTGAACAAGGCTAGTGGCCCCGACGGGATACCGGCAGTTGTGCTGAAGAATTGTGCGCCTGAGTTGTCTCCGATCTTGACACGCCTATTTCGCCTTTCGTTTGAGACTGGAAAAGTGCCAAAGGCTTGGAAGCAAGCTAACGTGCAGCCCGTGCCCAAGAAAGGTAGTCGAGCTGACCCGTCGAATTATAGACCTATCTCAGTAACGTCCATACTCTGTAAGAGTATGGAACGCGTGCTGAATCATAAGCTCCTGGCATACCTAGAAGCGAATGATGTCCTTAGTGACCGACAATACGGATTCCGCCGAAATCGGTCGACTGGGGATCTTCTTGCGTATGCCATTCACATCTGGAGTGAGGCCATAGAGAAGCACGGGGAGGCACTAGCGGTTTCCCTTGACATCTCGAAAGCCTTCGACAGGGTCTGGCACGATAGCCTTATTAGTAAGCTTCCTTCCTTCGGTCTGCCCGCCGGATTGTGTGATTGGATCGCGGATTTCCTGAGGGATCGGTCTATACGAGTGGTCATTGATGGCTGCTCGTCTGGACTGCTGGATATTAATGCCGGGGTTCCTCAGGGGTCGGTGCTTTCGGCAACACTATTCTTGCTGCATATTAATGATCTGCTTAAACCCGGTACCTTTGGGTATGCAGACGACAGCACTGTTGATGAGAGATACGTGTCCGATGCACGAGCTGATGGGTCGCAGATCCGGGAGGCTATGGTTGAGCGCTTGAATGTGTCCTTACAGGCTGTCTCAGAATGGGGCGATGCCAATCTGGTCAAGTTCAATGCTGCTAAGACCCAAGCGTGTCTATTTTCCGCTAAACGGAGCCAATTCCACCCAGCTCCATCTTTCCGAGGTGCAACCGTGCCGATAACCGACCAACTTGAGCTTCTTGGGGTTACATAAACATCTACCCTCAATTTTGGCCCTTTCATAGAGGCAAAAGCTCAAGTGGCTGCAAAGAAGTTGGGGATCTTAGCAAAGGTGAGACGGTACTTTACGCCGGAACAGCTGCTCAAACTCTATCAAGCGCAAGTTCGATCATGTATGGAGTACAGCTAGTCTATTCTGTAAGAAACTATTTCGATATCGAGCTTCACCTGAGTGATAAAACTCACAAAGTGAACTTTATTGCACACAACATAAAGATCTTCATTTGAAACTCACCTCGAATTCTACTGTCGAGATACGAAAATGTTGTTAGAGAATAGCACTACTGCTCTCATCTTTGGGACGGATCTGCCAGATACCAGCTTGATGCCCTTGAGTCAATTGAGAAACGAGCCAAGAGGATCATCAGCGATGATAGGCTCGTCGCGACGAAGCTCCAAAGTCTTGAGCATCGACGACGAGTTGCTAGCCTGTCGGTTTTCTACCGGTTGCATTTTGGGGAATGTGCGACGCAATTGCATAATTTGATTCCGCCAAGCCCGTTCCATCATATGACCACAAGACGAACGGCGATGCGCCACCGGTACATGGTGGACATCCCACCCACGCGCACAAAACGTTTTGGGAACACATTCATAGTGCGTGCAGCTAAGGAGTGGAATTCCCTGCCGGAGTCTGTGTTTCCTGATAGCTATAACCTGGGAGTATTTAAGTCAAGAGTGAATAGGTTACTTCTAGGCAAGCGAGCTCCATCTTCGACCACATCATCGCTTACAATCAGGTGAGATAGTGGTCAAACGCGAGTCTATAAATAGTAAAAAAAAAAAAACTTTCGGAAGTGGGTGTAAAAAAACGAGGAAACAAAAACACTGACTTCCGTAATAAAAGGATATTGTTATGCGTCATTCGCCTAAGAACCAACAGAGACGTGAATTTACTTTCTGTGTTCTAAATAATACATATATTCGACTGAAACTAAATTAAACTTCTGAGATTTGTAAACACTCCATAATCAGATTAATAAAAGGCTAATAAAAAACATACCAAATGGATTATAATCCCAGAGCTGCCAGACCTCTCTTCAAAATGTATGGTATAGAGAAGTGTTGAAGTGTATGTTCTTTTAATATATGCATACCTGCTAGCTTATGCGGACGTACATATTAACTAACACTAACTCTGTGCCACATTTTTTGTTAGTGAGAACATAAAAGAGATTGGCAAATCTGGGATCTCAGTCTACAAGTGTCTATCTGCAAGTTGCTTAAGTGTCATTTGTCAATTCATCGACTGTCAGTGTCAATGTTGCTCGTTTTACACAGCGCTTTCAATCGATTTATGATCAAGCGCTGAAAATGCTTTGTTTCAATTTGACGTTTTGCCTATTTAAAATGTCAAATTGAAACTAAGGCTGTGGTCCGAAATATAAAACAGTATCCGCGCAATATGGCAGCCAACAGCTGAGCGGGTATACTGGTCAGTGCTCATGACGTCATAAATCGATGCCATACTGTTGAGTCGTTCCGAAATATACTGGCCAGTGCGTTGACGTCATAAATTGACGCCATATTGAAAAAATCCTCAAAGTCTGATGCACACACACCCGTTTGACGGTTGATATACTATTAATACTTCACATTTGACATTTGTTACACTATGGTGTAGAACCTTGTTTAGAAACTTGTTTTTTTAAAGTTTTCATACATTTTTCTAACTACAGTCGCTAGCGAGTATATATTGATAAAAGTCATGGTAGACGTACAGTACAATACGTCGGGTTTATGACGTCATGAGCACTGACCAGTATACTGTTTTATATTTCGGAATATTGCCTAAAAATAATGGCGCCGGGGAAAAGACCGAAGTGGATTACTCTTTAAATTGTTTTCGAAATTATGAAATGTCTGTTCTATTGTAATAATTAAAATCTATGTATGTTTCATACTCGTTGATTCGTGTACGTTACCCCAGCAGGAAAGTGTCTCCTGGAGTGATATGAGTGGAACGTATATTTAGAGCGTAATCTGCTATAAATGTGCGCTACTTATAGAATTTGTGCGCCTGGCCGTTTTGGAAAAAAAAAACGGAAAAAAACGATTCCTGCTAGGGTAACGTTTTTCTAGCAGGAAAATTCTAAACGTATGATCGGAGAGAGAAATGTTGCGCATGGGCAGAGAGCTTATATTTGTGCAAAAATGTCCCCGAAAATATAATTTGTGCGTCTTCAGGTTTTCGAGATATTGCGTTTCCTGCTGGAGTAACGTTTTGCAGAATCGTGTATTTCTAAAACCATCGTATGTGCGCCTGTAGAATAAACGTACACGAGTAGCTCTTAATTTGTGCGTATTTGTGACAGAATTAGATTTACAAAAGTATTTATAATTTTCAAGTAGTACTTAATCGCACTTTTTCGAAAACCCGAAAAAAAATCGTAGCTCCTATTAGAGAAAAATTATAAGCTCGCTGAAAACTGTATTCGCTCCTTCTTGACGCTTTTAATAATCATTAAAAGTTTCAAAAGTGTACAGCATGCGTTATTGAATAATATTGCTAAAAATCAAAACGACGGTGTCATAAATTTGACTGCAAAATACAAGAAACCGGCTAAACCCAAGATGTGTGGCTTTAAACCAAGATTTAGTGCGTTAAGTCAAAAATATATAGTCAAAATATTCAGCTTGGAATGTTTCGCATTAAGTAAATATAAACAAAAAACAAAACATGCAAACAACGGCTGGTTATTCGACCAAATTCTAGATTAAAGCATTCGAATTTGGTCGGATAACCAGCCGTTGTTTGCATGTTTTGTTTATAGTTATTGAGTAATATTGCTATATTACTCAATAACGCATGCGTGTACAATTTTGAAACTTTTAATGGTTATTAAAAGCGTCAAGAAGGACCGAATACAGTTTTCTGCGAGCTTATACGTTTTCTCATTTAGGAGCTACGATTTATTTGCGTGCGATTTAAGTGCGATTACTTGAAAGTTATAAATATTTTTGTAAATCTAATTCTGTCACAAATACGCACAAATTAAGAGCTACTCGTGTACGTTTATTCTACAGGCGCACATACGATGGTTTTAGAGATACACGATCCTGCAAAACGTTACTCCAGCAGGAAACGCAATATCTCGAAAACCTGAAGACGCACAAATTATATTTTCGGGGCACATTTTTGCACAAATATAAGCTCTCTGCCCATGCGCAACATTTCTATCTCCGATCATTCGTTTAGAATTTTCCTGCTAGAAAAACGTTACCCTAGCAGGAATCGTTTTTTCAGATTTTTTTTTCAAAATGGCCAGGCGCACAAATTCTATAAGTAGCGCACATTTATAGCAGATTACGCACAAAAAAAACGTTCCACTCATATAACTCTAGGAGAAACTTTCCTGCTGGGGTAACGTACACCGTTGATTCATGGGCTTTTAACGATTGTGTTGTATTTCTTTGAAAAAAAGTTTTTTATTTTTCATTTTTTAGTGGACTCCCATAACAATCCACAGGACTACTTAACTACGATTTTATTGATTTGAATTTGAGGACGTCACTAGTGTATCTTCGAAGTTCAACCTCCAATGCAAATGCAACAAGTACGCAAAAGATATCATCCAATCTCGACTCTTGATTTTGCCCCTTTATTTTGCAACCCCATTTCGTGTCCAGGCTATCTCTATCCATTCCAGGTTGCCTGGAAGAGATCACAGAATGCGATAAGGCCGCCAATTGTATGTTTTTAGTTTAAGGTTTCTTTTATGTATTTTTAATTTGGAGTACCTACAATAAATCATAGGTATATCAATAAATTAAATTAAATAAATCGGATCGGAAACCTTGGAGTAATTGGTACATAAATAAAATATATATATATATATATATATTTATATACCAAAACGAATTAAGAACCTCCTCCTTTTTTTTGGAAGTCGTTTAAAAAATAATCGAACCCGAATATAGAAAAATGGCCGCGGTGAAGCAGTAGCTGCTGTTTACGTTTCTTTAATTATAAAATTAACTCACAACATAATACCAGTTAGTGGGGGATACCACCATTTAAATATTTTATTGTTAATTGATTTGTAAGATATAGGAAAAACCGATTTATTTAACAACAATCGGTTTTTCCTATATCTTACAAACCAAGTACCTATTTCTTCTCTTCTTCTTATTTCTTGCTTCTTCTGGGATGTCAGTCGCCACAGCCGAAGTGTTACCACGTCGCATTTTCGCTGGGAATGTGTGACACGCTTAGTAAAGCTAAGAACTAAGACTATTTGTACATTAACCTATTTTTTCTTATAGGTACTCGGAGGTTCCAGTCCACGATCAACATGTATATTATGCTTACGAACCGTCTGCCCCTTCCCACGGATCTATAGCAACTTCTAAGCAGTAAGATTGTCTTTACTACTCAATATTGATAGGGGAAATAGCTAGTATCAAAGCCTGTTTTCCCGATGTTGAGAAATGAGTCTGACAACCGGGAACATGATGAAGCTCATCCGCCGCTCCATTTAGTCTAGGAAAGTACGCTAGGTAACACCAAATGCGAGGGCAATCTTGTGAAATATGTCATCGGAAAATTGCAGACTTCGTAAGATTGTAATAATACTTTATTAGATTATAATTTCTCGATTTTATGAAAAAATCGTTTCGTATACCGTAAATCCCATCCAAATTCATGTCCGTGGCTTATTAAGAAAAATTATTTTACAATTTCACACAATATTTTACAATTCTACGACGTTTTCAATTTTCCGGTGACATATACATATGTTCGTTGGTTTTGGTCGCAATATTGTTAAACGTCATTTCCAACATGGATACAGCGCGCATCGCGTCGCCTATAAGTATAAGTGATTTTTTGAGCATAGGAGACCCTAACCGTTCCGTTGTAACTACAAGAAAACGCAAACTTTTTCTGACGACAGTCGATCCTGTTAAGAAAAATCTTACAAGGTTCAAATAAGTATTTTGAACCAATGAGGTTTCAATATGAATATGGAAGGATGGAGAGGGAGAGGGAGAGGGAGGCCAAAGAAAATAAGGATAGATTGTGTTAGGAGTGATATGAAAGAAAAGAGAGTTAGCGATATCTTGACAGCTGACAGTACAGCGGGTCTAAAAAGGCCATATTAGTAGAATCATATTAATAATCATACAACAATCTGTCAAATTTCATTTTTATCTTTATCGTTAACGCATTAGGTTCAAGGTTGAATGGGAAAATTTTAGTTTCAAGTAGCTTGAATTGCTGGCTCATACTACTATAGTGGTTTTTTAGACCCACAGAATGGAGAAAAAAACGTACTGCGCTGACCCCAAGTAACTTGGGATAAGGGTATAAAGATAAGGGCGAGGTTTGAACACTAGAAAATCCATAACCGAAAAAGCTTTTCATACCTTTAAAAAAAATTATAAGTATGTAAAATATCTTCTTCTGATAAACGTGCACGAACTAATAGGTGGCAGCAAAATCGACACGAGTGCCAGTGTGGTTAAAAAATAATCTTTCCAGTCCTGTCAACGAGTTGCCGTCAATATTTACATTTTATTTAAATTGTTTTTATTGTGATTATGATAAAATATGAGTAACGGCCGTTTAATAATGATCGTCAGCGCGGCCAGAATATGTCAAAACGCCAAGAACCCTTCCGAGTCCGGGCATGTCTTAGAAGTAGAAGACACGGTTAGGAATCATAAAAATGCTGCGAATATTTCCAACGTTTGTGTCATCCAAAATAAAAGAAAAGCATTTTCTGAACTCGTTTTTCACGTAAATATTTTGTCTATAACTATAAATTATTGTTGAAAGAAAGAAAAATGTTTATTTGGGACTCGCACAAGACACATAAAAGCGAAATAAGTAAAATTAACCGTCATAAAAATATGTTTACAGTGTTTCCTTAAAAAAAATTATTCGAGGTTGTGTTTACTGACAGATTTGTTTGTTTTGAATAGTACTACTACCTAAATAAAAAACATAACTATTGTAAGTACCAAATAACATTATTAGTAATTTGTAAATGTTTTCGAAGCTCGTACACACACAATGTTACATTCTTATGTTTTTTAACTGCATTTATTCACTTTTGTCGTTCATCATCATCACATAACCATGGAAAGTAATAGAATTTTAGACCATTTGAATTATTTTTATTTTCCTATGAGTGTTCGAGCACCCAGGAATGCAACAATACATTTTCACTTAGTTAAAAGGCAAAGAGTAATATAATATAGATGGTAAATGTCTTTTTATGTGATTATTTTATAACGTGAAGTCAAGTAGGTATTGTTTACGTGAATGATTCGGATTTGCGCCCAGGTGGCAGAGCTTTCGTTGTACACGTTTTCTCACACTGCTGGTTAGAAGCATTTTATTTGGCAATATCGTTCACAAGACTGATAATTCTTGTAAACGAGCTTTACTTGCAGTTTAAAAACCGAGTAATTCGATACGAACTTTTTGTTTTACGTTTCAGCAACTACGGAGGAGGTCATAAAAACGGCGCGTCAATGTCTGCTCTTACGCTGTTAGCGTTCTTGTTTTTCCTACACATTTTGCAGCAATGCATTAAAGACCACATGACCGACATGAGTACGGCTCCCGTCATGATTATGACGGCCGGAAGAGAAGGCGATGATGATATTACAAAATCAGCAACTTTCAACAAAATAGATAAAACCGGTATGACAGAAAGCAATTTTGAAGACATTACCGATACTGAACGAATGGATGTGAATAAGCAAAATAAAATAACCGAAAAGTATGGCGAAAAAAATCCATACGAAATTGACGGTTCATCAAATAAACATCAATTAATGAAGATAAAAACCGCACATGTAACCAAATCAGATGAAACAAAGCACAAATATGTTTTCAAAAATTACGGAAACCGAAGTAACAGTTTCGCTGGGTTTTATAGTGCTATGGATGAAGAATAACTCAATGATGTAATATGAAGTTGATGGAATAAATATACACAATCTTGTAACTTAAGATTTATTTTTAGAAGTATTATTTTAAAATGTACATTCTTTTCACTTTTGTAATCATTATTATTAATTGAATTCTAAAATAACACCTAAATAATACTAGGCTGGGCAGTTTATTCGCGTTTTATTTATGGAGTATTTCAACCAGTCTTAAGAAGGGGTACATGGCTTCCTTTTATTTTAGATAATATTGAGTCTTTCCATCGGTAGGTATAGTAAAATTACAAGTTATTTTTTTTTTCGCATTTAGCGGGTTCGATGTCCGATTAGACAGGCGATTATTTAAAATTCTCTGAATGCAATTCGTATTGTTTTTAAAATAAAAATGAAGTTTTCATTCAGTATTTTTTCTATCTACTGTATTTAAGATACTTTCCCTCTAGTCCAGTCAAAATAGACATTTCAAATAAAAAACTCCGACAGAGCTGAATTTTGGTAGAAATCTTGGGTACACCAGTAGAAGATAAAGTGTCAAAAGACCCCATTGATCCCATGTGAACTAAAAAAGTTATTCAAGGTCAAAGGTCAACATTTCCAATTTTTTGGATTTTTCTCGAAAAAAATAAGTTTTATCAAAAATATAGCTCAGATAAAAATTGTAGATCATATAATTATCTATACAAAAATGGTCCATATCTTTTTTTCCTTAGAATCACCATTACGAACATATCGCGATTCTAAAAGTTCCTAAAAGAAGTTTCTAAAAGAACTTACATTCTACATGATATGCACACATGCCACGTAATTGACTCTTCTCCTCAAACGATAATCACAAAAGGAATTCGCTTTCTCCATGCTGTCTATGGAGCTCCAAAAAAAAAATTGATTGTATAGACAAGAGATGTTAAGAAACAAGTAAAACTATCTTGTCTTCCTCCAACATCGGATTCTGCTCATCAACACTGGTATCTAGTATAGGTACTATCAAGTTCAGACATAGCTGGGCAATCAACTGAACCCTGAAGACTGGGTTTAGTACAGATATAATACTTTGGAACCGATTCAAACTATATTTGGGAGTATAGTTTGAATTCTCTGGAATTCTGAAATTTCCTGCTCTGGAAAAACTCCTACACAATTTTTTGCAATTGCAAAAAAGTTTGTAGTGCCTAATGTGGCTGTAGAAGAGTAGGATTGTTGTGTTCACTAGCGAGTACTAATTTCTAAGGCCAGTCTTGCTCGAATGTTCAATAGACTCCAGTGGCAGTAGACGAAGATTCATGTGATATCGATGAAGAGACAGCTGATTCATCTTCAGTTGAACAGTTTATGAAAATCCAGCAAGAAGAAGAGGTAAGAGAAATCGAAAAAGACAGTAAAAATCAATCACCTATATCAATATCAGTTATCATCATGCAGAAAATACAGTATTTTTAACAGACTTCAAAAAAAGGAGGTGTTTGTTACCTCCGTCATTTATGAACCGATTTGAAAAATTCTTGTTTTATCTGAAACGATGTACTCCCGGTCCCATAGATTTTATCAAAATCGGTTAGGAAGTTTGGTTTTTAAATCAAAATAGCTAGAATTCGTCTACTTGGATGACGGTTTTTTGTCATCCAACGTAAAAGAAATTGCGTATTTTGCTTTCCTGCGATTTTTCTGTGATGTTGTTAGGTGTGGGGTCCCACCAAAAAGTGAAAATTAAAAAACTTTTCACAAAAAAATACAACCGTTTTTGTTTTTGATAGTATCTTCGTATTTTGACACCGAGTTCCGAAAATAAAGTTTTTTTTTTACTTTGTAGTGTTTTTTTTTTTATTTGGAAGTCGGTTGTATTTTTTGTAAAAAAGTTTTTTTTCTCACTAGTACCCTACGATTGCCTCGTAGTTTCCTAAGAGTGGACCTACCGGGGAAACCACGTTAAAAAAGACGCGCCAAGTACACTACCACAGGTGGTTAATCGTATAGAATGCAACTCCTAACTTTTAGAATCGTGATATCTTAGGAATGGTGATTCTCAGGAAAATAGTATGAGGGCCATTTTTGTAGATAATTTGTCGAGGCTATATTTTTGATAAAACTTACCGTTTTCGAGAAAAATACAAAAAACCGAAAATGTTGACATTTGACTTTTTTAGTACACATTTCGATGGAGCTTTTCTTTTAGCATTTCATTTCTACTGGAGTACCCAAGGTCTCTACCAAAAGTCAGCTCTGTCTGAGTTTTTGTTATTTGATAACTATTTTTATGTCTTTTTTGACCGGATTAATCCATGTGGCAGTCTTGGGTCAACCTGTATATATAGTTAGTATATTATACAGGAAAATATTTTTTACCCAACCGTATTACCGTATAGGTAGATATTTAGGTATCAATTAATAATAAATAAATTAATTCATTTTTTGCCTTACAACATAACCACAAAAGGAGCAGGCTAATAAAAATACATCAAGGGATCACACGTTCTGAATGAAAAAACCCATTTTGAATTAAGTATTATCACGTACCTAACTATTCCTACTATTTCACCAATAAATAGGGCAACAGTCAATCTTGAAGAACTTTATTTCACCACAGACGGTTGTCTTAATTGATAGGCCGAATAGCGTAATGACCTACGTACACCATTTCGACTCGATACCCTCGACACCTACAGTCGAATAGACGTCTACTAGTCGCCCACGTGTTGTAAACAATCATGTATACCTACATCTTAGTTTCAGACGATTTCGGCAAACTAAGTACTTTAATCTTGAAATGGTTTTGAGGTTATACCTTGCGTGACAGGGTTAATGTAAGATTTTCATCGAGCGGACCGCGCCGGAGAGCTATTTTGCAGTACCAAAGGAAATTGAAGCGACCATGAAGTTCTGAGCTGTGTCATATTTAGATGGGTTTAAAATCCCTCCATACTAAAATTATAAACTAGCTTCTTAAAAATTATCCCAAGGGAACAAACTTACTCCCGGGACAGGCTGTATAGATTTAGATAAAACTTGGCAACGCAAGCCTGGGTAGCCTTCAGATCCTTGTGTGTTCAAATTCCTTTGACACAACAAAATGCGCTACGGCAAGGTCCGTTAGTTTGAAACCACACCTTATAATGAAGCAAAGAATTCAAAAAGTCACGTCGGCGTTGAGTCGAACAGGTGTACGATGGCCTTATATTTTATAGTTTGTAAAGAGAATAACATGGTACAATCCTGTACCATTCATCTGAAACCCAACACACACAATACAGTATATTAGACACAAGTATCAATTATTTCTCTTATGGTCAATACTACACACTCAAAGAAAGGAGTCTGTTTTGTTTTTGCAAAGTTGTGACCATAAATTAATTTTCAAAAAAGACAAACTCATATTATTTTTATTACCATGAGATTTGAAACATCAAATCAAATCAGGCTTTCAGCTTCTATTCTACAACAATGACCGTGCTAAAACTAGGCATAATTATGTAGAGATAAAAAAAGGAAAATAAAGAACAGCAGCTAAGAGAGTACAATTGGCGTACGGTTTCTCTATGATAGCAGTTTGTACAAAGGTTTGAGTTTTTTCTCATTTTGCTAAACATACCCAGCATCAAGACCTGACGATTTGTCACATTTCCGGTGCACAACTATTCGCTTCATTACGAAATTTAGGTATGGTACCCATTTTTTTTATTTAAACCATAGGTTTCAAAGGACTCTTCGATACGTTACATGAAACAACCCTAATCTTTAAGGGTTTCTCTAAATCAAAACAAGATAGCATTAAAGACTGCAGGCATTGAACAAGGAGTTGCATTATAAACAGAAGTTTCTGAAATTAATGTTTTAATTGCGTCTCACTCGTTCTATGTACTTAGTTTGAGTGAGCGCACTAGAACCCATTGTTGGGTCTGTCATACGGTTCCAGTCAGTTTGGCCTACAACAAATCCAATGGCACGCATCTTCTCTTGTTGTCTTCTTTCTTCAATGTCCGCCCATCGTACCTGTTTTAATTATTACATGATGAAAATTCTCTGTCACACGGTTGACATACACGTAAAAAGAAACTCACCTTCCCAATTAAATGATCACGTAAACATATTTTAAAACAAAATGTAAAAGCAACGAATCTCTTGCGAAAAGAATTCAACATTTAACGACAACTTCTGTTTCAAGTTACCTTAAGAAGGATATCTTATTTGAAGTTTTAAAATTGTCGCAAATATTCGTCAAATAATTTTGACTAGGGATATGGTTGTAAAATTGTAAGATAAAATCGAGCGCGTCGCGACGGTCAAGAACCGAGCCCAGTATACCAAGCGGTAAATACAGCAATAAGAACAACTTTACGCAATCCAATTAAAATTATAATAGGATTGAAGAATCACACATAGTTCAAAGTTCATGTTGTTTTTTCTTAAATAATAGTATTAATTTGCAAGCTGCATACCTTTTGGCAGCTATGAAACACTTGATCAAACCAAAAGAAGTAGGTTATTTCGAGGTTTACCTAATGTTACGTATTTAATGGGAAATCAAAAGAAAGACGCCAAGACACATTTCCACAACCATATCGCTATAGTGCGAAATATACACGGCAACAGCCCAGTTAAGGTGTGGACTGGAGAGTTGTGAGTATGATCTTCATCCCTTGCACTCCTAGCACAAGCATATTAAGCTCAGTTGGAGTGGTTAACAGATATACTGGTTATATGTAAGTGTAATCCAAATTAAAATGAGAAGATACCAACGAATGTGTATACTTACAGACTTCTTTCCTGGCTTTGCTTGGTTTGGCGTCCAGTCGTCTAGTTGTAGGTAGTCTTCCATGGAGAGCTGCGATGGCCGGAGTGGCTTGCTGGTGCCGTCGAGGCGAGCTGGAACAACATACAAACATATTTAATTTCACGGCAATCACAATCGGCACGACAGGTGGTGATCCTGTAAGCTAGTCGTGATCGAGTCAGCAAAATATTGCTTATCAAAACTATTAAAACGCAACTTAAACTAAGAATTATAAATAATAATTTTAACCCATAACCTACCTAGTTGCGCGGCGTCGTCCATTTTCTCCCACTTGGATGTAAAAACGCTTTCGACCTGTGGTGGAGCAGCACCTTACGTGTTTAGTTACAATGCTGAAATAAAACTGATTAATCCTACCCTAACTAAATGAAAAATAGGACATTCCATTCTAGTAAAAATAATAATACTTAAAGTTTAGAATAACATAGAACACAGAAACAATGCTTGGTTGTGTCATGAGCTTGGCTGGACGCTTGCATCAGGAGGATCAAACACCGTGGTTGGTCGGAGCTCAGTAACGAGGCCTCACCTCAGGTTCTTGTGCATCCTCCATAACAACTTCATCGTCGGCATCCTCCATCTGGACTTCAGTAATGGCTGCACTCTGCAGTAATGTCGTAGCGTCCAATTGTATGTGATGTGTCGGCGTAGCAAAGAATCGGGCACAAATTATTTCAATTTCCTCTAATTTTCTATTGTGAATATTTCTCTTATAACAGATTTGTGGGTCAAGTTCCATGGTACATATGTACACCTATGAGAAAAAATAAAATAGTCTTAAACAAATGTTTAGTTAATGCTTTGCTTTTTGTATTTCAAAATTTTACTACATACTTGGAAACCCTGTTGTCTAGCAAAATTCCATATATCTGCATAACATTTTAATTGGTCATTCACTGCATCATAAATCAAAAATGTGAAATATCCATCAGTCAAACTTCTCTTGAATGCTCTCTTCAAAGAATTTGTATATGATTCTACAAAGCTCTCATCATATTCATATTTTAGGGTTGGTTTCTTGACCTGAAATGTGAGGTTATTTTAGCATTCATTATGAAGATATAAAGATCTGAAATGGCTAGGGTAGCAGCAACAACAACTCACCAGCTTTCCTGTGGATGGATCTCTTTCTTCAACCTCTCCCTCTTGCATAAAGTAGTCATCAATCGACATAATCCTGACTGTACCACCATATTCAGCTTCTCTGTCTCTTATTAATTTAGCTAAGTATGATTTCCCACTCCCAGGGGGACCTAAAATAAGATTTTTATTAAAAATAAATATTTGAATCTGCATTCGATATTAACGCTTATACAATTGAGTATTTTACTAGATAGAAAATATATAACTCTATTTAGTCCGTCCATTAAAATTTCAAAAAATATCTATACTAATATATAAAGCTGAAGAGTTTGTTTGTTTCTTTGCTTGAATGCGCTAATCTCAGGAACTACTGGTCCAATTTGAAAAATTCTTTCAGTGTTAGGTAACCCATTTATAGAGGAAGGCTATAGGCTATCATCACGCTAAGAGCAATAGGAGCGGAGCAGACGAAGTTGCGCGGGTCTAAAAATTAAAAGATAAAGTGCATCAAATTTCAAGAGTGGGCTGGTCAGTCACATTGCTGGTAAATTGTACTATCGTAATGACGTCACGCGAGTTTCCAACGCCCTGTATCGTCTTCATTCTTTATTTATATCTATCTGACAGAATAATTAGATTTTTACAGTAAAATACCCTATTTATTTATTGATTCTATTAAAAGTCACGTTTTACTTTAGTTGTTTAAAAGACATAGTTCACTTTAAGGTTTATAAACATGCAGCTGACACACTCACCTCTCAAAATAATAACCATTTTATCAGGTCTCATAGTTCGTCCAGGTGATTCTAATAAGTCATCAATCATTACAACATGTTTAGACTGAGAATCGTCTTTATCCTTTGATTTTTTATTAAATTGTGTATCACTATCTCTACTTAGTCCTCTTTTACGAGAATCTCTCTCACGACTCCTACTGTGATGACCAACTTCTTCTCTTCTTCCATGGTCACGGTCTCTATGATCTCTCTCTCGGTCTCTGTAAAGATCCTCACGGCGGTTATACTTGTCACGGTCATCTCTTCTCCGGTCATCATCTCGATCATCTCGTCTGCGGTCATCATCACGGTCATCTCGCCTTCGGTTAATTTCATGGTCATCTCTCCTTCGGTCATCGTCACGATCATCTCTTCTTCTATCATCATATCTATTATCTGGCCTCCTTCTATCTTCATAATCATCTCTAGGTGGAACTCTGGGTCGGAAGTCATCTCGTAGATCATCTCTTGGTGCTCTTCTTTCAAAATCTCTTGAATAATGGTCACGGCTATACCTCTCTCTACTAAAATCCATTTCCTTCTCAGATCTTCTAGATTTTCTTGAATATAAGTCATCCACTTCTCTTTCAAAATCTTTTCTTTTGACTTCACCATCCTTTGATTTGTGATTATAATCAAACATATGAACAGGTTCAATAAAATCTCGAGCTAAAAGAAACAAAAACATGTTATTGGTAAAACCAAGGATTTCAGGGTCAATCTATTGATTTTTTATATTTTACTCAATTACCTTAAATATTCACAATAATTAGAACACAAATAATGAAAGATATGAAAAATAATAAGCTAGCAGAAAAATAGGAGCATCAACATAAAAGTATGATAATTTAATACACAGCAAACACCTGGCATATTTTATTACCTTTTAGCCTGAGAGGCTTGTGCTCATATTCAACAATCAGAGATGGAGTGAACATAGGTTCATCTATCCACTGGGGTCGTGCAGGTTGTTTTGGAACAGGGTTAATGTTACTTTCAAGTAAAGGCTTTCTTTCTGGAGGGCCTCGAGGGTAGTCATTACCCATTTGGTGTTCAGACATTTCTGGCATCAGAGGGCGTATTGGTGGCCTGGGAGCAGTCATGTTGGGCCGTACAGGAGGGGGAGCAACCCGTGGTGGCCCATTATCATGATATGGTGGTGCCAATTCATTGCCACCATATTGCATATTTCTGTCATAATTATACTGCTCTTGGGGTATCTCCTCATGCATTCTGTTTGGAGGTGGATAATTATGGTTTAATTCTTGATTTTGTTGCCCTGGGTAATTTTGTCCTTGTCGGTTGAAGGGCATATTATTATTTTGTCTGTTATCAAATTGTTGATTATTATAATTCTGATTATTCTGATTTCTATTCCCATGACCATAAGGAACATTACTCTGATTACTAAAATTATAAGGTCCACTGGGAGGTGGAACATTCATATTTGCTGTGCTTGCTGAAGGATCTTGAGAATTTTGACCAACAACCATAGAAAGGATATTCATAATTTTTGCATCACCAAGAATATTATTGATTCCTTTAGAAATTGTTGTATAGTCAGGTGCCTTGCCATGGGGTGGTGCTCCTGGTTTTTCTTCTGAAATATCTATAACATCTTGATTTGTATTATTACCATAAGATTTTTCACTCTCAGGTACTAAATCTAAACCAGGAATACCTTTATTAGACCCACTTGTAGGCAGAAAGCTCGTACTTGGAGGAGGAGCAGAAAAATTGACATTTGATTGGTAACTACTATCACTCATAGTATGATAGGATTCAAATCTATCTTGAAGATCAACAGCTTGATTATTATTACTTCTATTATATGTTGCTTTTGGCACATTATATTGCTCTTGCTGATATTGAGCATTGCTATGATCTGAATAATTTTGTGAAGAATTATTACCATAATTCTGTGTTTGTTTACCAGGAAATGCATTATTACTTGAATTTTGTAAATTAGCAGGAACAGTTGGTGTCACAGTAATAGCTATGGTAGTGTTAGCTGGCTGAACAGGTGCATTGTTACTCAGGAGACGTGCTCTTTTTTGCTTCATCTGCTGTCGACGTTCCATTAGCTGTGCACGACATGCCTCAAATTTCTGCTCGTATTCTTTGTATGCCTGTTTGTCAGGGTGATTCACATTGTCCCTTCTCCATTTCTCAATTTCCTCTTCCCATTTTTGGAATTGAATATCAAACAGCCTCTCTTCTTCAGCTAGTTTCTTCAGAGCTTCAGAATTAACTGAAGTTTGAACTCCTTGAGTTGGTTTAGTTGGTTGAGCTGCTTCTTTAACATAGGACCAATTTGGATTATTACCTGCTTGTGGATGTGTGTTTACATTAGCATGATTGCCGGAGTTGTTATTTTGATGCTGCTTAGCTGTAGGGGCAGGAACAGGTGTTGGTTTAGAGGAAGCACTTCCAAAGAGCGGCTCGTTGTTTTCATGTGGTGGCGGTGGCGGTTGATCTGGAGGCGGAGGCGCAGGCGGAGGAGCAGCGTTCGCCGGTGGAAGCGGCGGCATTGCACCCATAGCTTGGATAGCTTGCATTTGCTCTGCATACTGTAAATTAATAACGTGGCTTAGAAACTTAGCATGTTAACATAACATTTCCTGTTTAATGGACATAGCTATGATGACGTTTGTAATATTAGATTGTGCCCCAATGATCAACCCGAAATACTAACCTTGTCTCCGTATTGGCCCTGCCACTGAACATATTGCTGCTGCCACTGAGTCCATTGCTGCCAGTTTTGCTGCTGCATTGCTGCCCATTGCTCTGGCGTATATGAGCTCATACTGGCCATATTTATGTCAGACCCCATACCCATACCCGAACTCCATTGACCCGAAGTGGGCATTGGCCAAGCCATGGTGGCCAACTCTTAATAGTTTGTTACCCGAACAAATTAAAATATTGAAATGATTTCATTCAAAGACGCGAATTATGACCTGCGGCGAAAACAATAGATGAAATCGGTCGATGATAACGTCGCATTACAGCGTTAGCTCAGTAAAGAGGCGGCCATTTTGTTTCATCGGTCGATTTTCTTTCGCCGTCGTGTTTGACGTTGATTTGACATGCGCCAAGCGCGTCGCATGTCGTTTTAGTGATGTTCGCTGTCGATGAATCGATGAACATTAAATTAAAATACAGGCCCATCATTTCTTTCATCAGAACAAACATACAAAAAACCGACTGGAATGATTTATTTAAACTTCTTCATTTCGAGTCGATGGACTGAGGACTCTTAAGATGGCGATGGTTAACACCCGGATGGTTAGGTGGGTGTTAACCATCGACACGAAAATAACAAGAACATTATTTTTATTTGCGTTATTAACTATTACTAGCTGACTCGGCAAGCGGTTGTTTTGCCAAATAAAAAACAATACCCTACCTTCTATTCTCATACCTACCGAATATACACACAAAATTTCATTTAAATTGGTCGAGCCGTTTCGGAGGAGTTCGGTAACAAACACCGTGACACGAGATTTTTATATGTTAGATGTTTTTGATATTTTTTTTCTACTCGGGTAACTCCCGTTGATTTTTCTTGCTCCTACCCTGTGGCCCTCAGGAAAAAAGAAGTTCACTTATATAATGAATATTACATTATTATGTAATAAACGATCAAAACATCATTATTTAAATTATGTAATTACTAAACCCCAATATTATAGTAACATCAGGTGACGTTCCATTAGAAAGCGAAAGCGATCATCGCGCAAATACTCAATCGTCGTTTCTATTCGTAAGGCAAAATTGAAAAGCACCCTCTGCCGATATGACGCGTGACGGTGCGATAGATTTTGCATACGACGCCTCAGTGCTGCGTTAGCGGACGTTCAAACAGAGCGTAGTTTAGTTTGTGCTGCTAGCATCATTTTTCAGCTCAGGGTAAAACTTAAAGCATTTAGGTGATTTTTGGGATGTTGATAGGAAAGATGTCAATAGTGTACAGTTGTACACTGCTCGGTGCTCGAAAAACTTCAAAATTTTCGGTAATTTCTTAGATTTTGGCTTTTAACTTCTAATCGGTACATTGTAGGTAATAAGTAAATCCGCATACTTTTAAGGTACACAATACTTGCTTCACTTTCACCATAAATAGTATATATTATGTAGGTTAAATAGGTTTCGAGATGCAGTACTTCAACATAGGATTTTATTTCCCAAAAAGTTAGAAATAGTAGTTTGAAGCTTTTATTTCCTTTTCTTTGTCCTGGCTTGCGGGGCAGGCCGCAAGACAGGCGTTAGGTGGGCTAGGAGGCCCAACTAGCCTAGGGCCCGGCTCTTACTGAAAACTGTTAATTACAACCTACATATTAAGTTGACAAATTATCCAGGGCGCAATAACTTTCGAGCTCGCTTCGCTCGGCTTTGAATAATTTTTTTTTTTTGACAAGTGTATAAAAGTTCAAGCACCAGTGCAGATGCTTGAACTTTTGTGCATTTGTCAAAAAAGTTTATTCTATAGTATAAAAATCAAACCTAATGAGATGGAGTGCAAGAATTATCAAGCTCCCTCCGGTTCCTCTTGAAGTTTGCAATTCCTCAGTTCTTAAAAAAAAAATTCGATCTCGCTTTGCTCGCTCTTGCAAATTCTTCATTGCTTCATTGCATAGCTTTTTCTTCATTGTCGATAGACAATGCAAAGAGTACAGTATCTGTACCTATATGAGACCATACTGCAATGCATTGTTTGTGACACACGATGACAGTGTAAAAATAATAATAAAAATTAAGCTATTTGTTACTAAAATATTAAAACACTAATCTATTCAATTAATTCTAAAACCTTTTTGCATACGTTGTTCAAGTAACTATTATGATTGTTCCTTCGTGATGAGTGAAAAATCTGATATCAAATAAAATAATATTACATACCATACAAACTTCTCCTGTTTTCACTTCCTAAGGAGTACCTACAATTTGTTGTGAAATTGTTCAAAAGAGTTACCGCGGCCGTGGAACGCAAACGGCATCTGGAGGAAAACGGGAGCGTTTTAGTCAGTAGGAGTCTGACCCACCTTCCGCTATGCTACGCCTAGAGTAGGAGGAGTCATTTGATGATTTCCTATCCAAAAAAGGAGTAGAAATTAGACATTTTAGGGACAAAAATTTGGTAGTGTATAAAAAAGGATAGGATCCGAGCAGTTTCTTAAACATCTAAAGAATGTTTTTTGGTCCTTCTCAAGAAGCTAGACGTACCGCGTAAGTACTCTCATAAGGATTCCAAATTATAGAGGCAGACTCTATTTTACTTGTGCCTAAAGCCATATATACCAACTTAATTGCAAGGGGGTCATCAAATTTAGGGGGTTTCACGTTCCGAATAGTGAAACCTAGCCTCCGGTACGAATCAGCGGCGAGGGCCAGCATTTGTTCGTGGAAAGTTTGTTTCGGATCACATAAAACTCCTAAATCTTTAACCGAGTCAAAACGGGCAATCTGTTCCGCTCCTAGAAAATATTGCACATGTAGAGGGTTATGTGCCCGACATAACACTACATTTAGCCGTGTTGAATAAGAGCTTATTTTCAATGCTCCATCGGAGTACTGCGTTAATATTCTCCTGAAGCGTTAGAGTATCGGCCATCTCCTCAACACCATAAATCAACATGAGATCATCAGAGTAGAGTAAGCACCTGACGTGTTTGAGAACCTTTTCAAGATCATTAATCATGATTCCGAAAAATAATGGCCCTAAAATGGTTCCTTGGCTAACACCAAATCTTTTGTGATGTAACTCCGAAACAAAACAACCATGTTTAACATAGGTACTAGGTACTTATTTGATGTGGTTAGGTGAGGTTTGGTTTGAGGGAACTTAGGGTACCCCGACACGTACAGATAATGTTCGAATGGGAAGACGGGAGCTGGAATGATCGATCGAACTTAGCTTTCGCCATCCCATTCATGACGGGTTTCTTTAAACCCTGCAGACGGGGCTCCTTCGTAATTAGGTTTAAGGTGTTTTTAGGGTTTTTAGAGATGAGGCCGTGCCCTCATCTCTGTTGTAGGCAGTGATCTCTCGCTGCCGGCCGTAGTCCGTGCTATGACCGACGACGAGGAGTCCTGGGACGCGGTGGTCTCCTTCTGCGAAACAGTTATCGCGCAGAAGGAGGCTGCGGAAAGGAAGAGTCAGATATCGACCTCCCTCCCGACCCGCAGCAGACGCACCGGGCGTCGGGGCATACGCTGCCCTCTTCCGGCCCCCCTAACTGGGTCCAAGGACGGCGGACTTGGGGATGTCCGTCGCCCCCCATTCATCCGGACCCGAGGTGGCGGCGCGTGGTGTTCCCGTGCGCCCCTCTTTGACGTCGCGGGGGGAGTCAAGCACCTCACTGCCCCCGCTGACCCGAGGTGGCCCGCAGAGGTGGGCCGGCACCAGCCGGGTATTACGGAAGTCGCAAGTTCCCGCGATCTTCGGCGTAGGTGTGAGATGGAATACCAGGGTGTTTTAGTCAGTAAGAGTCTGACAGACCCCTCCGCTCGCCCCTGGGCAGTGGCCATCCAAGAAGACTTCCGCCCGTTAAAAAAAAGTTAACTTCTGAAGGTTAACCAACCTTCCCGTCTATCTATCTGCGGGTTGTATCTCAGGAATCATAATAAGCAAACAATTGAAATTATCACCGAATGTGTTTATTTACAGTTGTCACACAACAACAAATAAATTATATTTATACCACAGACATATAAATAGTCAAAATCTTGGTTTTTTCGGTTTTGGGTCGGTACCCTTCGCCTGCTTGTCCAGTCCCACAGCCTGTTCTTTTAATAGATAGTTTTGGTATTGTAGTGGCATCTATACCGCCGCATAAAATTATTAAAAAAGGATTTTATGAGACACGCAAAATGGCATAGATGACCAAATAGATTTTAAGTTTTGGGGGGGGGGGGGTTTTGGAACCGGACGGTTGTTGTGTCCGGTGGGCAACTGCCCGATAGCTGTTTTTAAACTTTTTTATAAATGTTGAAATCGCACGGAGAACTCAGATACGGCAAAGCAGAAATTCGTAAGAAGTTCGCTGTATAGATGGCGTTGCGGTTCTTTTTGTTGCTATGTAGATTTTGCTACGTAGGTTTTATTTTTTTTGTGGCGGTACTGATGCCTTTACATCACACCTGTCCTGTTGATAGTGGGAGAGTCGCCTATACATCTTGAGATGCTTGCGAGGCCAGTGGGAGGTTGGTTCTAGTAGTTCTAGTAGGAACCGGAAGTCGCAGAATTCACAGCGAGTCGGGGTGATGATCTTCCTCATCCCGACTCACTGGGATATCATCACCCTACGGAGCCTATGGAGCCTGCGGGCTCCAGTAAATCGGAGTGGTGCAGCTGCTGGCTCGAGTGGGTCGGAGCGGTGTTGTTAGACGTAGTGACGTGACTGTTGGCGTCGACTAGGAGAGGTTCTTCAAGGCTCTTCATGTAACTGGCCGAAAGTGCAGTGTACTTGCCAAGGTCGCTAAGTAGGTTGAGGGTGGTTATAGAGGAATGCGCGTCCGCTGCATGCTGGTGGTCAGGATACCCGTAGAAGCCGTGTGTACTGGCTGGCTGGATGACTCATTGCTCGAGAGCTTGAGGTCACGAGGAAGTGATGATGATGACGTCATGTTGATGTGGCTGCACGAAGGCTGCCCTGACTTTTAATGTCGAGGGCCATCAGTACAGAGGTATACGGTACAGAGAGTAAAGTCCCGCAAACGTCCATTGAAGAGGGAAGTTCCTCCAACTGGACGGTTGTTGGGTCCGGTGGACAACTGCCCGATAGTTTATATTCGGACTGTTGTATATGTTTAAATCTCAAGTAGAAGTCTATGCAGGATTTCGTAAGTAGTTCGCAGTTAGTGGGATAGATGGCCTTGTGGTTCTTTTTGTTATGATGTAGATTTTGCTACGTTGTTTTTTCTTCTGGCTGCAATGTTACTAATACTCGCTTCTTTCCATTCCATTTCACCACGCATACTCAATGCAAATGCGATCGGTACGCTGATTTCGTACTCACTTCTATCAATAGATATTAACTGCATTATGCAACGTATTAAATGGTATTTCTGTTAATTATAACTATTCCTCCTCCACAACGCTGTTGACTGATAATGTGTATTTATTTAATTTTAAATCATTACAAAGTACCACGTATTCGATATATAAAAAAAATGTCCAAACTGAGTTCATCCAAAAATCCTAAAAAAAAAGTTTCCACTTTTGCCCTCCAGAAATCATTGCCGTTTTTTTAACTCTAAAACGTTATTCGGACTTTTGGAGCGACCGTGTCACTAAAAGCCTACTAATATTGTAAATTTGTAGAATAATTTAGGTTAAAAACGAATAGTTTATCAGCCGAGATTCTTACATTCTCAAGTGGTGTGCTTATCAAAGAACAGAATTTAATTTTTGAGGGTTAAACCACAACAAAACATTAAATCTGAACATTCTGAACATCATTGGGCTGTTGTTGTACGTGTAATTGTGCATATTTACTATTAGGGCGTCGTTTGGTGATGCAAACTATTTTGTAACGGTAAATGTTTACGGTAAAATATCGACATGAACAACCATTAATGCCAGTGACAGAATAATAATCGAAAAAGGGATGCACATCACTAGAGCGACGCCATTTTCGCGTTGGATTTGATTGTGGTGTGTGTCGTCTGTTACAAATTTTGATTTTATAAACAAATACAATTTAATATTTTGATAAATAGTATTCAATGCAACTGCCTTTTAGTTATGCAATGTAAGAAACCAAATTGTGACATGAAAAGTTAAGTCATTGTGGTGCTATTCTCTACGCGGGAAATGTGATTACAACCAATATCAATTTTGTTATTAGGACATTACTCGATTAATAAGACAACAGTGCAAAAGGTTATAATTAATCGAAATGATTCCAACCAAAATACGTGAAAGCCGAAGAGTGAAAGCATTAAAGCTGCCCAAAAACTTAGAACGCTTATATAAAGAGGGAAAATGTCGCGAGTGTGCAGTTGTTGTTACTCGCATGGACTTTGCCAAGATACTGGGTAAATTTACCAAAGTTAAAATCCAGTATGAGAGCAGTACAACTCCCAAGACGAAGCTAAATTCAGACACAACCTCACCTAACTCGAATGCTAGGTTAAAAAGTAATGAGAATGGTTTGGTCCTCGTTCCTAGAAACAATTACAGTGAACAACCGCTCAAAGATTCGAAGAATACAAAAAATTCGAAAAAAAGCGGATCTTCTGTTGCTCCTAATATATTGAGGGAAAATAACAGGCTAAAAAAACCTGTTTCAAAAGTTAAAAATACTGTCCACAATGCCAACCAGAAGCAAAAAAGTGAAACTAGCCTAAAACAATATGGAATTGTATTTGAGGATCCCTTGGCAAATAATAATAATAAAAATGAAATCAACTTCAAAATTTCATTAACTGATTTATTACCTGAAATTGATGATAGTATACTTCCTACAGAAGAGTGGTGTATTGATTATTTTCCCAAGAAAGATGAACCAAAGGATGACCAAGTTTATGATCGCATAGCTGCTGAGTTGGAAGATCTCATGTACAATGAAAAACCAATTGCTAAATTGGATGAAAAACAAGATATAACCGAGAACAAAGTTGATGACTTCCCATCAATAATGGACATTCTGAATGATAATAGTAGTGAGAGCAAATCAAATGACCAAAGTAATACCCTTGAATTTAAATCGAATCTGGAGTCAAGCGATGTTGAAGCCATGCTCCTTGGAAAGTCTAATGTAGCTGGAGATACAGTAGCACCAACACCTATGGAAGTTGACTCCAGTATGGGTCATTTAATTGAAGATGTTACTCATTTGAGTACCATTCAAGCAACATTAACTAATGATAAAGAAACTGTGAATAACAGTGAAGATATTTTGCCCAAAACAGACATAGCTGATGAAATTGAAAACCCTCACAGTCCTTCTATACTTGATGAAGCCTTACAAAAGGGTATTGAAGAACACATACCTGTAAAACAAGTTGAGCCCGGTCTAGAGGGTAACTCACAAGAAGAGCAAACAAATGATGAAAATATAAATTCAAACATTGATACAGAGGTGAAGGAAACTGAGATAAAGGTAATGGAAACTAATGTTGATAATGAGAATAGTGAGTCTAATGACAATATAAAAAGTAAAGACATGAACTTATTAGCTTTGAAAGATGGCATCACACATGTTGTATTTAAAAAGACTAAAGATGGTATATGTTCAAAATCTGTAACATGTCCAAAGAATTTAAAATATTGTATTGAAATAGAAGATAAATCTGTAGAATTTTTAGGTGCCCCCAAATTTATTACGAGTTTAGAAGACCTAAAAGTGCTTTTGCAAATTGTAAATGAGAGTGAATTAGATAGTCTATATGTATTGCATTGAGTGATTCAGAAGAATACAAGTATATGTAAATAGATTGTAATACTTACACAAATCCTTACATAGTTAAGTAATTTCAACATTTTAAAAGTTAGTGCCTATATCTCTGTTATGGAAAGACTAAAAGGCTGTTAAGGGCTAAGCTTATTTCATTTGTGAGCATATAAATATTGTATAACAATAATAGAAATTGAAAATATATGAATACTTCTGAGAAGCTAACCTAACTTAGCTTTTTACCATTGAGTATGGTCCTTCCAGTTAAATCCATGAAACAACAATGTATTTCATCCAAAAATCTAACTTGTTTAATCTTAACAGTCTTTGAGTCGGATACAGCAAAATGGAGAAGGTGAAGGTATAAAATGCTTTCAAACTGTTAAAGTTTAAAAAGGAAGTATGAATATCTGGTAAGTCATGTTCTGTTACATTAGCCGTTAATGGCTTGGCCATATAATGACAATGTTTTCCTTTGACCATAAAATCAACAGGTGTGCTAAAGTAACATTATGTTTATGACTGAAATATTGATATAATTGAACATTAGTTACATATAAATATGTATTGTTATGTATTATCTTGAAAATATATTACAATTTAAATATTTTAGTAGTAAAACATGGAAGGCTCTTGTAAAAAAAAACAAGTAACTGGGGAATAGGAAGTACAGAAAACAATGTAAAACTGCATCTCTGAAAACAAGAAAGTCATGTTTGCACATGGACAAAACCAAAAATGAAATTTAACTTTTAAACATATTCAGCCACACAGTTCAGCAGACGAGATACCAATTTTATAAAATAATTTAGGCACTTTTCTAAGATAAGTTCAATGTTCTCAGTTAATAGTTTCTGTTTTTACCCAACTGTCATAGGGCATAGAATCATTGTGGCATAGACCCCCTCCCCCCCTCGCCATTTTGATTTTTCTCAAAGTTGCGACGCACGAAAACAAAAATTTTTAGGAACATGGCCTTAAGTGTCAGATTGCCGAGATATTTTGAGGTAAAGTCACCCTGTGACAATCATGATTATCTTTAAAATTACTTAATTATGTGCTAATATGCATTAGATTATATTCATATAATAGTTCCCAGCTTGATATAAATTATTGAATTAATTTATTGGAATAAAATAAAAATAAGAACATGTGAACACCTCTTTATTAAGAACTTCGCAAAATAATAGTTAAATCAAGGTGAGATCTATTTTTAGAGTATAATATATACTGCTCATAAGCGCATGGTAAGTTCATTTTTTACGATTTTCATTCACTCACTTGGTGACTACCTTCAAATATCTCTGCAACGTGATACTTTAGGGCACCATGTTGCTAACATTTTTTGTTGTTTACATATCCTCTACCCATAGGGGCCATCCCACGAGCAAGAGAATCGCGTCGAGTTGACGTTTTTTCACTCGTCGAATCGCCGCGATAATATCGTCATAGAGTTGGTATATACGTAGCAAGACGATAATATCGATGATAGACGTACGAGGAAGTACGCGTACTTATGGCTCGACGACATTTTTCGCTCGTGTGTCACCCTGAGTACTCGTACTTAAAAACGACGCGTAGAGAAAAACGTCGTTGAACCATAAGTACGCGTACTTGCTCGTACGTCTATCAACCACTTTATATGCATGTCAGATCGTGCGCCGCAACTTTAAAAAAAAAACAATGGCGGCGGAGGGGGAGGCTAACTGACGTGTCTTTTATAAAACTCATAATGGTGTTTTAAAAACTACTATTATATTAAATCATTTAAAATAAAAAAATGGAACCCTTATCGAGATATAAGGTTTAAATTAAAGTACTGCAAAATAATTATTTGCAATATCCCATCAAAACAAAACATTTTGGGATAATTACAAACAACTATTTTACCATAACAATTCTACTATTTCAAAGAATTTTTAGGAGATATCTGATTATGAAATAGAAGTTAAGTATTTGTCAAACACCACATAAGTCAAATTTTGACTCCTATTTCTCCGTTCGGAAATCGGCTATAGGGAGTGTAGGAACTACAGGTGGCAGCACAGAAGCATCAATTTCAAGTATTAAAAGTTTGGAATATCCAACGCTAGTCGACCTTTTCTTCATACACACGTTCTGAGGCGATTACTCCACAGTTTGGAATAGAAAGTAAAATAATAAAAAAGCTTTATTTAGAATTAATTAATTCAGCAGTTTTTTTTTCTCAATATCAACTAAAATTATTTTTTCGGTTTGAATCATAGCGATTCTTGCTTACTCTCACGACCTTATGCACGACAGCGTGCATTTTAGGCACGCCCACATAAGAGTTCGAGCCGTCGACTAGCATCGCCCTAGGGTCATGAATTGGATATCAACACTCAGGTGAGCGGTCCGAGGCGGCGCGTGCAGCAGTCCGTAATGATGCATCGATTTTTAATTAACTGTTGTCGGCACCTCGAATGGCACGTGCATGGCGTGGCACACGCCACTATCTGTTGCCCGCGCAGCCGCCGCTCCGCTAACAGCCGTCATCTAGTATGCTGCCCTTCAAGCAGAGATGAAGAATGATGTGAAAATAACCAATAGCATGGCGCTTATTTTGATAGCTTTAGCCAACTTGTAATATTATCTGTAAGTTTTTAAAATATCGAGGACACAGCTAACATAGACGCATAATTTTGTAAATTATAGAACTCGTTTATTGCACTTGCCGTCCATCGCCCCCAAATCATACTTATATTTTGCTTCCTTGTACAATATGTTGACCGCTGTGCGGTGCTATCAGAAAAACGATAATGTTCCCCCTAAGTTACGTAGTGTTATTATAGCTGTAAGTTGCTCCTACCTACCTAACGTCGTGTTTTTGTGATACATTTAAATCTGGATTTAAAAATCCAGCAATAACTGCAGCAGAAAAACACTGCTACGTCAAGCAAACCCCTTTACGAAGCTTGAAAAAATGGTTTGGATGGTAAGGACGAAATAATTACTGGTTTTATAGATGTTGAACTCTAACTGTGCTGTACGTCTACCATGAGTTTTATCAATCTATACTCGCTAGCGACTATAGTTAAAAATGTACGAAAACTTAAAAAAGACAAGTTTCTAATTATTTGTTGTAAGTTGTTAATTAACAAGCAAGTTGTAAGTAACACTTTAGTTAACAACTAAAATAATAAATAAGAAACTTTTATTTTAAAAGTTTTCACACATTTTCTTAACTACAGTCGCTAGCGAGTATAGATTGATAAAACTCATGGTAGACATACTGTTCTGTATTTTTTTTCGTGTTGGCAACTGAATCAAAAAAACCTCATTGAAGATGTGCTGTACCTAACCAAAGATAAATTGATATTAGGTACAGAACCTACTATGTCTAATAAAATTACTTAAAGTATCACGTTTTGAAGTCTATGTTATAGATCACACGTCTTTATTTTAGAGTTAAGTACCTTTTTATATTTACATGAAAACCGAAAATTCAGTACTACCCTATGATGTTTGATGCCTTGCAATAAAATTAATCGAAATAAATCTGTCATAAATCTACTTTTTTGATTACTAATCCATCTGCAGCTTTTAATTAAAAACTGTTTATTTAGCTTAAAAAATGACTTAAGCACTCTTAAATCCTCTGTTGTACCCACAAAACAGTGTTGCCAGATCCAAAGCCAACTAAGGTGTGTAGCCGGGTAACCTTTTAATTCGTTGAAAAATAAGTGCGAGGGTCTACCGGCGAGGGGGGCATAATAGAGTCTATTCTTAACGAGTCCTAAGCATATCAACAAAAATATATCCTAATTACAGATCGATACAAAGTTAATGTGTTCGCTCTGAGCCGAAGGCAAGTCGTTGAAACATGAATTTGTTTCAGTGCAGTACAGAAACAAATTCATGTTTATAGTAATAAAGGCTCAATTTTACCATGCTAAGCAATGTGGTACTAATAATTTTGACAAAAAAAAAATAATTTCCCGTTTTCTCCGAACCGATTACTCGTAGATGAGGAACAGTAAAATGGTAGTTTCATAAATCAGTAAAATAATGCCGTTCTAAGTAAAATTATATACTAACTAGACAGAAACAGCACTACTGTGATCTGACGTCATAAGACACAATCACCGACCAAAGTAACTTCACATAATTAAAGACCCATGAATTTCTTGTGACAAGAATACTAACACGTGTATGCCACTGATTTGTTTTTACTGTAAGTAACATCTCTGTAATACGAATAATCTAAAATTACTACTACAAAACAAGATTCAGGCAATACATATAAACTGTCATGTTAGGTAGGTATTACGAAAGCTGGAAAGTTTTTGCTAATTTATTTTTCATTTTCTGCTTGTCATCAATCTACGTCTTAATGTGCGTGTGTACACACCCTTAAAATATTTTATCTCTGATCAATGATGTGATCTGTCCTCTCACACATTCACATTTGTGCCGTAGTCAAATAAACTGGCGCGGGAAAATGTCGATAGGTATGTAGTTTATTTAGGCACTCTGTGCTATTCTACTAGCCACAACAGTCCAGGCACCAACTAATTAAAAGGCACCGTTCTCTAGATTAGATATCATTTTATGAAATCGATAGCTAAATTATTCGCCAGCCGAATAATGCAAGTTTAAAAAAAAACGAATACCTAGGTACCTTCTGTATATCCCTCTTTGAATATTATCAAATTATTCAGTCTTATCTGCACATTATTTTAATTACCACGTATTGTAATTTCAGCAATATTTATATAACTTAGTAAGTTTAATATTGAGTACGTACTGTAATATATTAGTAGGTAGGGTACTTAGGTACATTCGTAGATTTTATTATTAAAAATCGCGGGTTTATGTTTTACAACTTGTGATTTTCTCACTTACAAGTATCTACTTACAGTTCTCACAATATAAGTTTTGCTGTCTGAAGTAGGCCTTAAATAACTGCGCAGAAGTAACTCGTACTAAAACAGCAGCGTGTCATGCAATCCCTATCAGAAAGCCTGGTTTCAGAGCGTCAAACTTAATATGTATGTGACTCGAACTTGTAAGTAGTTGTGTAGACGACGTAACAGTGATCCGTGTGTCATCGTTCGAAGACCATCGTAGAAATAGTGACCGATAACATTCAAATTCGTGGACTAATGTTAGTAGCGACATCTGAAGTGAGCAAGTGCCTAACAGTTTTTATCCCCATTATTGAACTTAGTGAAGTAGCGATGAAATATGCTGTTTTCGACTGCCGCGCCGCGCTACTTTCTCTTGTATTTTTTAATTAAACTGTTAGCAAAGAAAATCGATTAACACTGAAAAGTATCATTAGGAAATTACAATAAAATAAATTATACTTATTTATTTAAACTTCATGCCGCACACACTACTGTTACAAAAGCGGTTCATGTACACCTAATATAATAGGTAAGTAACTATGATGGATTATCTAGGTACGTGACATTGAAAATTACAAATGCAATAAGAATTGCGTACCTGGTTTCGTACGCATTTTTACTGTTTATCAATGTGTACTACCCTTAATTTAGAGCGGCCATGCCTGAATGTTTGATTGTATTATAAAAAAGTAATAAATCGCGTTCATACACGTCGGAAAATCAATTGGCCACTTTTTGTTGCAATCAATCCCTATTGACTTGATAGTATGCTACTCCAAGAAACCTTTCTTGCGAGTACCATACTATCTGTCTTGTTGGCCCATCGCAGAAATTGTGAGTCGACATTGCCTATCGAACATAAAAAAATCTGACGTGTGCGAACGCACCAGAATGGTTTGCCTTCCTATGACGCTTAAGTTTTATTTAACGTGCGTCCGCGTACGGATTGAATCGAAAAACGGATAGTTGAGTTATCTATAATCCAGACATGGAGGTGCAAGCGTCCAGCAAGGATCTGTTAGTCGAGTTGGAGAGTCCAACTAATTAATGTAGGTAGTTCTAGGTATAGCTTAGGTTTATTATTATATATATACTAGGCAAACTAACGATGAATCTGGGATTTACTTAAAATGCAAAGTCTCGTATTCACTAGGCAACATATTTTGACGCGCGACATGATGCACACCATGTTGCTCATCATGTTTAACGCATTGGCGGATCCAGGATGCTAAGGGGCTCAAGCCCCTTAAGGCTCCCTCTAAAGTCTACAACCTACTAAAATCATTGAGGAATTTATGAAATGTAATCCCAGGAGGCTCGTTATGCGTTAAGTAAAATAAAATTTTGTGCTTTTTTATTATTTTGCTAAAACCCACCCTCAACGGGATCAAGCCCCCTCTAAACGATCCTGGATCCACCCCTGGTTGAACGGCAACGAGGAACTTTTTTTAGTAACATTGTCAATGTTGTACGCCCGCCGGCAACGTCGCGCGTTGTTGTGCACCTTGTTGAACATGTTGGGCGTCAAATGTTGCCTAGTGGTCACGAGTCTTTATAATACTTTCAAAAATAAAATGTAACCATGTAGATTATGGAAATTTTATTTGAGTATATTCGATATTACAATAAATAACAATGTTTTAGCCTTACAATATCTTAAGAGCTTTTAGTCTTAGTTTGTTCAATAAAATATATGACATTTAAAATTACAAAGGCATGTTTCATTTTTATGTACCTACATAAATAATAATTACAGCTCAATATATTTATATTCCTTTCTGAAGGCATCAAACTTAGACGGGTAGCTTGTTTGGGTACCTTCTTTGGTAACAGAAAGTGAAGCCACATGACAGGCTGCACCAATGATTTGATGCATGGGTTGGTCACTATAGGTCACTAAATATGTTGCCAAAGCACCAACAAACGCATCACCTGCTCCCTGTAAATGGAATAGGTTAGTGTTAATATTACGTTAGACGTTCATTACAAGTATTCCGGCGAAGAGCCTTAATATCTAATTACAGAGTTCTAATTCGTAAACTACGATTAGCAAACTTTTGGTGATGACGATATTGAAGATTTTCTTTTGCACTATGCCGTACCGTGCACCGCTTTTATGTGAGTCACTCGCAGCACTAACCGTTTGTCCTCTCACCGAGTAGATTAGAGCGCTATTTGGTGGGTGGCCCAATTTAGAACTAACGCCGTCATCTTGTTTTCAATACAAGTACTCTTCTTTCCTTTCGCTTCGCGGTTGTAATCCAGCGTTCGGATTCGGTTGTAATGAAGCATGTTCCACACGGATGTAATCCAGCGTTTAAACCAAGGTGACCTTGCTGGATTCCATCCGTGTAGACGGCAGATGTAATCCAAAGTTTAGATTGACCTTCAACGTCCTTGGAGGACGGGCGCGCGCTTCAATCCACGGATGGAGTGCGTGGATTGCATCCATATAGACGGCGGATAAAATCCAACCAAGGACAGTTGCGCTACGGCAGCCAGCGAGTGTGCACGTATGCGGGTGCAAAATGTCGTTCACGTTCAATAATTAATTAAATGTTATTACCGGTATAGGTAAAATATAATAAATAAATATTTCCAATAAATTGAATTCATCGTTTCTTTAACTAGCGCTTCATACACTTTTTTTCTTCTTTTCCTTTTTTTCTTTTCCGTACCAAAATGGTAAAAAGGAAGCTTTATAGTTTGACTTAGTCTACGCCGGGGCGAGATTCTTCTGCCGCGGCAAATCGCAGCACGGCGGACGGAGCTCCGGCAGGATCTCATGGGCAGCATTGAGACAGCGACTGTCGCAACCCAGCGCTGGGCACGCCACAATCCAGGCGATAAGTCCCCTTTTTGAGGAGTGGCTAGAGCGACGCCATGGCGTCCTCACCTTCCGTCTGCCGCAGTTACTCACCGGACACGGTTGTTTCGGGAGATACCTGTTTCGGATTCGACGGGAGGACACGCCCGGGTGTCAACACTGCGAGGATCGGCCGGAAGACACGGTGCAGGTCTGCCTTGCTTGGGCGGAATACCGCCACGTTCTCATCGAAACGATCGGCGGCGGCGACCTCTCGCATCCGGCTCTGGTTCAATCCATGGTCCAGAGCGAAGAGGCATGGGAAGCGGTCACCTCATTCTACGAAACAGTAATTCTAGCGAAGGAGGAGGCCGTATGCGTGAGAGATAGGGAAACCCCACGCCCCAGTCATCGCAACAGAAGAAGACGGGAGTCGCAGGGCGATTCTCGGCCACCGAAGGCGCGGGCCTGCGGGTGGCGAGCATTGGGTGGCTCGCCGTCCGATCAGAACCCGGCCCGGGTGGATGGCTCGTTGGGTTCCACGCGCGCCTCAAAGAAATGTCAGCATAGTAGACGGGGCCCTCTAGGGTCAGTGCCTGCCAGGGTTGCGGAATTTGTTCGAGAGTCACCGCGGCCCTGAAACTCAAAGGGCACTAGGAACAACACGGATGGGTTTTAGTTAGTAAGAGTCTGACACTCCCTTCTTAACTGCCTACGTGGTCGAGTGGTTTAGGCGTTTGCCTTGTGACCCGGTGGTCGTGGGTTCGATTTCCACGGGAAATCGAATAATCGCATACTTTGTAAAGTTGTTTAAAGTTTGGTCAGGACATTACACGCTTGAATCACCTAATTGTCTGTTAAAAAGATGATTCCGTGCTTCGGAAGGCACGTATAAGCCGGTAGTCCCGGCCGCCAAATGGCGGTCGTCAAATCAACCATGCCAGAGCCCCTTGAGGCGGTCTAGAAACTCTGACACTAGGGTGTGTAGGGTTGTTAAGACCTTACTGCCTACACGATAAGAAGAAGAAGACTCAGTTCTGCTCCACCCAGAGCGGGCGGAGTCATTTGCAGATTAACCATCCTTAAAAAAAATGGTGTGACTTAGTCGATCCGTCTGTCACAGCTGCATATCTCAAGAAGTACTAATGCTATCAACTTGAAATTTGGAATAGTTTTAGATTACGTTTGTTCAACTATGCAAATATGAAAGAAATAAGAATGTTTTTTTTTGCAACAGCGACTGAAGGGGTTCTTAAATTCGAAGTGGGGCTACTAGGGCATGTGGGGTATCATAGCGTCGGTGCGCTTGCAAATCTGATATGTGCATTTCTATATTTTCTTGTTACCAAATCCTTATCCTTAAAATCAAGTACAGTCACCAAAATTTAATAGGTCCGATTTGACAGCTGAGTAGAAAGGGATAGAAGATTGCTTTACCACTAAGTGCGAAAGAGATTTATTTTTATGTCTCTATCATACTTACTAGTAAAGCAATGTTGTATCCTGCTGTCAAAACGGACCTTTTATTTTTTGACAACTAGAATAGTAAATTTTATGTTTTACACTTGTATCTCAGTTCATACGGCAATCATCAAGTAATCATGAACTAAAACGGATCTCCCTTGTCAACTTGATGAAAAACACATATCAGCTTTGGCGTGCGCACCGACGATATGAAAGAACGCTTTTTGCACATTCACATTTTCCCTGGTCGCATGGCTTTCGCCGATGAAAATTTAAAAACATTTCATCTATACTATACTATAATATTATAAAGAGGTAAAGTTTGTGTGTTTGTGAGGTTGTAGGAAGTAATCTCTGGACCTGCTGAACCGATTTCGAAAATTCTTTTACCAATAAAAAGCCACGTTATTTGTGAGTATCATAGGCTATATATAAACCCGAAAAATACCACCCAATGAAGTGGGCACGGGTCAGCTACTGTTTTATATGATGGTACGGAGTCCTCGGTGCGCGAGTCCAACTCGCTCTAGTTTCGACAAATTAGGAGTCTTTTCTAAAACTTAATTCTACGCGAGCGCGATTCACAATGAAGCTCATCTGTGATAGTAATTGGATTACATCCGTGTAGTCGAAACACAATCCGCGGATGTAATCAAAGCTCCCTCCAAGGTCACCTTGGATTGATCGCTGGATTACCTCCGTGTGGAACATGCTTTATGCATTTAGCCAATGTCACGTTTGGACAAGTTCCGTTGCTTGTCACAAATAATGTCGAACAACAACAATAGCAATGTCATGTCCGTTCTATTCCAAATTCCGTTAAATAGTATTATTTTATTATTTCGTTTCCCTAACTTAATTATCTTTAAACCAAGTAAACCAACGTGACTTTGGCTAAATGCAAAATCCGTGTGAAGCCAAAGAAAAAAAAAATCAATGTCATTGTCAATCACGCGCAAAGTAAACAATAAAAAGAGGATAGAGGATCAAGCGCCAAAAGATCCTCTGCGTCATAGGGTAACTTTCCGCACGGAATTTGTTTAGCCTTACAATTTGCCCCATTTTAATACTTACTTAATTTAAATGGACACAAAATTATTTGATTCACTGTTCTGAAGCTTTGTGTTAAGTTATTATTTCTTTTTTAAAACTGTGGCGATGTTTTTTCGACTTGGTTCAATAAATACCTAATGATTTCAGAAACTGAACTATTAATCGACTTTTGTTGCTGGCCATACATCACAATTAGTTTGAGGGCAAAATAAATAAAAATAAGTCATACAGTAGTATCCACAGGTGTAACATGGTCACATAAAACATGTACTGCTTGTTGATCTTGTTTTGACATATAAACAGCCCCCTCCGGTCCCAATGTAATTATAACTGATTCACAACCAGTATCAAGTAACTTTTTGAGGGCAGTTGCAGCATTTCTGTTAAAACAAAAAAAAGAATATTGTTTTATGATTTAATTAAAGCTCCTGATATCGAAGTTTAACAGTAGGTAACTTACTTAATATTGACATCAATACCAGTTAGTAAAGAAGCCTCGGGTTCATTTACACAAAGTATGGAACAGTAAGGCAAGATTTCATCTATGCCTGTTCTGGCTGGTGCTGCATTTAAAAGTTTAATCTGGGTAAAAAAAAAACAATGATTAGGACCTAGGTATTTATGCAATTTGATAAAGATTAAAATATCTTTACATAAAACTTACTCCTTTATTCAATTTGAAAGCTTCTAACGTAGTTTCAAACGGGGTCTCTAACTGACCGATTAATACTTCAGCATTTGTGATCAATTTAGCAGAATTCTTTACATCATCCTTACTGAGCAGACTGTTAGCCCCAGGTACTATCACAATTTGGTTCTCCCCACTTTCAGCAACTGATATTTGTGCAATTCCAGTTGTTACATTTGATGTTAATTTGACATAAGTTGTGTCTACTCCAGCTTGTTCCAAATTATCCCTGTACTTATCACCCCACTGGTCATTTCCAAGCTAATGGTAACAAAAGGAATTTGATCTCAGTTTAATTGAGTAGGTATGTCTATGTACAGTCAACTGCACAAGGTAATATTTGCACTTGAAAATCGTCCTTACTGCTACAGCATATAGGCACTACGGTCAAAATTAAAATGTTACCATTGATGTGCAGTTGACAATACTTACATGTAATTATAGTAAGTAGCAGAGGCAGATCCAGGGTTGTCGTTTGGGGGGAGGGAGGGCTCGTCCTGCTGAGCGTGGCTTTTAGCAAAGTAGACAATAAAAAGGCACATGACAGTTTAATTGGCTAAATGCATAACAAGCCTCCTTTGTATATTCCTAAATGAATTCATTAGGTTATAGACTATCATAAAAAATCTGGGTCTTGAGCCTTTTAGCTCCCTTAGCCTGGATCCGTCAAAGGTGAGTAGCTAAAGGGGAACAAGTAGCTGTTTAAAAAGGCAATTTTATTGTGAGCTAGGTACACTTACTCTACAAATCATGGAGGTTTTACCTCCCAATTTTGCAGCAGCAACACATTGATTAGCTCCTTTCCCTCCATAACTTGTTGTAAATTTGGTTCCAATGAGTGTTTCTCCGGGATTAGGCAATCTTGGTGCATATCTTTAGAACAAACAACAGATTCTGAATGAATGATCCATGCCACGCAGATAAAGTATTTCATATTGATTCTTTAATAAATAAAGATTTCCTAACCTAGGTAAGTAATGTCTTTTAATTTTGGATTAAAAATAACCTCTTATTTCTCTTCCTCCCCAGGTGAATGTGAGCCTACCAATTGGTTTTCTTACAGCTATGTACCTATATATCTATTTCTTAATCTGATTGCAATTTCTCTAATTATATAATATGCAATATCAGTCCTTAGGCACTTAAGTCTCGAAGAACCTAGCTACTAACCAAAACTCTAGTTGGAGTTGAATAAAAATAATGAGTAGGTAGATAAGTACTTAGGTACTTAGTACTTAGGTACACTTTGTTCGTACATACGTGGTAAAATCAACACTGCATGATCCAATTACTGCAATTTGTGACATGTTGATAAATTTCCTGAATTCAGTCTTGATTTCTTGACGCAATCACGTTATTGAAATGGTAAATGCAGAATAAGAAATGAGCAGGTACATACGCGACCGATACGTACACTCTTTAACTTAGGTAGGTACATCTGTGTAGCTACTCCACAGTTTATACGAGATCGTTAACAACATATCATTATCTGAAAAACAATGCGATAAGATAACAGAAATAACAGTCTTTTGTTATCATTAATAAGTGTCAGATGTCAATGTCAGGTACGTCAAATTTACATGTCCTAACCGCATGTGTGCTAACCCACTGACGTATAAATCATATGGACTTGAAATGTTTGACTATAGAAAAAACAGTTATACAAATATGTGGCATATCGACACCGAAATCATAAAAATACTGTCATCTCTTTTTAACTTTCATAATTTTGCTTAAGTGAAAAAGGATAACAGTGTTTTTGACAGTTACTATAATGGCAACCCTTCATTCCTAGCGTCATTAAAATACCTATTTGCGGCCGGGTCGCCATTTTATCCTCTCGCTGTTTGACAACAAGTTGAGGTACGTCAACTGTCAAATACTCTTGAGCTGTGGATATAATTTGTGAATTTTGAAGTCATTTTGCTGTGTTATTACGTTTGAACTTGGTTTTATAGTGGAAATCGTCAATTGCAAGATGCCTAATTGTAATATAATCGGATGTGGCATTAAAAGAAGCGGAAATCACCCGAACATAACTTTGCACCAGTATGTACTTAATTTCAGCTGAAATATCTTTGGATTTAGATAATAAACAAAAGATTCTGCATTCGTTGAAGAGTTTCAACAGTAAAGTATTCATAATTTCCCTTTTGCCCTTATTATCAACAGTAATAATTGTATTTCTACTTCGAATCATTTTCTTGTTATTGTTATTGTAGGGATAGACTAGTGCAGTGCATGCATGACATTTTTATATTTATCGATAATGCTATATTATGGCTTTTTATTGGTTTGTTGTTTTATTTGCAGGGCTGCCTGCTAATAAAGGAAAAAAAAATTTGGCTGGAAACAATTGGTTTTGAAAATTTAAAGATGTCAACAAAAACAATACATAATTGTTCTCTTCACTTTGAAGAATCTTGTTTCAACCGGAAACTGAATAAAGTAACATTGCTTGACGATGCTATACCTTCACGAACCTTATTGGTAAGTAACATTGCTTGTTATAAATTAGTCTGACATGATTGTGTAGCGGCTGATAAATGATGGCGATGTCGTCAATTGCAACACTTGCTTAATGGGCACAAAGAGTGATGTTAAGAATGTATTTGAGTGTGGTCCTTAGATTAATTGCCAAAATAAGACTGAATAATATGTATTTACTACTAAGTACACTTATGGTATTCCTTTCATAAGGAATTTAGTAATGTTTAGTTACAAATTTTACCAGTAGTCTGCTTTTTTAATAGTACTTTACAGTTTACTTTTAAATAGTATAATAACAGTGCTATTCTGTAAAAATCTCCCTATGAATATTTGGATGAGGTTAATGTGAAGTGAGCTTATGTATGATTATTTAGCTCATTACCACTCGAGAGCTACTAAACTAGAGAACGAGTGAGAATGAAAAGAGACTCTTCTCAACCCACCAATTGCAAATCAAATTAAATGGGGTGCTTTATAATAATAAATAAACCGATTAATAAAATCAAGAAACATCAAAAATAGTAACAATTTTATTGCTTTTTTACAGCCTGTGATTCGATCAAATATGACTGGCATTTTAATTGATAGTGACCAAAATCAGACAAACTCACAATCAATATCTGGGTGTGGTGCTCTTAACATGGTAATATTTTTTTGGAATTTTAAGCAGTGGAATCACCTACTGTTTTTGAAGTGTCATAAAACTTTTGAGTATTTACTTTTCTGTTTTTGTCAATATTTATGTTAATAATAGAGTGGTTTTTAGATCAGAGCTGTTTGTGTGCCTACCATTCAATATCAACCTGGAGAGATTTCAAAGAGGACTGGCATAGATTTAGCCTCTAGCACATCCGCTACGCCAGATTTAGTCACCAGTACCTCCACTGCGCCAGATTTACGGGTATGACTAGCTTCAGTTTTTCCTGTCATCATTATTTGCGAATTTGATCTCAATGATAACATCTCATCAACTGAATTAAGATTGGGTGGGAGATATCTCTCGCTTGTGTTCAATATCTATTAAAGCTTACTTTTATTTTATTTGATTTCAGGTACACACAATTAAAATGATTAAAAAATTAAAGGACAAATGTCAAAAACAGAACATGAAGATAGAGACTTAATGAGAAAGTTAGAAGACAGAGAAAAAAAAATTGCTCATTATAGTAATATTATCTAAGATTTTTTTTACAAATATTATGCGAAGAAATTACTGAAAGAGTATCAGAAATTACCTGAACAAAATTGTATTGTTCAGAAGTGAATGAGATTAATTTGTTTAATATTACTTTATTATAAATTATAAATAATTATTGTTGACTTTTAATTTAAACCCAAAATCATCGGCATGTTAGAAAAGATAGGCGTTGGTTGGAGACGTCCGTACCGGGAGCCCATTGCGGATGCGACGTCATTTGTTTTCTTAGAATTTGTTCCCTCCGCTCCGTCTCGAACGTCTACCTAACAACTAAAGGCTCTAGAATAACACTGCCGCTCATACGCCGCCGCCACGCTTCTCGCGCGTCGCTGCCTTCGTGAAGAGTTCCATATAAATCCAGGGATATCCAAATGCCAGGGATGGCCAACCGGTCGATCGCTTCTATTAGTCCAGTCGATCGCGGCGAGACAAAAAATGTAAATAGGTTCGTATAACAGACTGCGCACGATGTAAGTAAATACTTAATAGGTTATGTTAATAAAATAAAAAATACTACATAAATGTCTTTACCCCACCGTTTCATCTGTAGTTTTAAGAAGTACCTATGTAATTCGTAGACCGTACAGGGTTTCGTCAATAAAAAGTCGATTTTGGTGTCTAATCAAGTTGGCCACCCCTAATCTATGCATTTGAACGCGTCGCTGGTCGCGCCGCCGCCGCGCCGCTGAGTTCGTGTCCACGACCTTAGAATGACATCAGTTAGCAGTTAGCTCACCATGCATTGGTGTCGATTCTGTTGTGCACAAACTAAATTCAGGCTATTGCTATCTTTTTCTCTCTTATAAAACGAGAAAGAGACAGACGTAATTTAGAGCTGTCAAATTTAATTAAATTCAACTAATATTTCAATACAAATTAATTAAGGTTGGTGCACGTAAAAACCTGTCGACTAAAAACATGGTAAAACTGGAATTAGTTTGACATTTCTAACTTGGTTCATAGCTATAGCCGTATTTTCGCACTGCCTTTTAGTAAAAGATAGCGATACTCTAATTTTAGATTAGTTATTGAACAAGAGAATCGGCAGCAATGTCATCCAAACTAAACATGTACCTACATAAATTTTAGCTTTATCAAAAACCGGGAAGTGTGGGTCAAAAAAATAACTTTTAAGATTTGTTTACATTTGTTACCAGTTATTTTGTTAGTCATATAAAAGTTAAGCTAAGAAAAGTGTGTAAAAAATACCCGTTGATATTGTACCGTGACAATATGAAAACATTCTCACAATTTTTATCGATGTTATTGTAGAGAAATTTCGCTAGGGGCTGCCCTATTAGCCGCCATTTTATCCTCTCCATAAAGTGTAGGTATGCACGTTTTTCTTGTAGGTATGCCAAGTCCATATGATTTATACGTCAGTGGTGCTAACCCCATCAAAAAAAATTATGAGCGAGTGAGTGCGCTAGGCTTCTCCACGTCAGCACAGCACGAGGGGTCACCACCTCTCGTGCTGTGCTGTGCTGTGCTGACGTGATTGCGGACGTGCAGTGTTGCCACACGCCAGATCAAGTAATCTGGATAGAACGGTCGAAAAATCTGTACAAAATCTGTATGAACACAAAACGCTAAAATCTGTATAAAATCTGTAAAACTGTAATAAAATCTGTACAAAATCTGTTTAAGAAAACAATATTTATTATTTTTTGTACATATTTTTATTCATTTTAACAATCATTTTTTTATCAACTTGGAGTTTATAACAGGGTTCATCACTAAGAAGTTGTTTCGTTAAAATAAGTCCCTCAATCGTTTCAGTGCCTAAATGGTTTCTTGTTTTTGTTTTAATTAAATTTACTGCCGAAAATATTCTTTCCACTGCGGCACTAGAATTAGGGAGACTTAGTAAAGCAGTAACAAATTGCAGAAGAGTTGGATATAAAGATTGTCCATCTAAGTCTTGTGCACAACTGACTTGATGCCAAAACAATTCTGTATCTTCTGAGCTTGATTCTAGAAGTTCGTCATTCATTCTCAATTGTCGCCACTCATTGTCCAATGTTTGTAAATGTTCTTGTCCGATTATATTACGAAAAGCGTGTGCAATGTGAGTCAATGATGGTATACTGCGCCGTTTAACAATAATGGGAATGAGAAAGTTAAACGTTTTGTGGTGTTATTTCCAAAATTGTAGCGGGATTTTATTTGTTTAGCTCCTTCTACATAAAAATCTAGACATCGTAGTTTAAATACATGTACATCCTTTGGATTCAAATTAGGAGCAGTAGACAACGATACAGCAACATTCGCGCCAAGATAAAGATCATTAATTGGTTTGTAGTGTCGTGGGTTATCATGCTGGACATTGTGGAGCTCAGTCTCAAATAAATATGAGCTATTACAAATGCTCATGAATCGATTGAATTTGTGGCTTTTCGGACTGCATAGCTTGATTAAATTTAGTAAAAAAATCCAAAGAAAATTCAAGAAACTGCAAGTACATTTTGTTGTACGGGTTGTTCAGCATATGTAAAATAGAATCCGCTGAGTTTAAACGATCTGTCGTCACAGCATCAATAAAAAACAACTTGAGTGCTTCATATTGCTCTAGAATCCGCACTACCGCACTACGAAGTGAGAGCCAACGTGTTTGGCATGGATGCAGGATTTTATGGGGCTTAAGTGCAAGAAACTCTTGAAATTCCTTTAGTAGACCTGTTCGTTTCGGACTCGTACTGATATAATTGTATACATCCCTTACAAGGCCTTCAGGTTCACGCGGTAATTTTGTGCATGCATAGGACGCGCATAATGCGAATGAGTGGCAAATGCATTTTACAACATACAAATGGGGAATATCTTGTAATAATCTGCTTGCTACAGAATTATGCTGACCCATCATAGCATTAGCTCCGTCGGCGGCAAATCCAACCAAATTGTCTTTATATGGAATATCATTATCTGTAAATAATTTTATTAGATGTTCGTAAAGTTTTTCGCCTGTCGCATCTTGAACGGGTATTAGTGCAAAGAACGCATCTTTAATTTTTTTGTTTCTATAATATCTAACAACAATGCATAAAAGCTTGACACATCCTCTGTCCGAACTTTCATCAATGAGCAGTGAGAATTTTCGAATTTTTAAATCGGCAATTAGGTTTTCTTTTTCAGTGACTCCTGTAACAGATTTAATAATAGCTGTGGTTTTGGTGCGACTACACGCAAGTTCTTGTGCAGTGGGACTATCCTTACATATTGTTTTTATGAGTTGAGGGAGGTGTTCCATGACATTCATTGAAAGGTTATGCTCAGCTAAAAAAGACGCCAATAGAACTTCACCTGTTTTTACATCATCAGCAATCGTACCTTTTTGAAAAAAAGCTGTGACTGGTTTTTGAATGGCAGAAGATCCAGGAATTGAGTTTAGGTGTTTAGTTGTTTTCATATGTCGCACAAGATCATTTTTCCCCCCACCACCGATTGCAAGGTCTGATAAACAAAATTTACAGTATGCGTAATCTTCTCCCTTTTTACTTTTTGTTAACCACGATTTAAAACTGCTTTCTTCCAGCCAAGTCTGATTAAAACGCTGCGTATTCCGTGACTTTTTCGCGAGCATATTAACAAGTTAATTACTTCACACTAAGAGTGATCAATTTTAATTTTTTTAAAATGCAGCACTGCACACACAAGTCACAACACAAAATCGACAAGAAAGTTAAGAAATCTTAGCGCAAATACGACTCGCGATACTCGACGAGAACTAGAAGTTAAAACTCCAACCAAACAAATCGTTTCATTCTGCTCATTCCGTTCATTCATTTGTACTGCAGGGATTCCCCGAAATTTATGTTTGAAATGAAACATAAGTTTCGGGGAATCCCTTCAGTACGCTATGAATGTTGCCAGGGACAACGATTTACACAGAACACAGGGAAAAAAATGTTGAAGGCAATAAATAAACACTAATTATTTTACACTAAAAAAAAATTACGAAAATTGCGAAAATTACGAAAATTTGTATAAAAGTTATGCTAAATCTGTAATCTGTATTGGTGATGAAAAATCTGTATAGATACAGATAAATCTGTATATATGGCAACACGACGTGATTCGGCAGGGGACAGAGTATTTCATCCCATTCTCCAACATCCCGCTCGGTCACAAATCCTGGCCTTGGTATAAGTAGAGATAGAGATGAGGCGTAAATACTGGAACAGATCCAGGGACTAGGTATTTAAAGAGCACCTATTTCATTTAAAAAAATACTCGATCCACCTAGTCTCTATAAGGCGACCCATACACCTTCAATAATATTGCGCAATGTTGATGATTGCACAATATTATTGAACATATAGGGGTAGTATTGAAGATTGCGCAATGATTGAGCAAAAGATTGAGGACTTTTAAATTTTATTGCACAATATTTAATTATTGTGTCTTCATGTCTTGTGTATAGTATATTGCCCAATATTTTTAGTCTACAGTTCAGAGCGGTCGCGCACGCACGCGTGTATTTTTGCAGCGAAAATGGCACAAAAAATTTCAGCGAAAGAAAAGGAACGAGAATTCATTATCGAGTGCATTCAATTATATCGTGATTTACCTGCTTTATGGAATGTTAAAAGTAAATTGTACCATGACCGGGACAAAAAGAGTATGGCTTATGATTTGTTACTTAGCAAGTACCAAGAGATGTTTCCTAAAGCAAATAAAGACGACTTGAAAAAAAATTTAATGCTCTGAGAACAAACTATCGGAAAGAATTAAAAAAATACATGGATTCTATGAAATCTGGGGCAAGTGCTGATTCTATATATGAACCAACGTTGTGGTACTACAGTGACATGAAATTTTTACATGATCAAGAAATGGCGTGTGACTCTGAATCTTCTATGGATATTACCCAAAATTCTGACACACAAAATTCTGTTGAAGATGATGTGGAACAAAACACGGTATGTTTATAATATTTTATTCGAAAAGTATGTAATTACATAGTAACAAATTTATCCTGCCAGTAAACTGCACCCTCGTTGTTAAAATATTCACAGCAGTCGTCCCTTGCTCGCTTAGCAATCTGTAGCGAATTTTTCTGGTTACAACTTTCCAAGGGAGTCAACACAGTTATTTTCTCGGCTGGTGGATGTCCTGGTATCTACATCTTCATTAGGAATTAACTTGTTAGAAAAATATGTGGATTTTCTCAAGAAATTATGAAGATAGCAACAAGCTAGAACAACCTTCTGTACTTTTACAGGGTGTAAATAAAATGATCTTTGAAATACTCCAAAACGAGTTGCAAGTATTCCAAATGCGCTTTCCACTAACCGCCTTGCACGTGACAATCGATTATTAAATATTCGTTTTTCTTTTGTCAATCCAGTTTGACTATACGGCTTTAATAAATTTGGCCCCATTGGGAAGGCGTCATCTCCTACAAAGACATATGGGAGATTTCAAGTACTATTGTTCACAACTGCAGGTCTTGGGATATTCAAATCATTGTTCCGTAGTTTTTGTCCGAATTTGGTATTTTGTAACACACCTCCATCTGACACTCGACCATTCGTTCCAACATCGACCATAATAAATTCATAATTGGCATTTACAATAGCCATCAACACAATACTGAATTGTTTTTTATAATTGTAGTAGTATGATCCCGAGCCAGGAGGTTTGTTTATTTCCACGTGCTTGCCGTCTATAGCACCAAGAATGTGAGGAGCATTCCACCTGATTTCAAACCCTCTGGCCACTTCTTCCCATTCTTCGTTTGTTTGTGGTAACTGGAAAGGAATATGTATACAGAATATATAAATACTTATTTTTGAAGTGAAAACTTCTTTAGCGGCGTTGAGCACTTTTTCTGTAATGGGTATAAAATCTTAAACTCGCGTCAGGACACGTGACCTGATCGAAAAAGCGTAAGACGGACTCGCGTCAGGGTCACGTGATGCTGATCGAAAAAGCGTAAGACGGACTCGCGTCAGGGTCACGTGATGCTGATCGAAAAAGCGTAAGACCGAGGGGAAGGGAGAGGAACTAGTATCTCCCACTCTTTCTACCGTGCCTGAGTGTGCTGCTCCGCTTAAGGCGGCACAGGGCGCTTGCGCGAATGTCCGTCTGTGTTTATGTACAGCGTGCCACGCGTATCCAAGGATACGAAATTACGGAATTACGAAATTATGGATGAAAGTTGATTTTTCTAAGAGATAAAAATTAATGTAATATATAAATAAATAACGATATAATATTATGAATAATAACATGTCAATTGTCATATTTGTGTACGATAGCGCAATAAATAAACATTGTATTCTACCTCATAAATGATAGTATTTTTGTACTTATAATTAAACACAACGTTAATACTAAAGTTTTCACTTCTGCCGGCACTCCCGGAGTGCTACCGGTGTTTTTTTTTTTATTTCTAGGTTAATCAAACTTCTACATTGGATGATAATGATGATTGCAAGAATGATAATGATAACACGGCTCCTCGGAAAATTTTAAAGAAGCATGCTTCTACAAAAGCCAAGAATGAAGAAAAACTTATGAATTTGGCATAGGAGCATCTCAGTGAAAAAAAAGACGAATACATCTATTGGGCTCTGGCTTGCGCCGCAGATCTACGAAAAATGGATCGACCGCAACAAATTTATGCTAAAAAAGCGATTGCTGAAATCCTAATGGAAGGTCAATTAGGACAGCTACACCGTAATTCTGTAAAAAAAAACGAATTTACGCACAATATTCAATACAGCCAATCTCCAGTTCATATTTCCGCAAACTCATCTGCATCAACATCGTACGTTAACCAATCTCCAGTTCATATTTCCGCAAACTCAACTCCATCAAGATCGTACGTTAACCAATCTCCAGTTCATATTAGCGCAATGCCTTTACCATCACTAACATATGTTGACCCATCTTTAGTACAAATTACAGCAAGACCATCGCATGTACCAAGATATGTTAACCAGCCATCAGTGCGAATCGACAATCAGCTACCTGCTATGGAACATAGCTCAGAGAATTTTGATGAGACTACTACGTTTGTTGTAAATCATACAGAAGGAAATGAAAACTCTCTCTTATTGCAATACATATCTACATTTAAAGAATAGAGAAATAGGTCTTTTGTAGTAGCACACATAGACACGGCCTATAAATAAATAAATAAATTAATTACTAAATGTATTTATTTTCTTACCTTAATATAGTCCTTTAGAACTTGTATTATTGCTTCACAGGTTTCTATTACAATTTTGCCAAGTGATTGTGATGAGATTGCAGTGCTGAATTTCAAATCTTTGAAAGTATTTCCAGTGGCCAGGTATCGCAATGTAATGGCCAAACGTTGAAATGGTGAAATTGCTTCTCTCATTACAGTATTTTTTTTCTCTATTAAAGGTTCTACCAACTGAATCAATTGCCTAAATTTGATAGGATCCATTCTCATATAATTCTTGAAATCTTTCAATTCAGTTAATTCTAAATCCTTTAACAGGCGTTCGTTATTGTAGATTGGCCTTTTCATCAACCAGCCCTTAGTCCAGATTCGGCGTTTTCGTTTTTGCCGTTTCGCTACACACGATAGCTGCAGCCAAATCTTTATCAGACATGGTGCACTGAAGAAAGTTATGACGAGAATGCTTGTTCAATTTTATTGTCTCAATTGTACCGTGTGGGTTTCGGAGCTCATCAATCATATTGTGCAATCATCAACATTGTGCAATATTATTGTAGGTGTATGGGTCCTCTTAAGTCTCACTGTGCGTACGCGGCGCACGGCACACACGCGGCCCGCCCTATTCAAACAAAGTAGGTACCATGTGCATTATCTCAGCAAAATGTTGTGCTTTAGAGAGGTGAGATTATAACAAATAATTAGTTCAACATGAGGAGCAATTTGATTACTAAAGCAAAATTTATTCAAATTATTGTTTTAAAGTTATTTGAGAAAAACAGATTTTGCTGGAGTAACGTTCGAAACGTTACCCTGGCAAAACCGTTTTCAAAAATTCGTTTCTGGCTGGAACCAATGGAAAAAAAATTTGTGTGTGTTATGGTTCTTATGTAATTCGTTCAAGATTTTGCTGCGGTAACGTTTTGGGATTTCTCAGATCTCGAAAACGGCTCAACGCAGAAGTTTGAAAAAAAAAATACCAATAAGAGACCTTAATTTGTTCTTTGTTCAAACATTAGTATTTGATTTGGTTGCCTTAAACCAATATAATTAAATAGTTTAAAAAATCCGGAAAAAACGGATTTGCAAGTAAACCAATACAGTTGTAACAAAATAAACAGCTGTAAAATATACTCGTGGTAGACGCTCATAACATCAGGAGGCACTTTCGGTGCCAAGTACAAAAGTGTTTTTACAGTTTTAGTGCGAAGCACTCAACAAACGGGCCGAACAACAATTCGTTCATGTGCCCACAACCCGCGCATGAACACAAGTCACATATAGCTACTTAAAACAACGACTCACATACGGGTTGTGGGCACATAGCGAATCACTGCTCGACCCATACGCTGAGTTCTTGGCACTGAATGTGTTAAGTTTTACACGATATGAAAATAAAAACAAATTTGATTCATTTTAGACTAGTCGTACTTTAGCGATCGAATACGCAGTTCCCACAACATTAAGAAGCATGGCATACTTTGAACAAATTCAAATGATTCATGAACATTCGTTCCTGTTAATTTCAGCTATCAATTACGGCTTTAATGAAAGTTATATCAAAAACAAGAATATTTCAGCAATTCTCTTATAAGCCGATTAAATTGAAAAGGACATGAAAAGGCGATATCGATAGTACGGGTAATCGCAAATTAGCAGAACAAATTGCTCATCATGTTGAACATATTGTTTGTTATAGTCTCAACTCTCTAAAGCACAACATTTTGCTGGGGTAATGCACACGTAGGTACCGGCGCGGCGTAGCGAGATGGCGAGTCTGCTTTGCTGCTCACACGTGTTTGTCTAAATCATTCGTGGATCGTGTGACAGCCATTTGAATTTGAACCATATTTTCAATACACATAAAAGAAACGCGAAACGCAATCGTGTTCTGCAAGTATATATTCTGTCCTTTTTTTACTGCACTATGCCGCAGTCTTTCCATCGTTGTCTGCCATTTCTGCCAATACTCGACACTAGGTAGATACTTGCAAATACTCGATGCGAATGAATGAAGACTTTAACGCTTATTACACTACCCGATTTATCGGGCCCGATTAGGGCGCACTATCCCTGCAGCAGGGAGCCGATTATTACACTACACTACAAATCGCTCCCGAACTCAGTCTGAATGCGTACGTGGACAGCGTTGCACGCAGTGGCGGCGTAAAGTGGGGGCGGAGGGGACTGGTCCGCCCAGGGTGCCAAGCACCAAGCTGCCGTGGCTATTCAAGGTGTTAAACAGCTTTGGAAAGTTCGCAAACACAGATCGATAGATATTTTTTCTCATTATAATATCATCAAATTAAGAAATCGATTTCGGATAACGGCATTTTAGTTATACCAGTTTATTTTAGATAACTAAAATGCCGTTATTCGGCCAAGCAAGGTGACCACGACAACTCACTCGTAAATCCAAAGAAGGCGCACAAAATCTCCCTCTTTAAAGACATATCGATAAATAACTACCTACTCTTGTACTCAACGTACCTATCAAATAATCAATTGGAAATCTCTCAACACAAAAGCACCCAGGGTGCCACTGCGAGATCGGAAACACCCGATCGCCCGGCGGCAGGGTCCTATCTCCCTGTTTCTTATTACACCACACTGTCCCTGCAGATCGGGCCCGATAGATCGTGTAGTGTAATAAGCGCTTTTGAACTAGTACTAGACTAGACGCAATGTGCCGTCAAGTCTGAAGTGCGGACTCGTGCGAATATGATCTCGCCCCACCGCCCGTCTTGACGTTTTGTGATATTCTATACCTACTCGACGCCGCAATCGGATACGCGATAGTTTGCGACTTATTTTGTAGTTGGTTTTCGAAACAAATTTTTATTGTGGCTAATTTTTCATGATTATTTTATTATTATAAAGACTTTGCAATTTTGTGTGGTGAATAAAATCTGGAAAAACTTTTGATTTTATTTTGTATTACGATATTAATTTCTTGTTTTAAAAATGGCCCCTACAGGAAGTATTGTCGCTTGGGATCATTATCATACGAATAAAGGGCAACAAAAGTATGAAGGGAAGATTTCATTACTACTACGTACCGGTGCGCAAAGATGCAAACTAGCAAACGTGCCAAGCGAGTTCTACGAACTCGCTTGGCACGTTTTGACCATGTCGGACGTATCGGGGCCAAACTAGCATCGCACCGGGTATTAAGCAGTTTTGGTCCCTGTCGAAAGCGGTCAAAACGAATTTCTGCCGACCCACTTTGCCTTTTATGTTGAAACCTGATGGGTCGCTGGCTCACTCTGAAATTCACGTCTGGACGCTGGCTCCAAGCAACCACCAACTTTACCTCGTTGTAACTCTTCGATGCCGGAGATCGCAGCAGTAGCGTAGCTAGCATGGGTGAGACCCGGGGCGAATAAGGTAGTGTCACCTCACAAATGAACCCCTCCCCCCAAATAATTATGTGTTGCATCTTCGGCCTTTCGTTCTGGTGACGGCAATCGTCCAAACCCAAGCGTGTCTTTTAACCGCAAAAAGGAGTTGTTCCGACCAAACTCCTACTTTTTGGGGTACATCTGTTCCTGTGACTGATCGGCTCGAGCTCCTAGGCATGGAGTTGACATCCAATCTCAACTTCGGCGCCACCATTGAGTCCAAAGCCCAAACTGCGGCCAAAAAGCTGGGCATCCTAAATAGAGTGAAGCGATACTTCAGGCCTGGACAGATTTTAACACTATACAAGTACGGACTTGTGCCCACATTGTGTGGGCAGAGATTGATTACAGGAACTGCAAAACTCATAAGAAATCTATGCTTTTAAAGAAATATTTAAAAACTAGCTTCTGCCAGCGGCTTCGCCCGCGTGGTCCCTAGGGAACATACTCCCGAGATAAAAAGTAGCATGTCCTTTCTCAGACTCTAGACTATCTCTGTAACAAATTTAATTTAAATCGGTTCAGTCGTTTTGGCGTGAAAGCGACTCAGACAGACAGACAGACTTATAATATTAGTAAGGATATATTACTCGTTCGGACCCTTTGCACGCGAGTCCGCGCACTCGCACTTTGCCGGTTTTTTCCAAGGCATATATTACTTTCAACATGATACCTTCACGCGTTCCGGTCTGAGAAAACACCGGCCAAGTGCATGTCGGGCCACGCACGGTGTAGGGTTCCGTAGTAGCCCGTTATCTTTATATAGAACGATCGTATTGTTCTTTATTCTGAACTAGTGGACGTCACGCGGTTTCACCCGCGTAGTTCCCGTTCCCGTGGGAATACGGGGATAATATATAGCCTATGTTACTCCCTGATAATGTAGCTATCCAATGCTAAAAGATTTTTTCAAATCGGTCCAGTAGTTTCGGAGCCTATTCAATTCAAACAAACAAACAAACAAACAAATCTTTCCTCTTTATAATATTAGTGTAGATTAAAAAAAATAAAACTATCCAACACCCAAGATCAACGACTATTACCTACTGCTAAACTAATAAAGTTTTTTTTTTTTTTTTTATTTGTGATGGGTTTGCTCTTGACTCCAGTCTAGGTCAGAGATGACCGAGACAAAGTCTACGATGGAGCGAGCTTACCCAGAAGGAGCCTGTTCACTCTAACTTTGAAGAGATTAGGGTTATAAGCGTTTGGATCTTAATCGCTACAATTTTCCTTTAAAGTTCATGAAATGCACTATCAATATGAATTTTTCAAGCCAGCAGTTTAGCTTTTAGAGCCCTCTCTCCCCCTCTAAAAGCTGAACTGCTGGTTGAAAAATCTAAGCCCAACTGGAACAATACTCTTGGTTTTGATGGTGTCAAATTGTACTGGAGAGCGCTCATTTTCAAAAATGAAAATTATAAAAAATAGGCTAAGCACTACGATGGGACAAAAGCGCCTATCAAAGTTAAACCTACTTGACATTGACTTGATTTTACTTCGGGAGCTGGATTTCAAAAAAATTAACAATGATTTTTCGTTGAAAAATCTCGCAAGGTGCTATTCGAATTTTAAGATTTTTTTACTTATTGTGTGGTTTGATTTGTGATTGCCTGTTCTATTTTTGGGCCATACAACTAAATAAATAAATGATTGACAAATTTGCAGGAAAAATATTATTTAACCTATTTGAAAAATAATTATTGGCCTCCACTCCCTTATTGCCCCAGGGCCTCCACACCTCTAAATCCGGCCCTACCCCTGAGTGTAATAATATGGACCGCATCGGGAATTAGTACCTAGTCTAAGGTCAAAGCACTGTTATGTAGACCTAGAAATCTATACTAATATATAAAGCTGAAGAGTTTGTTTGTTTGTCTGTTCCCTTTACAAAAATAAAATGCTTAGTGTATGTTTTACAATTTAATTTAATATACATATTTTCTATATTATTTTGACTTAAATTACAGAAATTGTTCAACACTCTAGCTTTCAGTGGGTTGCTCAGGGGCTTGCATGTTTTTGCATTTTTTATCCAGTGAAGATTTTTCTATTTTACCAATGCTTTTAGCCATCTCAGATATTTTTGATTGCCTATAATCTTGCTTCGCAGCATCAAGCAATACATTCTGAATCAACAACTTATTGTTTGTTTTAATATTTGTCAGCTCAGGGAAGGGGTTTCCTCTGAGTTCTAATACAACTTTGTCTGTACTCCGACCATATTGTAGCTTTGGTGCATGGATCAGTCTTGTATAAGATAAATTTGAGGTTTCAAATCTTGGGACTAAAACTTTGAATAATTTGTGTATAAGTTCTTTTTCAAGAAGCCAAAAGTCTGCTGTTTCCATAGTCGGTTTGTGGCAGTCTCCATGGCGTATGGCTTCGGATATGAGCTGAAACATTAGGAATTTATCATAAATAAGTAAATAATCTGTATCTATACATATAATAAATCTGTTGAAGAGTCGTTTTTGTACATTCAAAATAATAAAAAAAAAATAGCCAGGGAGATAAAGGATAACTAATAGATAACTTTCATACATGAAAATTGTACGTAACTGAGAGTATAACTTAGTTTTTGTTTCATCGTAATCGGTTCACTCTATCAAAAGATATTTGTATTTAAAGTTCTCAAGAATAAATAAATTATCATTACGTGACACGTGCACATACACGCAACGCCATCTATTGAAATTAAATAGTAATAGTTTAGTACTGTTTCATGAATGAATGCATGGAAATAACACCAAAACATAAATATTGTTGAGTTATTTGTGAAACTCTTAATATGTGGCAAAGGAAAAATTAACATTTAGTAATCTTATCATTTTATTAATCGTAACATGTGAGCTTCTAAGTTCGAACTTATAATTTACCAGTTCAACAGTTTTACATTGTCGATAGATGAAACGTTTTTCTGGATCGCGGTGGTAAGTTTCTCCGCTGTTAAGGCCTCTACGTAACACCCGCATTTTTAATTTATTATAAAAAAATAACAAATTTTAAAAAAGTAACAATACCAAATAATATTTTTTTGTATTACAAAGCAGTAGATATTTATTTCTTTAGACTTAAAATTGAAGGAGTAAAATGGTTTCATCTCAACGATTTGGAGGTGATTTTTTTTCTTATTATGTGATACCGATTCATAAATTCTGGCTAAACCAAATTGCGTATGATATGGTATTAATCATGTAGATTACTACCTATTTTTTCAGATGTAATTTCTCAGTAAATGCCGACGAAAAGTTGCTTCATCTGCACGCTGTTTTTAAGCATTTCTCGAGAGAGCAGCCTTAAATAACGTTGGTCCATGTCTGACAATGAAAGGTTGGATACTTTTGCTACGAAGCTAATTAGAACGGGGTAACGATATGTTTGACCGAAAAAGAGAAGTGATGTGATTGATGAATTGTGATTCGAATCGAAAAAATAAATCTATAATAACAGCCGCACGGGTCGATCTTCAAGTTTAAGCAACGCTTGCCGAGGTCGGTCTGTGGATGGACGGCCATTGTAACATACCGAGATTCCTCTGTGCCTCGGAATAAATCAGCCGCACGTCTAAAATATAGATGACAGTTGAGTTCATCTTCAAGGTTAACTACGACAGTTAGAACAGGGTAACTGTGTGACGAAAATATAATGCCATCAAAAACAAAACTTGTAAAAAAAACAATTCTTGCAACTCAGTTCTTCTACCGTAAAAATTTGTGAGATCCATGTAATACCAAGTCAGTTAATTTATTCAGTCCCTACTTAATGGTGGGCTTGGTGGTGGTGGTGGTGGTTTTTCCTGTGCTTGTTATGAGGTGAACAATAAAGTAGGTGTATAATAAATAAATAATGGTCCTTCTGTCTTAATTTGTTACGTAATTAGCTAACCTAACAACATCTTATAGTAACCATTTCAATATTAAAAATCTTTTGTTTTAAATAAACATATAGACTTGGCCATCGCATGAAAACAATGCATTTCACAAGTAATACATATTATATTAAATTAGATTGTTTAGTGCGATTGCCAAGTCAATCTATATATTTAAAACATAAAAGTGTAAAGAGTTCTAGCAGAAGCCTTTTTGTGTCTCACTTCTGATTGCATGCGAAAATATTGCGGATATTGTTTCACTAGCATACATAGTACTTTGATGTACATGCAAGGTAACGGTAAAATTTTAAGTTTTTTGAATAAAGGTTTACAGCTGTCCAAAAACCAGACGCCAGATATTACCCTAACACACTTTTTTTGTACCCGAAATGCCATAGAAACTTCAACTGAGTTGCCCCATAGTATCAGACCATATGTCAGTACAGACGATACGTATCCATGATATGCAGTGACTGCTGCATCCACGGAGACTGTTGATCGTAAACGTTTTATTGCGTATACGAATTTGTCTAACTTATCGCAAACATAGTTGATGTGTGATTTCCAGTTACAGTTTTGAGCATAATAGTGGGTATGCCCAAAAATTTTGTATTTACTACTTGCTCTAGGATACTGTCTTCATATTTTATATTAAGACTCTGGTAGTTTGATTGGTATGTTTGAAATTGGATTATTTTCGTTTTATTTAAATTTATTTTTAAATTATTATTACTAAGCCAAATTATTATGTCTTATTAATATAATAGTAATTATTATGCCAAATTATTAGTCTGGAGTTAAGCTAGCGTGGCCGGTTTGTTTATGAACCGATCTCCAACTTCTCTTGACTTCCGTTTTTCTATTTTGTTGCTGACCCTTTGTACTCAGACTAGCTTCAGTATAAGTAGCAACAAATTTTTACAATAGTTTTTTTACGGGAAAATCGTTAGTTAAGCTAGCTTGGCCGGTTTTTCTGTATACCGATCTCCAACTTCTCTTGACTTCAGGTTCTTATTTTGTTGCTGACTCTCTATGCTCAAACAAGCTGCAGTATGAGCAGCAACAAATTTTTACAATAGTTTTTCCACGGCAAAGTCAAGAGTTAAGCTAGCGTGGACATTATTTAATATTTGTTTAATTGAAAAAAAAAAACAATTTTCATTTTTTTTAATTTCTTTCTCCTTAGCATCTTTCAGCAACAAATTAGCAACAAATTGACCACTATTCGCTTGATCGATCAGTCCACATCCAGTGATTTCCACGCTATCTCATTGAAAAGTTAGCATTATTGCCGATTTTTAGCAACAAAAAAGCAACAAATTTCGGTGTTTTTTTTTCAATTTTGCTGATTTTACATCGCCATTTTTTTAGACCTGAGATATCAAGAAGATCCGCAAGTGCCTCCCCGTGCTTCTTTATGGCCTCACTCCAGATGTGAATAGCATACGCTAGAAGATCTGCAGTTGACCGATTTCGGCAGAACCCGTATTGTCGGTCGCTAAGGATATCATTCGCTTTTAGGTATGCTAGGAGCTTACGATTCAGCACGCGTTCTATACTCTTACAGAGTACGGACGTTACCGAGATGGGTCTATAATTCGACGGGTCAGCTCGACTACCCTTCTTGGGCACGGGCTGCACGTTAGCTTGCTTCCAAGCATTCGGTACTTTTTCAGTCTCAAACGAAAGGCGAAATAGGCGTGTCAAGATTGGAGACAACTCAGGCGCACAAGTCCTCAGAACAATCGCCGGTATCCCGTCGGGGCCACTAGCCTTATTCACGTCTAGGTTACGCAGTACCCGAAGAACGTCCTTCTGATAAATGCGAATGTTCGACATACTCGATTCTCATCCATCAGGAGAAGCAGGGGGTCTCGCGCCACCAGGATCCAGACGCGACGATTCCGCAAACATAAGTAGAAGTAAACAAGTTTGCTTTCTCCTCAGCGAAGTGGGCCAGCGATCCATCGGGTCTCAGCAGTGGTGGTAGTGAGGGGCGGCAGAAGTTCAATTCGACCGACTTAGCCAGGGACCAAAAAGCCTTACTACCTGCTGGGTATGAAGCAAGTTTGTTCCCTATTCGGCTAATGTGGTCAAACCGAGCTCTCCGCAACACCTTCTTGCAGGACTTGGCAGCCCTGTTAAAGGCTCTCTTCTTCTGACTCACGTCATTTGCTTTGGGCGCACGGGCGTCGACTCATGCTAGGTACGCCGCATGTTTTAGCGCATTAGCGCGATTGCACCCGGCACCAAACCATGGGCGAGCTTCGCCAGACATTGCTACGTCTGAGAACGGAATGTAGTACTCCATTCCCTTTCGCAACACTTCCGTCACGGTGTCAGCGCACGACGAAGCAAAGGAAAGCATTGGGCTGCCAAGGGTACATGCGAAAAATGATCGCATGCCATCTCAATCTGCGGACCTGTATCGCCATAGCCGCCGGGTGCCTCTTGGGCTAGGATCGGGCGGTGAGTAGACGGACACAGACTTCACCAGACAGTGGTCGGAACTGCCCAGTGGAGAAGAAATCGACACCAAGTAGCGTTCTGGATCTGCTGTCAGCAGAATGTCCAAGCAATTGGCTATGTGCGAATTAACATCCGGCAACCTCGTTGACCCCTGGACCAGCTGGGTGAGATTTAACGCAAGCGCTAGCTTTCGCGCCTCTCGTCCAGCATGGTCTGTGTGCTGTGTGTATGGAAAAGCCACTCCTGATGGTGGGCGTTGAAGTCCCCCAGCAACACCAATTGGGCAGAAGAGTACCGCTGCTGAGCCGCATCCACCGCCTCACTGAGGTGCTGTATTAGCCCAGTTGTCTCCAGATCACCGCTGTGCGAACGGTAGACACAGGCGTAGATAATACGCCCGCGCGTGGTCTGAAGTGGTGCTCCAGGGTAAACCCTGGGTATGTAAGACAGGAACAAGAGCGCTGGTTTCTCAGTCTCTAGATGGTGATGGACTGCGGCGAGATTTGAGTGCAGACCTCGTACGTTAGAGGTGCACTTTGTGTGTGAAGGAGTGCTGCCGCTGTACAGCTTTTCTCTTATTGTTTCTGGTCATAATGTTTTGAGTGAGTAAGGTAGAGGAGAAGGAAGTGAAATGAGGTACCATGCTGCTAACCCTCAGGCACGCTCTGACAGGATGACATCATTAGGGGACTAGTCTGGAGAGCCCCTTCGGAAATGTCCATCGGGCCCTCTTGTCTGGTCATCAACCAGCACGATGGTGCATTCCAGGATTTTTCGACAGTTGGCGGGGCAGCCTTTCATGTATGGCTAGCACACTAATTGGACCCCCAACTACCTGCGGTTGGCCCACGGCGCACCATGCCTCGGATCCCGCTACCCTCTGCGACTAGTCTCCCGATACACCCATGTCACCGTGAGCCTGGTCGGTCTGCCTGCATTGGAACAACTATTTGACCCAACTCATCTAAATTGGCTACACTGAGCATCATACTGGAACGCGGCTATGCCACTTGGCAGTACGTCTTTGCCCAGTAGGTGGTCGCAAGCCATTGGCCGAAACCTACCACCAGTTAGTGTCACCTGATAGGCCCACCCGGGGACCACGTGTAGGGACTAGCAATGGGTATTTTCCTATGGATGCAGGTGTCTATCCACAGACCGACCTCGGCAGGAATTGATTAACCATGAAGATCAACCCGTGCAACTGTAATTATTGAGCTACAATCTACTCATTTTATCAGTCTTCTTATTCAGCAAATATTGATTTAAAAAATTTGATTAATCTTACACACTTATTCTTAAATAAATTGATTCGTATGAACCTGGTAAAACCGTTTAATATAATATGTAAAAATGAATTAAATTAATCAGTGTTCTATAATCTGCAATTGTCAGCGAAAATTTCTTTTTGGGCTGGACGAAATTAAGAATCAACATGATTCATCAGTTTCTTTGTTTCATAGTTTGAAGACTGCCTACCACCATTTGTTTGATAGTCTGTTTTATTGGTTTTGATACCTACCTCGAGGTAGATATGTACCAGTAGATTACCTCGGCTGGAAGGCATTTCAACCGAGAAGAGATGATACAGTGCCCTACATTAGGTACCTTCTTCTTATTTATGAGAGAGATCGGGATACGTAATCTAGTTACAAGTAGATTTTAACTATGCAACACATATACAATATGTTTCGACATCCACGCGAACGAAGTCGCGGGCACAGCTAGTAGGATCTATTCTTGTTTATGAGTTTATGACCAATGTTAGCAAGGACAGGATACGATATGACTATGACTGAAAACGTTATTTTTTACACTTACCCTTTCAGTATATTGGCGTGCTTCATCAGCTCTGTTATAGTTTAACTCAAGCCTTTCAAATTTTATTAAACCAGTGACTGTTTTACGTAATTTATCTATTCTGCCTTCAGGACCCTTCGAATTTTTTAGGTTACGATATTTCGGTAAAACCCCTACGCGAAGCTTCGAGACCAGTTTAGACACTTCGGCTTGGTTCATGTTTAGGCTTTTAAACTTCGATTAAATTAACGTTTACTCTAATTTCTTGAGAACTTTCAAAATAAACTTGACAAAACTAGGTTATGTTTAATTCCGTCACATTCCATTATGCCATAGACAACACAACTAGATTTTTTATTTTTTTAAAGGGTGATATATCATGCAGGAAATTAAGTCGAATTCAAAATACCGTTCCGATCCTCGTTCTAAGGAACGTTTATGTTATGTAACCAGTGTTTCTCATTATAAGTGACTTATTGTATTCTGTTTTTTGATAAATAAATGTCTTAAACTATAAACCATTCTTTCCCCTTATTTTTAGAAAGCCATTCAATTGGACTGGGAGGGAAGAAACACTGGACTACATGTGTTACTCTCACTTATAATGATCAGTCAAAAGATAAACTAAAGAAATATACTTCATGCATTAAAAAAGAATTGAAAAACCTTAATGTTAAAATCGTAGTTTGTTTAGCTTGTTTGTTTGCTTGCAGACGTACGTTTAACAGTCGCGGAAAATGCATAGGCGTCTATGAGGGGTTTTCTTCGTCATTTTTTTTCAAAAAGTTAGTTCTATTAAAGTTAATAAATTATCCAGGATGCAATATTTTTAAGGGTTTGCTCTTGACTCTAGTCTAGGTCAGAGATGACAGAGACAAATTTTACGACGGTGCGAGCTCACCCAGAAGGAGCCTGTGCACTCTAACTTCGAAGAGATTAGGGTTGTAAGCGTTTGGAAACACAGACGCAGGCAGAGAGTTCCACTCCTTTACTGTGCGCATTATAAAAGACGTTTGGAAACGCTTAGTGCGAATTGGTGGAATAGCAACAAGGTAGGGATGGTAAGATGCAGTGCGTCTGGATGTCCGATGGTAGAAGGGGGCCGGTGGGATGAGGTCGTGGAGTTCTTGGGCACACTCACCGAAGTACAATCTGTAGAAGACCAACAAGCAGGCAACCTTACGGCGATAAGCCAAGCTATGTAGCTTAGCTTTCACCAGTTTTACGTCACCGATGAGCCTCTTAGATCTGCGTTCCACCGAGTCAAGCGCGGCATGCTGGTACTTAGCTGAGCCATCACAAAGGTGGCTGCAATACTCCATGCAGGATTGGACTTGCGCTTTGTACCTATAGGGTTAAAAGCTGTCCAGGTCTGAAGTATCGCTTCACCCTATTTAGGATGCCACAACTCCATGCCTAGGAGCTCGAGCCGATCAGTCACTGGAACAAATGCACCCCGAAAAGTAGGAGTTTGGTCAAAACGACTCCTTTTTGCGGTAAAAAGAAACGCTTGTGTTTTGTTCGCGTTAAAAGAGACCTAATTGTCGTCACCCCACCAGGAGACAAGGCTTAAGGTCGAATTTGTCCGCTCTACCATGGCCTCTCTCAAGGAACGAACTTCATCCCCGCTGGTTGTTGCGCTGGACAAGTATCTCTCTGAAACCGTACTGTCATCTGCGTACCCAACAAGACCAGGCTGAAGTAGGTCATTGATGTGCAGCAGGAAGAGTTGCAGAGAGAACAGACCTCTGAGGAACTCCGGCATCAATAGCTATGAGGTCAGAGGAGCAGCTGTCAACGACTACTCGGATCGACCGTTCACTTAGGAGGTCTGATATTCAGCTACAAAAACCAGTTGGGATGCCATAAGCAAGAAGGTTGCTGAGTAGACTTGCGTGCCAGGTTCTGTCAACGGCCATCGAGATATCGAGCGACATGGCAAGTGCTTCGCCGTGTCTTTCGATGGCCTCGCCTTAGTAGGGCGTGACATACACAAGAAGATCGCCAGTTGACCGTCCCCGGCGAAAGTCATATTGACGGTCACTGAGGAGATCATTGTCTTCAAGGTAGCTCAGCAGCTTACTGTTAAGAACCATAACCTTGCATAGGACGGAGGTAATGGCGATCGGACAGTATTATATATCTATACATATAATAAAATCGTAGACTTGCCGTGCATTGAAAATTTTTGCATAAAAATTAAATAGAAATGTTACGAAAAAGATATAAATCACAAAAATGCAATTTTTGAAATTTTTGTCTGTCTGTTTGTCTGTGCGTTTGTGGGGGGAGCATCACGCATAAACTACCGATTGAATTCCAAATCTAGGTACTTAACAATATTAAGTGATAACCCGAGTAACATTAAGCGTTTATTTCATCAAAATCGACCCTCAAAATCAAAAGATATTGAATTTTTGAAAGGAATCTCATCGAGCACTAAAATAGGTAGTTTTCATTGAAACTCCAGATAGGTACTTGTGCAATGCCATCTATTGAGAAAAGTAGTAGTAACAAATGTGTGAAAAAACATCATAATGTATTGTTATTTGTTATACTTTTTATATGTGGTAAAAGAAAAGAGAACTTTAGCTTTGGTTATCATGGAGAGTACTTGGGGAGAAAAGTCGAATTGTCGAGGCGCTGCTCAGTGAACCAAGTGGAACACTACATCTAAACTCACCTATGGGGAACTCATTTGGAGACAGCGGGGACGCCCGACCCCCCCCCCCCCCCGATTAGGCCACCGGGTCCTCCCATCCAGTCGCCGGCTGGCACGGTGGAGCATACCGGGATTTTTCGCTAGTTGGCGGGGCAGCCTTTGAAACGTGGCTGGCGTGCTACTTGGGCCCCCTACTAACTGTGGTCAGCCCAGCGACCAAGACCGGTTCTGAGCAGAGCAACTGACAATCTCCTTCTCCCCCAAAGGTACTGGCACTCCCGCACACCGACGGAACACAATAAGCAGCTTGGCGCCGGACTTCAGCGAGATGGTGGTAGCGAGCCAGGCGGCTCCTTGCGGAGCCTACCACCGCTTTAAGTGGGGTCGTTCTGCCGTACCACAGGCAAGCTGTGGTGCCGTTGCCCGGGGTTGACCGCGAGGAGTTTCTTCTATTTACGTACAAAAAATTAAATCTAATGAGATGGAGTGCAAAATTTTTGAAGTTCGCTTCGCTCGCTCTTGATTGTAAAATTTCTCAGTTCTTAACTTTTTCTGTATGAGGCAAAAAGTTACTTCTATTTAGTTATATTAAAAGGCAGAAAATCAAACTTATCCGATAATGGGTACAAAAATTTTCGAGCTCGCTTCGCTCGCTCTTGCATAATACGCTATAACTTTTTAAGTTTTCCTGATTAACATATTTAGTGCCAAGAACTCAGCGTATGGGTCGAGTGTGATTCGTTCATGTGCCCACAACCCGTATCTGAGTCGTCGTTTTAAGTAGCTATATGTGACTTGTGTTCATGCGCGGGTTGTGGGCACACAAACGAATTGTTGTTCGGCCCATGTGTTGAGTGCTTGGCTCTAAAAATGTAAAAACACTTATGCACTTGGCACTGAAAGTGTTACGAATAAGAATATTATAATAGTATAGAAACATGGTACATTTAAGGTCTTATTAAATAGAGGACTAGGATCTGACATGTTTCACCATTCACTGGCATACAAATAATATTTTAACAATAGAAATCATTGTTTTTATTTGTTAAAAACAATGATTTCTTTGTTCAACTATTTTGTTAAAAGAAAAACTAGTTCTAACATAAACTATTGTAAACATTTCAATTCTTTTTAAAACAAGTTTACATTATGTTTAAATAAAATTAGAACTATCATATATTTGGTAAGTAACTCTTTCAGGTAAATATTATGCTTTCTTACACTAGTTAGAAAATAATACTTTCTTCAAATAACAATATATAAGATAGTAGTAAACTACATTAAGTAAATAGGAACATTTATGCAACACAACAACACAATTTATGCAGCAGAACCTTCATCAGTCAACAAAGTTATTTATATCGTCCCGGGCCCCAGGATTGTGGGGAGCTGGGACCTGGGCCTTCTGACTATGACTGGCCTAAAATTCCATTTTTGATCGTGCACACCGCAACGATTTTTCTTGACGTGTAAAAGTGTTATGTTTAACTTATTTACAAAATAAATTCGGCAATTCGGCATCGACGAGATACTCACATCCTATCCCTTCTCTATACTATCCTGCACAACCCTAATTCTCCTCAATACCTTCGAGAACGCTTTGAGTACCTCATCCCGAGGGGTAAACCATGTCGTACTGCCACATCTCTACTCCTTCGTACTCTGTGTCACACTTCCAGCCGCTATGGTGGCTCCTTCTCTGTTACTGCAGTGCGTCTCTGGAACTCTCTCCCACATTCAATACGTGACAGTCCTTCTCTTGATGTCTTCAAGAAGAAAGTTAAAAAGCATTACCTTTCTTTATGACATAATATTCGTAGATATGTATGGATGTATATATATGTGTTTATTTATGTATGTAGGTATATTTATGTATTTATGTATGATCAAATATGTATTATTGTAAAATGTGCACTGGATCCACCCTCTATTGTGATCTCTCTCTATCACTCAAAGGTTTGCTGGTAGAAAACTCAATTTTGAGTTAAGCTCGCCTTTGTACATGAACGTTATTAATCATGTAAATTATTATAAGTTGTTATGGTGTACAATAAAGAATTAAGAATTTATGATTGGGCGTCGCATCTCAGGTTGGGGGCCAGGCCCCCCTAGAAAAATCCTTAGATACGGAAAATGGCATGAAGTACATGTAAAATTTGATCATGAATGTTGATTCTTTAATCCGAATTTTGTGCGGCGTCAAAATGGTGACGGATGCTGTTTGACATCGCGGTGTGCGTGCAAATCGATATCTATTTTGCTATCGTAATGTTCAAAACCATTTGATATAATCCAATGGACAGAACGTAAATAGCATTTATAAACATTGAATCATTTTCGGACTTTTTGGCTAAGGTTTCTTTAAATATAATATTTCCCATCATTCAACCAAAAGGATCAACTTTGGCAACATTAGGAAATTAATAGCATCTTGCATTCTCGCTTGTCCATCTCAATGGACTCATAGATTTGTAGAGCAGTCTATTCATTATTTTTTAGACGTTATTTCCACTGACGTATAAATCATATGGACTTGGCATACCTACAAGAAAAACGTGCATACCTACACTTTATGGAGAGGATAAAATGGCGGCTAATAGGGCAGCCCCTAGCGAAATTTCTCTACAATAACATCGATAAAAATTGTGAGAATGTTTTCATATTGTCACGGTACAATATCAACGGGTATTTTTTACACACTTTTCTTAGCTTAACTTTTATATGACTAACAAAATAACTGGTAACAAATGTAAACAAATCTTAAAAGTTATTTTTTTGACCCACACTTCCCGGTTTTTGATAAAGCTAAAATTTATGTAGGTACATGTTTAGTTTGGATGACATTGCTGCCGATTCTCTTGTTCAATAACTAATCTAAAATTAGAGTATCGCTATCTTTTACTAAAAGGCAGTGCGAAAATACGGCTATAGCTATGAACCAAGTTAGAAATGTCAAACTAATTCCAGTTTTACCATGTTTTTAGTCGACAGGTTTTTACGTGCACCAACCTTAATTAATTTGTATTGAAATATTAGTTGAATTTAATTAAATTTGACAGCTCTAAATTACGTCTGTCTCTTTCTCGTTTTATAAGAGAGAAAAAGATAGCAATAGCCTGAATTTAGTTTGTGCACAACAGAATCGACACCAATGCATGGTGAGCTAACTGCTAACTGATGTCATTCTAAGGTCGTGGACACGAACTCAGCGGCGCGGCGGCGGCGCGACCAGCGACGCGTTCAAATGCATAGATTAGGGGTGGCCAACTTGATTAGACACCAAAATCGACTTTTTATTGACGAAACCCTGTACGGTCTACGAATTACATAGGTACTTCTTAAAACTACAGATGAAACGGTGGGGTAAAGACATTTATGTAGTATTTTTTATTTTATTAACATAACCTATTAAGTATTTACTTACATCGTGCGCAGTCTGTTATACGAACCTATTTACATTTTTTGTCTCGCCGCGATCGACTGGACTAATAGAAGCGATCGACCGGTTGGCCATCCCTGGCATTTGGATATCCCTGGATTTATATGGAACTCTTCACGAAGGCAGCGACGCGCGAGAAGCGTGGCGGCGGCGTATGAGCGGCAGTGTTATTCTAGAGCCTTTAGTTGTTAGGTAGACGTTCGAGACGGAGCGGAGGGAACAAATTCTAAGAAAACAAATGACGTCGCATCCGCAATGGGCTCCCGGTACGGACGTCTCCAACCAACGCCTATCTTTTCTAACATGCCGATGATTTTGGGTTTAAATTAAAAGTCAACAATAATTATTTATAATTTATAATAAAGTAATATTAAACAAATTAATCTCATTCACTTCTGAACAATACAATTTTGTTCAGGTAATTTCTGATACTCTTTCAGTAATTTCTTCGCATAATATTTGTAAAAAAAATCTTAGATAATATTACTATAATGAGCAATTTTTTTTTCTCTGTCTTCTAACTTTCTCATTAAGTCTCTATCTTCATGTTCTGTTTTTGACATTTGTCCTTTAATTTTTTAATCATTTTAATTGTGTGTACCTGAAATCAAATAAAATAAAAGTAAGCTTTAATAGATATTGAACACAAGCGAGAGATATCTCCCACCCAATCTTAATTCAGTTGATGAGATGTTATCATTGAGATCAAATTCGCAAATAATGATGACAGGAAAAACTGAAGCTAGTCATACCCGTAAATCTGGCGCAGTGGAGGTACTGGTGACTAAATCTGGCGTAGCGGATGTGCTAGAGGCTAAATCTATGCCAGTCCTCTTTGAAATCTCTCCAGGTTGATATTGAATGGTAGGCACACAAACAGCTCTGATCTAAAAACCACTCTATTATTAACATAAATATTGACAAAAACAGAAAAGTAAATACTCAAAAGTTTTATGACACTTCAAAAACAGTAGGTGATTCCACTGCTTAAAATTCCAAAAAAATATTACCATGTTAAGAGCACCACACCCAGATATTGATTGTGAGTTTGTCTGATTTTGGTCACTATCAATTAAAATGCCAGTCATATTTGATCGAATCACAGGCTGTAAAAAAGCAATAAAATTGTTACTATTTTTGATGTTTCTTGATTTTATTAATCGGTTTATTTATTATTATAAAGCACCCCATTTAATTTGATTTGCAATTGGTGGGTTGAGAAGAGTCTCTTTTCATTCTCACTCGTTCTCTAGTTTAGTAGCTCTCGAGTGGTAATGAGCTAAATAATCATACATAAGCTCACTTCACATTAACCTCATCCAAATATTCATAGGGAGATTTTTACAGAATAGCACTGTTATTATACTATTTAAAAGTAAACTGTAAAGTACTATTAAAAAAGCAGACTACTGGTAAAATTTGTAACTAAACATTACTAAATTCCTTATGAAAGGAATACCATAAGTGTACTTAGTAGTAAATACATATTATTCAGTCTTATTTTGGCAATTAATCTAAGGACCACACTCAAATACATTCTTAACATCACTCTTTGTGCCCATTAAGCAAGTGTTGCAATTGACGACATCGCCATCATTTATCAGCCGCTACACAATCATGTCAGACTAATTTATAACAAGCAATGTTACTTACCAATAAGGTTCGTGAAGGTATAGCATCGTCAAGCAATGTTACTTTATTCAGTTTCCGGTTGAAACAAGATTCTTCAAAGTGAAGAGAACAATTATGTATTGTTTTTGTTGACATCTTTAAATTTTCAAAACCAATTGTTTCCAGCCAAATTTTTTTTTCCTTTATTAGCAGGCAGCCCTGCAAATAAAACAACAAACCAATAAAAAGCCATAATATAGCATTATCGATAAATATAAAAATGTCATGCATGCACTGCACTAGTCTATCCCTACAATAACAATAACAAGAAAATGATTCGAAGTAGAAATACAATTATTACTGTTGATAATAAGGGCAAAAGGGAAATTATGAATACTTTACTGTTGAAACTCTTCAACGAATGCAGAATCTTTTGTTTATTATCTAAATCCAAAGATATTTCAGCTGAAATTAATAACATACTGGTGCAAAGTTATGTTCGGGTGATTTCCGCTTCTTTTAATGCCACATCCGATTATATTACAATTAGGCATCTTGCAATTGACGATTTCCACTATAAAACCAAGTTCAAACGTAATAACACAGCAAAATGACTTCAAAATTCACAAATTATATCCACAGCTCAAGAGTATTTGACAGTTGACGTACCTCAACTTGTTGTCAAACAGCGAGAGAATAAAATGGCGACCCGGCCGCAAATAGGTATTTTAATGACGCTAGGAATGAAGGGTTGCCATTATAGTAACTGTCAAAAACACTGTTATCCTTTTTCACTTAAGCAAAATTATGAAAGTTAAAAAGAGATGACAGTATTTTTATGATTTCGGTGTCGATATGCCACATATTTGTATAACTGTTTTTTCTATAGTCAAACATTTCAAGTCCATATGATTTATACGTCAGTGGTTATTTCTGTCACAGGTCCGCCAAACTTGACAAGTTGACTCTGTTGACATTGACAGACTGACAGTTGTTAAAAATCATCGCATTCGCTGCGCTACTAAATGTGTTATTATTCAAATACCTATTATTTACATTTTCTTCTATTGTAAACAATAACTCATATTATTATGAGATGAGTTTGACGACGAAATACATTTTAAAGGGTTGAATCTTGGGAATAATTTTCAATGAAACCTGGAGTCATGTCTAAAACAAATCTGGAAGATGCGGGTGTTTACGATCTCCTCACCGAATTGTGCACCAAGACTGCTGCCAAGTACTGCAATCACAATAGACTATCTCAGAAGCGGCTCATGAGTAAAATGAGATCTAATGCTTACGAGATTATATTAAAAAAATCCTCGAAAGACTTCTCGTCATCAAAAGGAGAGCCCATTGTTGACTTGTTGTCGTACTACTTCGTGTATCAACAAAATGCGAGGAACGTAGCTGAATACAAAAGAACCGTGGAACTAAAAAATATAATCAGCACAATACGCCAAACAGATTTTGGTGATGATAAAGAAGTTGTTTACAATATATTGAGATTCCTAAATGGACTTAGCAACACAGTCAAAGAAGATTTGTCAGCTGAAATGTTTCAGGTGAGTTTGTCTCGAGATTGTCACTTATATTTACTATTGCAATAGTCCAAAGTCATCCAGCCACACATGGATGTGTGGCTGGATGACTTTGCATGAATATATTTAGAACAAAATTTTTAATAGATAATCCATTTTTATTTTTTATACACACAACAATACAATCATAGGCATTTGAAGTAAATACTATTATCCTTGTAAACTATAACTACAAAATAATCCAGATATTGTTAATCCATTGTAAAAATTAATACTTTCAGAAACCATTTACATTTGGCCTGCAAAGTCATCCAGCCACACATCCATGTGTGGCTGGATGACTTTGCATGAATATATTTAGAACAAATTTTTTAATAGATAATCCATTTTTATTTTTTATACACACAACAATACAATCATAGGCATTTGAAGTAAATACTATTATCCTTGTAAACTATAACTACAAAATAATCCAGATATTGTTAATCCATTGTAAAAATTAATACTTTCAGAAACCATTTACATTTGGCCTGCTAGATGAGATGCTCCCCAAACCCCCGAGGGAGGCGTTTGGTTCTCCGCAGCCCTACTCTTACTACCCGTCACATGTGTTTGAGCTGCCTTTCTCGTTGAAGCATCAAGGGGCGATGTTGAATAGTCCAAAGTCACAAACATATACCGAGTATACTGTGGAGAGTTTTGATTCTGGAGCATGTAAGTCTATTTCATGTGAAATAAAATATGATAACAGTCCATTTTACCCTATGTGGTACACAATCCCACTGTAACTCTATGGGATACAGATTGTGATATGAAAATAGATAATGTATAGCTGTGGGGAATGTTATCATTATAAGGAGAGCTTGTCAGAAATAGGCAACAGAGAAGTTTCAACTCTATTTTTAATATAATTAACATATTACATAAATAATAAGATGTATAAGATTAAAAAATACATTTTTATTCAACAGTTTTACCTGATTCAAACAATTCACGAATACCTTTACAAAAGGAGTTGAAAACATTTTTGAGTCCAATGTCGCTGGCTTCAATGACATCGACACACTTGTCTCCATACTCGGAGACTGCCATGATGAATTACCCAAGGTTGACGGCTCCTAGAGACCTGCAAATACCTGGATCGGAGGCCAGTGCAAATGTAAATGTTAAGGTAATGAGAACTTAATGTATGATTTCAAAGTTGTAGGAAGTTTCCTAATATCCTATCTTAACTACTCATAATCAACCTCCCAATTTCATCTTCATAGCTGCAGTAGTTTTTCAGATTTAGTGATTAATCAGTGAATGAATGAATGAGTGACATTTCGCTTTTATATATATGTATAGAAAATTGAGTGGAAAAAGGCTAACAAAATAAATAAAGAATTATTATTTTGTTTATTTATTTTATACACATATAAATTACATTTTTAAATATATCTTTAAAAAATCCACTTGAAAAATACATTTAAAAATGTAAAAAAATACTAGTCCGCTGGTATCGGGAGTAGGGTCCAAGCTACCGGTGGTTAGGGCTCCAGAGAAAGAAACCTCCTCACAATAAGAGCCATATCGAGGAGTACTGCCTTCTGTATCAAGCCCTCTACCCACCGTAAACGACTATCGGCACAATGACAGCTGAGTCCACATTCCACATGTCAACAATCTCGTGTGCTAAGTCGAGATATTAGATTTATTTCTCTTTCTCAGCCTTCACGAGGTTCTCGTCATGCGGGATGGTAACATCAATTATCATTGTGCAGCGCGCTAATCGGTCTATCACCACTATTTCAGGCTTATTGACAACAATAGTCCTATCAGTGATGATAGACCGATCCCAGTACAATGTGACATGGTCATTTTCGAGAACTGGGGGGGCACATCGGTGGCGGTTCCTTCATACAAGCCCAAAAGCCCGGCATGCCTTACTAAAATGCTCGATAGAGAATCAATATCAAACCCGAACTATTTAAAAGTTCGCGCGCTTAATTCTTATCAAAATAACACAAAGTACGCTACCTATGCCACATTACTACATAACTACACATCGCGATTGTTCGCGCGCAGAGTTTCGCATTTGCAGCGTCTACATATAGCTATCTCGCTTACACGTACCGGCTTTTACCGGGCTTTCAAATACTATCTCCGTCACTTTCGCACTTATAGCGATGTGCCGTATAACGAGTTCTAAACCTTGTGTGCCTACAAATCGATCAGTATTGAAGATTAAGCAGTGCTTGCGTATGAAGTTGGACGCGTATGCGTGACCTTGTCACCTTGCCAACTCTGCAGTGTTGCCGTTTTAGCGACGTTGTGAGATCTTGGAGATTTTTAATGAGTTTGGGGACTTTTTTTAAGATTTAGCAACAATAAAAACTAGCGACTTTTTAAAATAACGAAATTAAATACTCAAGCAATATCTTAAAAATAAAAAAATTGCGACATCTAGCTAGATTTTTCATATACCTGGTGACTTTTTTTGCCTAAATGACAACACTGCAACTCTGCGTAAGTAGTTCTTGACACCGGAGTGCAACTCACTTCAGTTTTATTTGCTTGAGAGTTGAAAAGTTATGTTGTTAAAGTTTTTTGTGTGTATTCTTAGATTTTCTCAGTGATACAATTGTTTTGGTGACTTACCACCTACAACAATGGAGGTAATTGTACCTTGTGAGGATTTAAAATGCGTTCAGGTTTTGATTGGCGAAGATAAGGTAAAATCTTTAAACTTTGCTCAGAAAAAACAGTTAATTTCTTCATTAAAACCGACGCCTAATCTGTGTTTTTCTAGACTAGTAAATCGCATAAACGAAATTTAATAGATCAGTGTATAAAACTAGTTGGATTGTTGGCTGTTCGCACACTAATAAGTTGTGTTCGTGGCCTATTTTTTTCGAATGAAGATTCCGTTTGGAATACATCTGGTTATAATGATTTAAATAACATATCTGGCGCCATTAAAAGGCACGCAAATTCCCATAAACACCTGTGTGCAATGGTTTCTTTCGGTAATTTTGGTAAACAACGAATTGAGACATCTATATCAGTTTATGAGAAAATTGCGATGATACATACGAAGGTACCTACAGACTCAGTCGAAAACTGAACTTTCTTTTTTTGAAATCGGTTAAAATTTTATTGGGCTTGCCTTATTTTGAAACCCTAGGCACGCCACTGGGGCACATACTTGTAAAACGGTACCTAACTCAGAATCCACAACTTTGTATTTCAAAGCAAGTTGCTAATGGGTAATTCTGGCCACATGGTTGTGCCTAGGCAAGTACTCGCCGGTAGCCAGATGAGAACAACCAGAGATAATATGTCTGATGGACTCACCCGGACAGTGGCATGCCCGACACACGTCCATCGTCCCGTCCTTCATAATATGCCTCCGGTAGTTATTCGTCAAGACAACTTCGTCCATAATCGCACAGACAAAACCTTCAGTTTCCCCGAAGAGATCACTGAAACGTAGCCAGGCCACGGACGCTGAAAAACCTATACCGATCCATGAAGAGCCCGATAGAAGCGCCCGTGAAGCTCCTTGCCTTTCCATACTTCCTTGCGGTCATCTGTGGTAAGTATCACAGGTTTGTGCCAGGTCTCTTTAGCCATGGACAATGGGGTGAGTCCCTTGTCCACTGCGACTACATCTCGGTACATACCCACATCAGCTTTGAGAAAATATTCTATGAGACTGCTTATCTTGTGGAGAGTCTTGGCGTTTAAAAAGCCTTCCACACTTCGCGGGATGTATAGTCAACAAAGCTATTCGGCAAAAATATTAATTTTTCCACAGCACTGCCAATGTTTATTTCTAATGTGTGCATTATAATTTTTTAAGCTTTTGACATACTTACGAGTGTGTTGTACAATAATTGTCTACTCAGCACACTCACAACAATGTTTAAAAGTAGTTGCAAGTTACCTGCCTGCATACCAAATAGCTTAGTTGACTGTACAGTTTCATCACCGACGATCGTGGGTGATGCATCCGGTTTGCGGTCAGCAGTGTACGGACCCTCCTATCCAGGGCGTCAAGTTCGGTTTGAGTCCATTTGAGTATGCCAAAATAGTATATTAATACCGGCATTTTTTTTAACCATTGAATGCGCGCTCCTTATTTCCGCCCGCCAAAAGGCTATTCATAATTTTTTTCAGGAGGCCAAAAAAGCGCAGTAACATTAATGCCCAACGCTTCTTACATACCCAAATACTTACAGGTTTTGGTTGAGCTAAGAGATATAACCTGTATGGAATCCGAGAGTTGAATTCCCTCAGATTCCATAATCTAGGGAAGATTATGGAATCTGAGGGAATTCTTTACATGCATGACTGCACATTTGTCTACACCAAATTCCATCCTGATGGCACTACTGAAGGTTTCAGTTACCTTCAGTAGCTCCATCAGTCGAGAATTGTTGGGGGCAAAGAGTTTCGGATCATCCACGTAAAGGAAGTGAGATATGGCCTGACCGCCTCTTCTCAACCGATAGCCTAGACCTGAATCCTTCAGCAATGTGCTTAGAGGATTCAGAGCTAAGTAAAACCAAAGCGGACTCAAACTGTCGCCCTGATATATTCCCCGTTTAATCCATACAGGCTCATCGTTCCCCTGAATCGGTCGACATCCTGGATAGCGAAGGACTATTTTCCATTGCCTCTTACATGACTCCAGGAAGGTGCGTAGAGTTGCATCTATTTTGTACAACTGCAACACCTTCATGAGCCATGTATGTGGCACAGAGTCGTAGGCCTTCTTGTAGTCTATCCAACATGTCGACAGATCCTTGCGGGATCGACGAACCTGTTGGCTTATGGCCATGTCTATGAGGAGAAGCTCCTTAGTGCCGCGGGACCCCTTTCTACATCCATTCTGAGAGGCGGACATAATTGAGTTATTCTCAATGTGCTCATTGATCTTCACTCTCAGGATGAATGTAAGAAGTTTATAGACCGTCGACAAACAAGTACAACTGTCAAAATGTCACAGACCAATAACAAAGCAGTTTTTGATGAAAAGATGAGTAAATAATTAGGTATGTATTAAAAATGATTACTTTCAGTTTGATTAGATCGTCAAAAACTATTTCCTCTTATTTGTACGAACCCAAACCTACCTGCATCACATAACCCATAATATAAGATGCGAATTCGATTTTATAAACCTTAAAAGAAAACAGACTGCCTTTTACAGAAACAAACGAACAAATGAATCTTAAAGACTACAATCACAGACTACAATAGTGTTTATCTCACTTACAAGGGTTCGTGTAGTGGTGGCGCAATCAGCTTTCACTTGCCAACACCATTGGTCTATACTTCTTGTGTTCCGCGGGACTATCGGTTTTATGGAGCAGGTGGGTAGCGTTAGAAACTGTGGTAGCGATCCAGTCTCTAAGGATGACTGGAATTAAGTTGCCAGGAGCGCGTGTGAGCTGCTATACCATTTGAGCCAGAAGTTATGCGTCCGGTCCCGGAGATTTCCAGTTCGGTAACGGACGGACTGCTTTGGCTACATCTAATGGGGAGATGTTATTTTTTTCCATTTCTGGTACAGCTTCACACATGCGTTCGACATCGCGCATCCAGCCATCCTCGGTATGACAGACGGGCACCGACCAGATGCTTCGCCAGAATGTACTCGTGGCGATATCATCCGGGCGGCACACGTCCGTCACACTTTGTTCAAGTCGCTCCCTAGCTCTATATACCCACCTCTCATCTCTCTGGAACATGCGATTTTGCGAGTATCGGTCAATCCGCCGCTTATATCGCCGAAAACGGATTGCCTATGCACAAACTTTCTGCTTCAGGAAGTCCATGCGCTCCGTAATCTCGAATGCGGACGTGTAATCTCGAGGGCTGCAGTATAGTTTGCCGATGAGTGCCCTAGCCTCATCGATACACCGCTTGATCCTGCACTGCCAGGCTGGTGCAGCAGGCTTTTGTCGTATAGCTTCGTCACAACTTGGGAACTTGACGTTGGCTATAAGACATGCCGCAACAGCCCCGCAAAACAGGATTGAGTGCGTATCAACGAGGCTCTCGCTGCTTTGAAAGATGTTCTGCAGCAGCGAGTCCAAGGCACACCCCAGCGCCCTATTTTTTTTTGTGCATGGGTAACCGTGGTAATCGGGGCTAAGTTCGGTCGGAATTGATAACTCGCAAAGCGCATCCTCCAGTGCGCTCCTCAGTCTATCGTTGCACTGGCTACTTACCGTGACAAACCTATAATCTACCTCATCACTGACGTTGTTGGGCCGCGGTGTGATCGCGCCCCTAGCTAGCGCCTGAACCGCGGTCTTTGTCGGGGTTGAGATGATAAGGTTGCTCAGTACCTCTAAGCGCAGTCTATCAAGTGCGTCAACGTCCGACCTATGATAACGTTGGATCGACGCAGACGCAGGCAGAGAGTTCCACTCTTGCTGTGCGCATTATGAAAGACGCTTGGAAACGCTTAGTGGGAATTGGTGGAATAGCAACAAGGTAGGGATGGTAACTTCCAGTACGTCTTGATGTCCGATGGTAGAAGGGCCCGGTGGGATGAGGTCGTGGAGTTCTTGGGCACACTCTCCGAAGTACAATCTGTAGAAAATCGACTAGCAGGCAACATTACGGCGATGAGCCCAGCTGTGTAGCTTGGCATCCACCAGTTTTACGTCGATGAGCCTCTTAGCTCTGTGTTCCACCGAATCAAGCGCGGCGAGCTGGTACTTAGCTGAGCCATCCCAAAGGTGGCTGCAATACTCCTTGCAGGATCAGACTTGTGCTTTGTATAGGTTAAAAGCTGTCCAGGCCTGAAGTATCACTTTACCCTATTTAGGATGCCCAGATTTTTGACCGCAGTTTGGGCTTTGTACTCAATGGTGGCGTCGAAATTAGACTGGATGTCAACTCCATGCCTAGGAGCTCGAGCCGATCAGTCACTGGAACAGATGCACCCCGAAAAGTAGGAGTTTGGTCGAAACGGCTCCGTTTTGCGGTAAAAAGACGCACTTGTGTTTTGGTGGCGTTAAAAGAGACCAGATTGTCGTCACCCCACTAGGAGACAAGGCTTAAGGTCAAATTTGTCCGCTCTACCATGGCCTCTCTCAAGGAACGAACTTCATCCCCGCTGGTTGTTGCGCTGGACAAGTATCTCTCTGAAACCGTACTGTCATCTGCGTACCCAACAAGACCAGGCTGAAGTAGGTCATTGATGTGCAGCAGGAAGAGTTGCAGAGAGAACAGACCCCTGAGGAACTCCGGCAGCCATAGCCATGAGGTCAGAGGTGCAGCCATCAACGACTACTCGGATCGACCGTTCACTAAGGAAGTGTGATATCCAGCTACAAAAACCTGCTGGGATGCCATAAGCAGGAAGCTTGCTGAGTAGACTTGCGTGCCAGACCCTGTCAAAGGCCTGCGAGATATCGAGCGACACAGCAAGTGCTTCGCCGTGTCTCTCGATGGCCTCGCCCTAGCAGTGCGTGACATACACAAGAAGATCGCCAGTTGACCGTCCCCGGCGAAAGCCATATTGACGGTCACTGAGGAGATCATTGTCTTCAAGGTAGGTCAGCAACTTACTGTATGGAGGTAATGGCGATCGGTCGGTAATGAGCAGGGTCTGCACGATCACCCTTTTTGGGCACTGGTTGCACATTTGCAAGCTTCCAGGATTTCGACACCGTTCTTTTTTCAAGAGAGAGGCGGAACAGGCGTATCAACACAGGAGACAGTTCAGGCGCACATTGCCTCAATACTCTCGCTGGAATGCCGTCAGGCCCGCTGGCCTTTTTCACGTCTAGACTGCACAATATTCTTCAAATATCTTTATTGTGAACAGCGATCTCCGGCATCGAAGAGTCACAACGATGTAAAGTTGGTGGTTGCTTGGAGCCAGCAGCGTCCAGACGTGAATTGCTTGCAAAGAGAGATGCAAATAAATTTGCTTTCTCACTTGCAGAGTGAGCCAAATGGCAATGGTAATTAATTACAATTGGCTCTTAATAATATTTATTGATTGCAGATATCATTGGCCAGTTCAAGTGTAAAGTCTGATGTGAAAGAAGTTTTTAGAGCAAAATCTGGTGATGTTTCAATCGACATATGGGAGTTAGTCACTCAAGTAGACAAAGATGTGCCCGAAGACATATGGGAGATTGTTGGTATGTCATAGTAATGAATTTATTTTCACACCTCAGTGATTCATGATTGTTGTTTACTAATATTGCTTCGATTGTATGTAAAGAGTTATGTGCCTGTTTTGATAATAGTTCCGAACTTGGTTAGAAATATCTGGTATATGTATACATTCTAGAAATTGTCGATAAATATTTATACTCCAGTGTGCCTTGAATTGAAACCTACTTTTTTTCAAAGCAATGAGTTATGTTAAATTCTGTCTAATGATTTAGGTTCCAAATAAGCCAAATTAATAATGTTTCAGCAAAACTGCCGCCAATCAATGAGAGACAACTGCTGGCATCTTCATCAAGAGAGCATTGTCTATGGCGACAAAGATACGGCAACAAGATTTCAGATCTAAATGTTATATCAGAGAAGCAGTTTATCAGACATATCATGTATTTAATAAGTGAGTATTATATATTGGCAATGGTAATCGTAGTGGACCTCTGTTCACTAATTATTGAGCTCCATTATAGAGGAATGCGGAATAGGGTGTTAAGTCTCGCAAACCTCTATAGTAAAGGGAGGATCCTCCGACCGGTTCTTGTGTCCGCTGGGTCAGGGCCCGATAGTTGATATTCGGACTGCAAGTGTATATGTTCAAATCGCACGGACAACTGATACCGCGATGCAGGACTTCGTCTAGTAGTTCGCTGCTGGCGGGGTAGATGGCGCTGCGGTTATTTTTGTTGCCGGACAAATTACGTTTCCTTAGCCAGATTAAAGCGGGATCTGCAAGGCGGAGGACAGGGTGTTGTGGCGAAAATAAGGAGAGCCTTATGCCCAGCAGTGGTCTGCAATAAGCTGAGTTGATTGATACTTCTTCTCTGGCTGGGCGGTGCCTTCAGCATTAGTGCTTATGAAAATAATAATCATCATCAACATCTTAACCGATAGACCTCCACGGTCAGACATAGGCCGAGGTGTCGTCACACCGGTCCCGTGCGTCTCGTATCCAGCGGGTTTCTGCGGCCTTCAGCAGGTCATTGGCCCACCTTGCGGGAGGTCTTCCAACGCTGCATACTGATGAAAATAATATTTCTGTAGCAAATGTGAAATTATTATTTTGCAGTTGGCGTAGAAACAAGCTCGTTCCTCTTTAGCAAGGAATCAAACAGTTTCTACATGAAAGAGGGTTTAATACTGGAGTGTATATCATTGGAACATATCAAAGGCTATGTGTCAGAGTTGTTGCTAGTCGGCACTTATTACAGAAGGCTTTATAAGTTCGCGTTTAATGATAATTTGGATGATCATTTTCATACTTATGGACTGGTTTATGAGGTAAGTCTAGCGTTGCTAGAAGTAATAAGCAGTAAGGTGCAATATTCAAAAGACATTGTTTGGTTTGAGTATAAACCCGTGATTGAAAGTGTTATGGACAAAAATAACGGCACAGCAGGACCCAAATAGCAGGCAATTACGGTCCAGAAGATCAGAGAGACAATATTAAATTGAGTAAAGTGAAACGACAGAAGCTAGTTACCCTAGCTAAACGTGCAGTTACGTAGTTGTTATTTATTTATTATTTCGGATTCTCCAACAAAAGATGAATACACCATACATGACACATAATGAGTATTGATGTCGTGGTACGGTCGCTATTTATCTTATTCTTTATTGCATAGGAACCAAAAAAATAGGACAAACAATCATTTACATCTTTGTTCGCTCATCCTTCTGTCGATCTGCAAACAATGACACCTAAATGGGAAAAAAACATATTTATTTGATTATTTTCAGGCATCAAGAGAAGTCATAAGACGATACTTACTAAAGTTTCGCTTGAAAGCCACAGAGATATACGAGGAAACGTGCAAGATCGACAAAGAGGATTTGAATAGAATGCCGACCCTATTGCAAATACTACAACATATGGAGCCGCTCAAATATGAGATCGAAACTATTGCTTCTATTTATAAAGTTATCGATGCTGGTAATATATTTGCCTTCTTTATTTTATCGTTTTCTTTCAACGTTTCTAGATGACGATAGTTTTTATCCGACTTCAGAAAAGGAGAAGGTTTTCAATTCAAATGTTTATATTTTTAATCTAGTTCATACCTCCGTCATAATATAAACGGATTTTCAAAATTTCTTTTTTTGCTCGAAAGAGGTTTATTCCGAAAATTTCGTAAAGATCTGATGAAGAACTTCAGAGGTAGATAATTAAATTGATGTGGACTTGTTGGAACATTTGGAATTTTGGGGGGTAACAGCATTAAAAAGTAAAAGTAAAAAAACGAGTTGATGTCAAAAACAAAGAAACTACACCAGAAACACCGACTTCCTAAATTAGAGTTATTTTGTATTTTGTAGTGGTTTTTATTTGGAAGTCGGTTGTTTTTTTTTGTAAAAAAGTTTATAGCCGAAAATTTGTAGTCAACAGCAAAATGGATTTAAATACAATAGCCTGTATTAGGACAAGGGATAAATTTTTATCCAGTGTAGTATGTTCCTGTGGGGTAAGTTTCGACTTTAATGCGGTGAAGCCGCAAAGGGTAGTTCCATAAAATAAATTACAAAATCATTTTAAGCCACCGGGTCTGTATTGGTAATACGCTCAGTACTGTAAATAAAATATATTTTTAGGCTAATTAAATTTTATTTTCAGATCCAAAAGCATCAATTCCGCACGGAGCAGAGCTTATGTCGTATCTATTTAACGAAATATCGTTAATTACTCACAGACAGACTACTTTCACCATGTTCAACTCACTGTATTCTATCTGCATAGTTTATTTCAAGTAAGTTTCCAGCATATTTGTTCATATTTCTCTTTAATAAATAATTGTCGGCTAAAATATTTAGTATGCTTCAATGTACAGGTAAGTTATCAATGTTATCATTGATATAGTTCATTTTCAGTTTTATCTATGAAACTTGTTCAACTATTTTGCGCATTGTCTGCTAATGACTAAAATTTTACTTGACTACGAAAAAAGGAAGGGTAAATTCGTTATTTAAGAGGAAAAATGGGCGAAGAGACTTTGTATGTAAAAAATCATATTTCGAGGTTTGGCTCTCGCCTGTTTTCTCCTCCAATATTGGACCGATTTAAGAGATATTTCATAAAATGAATAAGAAGGATATACACACATCCAAAAAAGTTTGTGGTCACTAGCATAAGCTGATATTTTTTTTTTTTTAATTTAACAAGAAAAATTCTTTGTTATGTGTTTTCTTTAAATCTAAAAATATATGAAATTGATACACAGCACTTACAGTCTGAAATACAGGTACTCGAAGCTTCACTGAGTTCACTTAACTGTTAATAGGTTCAATCTCAGAATCAAATAAAAGAACATATTCTTGCTGCAAATGAGTTAGTTACTTTCTCGTATGTGTTAGTGTGCTTGCCAGACAGTATCAAACTTTGATGCCGTCCAGCCTGAGGCAACGGTGGTCCCGTCCCAGGTACAGATTTTATTTATTTATTTAAACTTTATGTACAGTAGTGGTACATGGGCGGACTTAATGCAACAAGGCATTCTCTACCAGTCAACCTTTGGGTTAAAAAGACTACACTGTGGTAGGTGTACAACAAAAAAATAAAAATAAATGGAATCTTTTCTTTTCTTTCATTTTTCTTTTTTTTCTGTTCTTTTCTTTTTTTTCTCAAGACTGTGTCATTGAACAAGAATTAATTGATTCTGAACAGGATTTAACTCAAATTGATCAGCCTGAGATTGGTGTTTTTTTGTCTGGGAATAGTTTTTATCATTCAGCTATGTTGTCAGACAGTATAGGAAGAGGTTTAGGGAAATTAGTTAGTAACAACCTGATTTATTCTACACAAAATTATTGTATGCCAGGATCATCATACAAATATATTATGGCATCATTAATAAATAATAATTATAATTCTGATACCAACATTACGGTATTTATAGGGAATAGTTCAAATGTAAAAAAACTGGCCAAGTGCGAGTCGGACTCGCATGCAAAGGGTTCCGAACAATTTTTATTTTTTAAACCTGTTATTTTAACACTATAGACTTCTTATAGGTTTTTCTATAATCTATAGGTAAAGATCTATTATCTCCATTTTTTTCAAAATTTTAGGCTTAGTAGTTTCAGAGATAAGGGATGGTAATTTTTCGTCTAATTTCTGTAATAACTTCAAAACCATTTATTTTAAAATTATAAAAAATATATATTTAAGACCCTCACAATAAGCCCTTTCATTTGATATGTCACACAATATTGTTCACAACACTTTTTTTGTTTTTTTTTTAGTTTAACCCCCAAAAGTGACCCCCATACTAAAAAAATAATAATTTACGTAAGACGTCCATGTTTAGGTCACAGAAGTCCGTAAGTGTACCAAATTTGAACAAAATCGGTCCAGTGGATCCGGAGAAAACTGGCTGTGACAGACGGACAAACAGACACCCGAGTGATCCTATAAGGGTTCCGTTTTTTGTTCGGAACCCTAAAAAAGCAGATATCACAGACAATCTAACTGAGATGTTAAACTTAAATTGTAATAAAATAATATTCTGTGCTTTTCCATATTTTGATAAATTGTCAATTAGACAAAATAATTATATTCATAGGTTAAATAAACACATGCATTTTTTAGTTAGACATTATAGTGACAAGTTTATGTTTTTTGACAAAAACGTTTTTGTGGAACATTTAAAATCGACTAGGGATACTGTGTATTTGCCAATTAGTTTTAGACACACAATAGCAAGGCGATTAGCTTATTATATTAACTCAGACATAAGTAGTATGTCGAAGTCTTGTGTAATTAAATCCACAATGTTTAGTTATTATACTAATAATCAGGTGGAGAGCTTAAATAACAATAGCACTATTTCTACAAATTCTTTTACAAATTGTACGAAGGAGGTTCCATGTATCACTATGGAAGTTTCATTTTTTAACGTGGGGGCCACCAGTAGTTGCAACTCACTGCCAAGTGATGATACTGAGTTATTGGGGCAATTTCTGGATTATCATTTAAACTAAGTGTTAAGACAAAAGAGGATACCAATGATTGAATAGTTATGTCTACCAAAAACAAGGTGTCTTCTTGCTCTCTGTTATCTAGATGTCAGAAAGGGGGTCAGCAGCCTTGCAAAAAGTTCAAATACAATTTAGGCCAATAACAACTGGCAAGCTAGCAAAATTTAATGGGACCTTACAAAATAGGTTAAATGTTCTAGGCGATAATATTGAGGATGCGAATCAATTTTATGATGGTTTCTTTTCAGTGGTATTAAAAGAATTCAATGCAACTTTTGAAAAGAAGTCCAAAGATACTTTCCCTAAGTTTGTATTTAGTGGTTGGGCGGCTAAAGGCATTAGGATAAGTAGGGAAAGACTATATGATCTATACGGCCTTAATCTTGCAAAAAGTTCAAATACAATTTAGGCCAATAACAACTGGCAAACTAGCAAAATTTAATGGGACCTTACAAAATAAGTTAAATGTTCTAGGCCATAATATTGAGGATGCGAATAAATTTTATGATGGTTTCTTTTCAGTGGTACTAAAAGAATTCAATGCTACTAACTTTTGAAAAGAAGTTCAAAGATACTTTCCCTAAGTTTGTATTTAGTAATTGGGCGGCTAAAGGCATTAGGATAAGTAGGGAAAGACTATATGATCTATACGGCCTTAAGCCTTTCATTAACACTGAATCCTTTAATAAGTATGTAAACAAATATTGTAAGGTTTTCAGAAATACTTGCAAGGTAGCGAAAGCCCTGTACATAAGCAACAAGATCAAATTGGCAGATAATAAAATAAAGACAGTTTGGAAAGTTATCAATAATGAAACTAACAGAAATAAAGTACAAAACACAGTACAGCTCTAATTTAGAAGTAGCTCAAGAATTTGTAAAATCATTCACCGATATATCATCAAAAACGACTGAAGCTCTCATTTGATTTATTAAGAGCAAACATTCCAGGTTATACGGTTGAATTCCAATTCAAACATATCAACCCTATGACAGTTTTTAAAGCTTTCTGGCAAATCAAAATTAAATTGACTGAAGACATATGGGGAATGTCTATCAAAGTGTGCACGTCCATAATTGAGACTATGGTACCATACTTGGCTCTAATATTTATTTTATGTGTAGACCAAGGGGTCTTTCCGGATATAATGAAATATAGTAAGATGATACCACTTTTTAAATCTGGAGATAATAAAGACACTAATAATTATAGACCTGTATCCGTATTGCCGATTTTCAGCAAAGAGTTTGAAAAAGTAATGCTCAATCAAATGCTTAATCATTTTAACACCAATGAAATCTTACACGAACAACAGTATGGTTTTATCAAAGGTCGTTGTACGACTGACGCTGGAGTCACGTTGTTTAAACACATATACACAGCGTGGGAAGAGGCGCAAGATGCCATAGGAATCTTTGTGACCTCTCCAAGGCATTTGATTGTGTAAACACGAAACCTTGCTCCTAAAACTAGAACATTACGGACTGGGTAAACTTGCACTCAGTTTAGTTAGATCTTATTTAAATGACAGACAGTAGCAAGTTCAAATAAATGGTGTCAAGTCACGGGGTCTAAAAGTTAAATGTGGGGGTACCACCAGGCTCAATATTGGGTCCGTTCCTCTTATCTAGTATACATTAATGATCTTCCCCATCTTTTAAAAAATTAAACACAAATGTTGTTATTTGCTGACGATACGTCCTTAATTTTTAAGATAGATAGGCGTGCCACAAGTCTTCAGCAGGTCCAAAATTGGTTTACTGCTAATAATTTAGTTTTAAATGGGAAAAAAACTAAGTGTATCAGATTTGCATTACCGAATGTTAAAAGTAATAATTGCGATATAGTATTGAATCAAGGGAAATTTAAATTCGTCGAAGACACAGTTTTCTTGGGAATCACGCTTGACTCAAGGCTACAATGGGGTCCTCATTTAACATCTCTTGCGGCACGGCTGAGTTCAGCAGCGTATGCTGTCAGAAATCCGTCAATTTACTGATATAGATACCGCGAGGCTGGTCTATTATAGTTAATTTCATAGTATCATATCTTATGGTATTTTGTTAGAGAAAATTTAAAACATTTATAAAACGCACACGATGTAGACAAGCATATTATAAACTGGAAGATTATGTCCTTGATAAAAATGGTTGGCTAAATGCCGGTCCTGCTCCACGGCCACAGCCGCATGGGTCCACTAGTTAGGTTTAAGATAATTGGAAGAAATGCTTACCCTTTTTTTGTTCTCCTATACTATAATTTATTTATTTCTTTGCACTATTGTATTAGAAAAGTATACACAACTAGTGGACGTCACGCGGTTTCACCCGCGTAGTTCCCGTTCCCGTAGGAGTACGGGGATAATACGAGTATATAGCCCATGTTACTCCCTGATAATGTAGCTATCCAATGCTAAAAGAATTTTTCAAATCGGTCCAGTAGTTTATTCAATTCAAACAAACAAACAAATCTTTCTTCTTTATAATTAGTATATATAAAGCAGCCTTATTTTTTTTCTTTTCTTAGTTACTTGATAACCATAGTTTTGTATAATGTAGAAGCATATTTTCACTTATTTGTAAATGTGAGCACTATGGAGCCATTTACATATGTAATTAGTAATAGATTTCGTTATTAAATTAGTTTGACATGAACGAGCGTGGCAGTTGAGAGCTTGTCATGCTCACACAAATGTTTTGCTGATGGTGGCACGTGTTTTGGATCATTTGGTTCCCTTCAAAATTGTTGAGTTAGATGGTGCTGATGCACGCGTCATGTTCGTGAACGGGCGCCGTCAGTTGAGATTGGTCATTTCTTACCTGCCACTGGCTTATTTTAATCTGTACCTACATTTTGAATTGTTTATAATTTTTTTTGTTCTTTGCATTGTCCTCATATATAGAAGCAATCAAAGATAATGTTAACAAGATTTTTTGTAATACATCACATGGTTTAAAAGAGTGTCCGTGGAGTTTCTTGCACGTTCTTCTCCATAGAGATCTACGCTTTGGAAGGCAAATAGCTTCATGTTTTTGACTGACCGACTTTGACAATTCAAAAGTGCCTGTAAATGGTTTATTTGAAATATACGATTTGAGTTTGAGTTTGAGAGAAATCCTGTTTGAAATTAAAAAAATAAAACTATTTTTATTAACAAAAATTGAGTAGTTAATCAGACTGTAATTGTATCAGGAATTTGATAGAAAGAATAAGATTTTTGAACCAAACTTAAACAACAATTTATTAATAAAAGGTTTATATTCAATACTAGCTGTGCCCGCGACTTCGTTCGCGTGGATGTCGAAAAATATCTGTTGCATAGATAAAATCTACTCTAAGTTAATACCTTGTGTATCCTGATCTCTCTCAAAATTAAGAAAACAGGAAGAGGGTACCTCATGCAGGGCACTTTATCATCTCTTCTGGTTGAAATGCCGATTAGCCCAGGTAATCTCCAGGTACATACCTACCTCGAGGTAGGTATCAAAATCAATAAAACCGACTATCGAACGAACGGTGGTAGGTAGTCTTCAAACTACGAAACAAAGAAACTGATGAATCAAGTTTGCGGCTGATATAGATAGTGCAATCCACGAAGACGCGCCCCACCAATTATTGGTTAAGGGGATCGCGGGGTGCGGGGAGTTTGCTCCGAGCGTCCGAGAGTATACTCTATGTTGCGAAAATCCAGACTCGTCACGAAAGTTGCTCTACTTTATAATTTTTTTAAATGTCGAAAAAATCTCAGCGTGTTGTACTTAAAAGCCAGGTATGTGAATGATTGTTTTTACTAAAAGAAGACTTCATTTCATCTTTAAAAATAAGTAAGACTATTTAATTATTTTTTTTTAATTTAAGGCAAGAGAAATTATTTCTAAAGTTTATGATTTTATGAAAAAAAGAAGCAAGTAAAAATTATGCAGAAAAACTCACTTATGCGCGATGGATAACCGCACAGGCTGTTGGAGTTTCTGAAGCACAGTGACTAGAATTCTACGCGAAAGAAAAGAATATACTAATACAATAAAGCAAACTACAGTACCTGCTATGGAATCGAATATAACTATGGAGACGGATGCGATATTTCCTATAGTCCCAAGTGCGGAGCATACAACAGAGCCGACTATGGAAGCGGATATTGAGTCTGAAAATGAAGCGAGTACGTCGCATTCGAATTTAGTAGGCAGAAGTGCTTCTATTTTAAATCACCTATGAAGAAGACAAGGGTAAGACCACGGAAAATTAATTTAGACGAATTTGATTTTGGTGTAGTCCGAAGAACTATCCAAAACTATCATATAAAACATCGTCAATTTCCAACATTATCACGACTTAATATTGTTTTGAAAGACCGTATACAATTTGAGGGATGTATAACAACCCTAAAAACATTGTTACTTAAACTTGGTTATAAATGGAGAAAATCTGAGAATAACAGGAAGGTGCTAACTGAAAAACATGATATTCAAATGTTAAGATTGAAATATTTAAAACAGGTAAAGTCTTTTCGTAATGCAGGTATACCTATAGTCTACACAGATGAATCATATATTCATACCAACCACGTGTAAAAACAATCTTGGGCCGAAAAAGGTTCTAAAACAGCAATAAAACAAAATTTAACAAAAGGAGTGCACATAATTATAGTACATGGCGGAAGTGCAGAGGGTTTCGTACCAAATGCGTTGTTGACATACAGAGCAGAGATCAAATCCGGAGACAGCCACGATAACATGAACACAGAAAATTACTTAAAGTGACTAAAGGAGAAACTAATCCCAATCTCCCTAATGATGCCGTGGTAGTCTTGGATAATGCAGCCTATCACAATACTAGTTCGGAAAAAATACCAACATCCAACTCCAACAAATTAGACATGCAGACTTGGCTGAATGATAAAAATATCCATTTTGAACCAAGTACAAAGTCGACGAGTTATTAAAAGAACATGGATTCACAGTGCTTCGGCTGCCTCCTTATCATCCAGATTTAAACCCAAACATTGGGGTATTGTAAAAAACGACGTTGCTAGCCGCAATATCAATCAAAAGTACACTTCGATTATGTCCATTTTAAATGAAGCATTTGATCGAGTAAATAAAGATGTCTTGATGGTTCAATACTTGTCAGCACGTGGAAAAAATAGAAGACGAATACACGAGACACTGTGATCTTTATTTTAGTTTTATTATAAATGTCGATGATACATCAGACTCTGAATCAGATATTTCTGAAACGAGTGATTGTCAATTTTCATTTTTCAATAAAGTTCAATAAAACTTTTTCACGTATTTCATTTGTCTATAATTACCTCCTATTATTATTATAAAAATGGTAATACTATCGTATATTAACTAATATTCACATAAAATATCCACACCTAAAAATAAAAAAGAATAACCCTTTCCTAGCAGTCGGCTAAAAAATACAAAATTGAAGTAGAGCATCTTTCACTTTGACCATGACGCTCTCTCCTGATTAGTCTATTCATTGTAGTGTGCGTGCGCACACATAGGTAATTAGTTTGTACCGATAACACTCAAACATTGACGGAAGCTTGCACACATGTACTATAAACGGTTAGGAGGAATAGTGGGGCGCGTCTTCGTGGATTGTTCTATCTATATAGATTAATTATGTCGATTCGAATCATAAAATTCATCAATCACTTCTCTTCTCTTTTTTCTTTTTCGGTCAAACATATCGTTATCCCCTTCTAATTAGCTACGTAGGTCATGTACCCAGAGGCGGCCCAAACTTCTGCTTTTATTAGTAGTAGCTTTAGTAGCGTTGATTGTTGGGTAACGGGCTGCCAGCAATCTAATATAGCGCTTTTGGGCAGCAGTCCAAACAGTTGGGCGACCACTGCGGTGGTCGGTCAGCTAAATTACCCGTCCCGTGGTACCTCTGCAACGTGGGCACGACACAGGATTGGGATATAGCAACTCTGCGTGCTATTTCTCACGTGGTGTATCTTTCTTCCCTCAAAGTTACTATTCTTGCTCGTAAAACTTCAATTACAACTTTCCGCGAAAAAGCATTTTAAATCCGTTAAAATTGACTAAATCAAAATTCTGAATGAGCGTAAGCTAGGACTGAAAGCCTTTTTATATGGAAAACAATTGAACTGGTTTATATTCTTATTCTATATTTTTAAATAAAGAATTTAAAAAGAAGAAGAAACTATAATATAATCTACCGTTTTTCAGTGATCGCAAACTTTTTTTGATGTGTGTATTCTGTGTCCCTATGTTTTCCTTTTTGATGATATATTAACCTTCAATGTTAATATATCATCAAGCACTTTAACCCTCAAAAAATGCTCAAAATTGTCCGATAAATAGCTGTCAACAGAGCCCTTTTTTTAAGGATGGGAAATCATCAACTGTCTCCTCCCGCTCTGGGTGAAGCAGAAGGGAGTGTCAGACTCTAACTGACTAAAAACCATCCGTGTTCCTCCTGATGCCCTTTGCGTTCCAGGGCCGCGGTGGTCTTTCAAACAAATTCCGCAACCCCGGCAGGCACTGGCCCTAGCGGGCCCCGTCTTCTATGCTGACAGCTCTTTGAGGCGCGCGTGGAACACAGCGTACCTTCGACCCGGGCCTGTTTCTGATCGGACGGTGAGCCACCCAATGCTCGCTGTCAAGCAGGCCCGCGCCTACGGTGGCCGGGAATCGCCCTGCGACTCCCGACGCCCGGGGCGTCTTCTGTTGCGGCGGCTGGGGCGTGAGGATTCCCTCTCTCTCACGCGTTCGGCCTCCTTCTTCGCTAGCATTGCTACTTCGCAAAAAAAGGTGACCGCTTCCCATGCCTCCTCGCTCCGGACCATAGATTGAACCAGAGCCGGACGCGAGAGGTCGCCGCCGCCGATCGCCTCGACGAGGACACGGCGGTGCTCCGCTCAAGCTGGGCAGACCTCCACCGTATGCTCCACTGTGTCCTCCGGGCGATCCTCGCAGTGTTGACAACCGGGCGTATCCTCCCGCCGAATCCGAAACAGGTACCTCCCGAAACAACCGTGTCCGGTAGAGTACCTGCGTCAAGCGGAAGGTGAGGACGTCTTGGCGCCGCTCTAGCCACTCCCCAAAGAGGGGACTTATCGCCAGGATTGTGGCGTGCTCAGCGCTGGGTTGCGGCATTCGCTGTCTCATACCGCCATTAGATTCTGCCGGAGCTCCGTCCGCCGCGCTGCGATTTGCTGCGGCAGAGGAGTCTCACCCCGGCGTTGCGCCTCCACGCGCCATTCGTAAAGAAGCGCGAGGGCTCTTGCCTCCAGCTCCCATGGCGGCAGTCCGGCAAGGAGGCTCGCTGCCTCGCCAGAGACCGTGCGGTATCCCTGGGCCAGCCGGATAGCCATGATCCTCTGGGACGCGTTGAGGTGACGGGCAGGTCGCTTCCCCAAAGTAGGCGCCCACACCGGTGCCCCATAAAGGGCCATGGACCGCACGAGGCAGGAGTTCTCCGCAGCAGCCCCCAATCCTTGGCGTCCATCGCTTGCCGAGCTGACGCCGGACGCGGAATCAGAGTCTGACCCCGCATCGCCTCGACGCTCAAGCGAACCCTTCCTCCACAATTTGGTGGAGGGAGCCTCCGCGCTACGGGCATCCGACACCTTGTCGGGGGTATTATTTTTATTGAAATTAAAACCGATCATTTCCTGAAAGGAACCTACAGATCGGGAGCCTCCTCGGCTCTTGTTGCCACTGGCAATCGGAAGACATATGTTGCCCCCCCAGAATACGAGGGGCATGATGCCTCCAAAGGAGACGTGACGGATTCTCCAGCTGCTGAGAAGCTGGTACCGCCCTGGGGTAGTTTTTTTTCCATCTGTCTTGTTCATGGTATTTGTTGCTTTTAAAGGGTATGGTTCCTATCTCCTCCCTCCTCTATCTTCCTGCTTGCTCATTGCCCTCACAGTCACGTCTGATGAACAGACGCGTACCAGAGAACAGTGGGCAGTGGGAGAACACTGAACACCGAGCAGTGTTCAGTGTGTGTGTGTGTGTGTGTGTGCAGAGGGACACGAGAAGGGCACGCTGTCCCTTCTCGTGTCCCTCTTTGTCTGGTCTCTCACTTGAACCTTTCCGGCATGAGTAACTCTACCGGCAGAGCTCCAAGATAACTGAGACACACAAGCCCCACCACGACAGCAACGTGGGGACACCCTCGGTGGGGTGTCAACAGGGCCCTAGTGTACAAATTTAGCAACTATTAATGAAAAAAGAAAAACATAGGGACACAGACGACACAGTATACATCCTTCTTATTTAGTTTGTGAAATATCTTTTAAATCAGTCCAATATTGGAGGAGAAAACAGGCGAGAGCCAAACCTCGAATTGTTACTTTTTGCATACAAAGTTCGCCCGCATTTCCTCTTAAAGAACCCAAGTTTTTAAAAAAGGTATTATTATTTTTCGACATTACATTGTATCTCAGAAATATAACAGAACTATTTTCACATTTTTTTCAGGTTTATCGAAAGATTCATATTCGAAGGCGAACTAGACGATAGATTCAACGAATTCTTCATTCGGAAAGATAATCAGTACGTAAACAATCGTTCTAAGAAGTATTGGGACAAGGGATTCCATATAACGCAGAGTGTGGCCGTGCCCGAATTTTTGAAGGCCTTGGCTAAGTTCATACTGCTGTGTGGAAAGTCTTTGAGGCTGTTGAAACTGTGTAACCCGAGTGTGAGTATGAAAAATGTCGCTATCGTATTGTGATTTAAAATATTGTAACTTGGAACAACTCATGGGCTGTATCTTTTGAACTTCTTGGTGTTTATTAAGTTTTTTCTGCGGTACGGCTAAACAGAGTATTAGCTCCACGAATACGAAAATGTGTGATTAAAAATCATTCATTGCAGTATTGTAGTGAATGTGTAACCCTCATAAATTATATATTTACTTAGAGGGTTTACTGAAAAACTAATAAAGACAAAAATTAAGAAATTCACAAAATTTTCACGTAGTTTTCTTACTTGCTAGATGTTTCTAATGCAATCTCTATCTATCTAGCTTACTTATAACTATTTATTAATTCAAAATCCGCAGGATCCCCTAGTCCTCCTGATATCTTCGGACCACCCCTCAGTAAAGTGCTGCGCCAGTTTCCAAGAGTTAGAGAGCCAGCAACAAGTCCTGGACGTGTACCGGACCAGGTGTCTGTTCGTCAGCGGAGAACTGGTCACCTTCGACCAGATATTATTGAAGAGGGAGGCCGAAAGGAAAGCTTTTACTGAAATGGCGTCGTTGAAGCAAGCTGAAACTATGGAGAAGATTGTTGGTAAGTTGGAATAAGGTGTCTGACATGTATTTCAGGAATTAAATGAGGTCCCTTTCAACGTTTTAGAGTAGTAAGTACGCCAATTTTGAATCAGTAGAATTTGAACATAAGCCTTTTCTAACTATGACTTAGTTTGGGCTTTAAAGTTTTTAATGGTATATGTATAGTTAATGGCGGTTAGTTATAGTGCCTATTATATATATAGTGCCATTTGGCCATATTTGCCAAACCGTTGTTGCTGCGACCACCAGGAATTTGTGAATCAATCAGCTCAATTTTCTTTTAAATTATATCTGCTTTGCATATTTGCAATTTTTCAAAACTTCATATATTTTAGCTGAACGTAAAAGACTGGCTCAGTTAATAATAGCCGAGAAGCAGCACTCGCTTCGGGTCCTCGAAGCCGCGATGGCGGAGGCCAAGGCAGCTAAATGTAAAGCCAAGCAACGAGAAAGGAAGCGGTTTGAGTTGGAGCATGCCGCCGAAAAGGCTACCGAAGAAGTCGACTCTAAACTCAGAGATGTTGAGAAGTAAGTGAAGTCTTCAAATTAGCACTGTTATAAACCATTCATTTTCTTGAATTTGAATTAGTGCTTACCAACAATAAGATTTTTGAAATAAGATTTTAAAATTGTTATATATCTAATTCTACATAGCCTGAAAATCTGTCTATCTGTGAGATTAAAGTAGGGCTTGACACTTTCTTATCTCCAAATTCCCGATTCAGAAATCGTCTCTTTGTACAATTTTACCTTTTTCATGGCATTAAAAAAAAGTATTTAATATTGCAGGAACAAAATAATGGAGTACTACTCAAAACTAAATATGGAAGTTGAGAAGAGCAAGATGCACACAGAATGGAAAATAAAACGTTTGCAGTTAGACCAGAGTAGGATGCAGCTAATATCCACCGAAGAAAGGAATTTGAAGAGAGAGAAGTTGGAACTGGAACATCAGAAGAACGAAGAAGTGATGGCTATGTCCATACAGAGCGATATGCTAAGATCAGTAGAAAATGATCTTGATAGTAAAGAAGAGAGTGTTAGTGCAAATGGAAATACTGTCGACACAGAGCCTTGTCACGCATCTTCTTCTGTTATTTCGGAACAAGTAGAAGAATCCGCAGACCCTTCAGAGTTCGACAATAACAAGTTGAAAGCGCAGTCATCCGGAGCAGTCTTTAGCGTTCTGTGTAATGCTGCTAAAAACTTCTTCGGTGTTACTAAGTCTAATGAAGATGAAAACTGCGACAATAACAAAGAACTAGACGCTCAAGGCAACGTCGTTCAATCAGAAACTGATGTCAAGTCTCGTACACTACACACCCAATCTTCAAGCGAAATAGGCAGCAAACTAAATGATGATTATGATAATTTACAATATCAAATAGGCAGAAAAGAAGCTTTGTTGAATAAGCAAAAAGTCATGTCCCACGAATTTGGTCCAATTGACAAAGAAAACAATCAATTGAAAGATCCGCCTCTAATACAAGCAACGATTGACGAAGAAAATAATTTGCAAGAATGGTCTCCATTTGTAGAAGCGAAGCTGAATAAGTTAAGAGTGTTGGGTACAGAGTATGATGTCGACATACCACCTGTAAAGCCATCGGAGCCAAAGACTGATGCCCAGAGGGAGGCGCTGATAAACAAGAAAAAAGTGTTAGGGGTGGAATACAACCTCCCTGCTGCAGCTTATGTGAAGAGGGAACCGGCGAATAAGGCTCAGGAAGAAGCTGTTCGCAATAAGGAAAAGATTTTGCATGCAGATTTTGATATGCCGAGTGCAACTACAGAAAATCATAAAAAGGATAACTCCAAGAGGTCGGCGCTGACGCTGAATTTGAAGCCGTATGGAGAGCCTGCTTCATCCACGTATAGACTTGGAGTTACACCGAACGCTGGGTCCGTCACTCCCGGAGAATATTTTCCAAGGGTAAGTTCTTGGGCATTGTTTATCCTACATTTTCTGATGATACTTGAATTTCAATGTAAATAAATTATCTTATTTTTAGCTTGACCTAGAAACACCAACCACGGCAGAAGTCCCTCTCGAAGGCGCGGTGACTTCCGAAATATTTACACCGAGAAGTGATGGCAGTAAGGACTCGCACTTGAAGTCCAAAGGCAAAGAATTTCTAGGTTCTGACGGCTTTAACTTCCCAATAATAGTCGACGAAGAAAACGTTGAAATTAATAGCGACATTCAAACTGGTGAGAGTCCTGATAATTCTCCGTCAAAATCTTTGGACTCGCCGGTCAGCAGAGTGAAATCAAAATATTCATATTTCAATGTACTGGATGGGTCGTACAGTCTGCTAGACTTCGATCCTTTTGGAATCAAAGAAATGAAAAGTTTCTCCAAGGATCACTTTACTAGTAAAATGAATTTGGAAGCGCGGGAAAGTTCTTGTTACACTCATCCTTCATTGATAATGGAGGAAGTGAAGAAACGACCTTATAACAATATATTTGCGCCAAATTTTTCTTCTGGGGATGATGAACAAAATAAGATAAGTTGTGATAATATTGCTTCACTGACAGCTTGCCTCCAAAGGTCTGTAATGTTGCCCCTTACTTACCAACTTGAAGTGGTGAACAACTCTATTTTAACGTACTTTTTAGTGAATCAGGATATGTACGAACATTTGAGAAGTGTGAAAGATTATTTTTTTCTGATGGATGGAGAATTTTCTAGAAGTATTTGTCATAATTTGTTTACGAAGTTGGTGAAGACTTTGAATCCTCAAGAACTGTTGAACTTTGCTACTTTGCACAATATTTTGGATAAAGCTCTTGGGTCATCTATTTCACGTGAGTATTGTTTATATTGCTATTATCGTTATAACGCAATTTTACTCTCGTATAGAAAATCTGGAATGAAGATTCTTGCCAAGTCGTTTTGCAGTTTTTTATAGTGTTACTTTTTATTTCAGATGTGCACAAGTTTTCGGAGAACCTATCATTCACCATCACCGAGTCTCCCCTAAGTTTCCAACACAGTTCTCCAGATGTCTTACAATGTCTATCCCTGACGTACACGGTCGGCTGGCCCCTCAATATCATATTGTCGCAAGAGGCGTTGGTTCGGTACGCCAAAGTGTTCCAATTTCTGATCAAAATGAGACGCATATTTTGGGTTTTGGGTGAAGATTTTGAAGTGAGTATAAACTTTTTCCATACAAACTTTAATTCCCTAACCAAGCGATGAATTTTCAAAAATTATTCCTGAGTGCTCACCTTCATTGTATGTCTTGTATATGTGGAACCTAACCTTTTTGTATAGGTCGCGTGGTTGAAAACGTGTCTTCAAAGTGCGGAATCCTGGGTTCGATTCCTAGGTCGAGAAAAAATGTTAGGTACTAGATTTATTCATTACAGTTCGCATCACCGTTGTTTACTCCTCCGAAATTAGGTTTTAGTGACGACCGCGCAGGTGCAATCGTGTAAACAAGTAACAAAGACTACTAGTAACAATAACAATATTAAAAAGTAACATCACAAATACACACAAAAAACAAATTAAATAGTAAGAAATAACCAAAATAATTAATTAAAAACAGTAACAACGTGTAACACTTTTCGCATCAACAGTCGTATTGCATTGAGCAAGCGGGTCACACGTATGCATCAAACGTATACGAGCGAGTGAGATGCCATTACACCCGTCATCTTGCGCGAACACGCGCATGCGTGACCTACCCGCGCATACGCTGTCCTATGTTTTTTGTCCAACTGACATCCTGCACAGTCGATTGCGACGTACTTCGGGGACGTAAACTTGCGTGACGGGAACTGTACGTGCCGTACCTCGAAAAGCACGTAAATCCCAACGGCTTTACGTGCCGACACGTCTGGGAAGAGATAAGGTGCAGGACCAACGTCATGCTGTCGGCTTGTCGTCCCATCGGACCTTGTTTGCGTACACACCTAAGCACTAAGTTTATACTTTTAGTGCACAAGTGTGTGCATAAACAAGGTCCGGCAACGGTAAAAAAAAATCGATAAGACTAGTGTAGAATCCTTGTGCATAACTTCCTGCTTCTACAAGTTCTAGACCCAGCAGATTAAGCTTAGTAAATTGGTTTTAATCAGTTCCCAACATTACATTACAGTCTCTAAAGTTATCAGCGAAACTATCAAGACAGCACTCACGCAAACTGCTTCGATCGCCACAATACATATCAGTGCAAATATATCGGCACATAATGGCTTCAATGATCCGAGCGCTGGACAACTACATAGTAACAACTTGCATCCTCACATCCTGGACGGAGTTCGAGAACGATTTGAAGAAAGCTCGAACATTGGACGACCTGCACGAGTGTCACGTGGTTTATATAAAGAAGGTGCTGTTCAGATGTCTCCTTAACAACCGATCGACGCCTGTGATGAAACTTTTGAATGATATTTTCACTGTGATATTGAAGTTCAGCCGGGTTTTGAAAGCGAGGTAAGTTTTTGCTCTATTTTAGTAATACTTTAATGTCAAATAAAAAGCTAAGAGCCACAATAAAAAGTTTCGTTGCTGAAGATTCTTCCAAAATTTCTCGTCCATTTTTTACTTATGTTTTAATTTCTTTTTCTCCGGTTATTTAGGATTAAGTTTATTTTTACTTCTCCTTCTAGCGAATGGCAGCAAAAGGAGCCGGAGGGATCGTTCACACACTCAAGCTTTCCGCAGTTGGAAGAACTATTCCATTTGTTCGAGAAACTCGCTAAATACTTGCACAAAGTGGTCACAAAACTAATGGAATGCGGTTACCAAAGACATTTGGTAGAACTCTTGACTATGGTCAACTTGAACGGGTACTACGACCCGGAAAAGTCCAAGGATGGTCATAATACAACTGGTCAGTCAGTATCTTGAGAATTAAAAGTGACAGAAGTGTAAAGACAGCTGTGGCGAGGGTTCATTTTTATGTAAGAGGGAAGCCACGGAGATTTTTAAAAGGAGGAGGTTTTCAAATCCGGTTGTATTTTTTAACCGACTTCCAAAAAAGGAGGAGGTTCTCAATTCAGCGGGTATTTACACCGATTACTCCGAGGTTTTTCATCCGATTTGTATGATTCTTTTTTAGTTTGACATACTTGCATATGGTCCCGTAAAAATTTGATTCAGATTGGTTCAGTAGTTTTTATTTTATGGGCATTTCAATTTCTGCGTAGATGAAGACGTCTTCCAAGTATCACCAATTAAAAGTGAAAAATAAAAACTTTTTTTACAAAAAAATATCCGACTTCCAAAAAAAAACACTAGTAAGTATAAAATAACCTTAATTTCGGAAGTCGGTGTTTAAAAACGAAGATACAAAACCAAGACCACTGACTTTCGAAATTAAGGTCATTCAAGGAAGTCTGTTAAATTTTTTGTAAAAAGGTTTTTTTTTCAAACCGACTTTGGACGAGACGACCCGTCGCCACGGTAGGCGTCTATGTTTTAGTATGGAAATCTAATAAGTACGGTGTAGTGACGCATCGCCGTGCGGTAGTAACTGCGACTCTCTCCTGAATATTTTATTTAGATTATGCCATATTTATTTCCTTTTCATTTTATGCATATTATCTGCACACAATTATTTCGATGTTTCACATCTGCCAGGCATTCCGCGACGGTTATTTTTTTTTCTTCTAATATCGTTGTATCTGTGTTACGATGTTTCGAAGTGAAACCGGTAGGAACCGACGCCGACTTGTAAGAACGCCTCGCCCCTGAATGAGAGTTCCCAATCTTAAGTAGGTACGTATAAATTCTGCGTAGTTTAGATTAATTATTGTGATTGATGATAACGAGAACTACGATCACTGAACACTGACGCGATTGTGTAATCACGTTTCTGAAACGAACTTTGCATAACATTGTGTAATATTGGATTGTCATTTATAGATAGTTCTGAATGGTTGTAATAAGGTACAAAAGCCTATAGGGCTACTACAGAGGTTATTTTTAAAGATTTTAAATGCAAACTCAAGCACTGTTCTGTTCTTCTGAACGTGTCTAATAGACCGTTAAAAACATGAAAAGTAAAGACAAAAGATTGTCATATTATGTATGTATAAAGCGTACCATAAAAAAACGAAAATTTACTTATACAAATAGGAAAAATATGCTTCATATCCGCGCAAATCGGCCATCGCTCAGCATAATGCTGGGACTCGTGTACCAGGCAGTAATAGCACTGGTTTAAAGCGGCAGCGGTTAATTGTGAGGGTTTGTTGTTATAACAGACAATCCCCATGAAAAAATATATTTTGTTTAATATCTGTGTTCTACTTAGTTTAGCGCAAAAAAGAATTCTCGTAAACGTAGGGTACTTTTAAAAAGACAAAGTGAAGCGATCATTCTGTGAAATGCTCTTCCAAACTATGTATGTTTACAAAACTTGTTTTCTGTTGATTCTCCAACGAGTTGGAATGTTATTGTTAGTGTTAGAATCTCTTAATTTATATGCTTTTTGCACTAGGTAGGTAACCATTATATACACTTGCATTATTGTACGCTGAAGCATTTAGGCACAATAATATTATGCTATATTAGATAAAGATATTTGTTGTATGAAACGTTTAGCGGGCCCAGGCCATGACATTTTATTGTAATTAATCTTTTGATCACTAGCCAGTCGACAATCACAATTTTTTTGCATGAGCTTAATGTTTCCTTATAGTAAAATACGTTTTAATTTACTTGATACCATAGTAAAAAAAAATAATAGTGATGGGTACAATGACCCCTTAAGAGGTATTGCGTTTATTCTGTTACATGTTGTTTGTATGCTCGTCGACTGGACGTAGAGCGATCATAAGTATTTAAACTAATTGACCAGTTAATTTCTCCCACCTAATAATCATGTGATATATATAATTACTATTTTATGTCGAATAATGTTAATTGATTGATAAATGTTGTTTCTAATGTGAATGTTGTGTCCCTAACTGTTGTTAACTCTGGGTTATGTAAATAAAGTAAAAAAAAAATATGATAAATACAATGATCACCTTATGTTATATTTTAATAAAGTAAAGTTATTTTTTATATTAGTTGTTTTAATTTATCATTATCATCTTCCTGATCAATTGTCCAATGTTACTTGGTCTACGTCCGTGCATCGTCCTTCTTCCGTCATGCTATCACTGGTTCCCTTTTCTTTCATAATTATCATACCCTCAAACAAACCATCCAGTTATTTTCATCTCTATCGCTAAAGCATTAGGTTCAAGGTTGATTGGAAAAAATTGACAGATTCGGGTAGTTTGAATTGCTGGCTGATTCTACTAAAGTGGCCTATTTAGACCCGCTGGACTCGACCACTCCAAAAGGGTAGTTTCAACAAATCGAAAACAGATGTAACTGTTCAAAATAAGAGTTTGAGGATGAAAGGATTTCCCGGAGGATTACCTCGTAGTCCCACGCGTGACTGCTGGGCCTGGGACCCTGAGTTCGATTCAAGGATCGGGTTATGCGAAATTGATTTTTGGACAAGAACATTCTGGGTACCAAACAGGTCTTAATTCAATTGGCATCTAGTTTGTAGCGTCGCTTGTTTCCATTCTTTTTTTATTACCTAGTAATAAAAAAAGAATCATGTATTTTTTGTTTACATTCGTTGCAATTCATCTGTTGCCTGTGAAAGGTTCACGTGGTTTATAAGCGTCAGTGGCAAGATGGAGCTACCAACCAGTTTCAAAAGCGCCATCTATTGTCGAATAGCAAAACAATTATTTAACGCCATCTTTTGACGAGTAATCGAACACTTGTTTTGTTTACTTTATTGTGATTCATTTTTGTTGTTATCTATTATATCTTTTTGGTCTCTAATAATTACGCAGAATATTGATCTAGCCCATTCAAATTTTATATTGTATTTATAGCTATAGTTTTCGCTAAACTAATCTGATAACAAAGTCAACAGTGATAGAGCCGAGTTTCATTTATTATCCGTCGCGACGGTGGCGCCAATATTTTCCTTATAATCAGACTGTGTTTTCACGATACTTCATTCTACCGCAATTCGTCCTAGGGTTAACATCCTAGCCTAATCAGTGCGTGACATTGAAGTGAAAGCCGGCATTTCCTGCAATCTACTGTCGATTTCCTTGGAAAATTTTGAAATTAATTTCAGTTTTTACTTTGAAAACACATAATTTCCGTGAAATCCAAAAATCAAGTGACCATCAATCATTGTTTATAGTTATCGATCGGAGAGCAATTTTCCACGATCGGACTCAGTTTTCGTCGCGTCGAAGGCGATATTTTACCAAAAACGTTAAAACCCAAGAATCACCGTCACCGTCGCCGAGATGGCGTTCATGATGCCTGTAGTGAAGAAGGATTGGGACCTGTACAACTCGCAGCGCCCCCGGCGGGTGTCAGAGTCGGCGGAGAAGGCGGCGCTGGGGCGCGTGCGCAAGGTGTCGGAGTCGCGCTCCGAGGGCCCGGCGCTGTCGCCGCGCGCGCACACGCTCAGCCCGCACCGCTCCGTGCCCGCCATGCGCTCGCTGTCGTACTGCCGCGCGCCGCCGTCCCGCGCCTCGCTGCGCGCCGCCGCCGACAGCCCCAGCAAGGGTTCGGCTAGCCCGCAGAGCGTGCCGCGCGAGGACAAGTTCCACAGCAGGTTGGTGGAGAAGTTGAAGCGAGCCCTCGGCCGCTCGGAGTCGAAGCGCGAGGAGCGGAGCTCGTGAGCTAACGCGTGCTTGTGTGCAGGGCGCGCGCCGAGTCCCCCGAGCGCCACTCGCGCTGCGGAGCGTGCGTGCCCTACCTGTGACCGGGCGCCGCAGCGCACCCCGGCCCAGGCGCGGCCGCGGCGACACACTATCTGTGATATGTTTCCGATAGTGAACTCAAAGAGATGAGTAGACATTTCATGAATGTGCTAACTAACCGCCTAAGGTCTTTCGGATGCTGAGAACCTAACGTTTGAAGTTACACCGACACAATGCAATAGTTCTAGTTGTCATACATTTGATTCGCTTTCCTTAACTGTTGCATGTTTGTTAGTCGTCATCGTACCGTTATTACGTATATGCCTATCATGAAGATCAGGTTGTCAGTTTAGGTTGTAATGTGAAAGTACGTTGTATGAATTTTAAGACTGCGTTTAGTTTAAGCACACCCTGGGGTTCGATAAGTATTAATTAAAAATCACCCCTGCGGTCACTAGAGGTTAGTTTGTGGCAGTTTGCGAAGGGTATCTGTGATTCGTTATTTTGTAAGTAACGTGGATTTATTTATTAAGCTGAAAGGGAAATTGCATTCAGTTTTACCTATTGATTGTGAGAGTCCTTATTGTAATAACTTTTGACATAATTTTATTGTTTACCAACACATTGTATTTGTTTTGTTCAAAATTGATTACAAATTGAAAATCTTTGGTAACTTGATTTTAATTCAGCAGCAGCTTCATTTGGCAATTGGTAAAGAAAACATTGAATTGAATACGATGGAGTGTGAGACATTTGTTATAATATTTGTACTGTAGTTGTAATGAAAGTAAAGTACTTTATAAATTAATGTACACGTACACGTAGTGCGAACTGTCGATATGGTAATTGTAAGCAGTGTTGTATTGTAGTCATCGATGTAATAATACAATGATAATTTATTTATACGCAGAACGGGGCTCGCCCTGTGCAAACACTTTTGTTATGATTTCGCTTGATTTTATTATGATGTTATCTTGTGACTGTAATTGGACCAGCTTTGTTAAAAGTATTATCTGTCAGTGAAACTGAAATCGATAATAGTGATATAAATTAAGATGTATCATAAAATTCTAAAATTAAGGCATATCTCGATGAGATTTAGGAGGAGGGCTTGAAGAAGGAACGTTGTTTCGATGTGTTTATTTCGTTTGCTTATCAAAGTTCCTTAAGCCTATTGACTGCCACTAGGTAGTAGGTAGGCCTATTTAAATTTTAAGATGTATGCAGTAGTTTTATACGAAACCAATTTCAATGTCATTAAATATTGTTTAGCAAACACTTTCAAAATTGCATGTATTGTCAACGATGTCTGATCTGATGATTTTCAACTATTACACACTTAAATATAAAGCTTATTCTGAAACATATTTTTTATTTAACACCTAACACCCTGATAAACTCATTACCATACCTACTTAACGGTTTTGATTGATACCTTACTTAACATGATTGTATGATTAACGAGGAAAATTTTCTGATAAATTGGCACATAAAGTTGGCGCTACCTAAAGAAAACATTACGTACAAGTAGATACAATTGGCCACGTGCGCTGTCAACGAAAATAGAAGTTTTTTACGACATAGCTAATAACGTAACGAGGAATGTCCGCATCACTGAACTTGGCGGACACATTCTGGCAATTGAAGCACATTAGCTTGAAGTAAAACATCTTAAACAAAACGAAATGCCAATATCATCTCGTATTGAGAAATTGTACTTAGATAGAAGATTTTACACACACACAACTATATTTATAAAACTTTTAGTCATATGCTTAATACTGATTGGCAGATTGTGGAGGGCCAATTCTACTTATTTTAAGCAACGTCAAAAAAGCCTTAATCCATGTACATTTTTTAAAGATTGCGACTGACATGCGAGTAAAGAATTAAGAATCTGCTAAATAGTTTAAAACTATTTAATCATATGGTAAAAAAGTTTTTATAAATATTGCCCCTTGTATTGCGTATAAAGGCCTCCCTCAGAGCAGGAACAAAGGTTCGGGACATTCACGAAAGATGCACCTGAGAGTTCGACGAATAGAAAAAAGTTTAACAATAAACACAGATCAATGGACTTGAACATAAACGTGAAATGGCTACTTTTTTAATGTTAACAGGCACGCGTTTGACCCCTATTTCACCTGATGGTAAGCGATGATGTGGTCGAAGATTGAGCACGCATGCCTAGAAGTAACCTATTCGATCATGACATAAAGACTGCCATTTTTGTAGCTATCAGGAAACGCAGACTCTGGTAGGGAATTCCACTCCTTCCCAAAACGTGTTGTGCGTGTGGGTGGGATGTCCACCATGTAGCGGTGGCGCATCGCCGTTCGTTTTGTGGTCCGATGATGGAACAAGCTTGGCGGAATTAAATTGTACAATTTCGTCGCACACCCCTAAATGCAACCGATAGAAAACCGACAGGCTGGACTTTAGAGAGCTCCGCTTAACTCTTTTACTTTATCTAGAGCTCTACGTTCTCCTACATAAACAGGCGTGATGTAAAGTTATAATATAATGTAACACAAAATTTATTATAACATATATTGTGGTGATTATGGCAAACCCCCCTCCCTTTGGGGGGAGGCCTATGTCCTGTATGTATATTTGGTAATAAAATTATAAAGTGCCACTTCTTGCGGACCAGAACTTATTTTCACATCTCATACCGAAGTGGAGCATTGTATTTCTTTCAGAAAAATGTAACACTATCACAAAGTAGGTAAGGTACCTACTTTGTGATAGTGGCTGCTGTAATTACAGCAGGCTCACCAAAGCTCATCAAAGTTAACAACAATTAAAAACCGAAATCAAGATACACGACCTAACTAACAAAACGAGGACACCAACCGTAAACATCATCTAGAGTATCGATTTCGCTCATTCAACAACTCTACACCTCAGTGATCCTGACTTTCAATACGGCGACTACTTTTGCGTATAATAGGCAATTAGGCAGTTAACACACTGGAAACCTGGAATATTACCGGGGGTCAGATCGAGCACTGGGCCTCACTTAGGATTGTTCTCGAACCGAGGAGAACTATCCGATGCAGCGATGTAAATTGCAAAGAAATGTTAGCGTGCGTCCATACTCTGCTTTTTTCAATGTTGGTAGACTTATTGCATTCAAGTTCATAGACTTATTGGTTGTCATTTATGGCTTTAAAAGCTTTTTTAAGTGAAATGGAGGAGGGCTTCAAATATTATAAACTACTTAGCTTTTTTTTTCGAGACTTCGCATTCGTGGTCTATCCTACAGGAAACATACACTTTTTGAGATAAAAAGAAGCTTTAGGCTCTCAACGATAGTCTGGTTTTCTAGTTAAAGAACAACTTATTTAGTGATTACTTTTACAAGTATGTGTGTAAGTGAAGGCGACAACTTTCGCGTACAATAGGCTATTAGGCAGCAAAGACACTAGCAACCTGGAATATTACCGCAGGTCAGATCGAGCACAGAATGGCTTCACTTATAGGATTGTTCTCGAACCGAGGAGAACTTTCCGGTGCAAAGCGATGTTAGCGTGCGTTCATACTTTGCACTTCCTCGTTTAAAGGTTCATTCAGGGCAACCGAATTATATTGTTTGTCATTGATTTGTTTAAAAACTTGTTTTAAGGGAAATGAAGGAGGGCTCTAAATTAACGTCTACTTCTTCTAGTAAGAAAGTCAATAAATGTATGTGGGTTAATGACCGTTATTGCACATTTATCTAGCGCCTACCATAGGGGCACGCCTTACTTAGGCTGCTCTCTCAAGAAATGCTTAAAAACAGCGTGCAGATGAAGCAACTTTTCGTCGGCATTTACTAAGAAATTACATCTGAAAATAATAGATAGTAATCTACATGATATGAAACGTAATTTGGTTTTGCCAGAATTTATGTATCGGTATGACATAACATGAAAAAAAAATCACCAAGTCACCTCCAAATCGTTGAGATGAAACCATTTTACTCCTTAAGTTTTTAACAAAAGTCTAAAAAAAAATCTACTGCTTTGCAATACAAACGAAAATAATTTGGTTTTGTTACTTTTTTAAAATATGTGTTCCTTTTTTATAATAAATTAAAAATGCGGGTAGCGAAGTGGCGCGTAGAGGAGTAGTTAGCTCCGTTTGTATGCACAAGGTCATTGGCATGTATACAAGCCTTAACTCAAAATACTCAATTCAAACTCCCCCTTGTTTCATTAGATACCTATTATAAAAAATCTTTTTTTTTTCTGTTTCAAAGAATCTTTGATTACTTATAGTGGCTCTGCACTGCCCTGCAGAGGACCGATCGATAACATCACAGGACATCGCTTCTTTCTCGAAGTTTCCTGCGATGTACGTCGTAAACACAGTTCGTTCAATTGATACTCGATGATAGGTTGTTCAATATGACATAATACACCATTTGACTCAGTAACACATTTATTTGCACTTGTTGAAAGGTTGATTCATGTCAATAGACTCCCATTGATGGTTACTTAAGCCGTTTTGGATAAGTTTCATTGTTTCTAAGAACGTTCTCAACTTATAGTAGTACAGAAGGTTAATCGTACTTAAAAAGCGTTTAAATTTAAGTCGCAATAACATCTCAGCAATCTTATCAATGTTTATGGATTTATCAGTGTTTTTGACTCTGAGCTTTATTATTGGGAAAAGATGGATGAAATCCTTTAAAAAATAAGAAATTCTTTCGTTACTGATTGACTGACAGACAACGCACAGCTAAACTACTGGGTCGTAGAGAGCTGGTAGGTTCCTTGGGGATTGTAGGGGAGCGCTTAGAGAGGATTTCCCGAAATTCTTACGGGAACGGGAAAAACGGAATATGGCGCGTACGAAGTCGCAGACAAAAGCTAATAATACATAAATGAATGCAGCCAGTCGCACCCCTGAGCTCTAGAAAGGTCCATTCTAGGGCTCTGGGGTGCGATCGATAACACAGTCGCGTGGTGAGTGAGAGTTCTCGAATGGTCGACGCAATAAAAATATCTAAACTTGAGTGTAAGCACAAATGGTCGTTTAGCGCTTTTTAGAGTCGTTAGCACACTTAGCATTCGTTTATAGGTTGATTCATCTTAACAGATTTGAATTTGTATTCATGTAGTTGTTTCTGAGATTAAGAGAGAATGATGATTGGTTACCTTTGATTTGACTGCAGCTCGGAGGTGTGGCATGTGGCTGTTTACCAGTTATCATAAAATACCTAGTTTGGTGTCTTGAAAAGGAGGATGAGAAAATATTTCACATAATATTATGTCAACTTTCAGACATAATTTTAAGTTTAAAACAAAATAATAGTTAGGGATTAGAAAAATATTTCTTTTGCGTAGAAAGTCCAATCGTCAAACAATAACTGAGTCATAAATTCCATAAATTAGTATTAGTACATATCTGAAGGTTATAAAAATGAAGTTAGGTGGACGTGAGAATTTTTACGGCATTATTTCATGGCAGTAATGATAAGCCACGTAATCATTAATCAGAAAAGTTATTCGTCACCATTGATAACGGTTTAGGGAACGAGTAGGTACCTACTAATCTGTTGGTATCTCGTTACATCTTTAGTATAACCTAAATTACTTACTGATTACTTTGTCGTGGAAAATTTCCTTCAGACGGGGCTGAAGAGTCAAGTGACGAACTAAATTGGCTTGGTACAGTCATCGCGAGCGTCACTAGTGATAATAGAATTTTGTGGTTTTTGTTTTCGATGGTGCCGAGTACTTACGAGTATATGAGTTATATGAATCAGTAAAAGCTTTCGACTCTAATACATTGTTAAGACCTGAAACAGATTTTTGTTTTGACTTAAAAAGGCCCTCTTTTTCGAGGAAGATGGTTTTTCCATTTCGATTTCCTTCTTGGATTGTTTTCTTTCCATATTTAGGAGAGTTCGCTAAATAATACTTTTCTACTTAAACTTGGAGAAAATTCTATATAGTTAAGACTTAAAACAGTTTTTTACTTATATTGTCGTCATATTTTAGGATGAAATCTTGCTCTTCAATTTTGATTTGATATTTTTTTATTTTGATATTTTTTATCCTTAAGGCAAAGTAGGCACGTGCCTAGGGGCGCCAGATTATAGAGGGGCACTCGAGGAAGCTTCAAACGAAAAAAAAAGTAATTACGTAAGTTAAAAAATCATACTTTGTACAGAGCTTCCAGATTACGTCCCTATTACTACCTACTTGATTACTCCTACATGGCCCAATCACGAAAATTATCAAATGACAGATTTTTACGGCATTCACAATAGCTCTCTCTTGTTTATGACTGTCTCGTTTGTCTTTGTTGGTTGCAAATTATGTTGCCGAGTGTGGGATCATAGATTCGATTCTCGGGTTGGGCAAATTCTCATTCTATTTTTCTATTAGTCATTTTTTTGTAGCAGCCTGGAGTTTGGAAGTTGGTGGAGTCTGGCTGACATTCTATAACTTCCAGCAACAGCTGTACCAAAAATTCTAATATACCAAAGGCTTTGTTCAAAGTTTCATCATTGTTACTCAAGTTTCTAGGCATAGGTTGACAAAAATCTACTATAAAAGCACGAATGGTTTAAACAAAATCTAATCTGATCTGACGCGGGGTACTAACATTTTCGAGCTCGCTGTGAATTTTATAGGGTTTTGTAGCAATAAGAAATATGCGATTTTTTTATTCGCAAAATGAAATACTTATTAGCTCTAGTAAACGATCATGAAATTAATTTTTAAATACGTTCATCAGCGATAAAGTTATAAAGCTTCAAAGAATTAGAAAAAGAAGTCCTATATGAACTTTGACTTCAAAGTTCATGACGCCTATACAGCTGCCATAGAAAACAGCGTTTTCGCGAGAGGGACAGATATATTTGTTTAAAATAATTATATCTCGTTTGTTTTTCGATCAATTTTGATTCTATTCACTGTTGGTATTATATTTTTGGATAAACTGTATAAATAATAAATATTTTTTTCCCTATTCCGAATAAATCGATAAATTCAATCCTATTTATGCGCGAAACTAAAAAATCTTTGGCTATATCTACGAGATCCTAAAAATTTCGTGCTCGCTACGCTTGCTATAATTTTCTTACGTATATGCGCCAAGCCGCATTTTTTTGTCAATAACGCCCCTCTTCACTTCACACAAAGATAAAAATCCCGCCCCCCCTAGGCGAAATTCTGGATCCGCGCCGATGAGGTGATTGCCTAGGGCGCTGGCAACATTTAATTCACCTCTGAGAAACTTCTTACTCGAAAAAAAGGGTTTTTCACGACAAATAAGTATTTCACAATTTGCAGCCCTTCTGTTGCTGACGGTACAAGATTTAATAATCGCTAATTTCTTTGGGATAGGATTACGAAATACTGTATTCAGCTGAATCCGGTCTGACTGGAAGTCGACCCCAATATAGTTAGAAAAAAGGCTCGGCAGACTTTGGGCTAGGATTACATTTTAATCTGGATTGTAACAAACTATTTTTAGATAGTAAATTAATCTGAAACGGTTGCCTGTGTATTATACTATTCAAGAAATATGATGGGCGTGGAAAATGCTTCCTATGGAAAAACTGAGGGCCAATTAAAAAAAGTCTCAATTTCCCTTCAGTTTTGAGTTTGGTAGATTGCGACTGACATGCGAATGCGAACGTTCCGTAAGAGGGCTATTATATTTTTTCTTGGATTTGAGCGTTTGACTCGAGTTTTGATGTGTGATTATGGTTTATATTATATAGCCACAAATTAAAAAAAAATATGGCCAAGAAAGTTTCATTCTTTTTCTTGGGAGTGCTTTAAATAAATATTTCAATTTGTATTCGTAAATTAGTAAAAACCTTGTCTCTGCAAAGGATGTTTCATAAAATTTTACTTTAGCCGTCTTTTGATGCTTTGTTACATCGAAGATATAATAATTTCGGTAATCATTAATAAAAGCGTTTATGGTACAACTGTGTCTTCTACTTTAGAGTGCTTTGTTCAATTTATTATGTTTCATACATGTACATGTAATACACCAAAATAATTCCGTAAAACAGAGAGTTAGCTACTCATAATTTTTCGCCCGAAATTATATTTTTTTGATATTGAAAGGGAACGCAGGTCGCTGGCTGTCCGTTGTAACATGCTGGCCCGCAGGTTTGCACGGTGTAAGAATTCAGAGAAAATTACGCTTTTTAAAGCATTTTGTCAATCTTTCTACACCTGCAGCCTGTGGGTCAGTTATTCGCAGCGGGCATACAGCGACCTGCGTGTCCAATATAATAATGCACTCAGGGTACTGTTGGGGCTGCCGTGGCGGTGCAGTGCGTCAGGGATGTTTGCTGAGGCGCGGGTTGATGGCTTTGCCGCCATAATCAGGAAAAGATGCGCCTCTCTACTCACTCGCGTGCGTGGCAGCGCCAACACTATACTGAGTGTTTTTGCAGATAGATGGGAGTCCCCCATGCTGCAAAGATGGGTGCGGCTTCATGTCGTAGTTTAATTAGTGTTGTCAATACTAACATTAGCTCTTAAGTATATTGTTACTAACAAAATATGGACCTGGTCTGAAATAAATGTTTATTATTATTATTATTATAACCCAAATTCAAACAAAAAGTAACTAATAACTAAGGTTACAATGTTACATTGCTTGAAATAAAAAATTGTCTATTGAAATGTAAAATAATATATTTTTTTTAAATTGTTTTAAAGAGCGCTACAATCACTATAAATCTCGGGAAACGCGGTCTGTAGCTGTAGTCCGCGTCAAGCGCTCGATTTTGTTATAGCACCCTTAAAAATTAGTATAATTGGCACCCCGGTATTCTGTCAACTGGTAATATTAAGCAAGTCTGCGGGTAATTTCCGTAACAGCGCAAGTCACAACACACAATCGAAGTCAATGTTCAAGTTTGTCCAGCAGACAAAATTTTTAAGACGTACGTAGGTGATACGAGTATGAAGCAAAGGATTTAAAATTACTGTTTAAATACCTTTGGCTGGTGATAGAAAGTGTAAATTGTGCGAAATTCGTTTGCTGTTCTGTAAAAAATACTTTATCCTAGAGTTTATTGTTCCTTCAAAGGTTTTATTGTGTTGCGTGATCACGATTATGTTTCTGGGAAGGGCCATTGACTTATAAAAAGTGTACACAATCGTACTAATCAAGTTTTGTTTGTTTTTTTAGTGCTCAGCGTTTCCTTCTTACTTTTGTCGCTTTTTGTAGAAGAGTATTTACTTTCATCTGTTGTCAGATAAAAGATCAATGATTACTAAAATCTTTGTTGCACAACACGTTTCTTACTACGTAAGCCTAAAAGTTTTCTAAAGACTTATTCATGAAAAGTGTGTTTATATCTATTTATGTACTTAGGTTTCGTAATATCTAATCAATCAAAGCGTGTGGTGACAGGTGACACATGTTTGAATTGGAATTAAAATTTTAATTATTAATGAAAAACGTTTTTCATTAACTCAGTTTATGGTTCTAATCAGTACCTACCCATAAATTGAAAACAATACACATTCACATACATAAATTCTGATTCTAACTAATATAATAAGTGAGAAAGTTTGTTTGTTTGTTTGTTACGCTTTTACGCTAAAATCGCCGTTCCTATTTTAATGAATTTGGTGCAGAGATAGATTAGAACGCAAGCACTGCCGTGGGCAAAAACTAGTAACTCATTAACATTATTGTTCTACTAAATTGTAGTCAAAAAGTATTGATTACTATTTTGATTTAGGTTTAGTTTAATATATCGCTAATTTAAAGGGTTATTTATGTTATAATAATAGGTTATAGTGATGACGTGCAAAAGAAAATGTTTTTCAGTATATTCTTAACCTGCTTGATTAATATTCGCAAAAGAATTAGGCTATTCGCGTGGGATGACAAATCCTACAAATTAAATTCGAAAATTTATTTTAGAAAATCCCAGTATTATGTAGTACAATTAGGCAAATCGGAACACGGCTTACTAACCGTGTTTTTTGTGATAAAATATACACGTAAATTGTTATGCTTACCTGAATATTAATGTGCGTCTTTCAGCTGAAAGATATACATATTTAGAAAACGGGTTCGTTTATTTTTTAATAAAGCTTTCTACATTTCACCTAAATAACAAGTCTAGAATAACTAACTCTCTAACTCCCGATTTAAGGAGATGATCCGATCACCCAGTCAAAAGTCTCATCAACTGTGCCATAGTTTTCAATCTAGAAACTGAGCCTAAATGTAAGTGTAATGTTGTTGTAATTATGTTGTAGGGTTCCATACGTTTGAATAAAAAAGGGGAACCCCTTTAAGGATCACTCGTGTGTCTGTCTGTTTTTCTATCTGTCTGCCACAACCAGTTTTGCAGAAACCTTCTTACTATACACTTAACGTAAACCTACTTAACTTTCATATACCTAATCCACTACCGACTTCCTTCATATAATGAGCCCAACCCTTTCATATCAGATAGCGAATGTGACCCAAACGAGCTTCCGTATCTCAATGGCGGGGATAACGTCACAGATTACTAGTAATACTAAGCTTGTCAGCTACAAAGAGGTGGATAGCTATTTTCGGAGCGTTCCACAAAAGAAAGCTCATGAAAAAGGATTAGATAAGGGAAAGCTCTGCCTATGATATTTTATTTAGCTTTGTGAGAAGCTTATATAATAATTCAGAAGCCTAGTCTGTCCCATTTTCTTGTTCAAATGCGGGTAGGTAGTTGTCCATAACAAGTTCTTGGATACTTATATTTCCAATCGGTACTTTTTCTTTTTTTGTATTGTTGTTATGCAAAATCCTTTACCTACTTATTCCTCTGTTATTAAGAGAAAGAGATACTTACGATTCAATCCACATTTAACTCAACTAATAAAGCTTCCTCATGTGCAATTAATTTCATTATCCGTGTTATATAAAACTTCAGTTTACACAAAGTACTGACTAATGAGAATTCTAGTTTAGTGTAGGTACACAAGGACCTACACTTAACTAGACTACTCGTGCATAACGCAAATTACTTAAGAATGCGTAAGAACTTGAGAAGGAAACACTATGATGACTGATAGTCTTGTCCCTTCAGTTTACCTTCAGGGTGGACTGGTAAACAAGAGCATACTCTACTTTATTACTGCCACGCCTGCGTAGGGCTTCCGTGCCACTAATTGCATTAAAATAATCTAATTAGGTAAGGGAAGTGTGAAAGGGACGAGACCTATGCCCCGATAGGTACGCAGCAGCTAGTCTATTCTGTAAATAACTATTTCGATATCGAGCTTCACCTGAGTGACAAAACTCACAAAATGAGCTTTATTGCACACAACATAAAGGTCTTAATTTGAAACTCACCTTGGATTCCACTGTCGAGATACGAAAAGTCGTTACAGAATAGCACTACAGTTGGGTGCAAGGCTGCCAATAATACACGGTGGTCTGTATTGACATTTTTGGAACGAAAATCACCCATGTGAAACATTTACAAAAGCTCGTTAGCTGTTGTACCTAATTCAGATTTTCAACTGCAGTTTGTAGGGGTTTGACACATAGGTACCTATGCGCTACTACCTATGTACCTTGGCTGGTTATGATATATTCATCATTTTCTAATATCAGCTCGATGTAACAATGTTTTGGTATTTTTCCACTCAAAATCGTAGTACTCTGTAATACCTAGTCATGAGAATTTTAATGCCTGGTTTATGTTAAAATAGTGTTGTAAACGGTAGAGTTTTGACAGTTTTGACGGACAGTTTTGATACAAATGTTCGTAATTTATTGAGCTTAGAAGATCTGGAGAAGATATTCGTTGTTTGTTTTCAATATTGAATTAGGTAAAGTCATTTGAAGAACATAAGAAAATTGGCCTTATATAAGAAACTAGTGGACGTCACGCCGTTTCACCCGCGTAGTTCCCGTTCCCGTGGGAATACGGGGATAATATATAGCCTATGTTACTCCCTGATAATGTAGCTATCCAATGCTAAAAGATTTTTTCAAATCGGTCCAGTAGTTTCGGAGCCTATTCAATTCAAACAAACAAACAAACATACAAACAAACAAACAAATCTTTCCTCTTTATAATATTAGTGTAGATGAAAATAAAAGCTAAATAAGACAATGAAAATTATAGTTGGAATGTTGGTTATTTAGGGAGAATATCATATGTGGTGTTTCAGGATATTTTTCTTATAAACAGTCATAATTGGTACTAACAACGTAGGTGTCTAAGTAACATACAATTACATAAAACAAATATTCTAGATATATAGATACTATGACGGATATTACCTTAGAATAGTTAACCTTAGTAAGGTCGAGGAATAAGGATAATACCGTACATGGATAACTATATCTAAGGATAACATAATCTAACAGTCGCAGTAAACATAGGAAATAAATTACCTATGTTACGATATGTAAAATATTTCCTGACTAAGTGGCGAGGTATTTCTCATTGAATTTATATTAAAGACTATTTATAGAACACTAGTTTTGCCAGCAGGTTCGCCCACGTGAAAACTGAAAATTAATCCCACACACGGGAATGAAGTATTCGGAAAAATGGGTCCTATGTCCTGATTCAGTCTATGCTCTATCTATGTTCCAAATTTGATCCGAATCCGTTCAGCTTTGTAGAATGATATCCAAACATACTTTCAAAATAAGGTTCAGGTAGCGATAGCAGAAGTAGGAAGAAATATTTTAATCGTATTTAAATGATTTTAACGCCATAAAGAACCTACAGTGAAAAAATATTTATAGCTAAAGCTATAAGATTAATAAGTGTGTGTGTTAAGTGTGTGTGTGTTATTTCGAATGTAGTCTATAAAACAAACTTCTATAGTGGTATTCTGTGAAGATCTCTCAGTGAAACAGAATACCCACGTGAGTGAAAATGAAATGATCTGTCAATCCATTTGATCACAGTGGAATGACAGTTCCCTTCAAGCATACCTCACCTAAGTTTCACGATGAGACGTTTACAGAAGCGGCCGGCTGTTTTGACCATTATTATGAGTGCTCACGCTCGGGGGCTAAAAAGGCCACTTTAGCAGAATCATATTAAATCTGTCAAATTTCATTTTGATCTGTATCGCTAACGCATTCGGTTCAAGGTTGATTGGAAAAATTTGACAGTGACGGGCAGCGTGATGTGCTTTCTGATTCTGCTAAAGTGGCTTTTTTAGACCAGCGGTTCCCTGAAGGCAGATTTTATCTTAAAAGTTCACACAGTAAACTCGTAATAAACTTTGTACTACTGCATTTCCGACAGCGAACGACGTTTACTTCGATAAAGTTCCCATTTTCTTGTTTAATAACATTTCGAGTCTGACCCAATTTCATTTCGTTCAGTAGTTCGCCAATCTGCGCAGAGATTCAATTTTAAAGCAATTGCTCGATGCTCTAAATCCGTTATAGTACCTATAGCTGTATAAAAGTTTTAATAGTGTAGGGGGGGGGGGTGTAGTGTGTGTGTGGGTTCTAATTCTGAAATATATCAAATTGGAAAAACTATAAAATCATTTCTAAGAGGTAAATTACAGATTTTATATCTAATCTTCTTTTAATTTCAAGATAAATTAGCTACTTTACATATATGGTTTAAATTATAAAAATTGTAGTACAACGCTTGCGGAATATTTATTGAAACTCAATTACATTGACACAGGAAATGCATGATAGGCATATTTATACACATTTTATTGCAAATTTTTTATGAATAAATTGAATTGAATTGAATTTAGAAAAATCTCGTGTTTCAGTGTTTGTTACCCAAACTGCTCCAAAACGGCTCGACCGATTTTCATGAAATTTTGTGTGAAAATTCTCATACCTACGGGTATGAAAATTGGTGGTAGGTTATTTTTTTTTATTTGGCAAAACAACGTTTGCCCGGTCAACTAGCATAGATATAAAAAATATTCAGTTCTGAGTGAGTGACTGACTGACAGACAAGACACAGCAGAAAACTCAAATTTGGCATGTAGCATCTGTCTCCGTAGGGAAGCACCAAGAGAGGATTTTCGGAAATTCCTACGGGAACGGAAAAAACGGGATTTGCTCGTACGAAGTCGCGGGCAAAAGCTAGTCCATCTATGAATCCCATATTAAACATGAAATGCACCTATTTCTCTTGCATCCGATAAGACAACACAACCGACTAACACAATTGTAATTATATTTATACTTAGGTATAAATCTATGGGTCTTTGTTACCTGAAAATAAAAGGCTAATTATTATTATTTATGTACGTAAGGTTAAGACAAGTTTGCTCCCGATAACCTTTAATATCCTATAATTCCAATAAATGACCAGTTCCAGCCTATTATAAACGACAGTCTTGAATGAACTACCAGCATTATATCATCACCGATATTAGTTTCCATGACAATATTTATACAAATAACTCCTCATTTACTTGACCTCTGGCTCAAAGATAAAGGCGACCACACGCATTAAACACTGGCAGTTATTACAAGTGCCTTAATGAAGTCTATAAAATCAATCTACGCAGTAACCGGTTCAAACTGGATCGGAAAACTGTAGCAGATTGTACTGTTTGCATAGACTGCTTAATGTAAACATACCGCGGAAATCATAATAGATAATTCATTGGCTTTCTTATGCTGTATCGATTGTATGGTTGTTCAATGTTTTCATACCAGTGTGATCAGGAATTGTCAATCATGAAGTTCATGATTGTCTTGATACGGTTTATGAAATGAAATGTGACGTGATAAAGTTTGCAAAAAAAGCAAGTCAACCAACACACACACAACAAACACATATCACACACACAGTCACATTTTCTTGTGCTGCTATAGTATTTATTTTTTAACTAGCTTCTGCCAGCGGCTTCGCCCGCGTAGTCCCTAGGGAACATACTCCCGGGATAAAAAGTAGCCTATGTCCTTTCTCAGACTCTAGACTATCTCTGTACGAAATATCATTTAAATCGGTTCAGTAGTTTTGGCGTGTAAGTGCGACAGACAGACAGACAGACAGACAGACAGACAGACAGACAGAGTTACTTTCGCATTTATAATATTAAAGTAAGGAAGTAACGAAGTAAGGATTAGTGTCGTCTTTTATTTCCCGCTCATTCATACAGGTAAAATTCATCTTATGTAGAGAGAGGTATATGTATCATTCCGGATTCGATACGCATTATAAAAGCTATAACATCATAATTATACTTGAATGTAAAATGCATCGTTGCTGCTGACCTTACTACGCGTTTGCTTTTTATCTCATGTTTCGGGTTTTAATGTTTGTGAGAAAATATCTGGGAAGGTGGCCATAGAGTACGAAAAATCTGAAAAACATGCAGCGGCTCTGTTTTCTAGGAATACCAAGTCATAATTTTTAATGTTTTTAGTAACATGCATGTTTTCTTTGCCACGTTTTGTGCTAATCTTTTGTCCATAAAACAAATGAGTCTATTCACGAGATATATTCATAACACGACATTTTTATGATAGAAAACTATTGTAAAATAGTAATTAAGTTTATCTTTAGTCTGGTTTTATCTGCTTCGACACTAGGTTTGTTTCATAAATATATCAGACATCAGTTTCACGTGAAGTATCGATCGATTATTTTCTGGACAATTCTTGAATCTATTTCTTAAGTACAATTTGTATTTCTTAATATCATAGGCTTATTGTTTTAATTGTATATTCGATATTTATAGTTCTTTGAGAAAGTATGGCTGCATATAAAATGTTTTATGCTTACTTATTTCTCACTCATTTCCTAGTTATAGCTATTTCGATAAAACAATAGATAAGTCCAAAATGAAAGTAACGCGTCAGCTAATACATATTAATTCATGTTTTATTTTCCTTCATGTGCCAAGTCGTATTCTCGTTGGCAATTTTAAAATGAGATGAATTAAAACAGACAATTTGTGGAACACTGGCCAGTATAATTCAATACTGTATTTGTAAAGCATCCAATTCATTGTGTTTCTGAGTGCTGGCTGTAAATCAATCGTGGAACAAATTACCTTGAATTGTTTAGTCTCTTCCATGCCTTGGTGGCGAATGACTTTTGTTTCTAATATTTGCACCTCTGTTTGTGAAGTTTTTTTAAGAAATTATCGTCAAGCGGGGGGCTTCAGACATTTTGCTATTTACAAATTATATGCAACAAATCTTCCTCGTTTATCGTTCTGTCTATTCGTGAAAACCATATCCAAATATTTTTTCTAAACGACAGCAGTTGTTTAGAAGAATTTATCGAAGAAATAGAAAGAAGCAGACAACTACATTTTTTATACAATTTAGAGAAGAGATACACAATATATCTACAATGCTACATCCTAGAATAGAAAAGAACAGAATTTTATTTTGCAAATATGGGTAAGTAATACACAATAGTTGTTGTGATATAAGCTCAGACATATTTTACCATTCGGCATGAAAACATTTACATTATTTATGCAACATGAACTTACATTTTAAAACCAGATCAATTAATAAATTATCATTACAATTATCATGCAATAGATCAATTAATAAATTATCATTACAATTATCAATCAATAAATTATCATTACCTACAATTTTATTATCATACAATAGATCGATTCATACCTAAACATACATGAGGTTTTTGATGTTTGGACCATTCAATCGATTTGTTAGTGATTAATTGCGAAACGCTTTATTGTTACCATTTTGGCACGGCACGGGCAGACTATGGTAGGTACCTACTGTTTTATTTTGGTAAGAGTTTTCCAAATAAAGATGTCAACAACATAACTGAGGATAAGAAATAATTTGTGGATTAAGAGACATTGAAAGATCCTTAAGATGAGCTAGATTCGATAATATAGTGTTGAGTGATTGAAGATACACGAAACTATCACACAAACATTTCAATTCATTGTTATTGACGTAATGCCTTTACATCTACTTCACGCTGTGACGTAAAATATCCTCAGACAAATAGTACAATTTGTGTTAAAGTGCTTTACAATGTTTCAGCAGTGGAGCTATTTATAACAGCTACTAATTCTATAATTGGACCATTCATATAAAGTAAAACGTTTTTATCGTCGTCTAAATGTAGGTTCTATTCTAGGTTTTAAATAGGCGGTTTTTCTTTGTGTTCGTACGCTTTAGGTGTATCTGTAGTTCTGATTTCGATTTTTAATTAAACTCGAAAAAAAAATGTGCTCAAGGCGACGACTTCCTTGAATGTAAGTTAATTGTTTTCCGGTGGTTCTTTCAGCCTTGGAGGCGTTTCTTTATGTCAAAGACAAACATTTTATTCGTTGGTTTTAAGTTATAATTAAGGGCTTCAGGGCCATTTCAGCTGAAGGTACTATTTTTTTTTGTCTAGCTGTTTTTATATGCTTTGTTAAGACAACGTTTAATTCCGCAAGAATGTCGAACGTATTCAGACGGGTACAAACCAAATGCGAGCATTTAGGTGACCCCACCAATAGTCGGATCAAGGGATCCTTCAGAGAATTTCTTATTTTGTTGGCTGAATGAATTCGAATGTCAGACTTGGCTAAGCCACTTGTTCTATCATTTGATTCATTTAGACCACGTGATGATCGACTGATCCAGACTATATACGCACGTTTCAAGTTTCGGGTTTCGTATTTATTGTTCATCATGATCAATTATTGCCAGAATGTATTTCTGGAGCGTTATTATTACGTACTGTTCCTTATATAACAGCACATTTATGATTACTAATGAGATGAGTGTACTGCCAAAAATTGTACTTCAGACACCTACTACGACTTACAGTCACCTATACGTACACCTACTTCGGAGTACCGTGCTTGGCGCAAATCAACGGTTTTTCTTTCTTTCTCTTTTCAGTCTGTTGCACATAATTTATCTTCCAGAGTAAGATGGTCTGAAAAAAGCTTTGAAGTTAGAGCCAATCTTACTTGGAAAACTAAGATTGTCTCTAACTTCAGAGCTGTTTCTCTAGGGATTTTCATTAGTGTCACTGTTATCAGCCAGTTGCTTTACTCATGTAATCAGAATCAGAATGTTTATTTGCTCAAAATGTAGGTAATAGTTAACGAATCTTCTCTATTCAGCTATATTGTTTTAGGGACCTCACTGGGTTTAAAGACCGTAATATTTAAGGGTCTTTTATTTTATTAACCTTCCTTGTGATGTTTTATTCTATGTCTTGTAGTCTTGCTTGCCGAGGGCTTATTTACATCGATCTTTTTCTTGTACCGACTGATTGAATGATGGCATAACGTATTTAAACGGAAGAATTGATAAATGTGATTTTCTTTTGACTTGTTCTATAAGGACTAGTGACGGGCGGTTGAATCAACGAACTAGTTGAATCAACGTTGATGCCTCTTCAACGGGATTAACGTTGACCGTGTACAAATCAACTCGTGGAATTCGTCAACGAGTTACGAGACAACGACGTTTATGAATTCAACTCGTTTGACGAAACGAGAAAATGAACCCAACGTTTTGTTATTTTCAACGTACGTAAATTGTATTTCTTTAACAATAAAACTCCCGCAAACTGCATCAAATTGTTCGTAAATTAACATTACAACAGCATACGTTAATAAAAGCGTTTAGGCGTTTATCGTCCATGCAAGTTGACGTTCGTAACACGTTAATTCGTTGACGAAATTAACTAGTTGATCAACTAGTTGACAAACGCAATTCAACGTTAACGTTTCGTTGACGGAAAAACCTTCAACGACCCATCACTAATAAGGACTGTAACGCTGCAGGTTAGGGCTTCTGCAACGTCTGGAGATCGTGAATAAATAAAATACTTTTGGTGATTTAAGAGATCTTTGAGCTGGTGCTCTAAAGAAAACGTTTACAGTTCTGTCAGAAAAACATATCAATCAACGTATGTCATTAGTTGAACCTATTCTAAATTATGAACTATATTTTATAATTCTTCTAAAGCTTTTTTTATAATTTAGTTGATGGAGGTTCCCGGAGGGTGAGGCAACCAAGGAGAAAGCCACAGTACAATAACATCTGAATCTGAGTATAATAACATCTTGGGCTGCTAGAAGACCAGTTAGATAAGGACCAGTTCAATCTTTCATCATTGGAAGGCGATGTGTATAGTATGATCTTCACATATTTGGTGTTTAGGGTATCGTACCTAAACGGTAACCAACGGAACCTGTCAGGGGGTCTTAAGGATCTTAAGAACCATAATAGGTAGACAGTTGAAATTTTTACAGATTGTTTATTTCTATTGCCGCTGTAACAAAAAATAATAAAATTAATGATTATGGTACGGAATCTTTCGTGTGCGAGTCCGTCTCGCACTTGGCCGGCTTTTATGGTATTCTTACCAATTAAACTCTCTTTCTTTCCATTTTCTAATTTATCTTCATTGGCGGTCTATCATTCGAAAAGGTGTATCAGTTTTCACAGGTAAATCAATATTTAGTCTGAAATCATCAATATTCTCTCTGTTCAGTATTCTTTCACACATAGGTAATATGCATTTGCCTGTAACATTACGTTCGATTGTGATTGTACGATGCGTGCGAACTGCGAAGCGGTGTGCGGTGTATCCAGTGAGCAATACTGGCCGGTACGATAACACGAACCGGTTCGAACCGGCTCGACGGATGCCACCGTCACTTATTCCGTTTGATTCGCTAACTCTATCACAGAGCTAAGTAACCATACTTCAACAATTTGACGGACGTTCTAATCAATGTTTTTCTTATACTACACGCGGCGTAGCGTCGCCGTGTTCTCTCGTGTGAATGTTTTGAAATTTTTTTTTTGGATGGAGATCCTTTTTGAAGAAATATCATGGTGAATGGAAAAATGTTTCATACTTAGTTTGACGTCTCAAAATAAGCATGAAACATTTTTCCATTCGAGTAGAGATAGAGTCAAAATTGATTTGGACTCTTACCGTAGCTCTTTGTAGCTAACGTGTATGAATATCTTTATTCTTTTAGAGCCCTTAGATCGATCATACCCAACAAAATATACCCATAAGGTAGACATTACCGCCTCGTCGGTAATGAGGTCTTGAGTTTGATTCCCGGGTCGGTAAAGTATTATGGGATTTTTTAAAAGGAATTCTACAGTAGCAACCAGGGGTTCATTGTGCACTGTTATTGGCAATAGGCTCGCCCTCCATTACATAAGTGTTAAACATAACTGCGAGTGTCCTGTAAGTGCCTCTACTAACCACTGATATTAGATTTTTCTGGTTTCAATAAGCTTAGCCAATATTCACATAGGTACCTTCATATTTTACAACTTCCATCACGACCATAAACCAAACTTAGAATAGATAAAGAACATAAAATGTCAAGACGTGGACATCACAAGTAATCACAACCCTGTTATTGTTTACGGTAGGTACTGCGGTACGTAGTGCCGAGCGCTTGCAAGTCTTGCAACTGCACTTGAGTGTAATGTCGGCTATTCAAAGCACTTGTAATCAAACGCTCCACGCGGTATTACAAAGGAAAAATTTGGCTTTAGCTAATCTTATCTGAACACTTATGTTTTTTGGGAAAACAGAATGATTCCAAATGTCAAACCAATTGAAAATGCAAGAGTAATTTAGATTAAAACACTTTGCATTATCAGTACGTGAACTGAAATGTGCTGATAAAAAATCCTCAGTACCAAAATCATGCATTTCTCGTAGAACAGTCTGAATTTGTAAAAAAGACGAAAAGATTAGAAACATAGGGTTCATAATTTGGAGTTTATGAATAAATAAAAGAAAGAAAACAAAAGGCAGTTATTTAAAGGATCTTCTTATCGTGTGGGTAGTAAGGTCTAAACGACCCCACACACCCTAGTGTCAGTTTCTAAACCGCCTCAAGGGCGTCTGACATGGTTTTTTTTACGACCGCCAATTGATGGCCAGGACCACCGGCTTATACGTGCCTTCCGAAGCACGAAATCATCTTTTTATCAGACAATCAGGTGAATCAAGCCGAAATGTCCTAGCCAAACTGGAAACAACTTTACAAAGTATGCTTTTTTTTTATATGTGATGGGTTTGCTCTTGACTCTAGTCTAGGTCAGAGATGACAGAGACAAAGTCTACGATGGAGCGAGCTTACCCAGAAGGAGCCTGTTCACTCTAACTTTGAAGAGATTAGGGTTGTATGCGTTTGGAAACACAGACGCAGGCAGAGAGTTCCACTCCTTTGCTGTGCGCATTATAAAAGACGTTTGGAAACGCTTAGTGCGAATTGGTGGGAATCGAAACTACGACCACCGGGTCACAAGGCAAACGCCTAAATCACTCGACCACGGAGGCAGTTAAGTTATTAAAGGATGAGAAATATAAATAGAGTATCGTGCTGAAACTAAGCTAAGATATAAAGAAAATCTTTATATTATCTTCAGAAACAGTCTAAAAAAACTCCTTTAAGAGGTTTTCATTAGAGTGGTTTCGTAGAATCTGTTGAATGATAGAATTCAATTCTTCCGAACGAAGTCAAGAAAATACAGGTATTCGTAACAACGATGAGCAAACAACAACGTTTGAATTCAAAACAGACCCAGCAGCAGCATCCCACAGTTTCGCGGAAAACAGACAAACAATAGATTGCTATTTTTGGGTTTATTTATAGGGAGTTAACAGAGCAGAATATTATTGAACGCGTACCCAACGGATTTAGCCCATTTTCCTTACCTAGAAGAACAGATTCCTTTACCCATGTAAAAATAAACACCCCATGTAGGTTTATCGAATATTTATTCGATTAAGTTTGACGTCATTAGATATGTTGCAAATTCTTAATCTATATCTATACTAATATATAAAGCTGAAGAGTTTGTTTGTTTGTTTGTTTGCTTGAACGCGCTAATCTCAGTAACTGCTAGTCCGATTTGAAAAATTCTTAAAGTGTTAGATAGCCCATTAATCGAGGAAGGCTATAGGCTATATAATATCATCACGCTCCAGACCAATAGCAGCGGAGCAGTAATGAAAATTGACACGCAGACGACGTTGCGCGGGTCAGCTAGTTATCTAAGAAAATTGGTACCTAACGCAAACTAAAAACCGACAAAATGCGACTTGAAACCTGACACGAAGGGTTTTGTACCATAAACCGAAAAAAAACACGTTAATTGTACGGAAAATGAAATATGTACATACTCTATGAAAATTTTAACTGTCTACCTATTACGGTTCTTGAGATACAACCCACTGACAGACAGACTGACGGACGGGCGGACGGACAACGGAGGCTTAGTACGAGTAGTAGGGTTCCGTTTGTTACACTTTCGGTACGGAACCCTAAAAAGTAGTTTGTCTCAGCAAGGGAACATGACTTGATTTATTCTCCCGATCGTGTCATATAAACCATTAAATATAAGTTGGCGAACTAAACAATTTCTTATTAGATAAGTAAACTGAATATTTCCAGAATCTCCGATTAATACAGTGATATAATGCGATCTATGCGATTGCTTCTTGTGATCAATCTCTCTAGCTCGCCAATGAACTTGGGACTTTTGAGCATCTTCCATAAACTTAAATATTGGCTTAATTAGCAGCAAAAAATGGGCATGGGGCATATATGACAATTACTGCTAAAATAAATATGGGAGAATCCGGCAAGAGGAGAATACGTTTCATCCTGGAAAAAGCGGTTGCTAAATTGAAACCAATTATTTTCAGAGAATAACACTTAGTTTCAAACCCACTTCAAATCCAGACGGATCCAGCTCCTAGAACAAACACGTCTATAAAAATATGACGCACTTGAGAACACAGATATAAATCTTAGTTAATATCAATCTGGAAGTGTTTCGTGTCTGCTGTGCTCTATTAACGAGACATCGACCAGGACGCGATGTGACATCGTAACCACGCCCTCGACCGCAGCCTTGAGAGCGTAGGTGGATCAGATGGCTAAAACTGAATCCGATGTAGTATTTTTAGATCCTTGTGTTATTTGTATCGGGTGCTCACGTGTAGACACCCTTTGTTTATTTGTTGTTAGAGTTCTCAGATTTCTGCGTAACGTGGAATGTCGTTATATTTTACATTGCCTCAATGAATATCTGGTGATTCATTAGAATCGGTAGGTAAGTAGTAGGTACGTGTTGAAATTGGTTCTAAATACAGATAGTTGAGGGTTGTGTGTATTATATCTATAGAGATCTTCCTTCTCATACCAAATACCTTATACAGATCTTTTGCAAAAAACTGGCCAAGTGCGATTCAGACTCGCGTGCAAAGGCTTCCGAACCAATTATATATTTTTAACATGTTATTTTAACACTAGGTACAGACTTTTTATAGGTTTTCCTGTAATCTTTAAATATAGAACTATTATCTGCATTTTTTCAAAATTTTAGGCTCAGAACTTTCGGAGATAAGGGGCGTTTCTAGTTTGACCCCAAAAGTGACACCCATACTAAATAAAAGTTTTTTTATTTACGTAAAGCGTCCTTGTTTGGGTCACAGAAGTCCATATCTATACCAAATTTCAACAGAATGGGTCCAGTAGATCCGGAGACAACTGGCTGTGACAGACGGACAGACAGACAGACACCCGACTGATCCTATAAGGGGTCCGTTTTTGACGGATGTTCAGAACCCTAAAAAATACCAAAATCAACCCATCGCGTTCTACAAGAATAAAATAAGGGTTCTCTGCAATGTCATGCACTCTAAATGCACTACAGACAAGTGACATTCTGCCAGTGGTAGCGCGGCGAAGGCGATTGTCAAAACCTCAAAAGTGAATGGGGTTGAAAAGTGTCATGTGATCAATACCTTATATTTTGGAATTACGACAATCGCCATCGTTGATAGAATGAAACTTTGTTTAGAGCCTCAGGTTCAGGGATCTGTCAAAACGCTTGTGTTTTACATTACTAAACTAGAATATACGCAGTTTGAAATACTTACAAAGTATGGATCACTGTTGTCCGAAATAAATGTTTTTAACGTGATAACGTCTTATAAATCGATGAACGCCGGCTGAACGAACGAAAAAGTGTCACGTTCCACCTGAGCCGAGCTTGCAAGCAAGAGCGCGGAACAAGCGATAGAGAGGCACATTCGGCCTAAGCGTTGGGCTTGTTTGTTAAGAAGTTAATTGTTTTCTTATGACGTTATCACGTAAAATTATCGTCCGTAAACCGACTTTACAGACAACCATTTTTTTTTCTAATTAACGTCAATATTATTATTACGTTATAAGTTATGTTTTCAAAGTAGAGAACGTCTTGCCAAAGTTGCGATACCTGGTGGTGTGAATTTTCTTGAAAACACTCATTCACACATCTCTATTCCGACATCAGCCAATTAAAAACTAGAAAAACATCTAAATAATGTACAAATAAGGTGTTTACATCCAATTCTCACAGCAAAGTGTGCAATTGTCACGCGACACGTTAATTGGTAAAGTCAATAGTATTTACTGTTGACGGTTGCTGACGTACGCACATAAGTGTCAAACTGTTAATTGATAGGTATAATCGACAAGAGTTAGAGACGCCAGCAATTTGCAGTGCCGTGACGTTAGTGAAAAGCGCATGTCGACTGTCTGGTGATTCTTATCGTTTGTGTCACGTTTTGACAGTCAAAGTTGTTGAGGAACAAAGGCGAACGAAGTCATTGATTTACAGACACAGGATGTACCTACTCAAATCACCATACTTTGAGTGGATGAAAACTAATTTATGATCAGAGAATTTATGGCTAAGGATTGAACATCTTTTTACCCTTACTCCATGTATTGGGTATCACAGAAATAGTCTTCTCTAGTTTGAAAAGTCACGGCACCTGTATCGATTCACAACCATATTAGTAAAACGTCACATTGCACAATAGACATCTTTGCTATAGCTCTCTTCTCGTATTAAATTCCCTATGAAACTTTTTTTTTTAGTGATGCGTTTGCTCTTGTCTAGGTCAGAGATGACAGAGACAAAGTCTACGATGGAGCGAGCTTACCCAGAAGGAGCTTGTTCTCTCTAACTTTGAAGAGATTAGGGTGTAAGCGTTTGGAAACACAGACGCAGGCAAACTTTCTGAATGCCATGGAATTAAAGGGAGGTTCCCTTTAATTTCATGGCATAAATCAACGGATCATGTAGCTATGTAGTTTAATACAAGCTAATGTTTTTATTACACGAAAAAAAAAACGCAGCTATACTTACTCTGGTAATTTATTCTCATAATGGCTCAATAAAGGCTAATCCTGAAAACAAATTATAAAACAAAAATAAGGCCAAGAGTCAACATTTATTAACGTGATAAATGTGGGTGCGGATTAGTTCAGATTAAAATTAATCCCCTTTATATCCTCGTGTACTACCTGCTTTATGAATGGTACATATTGTGTTATCTTTGATAAGCGAAAGTAATTAAATGATGATTCATTAACGAAAGTGACGTTAGTACGTATATAGTCATAGTAGAGAACGTCATGAAAGATGGGAACTTAGATTAGCAATGTTTATTGCGTATGTGGAAAACATGGCAGTAAAAAGGCAGCATCGTTAATATTTTACTTATAATAACCGACGAGATAAGAGAAATGACTGTCACTTTTCCCCGTAAACAGAGGGAAACGTTTTCCTTCACTGTTGTGAAAGCTGATTGAATTTATTTTGGGATACGAGATACAAGTTTATTCGCAATTTTTCGGCTTCTGTATACCACAGCAAAATATCTTGTAGGTATAATTAAGCATTTCGGACTACCGGATCGTTGCGGTTTTTATCTTGTATTTAAAGTTATCAATGTGTATCGAAAAACGATCTGATCACAATTAATCAGCGAAAATGAGCAAATATTTCCACAGGAAATGTGTCTAGTGAAGTTCTTTTCGTAGAAAATATTTATCGACAGTCAGAACACTGTGTTTAGATAAGACAAACAATAACGATAGAGACGTCGTTAATAACTAATTGACTACAACTTCGCTTATGTTAAAATACGAGTATCTACTTAACCTAATTAATAACATCTAGGTATGCCTTACTAGTCACGTACCATTTATTTACTTATTATGCATATATTTGTACTTTATTGTACACTTCATAATAAATAAGCACAGGACAAACATAACAAAATCTCTTACAGACAATCTTTGGATGGACTGAACGAAAGAAGACCCACTTTTACAAGCTGGTTAAAAAGTCGAAGTTTATTGAATCGTAAGCTCCTAGCATACCTAGAAGCGAATGATATCCTTAGCGACCGACAATACGGGTTCCGCCGAAATCGGTCTACTGGGGATCTTCTAGCGTGCCATTCACATCTGGAGTGAGGCCATAGAGAAGCACGGGGAGGCACTTGCGGTCTCTCTTGATGTCTCGAAGGCCTTCGACAGGGTCTGGCACGATTGCCTTATTAGTAAGCTTCCTTCCTTCGGCCTGCCCGCCGGATTGTGTGATTGGATTGCAGATTTCCTGAGGGATCGGTCTATCCGAGTGGTTATAGATGGCTGCTCGTCCGGACTGCTGGATATTAATGCCGGGGTTCCTCAGGGGTCGGTGCTCTCGGCAACATTGTTCCTGCTGCATATTAATGATCTGCTAAAACCCGGTACCTTTGGGTATGCAGACGACAGCACCGTTGCTGAGAGATACGTGTCCGACGCACGAGCTGGCGGGTCGCAGATCCGGTCTCTCCGGGAGGCTATGGTTGAGCGCTTGAACTTGTCCTTACAGGCTGTCTCTGAATGGGGCGATGCCAATCTGGTCAGGTTCAATGCTGCTAAGACCCAAGCGTGTCTTTTTTTCGCTAAAAGGAGCCAATTCCACCCAGCTCCATCTATTCAAGGTGTAACCGTGCCGATAACCGACCGACTTGAACTTCTTGGTGTTACGTTAACATCTACCCTCAATTTTGGCCCTTTCATAGAGGCAAAGGCTCAAGTGGCTGCCAGAAAGTTGGGGTCCTAGCAAAGGTGAGACGGTACTTCACGCCGGAACAGCTGCTCAAGCTCTATCAAGCGCAAGTTCAATCGTGTATGGAGTACTGCTCTCATCTTTGGGACGGATACGGATCTGCCAAATACCAACTCGATGCCCTTGAGTCATTTGAGAAACGAGCCAAGAGGATCATCGGTAATGACAGGCTCGTCGAGTCGAAGCTCCAAAGTCTTGAGCATCGACGCCAAGTTGCTGGCCTGTCGGTTTTCTATCGGTTGCATTTTGGGGAGTGTGCGACGGAATTGCATGATTTAATTCCGCCAAGCCCGTTCCATCATCGGACCACAAGACGAACGGCGATGCGCCACCGGTACATGGTGGACATCCCACCCACACGCACAAAACGTTTCGGGAACACATTCATAGTGCGTACAGCTAAGGAGTGGAATTCCCTGCCAGAGTCTGTGTTTCCGGATAGCTACAACCTGGGAATCTTTAAGACAAGAGTGAATAGGTTGCTTCTAGGCAAACGTGTTCCATCTTCGACCGCATCATCGCTTACCATCAGGTGAGATAGTGGTCAAACGGATGTCTATATAGTAAAAAAAAAAGAAAATTCCACATGAATTGACTAGCGGGATAAAGATGTCCTATTTCGGACCACGGCCTTTTTTTTTAAGGATGGGAAATCATCAAATGAGTACTTCCGCTCTGGGTGAAGCACGAGGGAGTGTCAGACTCTTACTGACTAAAACCCATACGTGTTCCTCCTAGTGCCCTTTGCGTTACAGGGCCACGTGACTCTTTCAAACAAAGTCCGCAGCCCTCGGATCACGGCCTACCCGACTTCCAAATTAACCGTTCAACTATTACATCAACCAAGCATTCAAGTGCAACCATTTGGTGTTCAAACTATCTCTATCCATTCCAGGTTGCCTAGAAGAGCGGTTCACTTTTAGAACATATCCTGGATTAGGTTTGGACACTATTATCCCGGGATTATGTTCCTTTGGGATAATTTTCGAATTTCATGTGGGCAAAGCCGCGGGCAGATTCTTGTAAAAAATAAAACCGTAAAATAAAGTTAATATAGAACTTTCATTAAACCGTGAAACATTTAGTTGATAAAAATAGCCCTAAATAACTCTGTAATGAGAGTTTTCGCGGTGCGTAGACATAATTACGGTGGAAAAATTCTTGGCACTAAACGGGATGGAAAGCACTTGAGTTATGTAAGGCAATATTTTGGAGCGCACTGGAAAGGTCGACCTGTAGTATTTTATGTACCTTGATAGTGAATATCTTTTCGAGAGAATTACGTCTTAAGCTGTCTTCCACCATCACTACTGTTTGCAGAACGTTTGATGGTCTTAGTAAGTTCTGCCTGATTTTTGAAGACATTACAGTCAATCTCACATTAGTAATAACAGTTGCACTACGAAATTCGCCCTTACTTTTAGGTATACTATCAAATTTTTAATTGTTACCACTGATGTGCATACCCAGTTAGGCCGGCGAAAACGACTTGGTAAAATGTGGTTTTGTAGACTAAATTTGGGGCGGCGCCCCTGTCCAAAACGTGGCACAAACTGGTCGATGATGGGGACCTTAAGGTCGCCATCGACTCCATAAGAAGAATTTCACTGATGTGGTGACTGTTCCACCTAAGATGATAAATTAATTGTATTGCAGACAACGGCTGGACATAATATGTAGGCTTCTTCTAAGTTCTACTACAACATTGCAAGCTTTCCACGTTGAACGTGAACAATATTTCCAATTATTATTTTTGTTAAGCGCGGCTTTAAAATTTGTAAAGCCTTCACAATTATTTTACAAAAAGTAATTTTCTTTGTAACGGAAAATTTTTAGGTGTCGCGGAAATAAATTAAATTAATTGTTATTGTTTGGTTTTATTTTGGCTTTAATCTGATTTAAAAAGCATTTTTGAATGGAATTTTTTTAAGGTATTTCATTTCAGGCTTTATTATTTTTTTCAGTTTTTTTTATTGATGTAATAATTTTCAGCCATTTTAGTACTTATGTAAGTACTAACTCCCACTGCGCCCGTTTGGTCATGTGGTATCTATTGCTCAAGTCCTCTTTCAGAGAGGGGACTAGTGCCCCAGCAGTGGGAGCAATATACCGAGAGTGATAATGCAGTAGGTACTAACGGGCTTATTTTGTAGATTTATTTTACAAAGACAAGAATCTATCAGATATCATATACTCAAATGGATACACCACTTAATGCAATTTAAAGCGAACGAGACCGAAACGCTAAATGCTATTTTATGAACAAGCCATTGTTTCTTGAGTCATGTCGTAACGAACATTTTTCGCAGTAGGAAATTTCCGTACGAAACACCTTATCGAATCGAGTGACGCTAATGGCGGTAGGTATACTAGGCAAGCATGTATGACTACATTTTGTGCTGTTATAAAAATATTAAGTGTGGTTTTTTTATGACGGGGAACGTTCCGTAGGTTTGTATTCGGCGTGCGTAAGTCTGTGCTGAAAATTAACCAGGTACCTATTGTTTTGTTTTGTAACAGTTGCTTTTGTGGTGACGTAAAGCTTTTTTTCGTGGAATGGGAAAAGGGTGTCGCTACGCTTTGAAAACATGCAAGAATCGAACACAGCATGTTTGTACATAGCGTATACGTGATTAACTTTTAAAAAATCTGTAATTTACAAATGCTATAAGGAGTTTCAGGTTAAATTAGTAGATTATCTACTAAAGACACTACCATATGGAATGTATAAAAACAAAGTCAGACGTAAAGAAGGTAATTTAATTTAAAAAAAAGTTATTAATCTGCTTACGCACGCGCGAATTCCACATAATTCGTAATCTAAATCGCAGTAAATAATGAGTAGGTTAAATTACTATTTCCTTGAATTGCATCAGCGCTATCAGTTTTCAGTATCGCCAGTCTGAAACAATATTTCAGCTATTATTTTGTTTAAAATTGTTGGCAACTCTTCTAATGCTTTTCTGGGAATTTCCCGCATTTAAAGTGATATAAATAAATGTACACCTATTAATGTTATCGCATTTCCTTGATTAATTTTATGAGTAGGTGTTGAGACTTTTAGAGTATCTATTTCGTATTATTACTACTTCTTTAAAATCCTTGGGCACTAAAAATTATATTGGCGATTTTTTTTTTAAATTGACCATGAGTCATTTAAGCAGCGATGGTCAGGAGTTGATCACGTAGCATTTAAACATTTTTAGGTTTCCGAACAAAAAACGGAACCCTTATAAGATCACTCGGGTGTCTGTCTGTCTGTCTGTTTGTCCGTCTGTCACAGCCAGTTTTCTCCGGATTACTGGACCGATTCTGTTGAAATGTGGTACACATATGGACTTCTGTGACTCAAACACGGACGCGTTACGTAAATTATTAAATTTTTTGTATGGGTCACTTTTGGGTGTGACCCTAGAAAATTAAAAAAAAAAGTTTTTTGAACAATATTTTGTGACACATCAAATGAAAGAACTAGGGTTTAAATTATATTTTTTTCATATTTTTAAAATATTTGGTTTTGAAGTTATTCAAGAAATTAGACGAAAAATGACCATTCCCCCCTTTATCTCTGAAACTACTGAGCATAAAATTTGAAAAAATGGAGATAATAGATCTTTACCTATATATTACAGGAAAACCTATAAGAAGTCTATAGTGTTAAAATAACATGTTAAAAAAATAAAATTCGTTCGGAACCCTATGCACGCGAGCCCGATTCGCACTTGGCCAGTTTTTTAGAATAGAATAGAATTAGAACGGAACGGAGAATTTAGCAACGGATCTCTAAAACGTAGTAGTTTAGTAGTATTAACTACTAAACTACTCTAATTCAATTAACAATCCGTAAAAGTGAAGAACATGCCAATAACTTATTCTCTAATAGATTGGTAACGGAAAATTTCGATCGATAGCACCATTTAGATCGCCTCGTGATCATTAGCAGGGTGACTGTGTACTACAGAGTGATCTTAACTGTCAAATAAGTGCTAAAAGCTAATGTTTATCGTGTTTAGAGTTTAGTTACTAATTAAAATCGCGAGGATTGGAAATTTTGTTTGAGTGCTTTGTTTGTTTACTTTAGAATGTGTTTTTTTTTTTAATATGATGAGACTTTAGTACGGCATAGCAGTACTTTATAAATATAGGCATGGACCTCTGATATACTATGTAATACGAACCAATCAACGAGCAGATAACATTTACCCCGAACCACATAAAATTCTTGGAATGTTTCAGAAGTAGTCCGGAGTCCGGATCTGTGTTCAAGTTTCAACATACGAACCCCTTAGCCATTATAAAGGCTTTTAAAGATCTTAAAATTAAATCAACAGAAGATCTTTGGGGAATGTCTGTAAAAGTCTGTAGATCTGTTATTGAAACTATTGCTCCCTACTTAGCTCACATATTTAACTCTAGTGTAGACCAAGGAGTATTTCCTGATCTCATGAAGCACAGTAAAGTCGTTCCACTGTTTAAATCCGGTGATAGTCAAGAACCCAACAATTACAGGCCGGTGTCAATCCTGCCGGTTTTCAGTAAGGTGTTTGAAAAGTTAATGCTTAGCCAGATGTTACTACATTTTAATAAGAATTCCATCTTTCACGAACAACAGTACGGTTTCACTAAAGGGCGTTGTACAACTGACGCTGGTGTCACCCTAATAAAGAACATCTTTAACGCCTGGGAGGATTCACAAGACGCCATTGGAATCTTTTGTGACCTCTCGAAAGCGTTTGATTGCGTTAACCATGAGACACTTTTGTTGAAACTTGAGCATTATGGGATTAGGAATACATCCCTTGATTTGATTGGATCATACTTGAAAGACAGACAGGTTAAAGTACAGGTAAACGGTATAAACTCACTAGGGTCTGAAATGGCAATGGGCGTTCCGCAAGGTTCAATATTAGGTCCATTCCTCTTTTTAGCATACATAAACGATTTGCCCCAATTGTTTCAAAATGAACCAAAGATGGTGTTATTTGCTGATGACACATCATTGATATTTAAAATAGACCGACGGTCACAAAACCTTGATGATGTCAATTACTCTATTCACCAGGTTCAAGATTGGTTTACGGCAAACAACTTAGTACTAAATGAAAAAAAAACTAAATGTATTAAATTTTTTTTACCTAATGTTAAAAGTAACGAATGTGACATCATATTGAATGGACAAAAACTGGAATTTATTGATCAGACGGTTTTCCTGGGAATCACTTTAGACGAGAAATTGCAATGGGGACCTCACATAACATCTCTTGCGGCGCGGCTAAGCTCAGCCGCTTATGCTGTTAGAAAGATAAGACAGCTAACAGATATAGAAACCGCGCGTTTGGTCTATTTTAGTTACTTTCACAGCATTATGTCGTATGGTATTTTGCTGTGGGGTCGAGCTGCTGACATTGAATCCATATTTATTCTACAAAAGCGTGCTGTCAGAGCCATTTATAATCTTCGTCGCCGCGATTCTCTTAGGGAACTCTTTAAAAAGATTAATATTATGACAGTCCCTTGTCAATTCATCTATGAAAATATTATGCATGTAAGAAAAAATCGACATCTCTTTAGCAAAATTAGTGATAGACATAATTTTAATACTAGGAATAGAAATAAACTAGATCAACCATTTTTTAGATTATCCAAAGTACGAACATCTTTCATGGGGTACTGTATTAAATGTTACAACAAAATTCCTTCTGAAATATTAGAATTAAATGAAAGAAAATTTAAAACGTGTGTAAAATACACACTTTGTGAACAAGCATATTACAAATTAGATGATTATATTCAAGATAAGAATGCTTGGAAACATGCTAGTCCTGCTCCATAGGACAATCTAGGGTGTAGTAGACATAGTGAAACTGGTTGATATGTTTGTGTTTATTGTATTAATATTTACTATGTAAACAGGTGTATTTACTGATTTTTGTATTTAATTTAACTCACACACTGATCATATAAATCAATAGTGGCAAAAATTTGTACGTATGTGAGTATTATGTTCCCTTACTAGAAAACTTATTAATTTTACCTCTGCTGGCATTTCTTTATTGTACCTATTAGTAGTATATAAGTGTTTTTTTGGGAGCATCGTCCTCACATATAATCAACTGATTAATGTATGCAAATATTGTAAAGCTTATTTTTTGAAAAGAGTAACTATGGAGTTTCTTGTCCGTTCTTCTCCATAAGAATCTACCTTTTGCGAACGGACGACTAGAGTCACTATAATATTTTATTTTATTTTAATTTGACGTTCAAAAGTGCCTTTATTGGTCTAGTTGAAATAAATCATTTGACTTTGACTTTGACTTTGACTTTGTGTCTGACTAATGTCAATAGGGTGATGGGACTTACTTAAACATATCTGGCGAAATATAAAAAGTGCAACAGAATAAACACAAAACCTCTTAAAAATGTCGACTGTCCCATACATTTATAAGCTTTCAACTCTACTTTTGCTTTTTTTCGCGATTTTGGGGTTGGTCCCATAGAAAAATTATTCATAATGATGATAAATGATATTTATTTTGCAAATAGGTTACAAGTAACTCTTTTACACGTCAAATTTTTTTTTTGTCATATTTATCTAGATGAGGCCGGATGTTTCCTAGCTGACTACCTTGAGAAGAAACACCGAAACAAACTCAGAGGTCATAGTCTCTTCTGAAGTCCATACAATCGCCAATAACATATGAAAAACATGTAGGTTAACGTCTGAGGTGGCCTTTTGAGGAAAGCACCACGCAGGTTTGAGTGGGCTTGTCCAGACAGTGCAAGCATTAGTCAGTTATCGTGCAGCTCAACTCAGAACTTTGAGGAGCTCAACGATGAGATGAACGATGAGTCCTTTAAGAGGTGTTGCGTATATCCTATTACACATTGTATATCGGTGTACTGTATGTACACTGTACTAGTTATGTTTAGAACACTAGGTTTCAGCAGAACTGCAGTGAGATTCTGCCTGTCGATTCTGTAAACACATCGAAGTGAAGGCTTGGGTGAAGTGATCACGAAGTGAGCTGTCAATCCATGTAATAAAGATGGAATGACAACTTACTTCATGATCGCACTGCTGTAAATATCTCACCGTGAAGGTTTGGGTGAAGTGATCACGACATTAGCTGTCAGTCCATGTCAGTCTACGCAAATATCCCTCAGTGTTATACGATCCAAATGCAACCAGAAAGCGTAGACACTTCGAAGTATGCTCAACTCACGGATGTAGAACAGTCCTAGCACAGCGTTATTTTGGGGTTCTCTCAAACCATTTATACAATAAAATTAATAAAGTCTGCTCTATTACTCCCATTTGTCTAAATTGATGTAGAAGCAAGGTAACGAAGTGGCTGTTGACACTGAGTTATAATAAGACTGAAGATCTACTTTAGATATCAATTGCTTGACCAAATTTAGTGAAGTATGTAATAGGTGTGTTTATGTTTATAATTTATATTTTATACAGACTTACAAATACATAAGTTTTTCACCGTAGAATATTAAAAAACCCAGATTGTTGCATTTGTATCACTGATTGTTTTATAATATTATAATGATGTACCTACTGTGCTTGTCTTACAACTACTGCTACATGTCCAAATCATAGGCGAGGACGCTGGCACCCTAAACACAAGTTAAATCTTACTCTGGGTGCCAGAGCCCATCGAAAACACTCCTTCCCCTAGTTGTAACTTAGCATAGTGTCTACGTAAGTGTTTATTGTACAACTAATGTGAATAAAATTCTTTTTTTTTATTCTTTTTTTATGTAATCAAAATGCAAAACAGGTCACTTTGGAGAGGTTTACAGAATCGACTGACTGTACCTGTACCTATTCACCTCTGCATAACTCTTACGGTACAGATCTCATGTTCCGCTATAAGAACAATATAATAGTTATTTCAGATTTCAGAGCAACTGCGTCGTAACCCAAGTACTTTTTATCGTTCTTGGCGAGCTATGAGTAAGTTTCAATCATGTTGAAATTTTTGACGTGGGAGTAAATGGATAAAGTATTTCCTCATGGGCCATGTTTTACTGTATTTCGCCACCGAGGTCATAGGCCTTCTTAGGCAGTTCAACATGTCGACAGAACCTTTCGGGAACGTCGAAACTGTTGGCTTGTACTTTTTGAAACGTAGTTTAATGTGTCATAATTTTATGCAACAAAATGAAATAAGGATCCTGTACGATTACGCTGAAAGATATTGAAGACGACGAACGTAATCCACTATCATATGCCTGCGACCTTGGACAAACAAAACGCGCACTCGTTTCACACCCGCGCGACCCAAAATTCAGTAGTTTTTTGTACTTTCCTTATTATTCTATGACTTAAAAAAAATAACCGTATATCAAAATGTAGATATTTAAATTGTATTTGAGATAGTGCAAATTCCATTAAAATTCGCTCGGCGGTTTTGGTTCGATGGTCGTTTTCATGTCCGTTTTAGACATAATTTTACAAATTAATTACACTATGTTGAATGAATAAAACTCCAAATTACATATTAAGTAATTAGTCTAATATAAAACATTTTTTTTTTCAAAAAATTACGACTAGCCGTTTAGACGTGATGCTCATTTTAATATCAGCTACTGAGCCGTATCTGCGCCTTAAATTTATTAAAAAACAGAAACAACTGATAATGATAACAAACTGTGTTAATCTTATACAAAATGGTGATAAGTAAGTCGTGTTCTGCTTATACGCCACTGACGCCACTCAATATAATCACGGAGCACCGTGGCGCCTTCGCGGCCAGCTAGAGACGGCATTGTCAAAATGTTCATACAAACACAGGACAATTCCCGTTTTTTTACAGAACTTTCGCATTAGCATAGCAGTCGCAAACTATCAAAACATCTCTAATTTTCCCACATTTTTGACGAGACAGTTTTTGATGTTAACTGGTATCACTGACTATTTTTTCCGTGTATGGCAACAGAGCCAGTTCCAACTATTCTGTGTATCCCTGACTATGATATTGCAACTTGAATCTGAATGTTTTTTTAAGTAAGAGTCATCAGTCACCGTTGCCCCATAAAAAGTGTCAGTCTGTGAAAGTTCTGTTAGACTATCTACTTCTTATCTATATATATCTCTATATCTACTATCTTTTTATTTAGATTACTAACATAAATAATGGACTAAGTCTGAAATAAATCTAATTATTATTATTATTATTGCTATGTGCAGTCTAAACTTGAGCTCAACGTTACGATGGCATGAATTTAATAATGGCATTTGCCAAAGTCAATGTCATTGTCGGTGATTCCGTGGTCTGCCATAAAACACAGTGTAAAGCATGTCTAATATACCAGCCTTCTAGAAAGATTAAAATGTTTCATACAGTTTATTGCGCCGCATTTCGAAACATTACTGCATGAATCAATCTTCAGAAAGTGCGCATTATTTTAATACCTACTCGGAGTAATTAAACCACCTTTACCACAAGTAAGTCTGAGGAGTACTCAAGTGTCAAGTATGAAGTATCTTGTCTAGTCTAGACCTATAACTACCCGTGTATGAGTTTTTTGCCCTTTCTCATTCGCACTACATGACAACTGAATCTACACTTAATGTTATGACGAGGAAAGATTTTAATTTTTGTACGTTTGTAACGTACAAACTCAAAAACTGCTGGACCGATTTAAAAAATTCTTTCATCATTAGAATGCTGCATTGTCGTTCAGTAATAAAAGCTACAATTTATTTTCGAAAAAAAATAGAAAATTGACATACTAATGGGCGAACGAAGTCACGGGCGAAGTGCTGGTCTTAAATAAAATTAGGCTTAAATAATGGCGGACACTGCGACAGAGCAAAATATTAAGAGTTTGCACGTTTTGGAAAACTAGCATTAGTTCCAAAGTTTTCTTGTTTATATGTTTGTCAAGTTTCATGAAAACCGCTGAACGATGGTTCATGAAACTATAGCACCCATAGTTTCATGAACCATCGTTTTATAGTAGTAAAGGAAAATCGGAAAACCGCGCGGGCGAAGTCGCGGCAAAGCCGTTACCTATTAGGTACCTATAATCTTATTATTTAAGCGCGGAAAAACAACCAAGGTTTAACTAAGTCCTATTTTTCAAGTAGCTAGGTATTTACAATCTACGTGACATTCCACATGTCTATGGCGTTACACGTAGAACCGTAAAGTACGTCATAGTTTCAGTTCTATGTCCGCAATAACGCGAGTAACATGCGTAGACCAACCTAGAGGAATGGCCTGAGTAATGCCGAGCCAAAATTGAACACTCTGAAGACAGAGACCAAGCAACTATGCGCCTGTCTCTTTTCTGTGGATGTGAAGTTTGGCGAAGGGTGACGAAGTTGACAATTTTTCTTCTTTTCGTGTCGATTGACTCAATTTTTTTACCTTGGCCCTCTCAGTCTTTTGCTGCGTTCAGGTTCCAGAAACTGCATGTGGTTGCCCATAAAGGGCAGGAAAGACTGGCTGTGAGAGGACTAACTGGGAACTGGAATAAGGCCGCTTTTTGCCAAACAATCACTTTGTCTCTCTCTCATTTTGAGCGTATTCACGTCACAGCTGCATAGGGAGACTCGGTCCATTCTGCTTTGTCTATGGTTACGTGGAAAGATGAAAAATGCGAGTGATGTATTACTTTTACCGGTTCCGCCATCGTATTGTCTTCCATGTAGACGTGCAGGGAATTACGTGAACGTCACAAACTAAAGGGAAAGGTCATGACTGATTGTTTTTGTTTTGTTCTTTTGTTTACATACAGCTGAACTTTAGTTGTGCTCTTTCAGCTGAAGTGATGAATGTTGGGGAAAAGGTTATGACCTCATTTCCACGCAACGCCCACATCTTCGGCTCAAATTTTCCGACAAGGGTAAATAATTGAGAGTAAATGTTTCTATAGTCAGGTAACGTTCATTAGGGGAATAAACACGGCAGTTAGAATTTTTTTGTATAAAAATATGTTTTTGTATAGAAATTATGTTAAACGGCCAGTAACTTATCGGATCATTGAGAAATCGGCCTTTAGTTGAATTCTTTGAGTTGAAATAAGACTTTTGATCATTTTAATTTTTTCATGATATACGGTAGGTGCCAGATAAACTTGCAATAAAGTACATAGACCTTTTCCTAATATCCCTTCGTGAATACCCGAATAATAAATTATGAACCGGTTTTCATTACGAGAAAACGTAAAGGATCACGATATACAACTTGTAACAGAATAAAGGCATTACGTCTTAAGGGGTCATTGTACTCATCATTATGAACAACTTTCACTATGGGACCAACACCGAAATCGCGAAAAAAAATCGACTCCCCCATACATTTATGTGCGCACAACTCGACAAAATGTACTGGACAGCAGATTTTTTTTTCGCGATTTTGGGTTTGGTCCCATAGTAAAAGTTGTTCATAATGATGAGTACAATGACCCCTTAAGAGGTATTGCGTTTATTCTGTTACACGTTGTATAGAAGTCGATTTAGGATAGCTATGTCTTTATTTCCGTTTTTGATATTAAGAAAGTCAATAAATTTATATGGGTCAATGACCGTTATTGCACATTTTTCTGGTGTCGACCGTACCCACAGAGTATGGAAAAATAGCATGACGTTAGTTACGTCACCTTAAACGCGACAGTTTTTCATGAGCATTTTCCGTACACAGTGCAATAATTTTTCCATTCTTTTGAAGAATGATTCACGGGGCTTCGAAAGATTTATCGTGCGTTGGTGATCTGTATTTTATCCATTCTGTCGTCATATTATGAATCGTCATAATTAATGTCTTTTACGCTATGGAATTATGTGTGCATTGTATGTAAACGGAAAAGATCGTGACTCCTTGGTACTCCTAGCCTAAGGCACTTGTCTCACCGCCGGCGAGAAAGCGAGTAGCTATCGATAATTTGCTCGCTGACGAAAGTGACAAAAGACATAGATCTTGTGTGAGTAAAAGAGACACATACATTCATAGTCGATAGCTGGCTGTTCACACTGCCGGCGAGCGGCTCTTACCTCAAGTTGATCGCAGCGAAAAGAGCTATTAAAAGATTGCGATGCTCGCTTGGCGGTCGGAACTCACCAAACAGCGGTAATTTCTACCTATAGTGCGGGCGGGAGCGAGTATTGCGAGTAATTGCCCGTCGCACAAAAGCACTCGCTGAAAGCCGAGCGTCAAAACTATCGAAACTTTTCACTCGCTACTCGCTGATCGCCAACTGTTTCGAGTATGAAGCTTTACTTGCTACTCGCTGCTCGCCGGCGGCTTTATACCTAGTGTATGATGATGTGTTTTCCTACGCCTACGGCTGAACATGAGTTTCCGAAGAGACTGCTACAAATAGCAATCGCGTGGGAAATCTCTACAAACTTCAAGCTAGGAAATTACAGTATGGGCGTTGCATCCCAAGCTATTTATGGATCGTCAAATCGTTCTTTATTGGTTGTTTACAACATCATAGTAAAACAGCGTTTTAGAAACGGCTTAAGCGAGTGCCTATTCATGAAAATGAATAACTTTTAATATGGTACCGAGTCCAAAAACGAAAAATATCGAAACAGCCGTTTTTAGGGTTCCGTACCTAAAGGGTAACCAATGGAACCCTATAGCTTATAGCTAAGCCTCCCTATTACTAATCCTATTACTAAGTACGGACGGACGGACGCGTCCTTACGCCTGTCTGTCTGTCAGCGGGCTGTATCTTAAGAACTGTAATAGGTAGACAGTTAAAATTTTCACAGATTGCAACAAATAATTATAAATAAAAACTGGCCAAGTGCGAGTCGGACTCGCGTGCAAAGGGTTCCGAACGAATTTAGTTTTTTTAACATGTTATTTTAACACTACAGACTTCTAATAAGGTTTTCCTGTAATTTTTAGGTAAAGATCTATTATTTCCATTTTTTTCAAAATTTTAGGTTCAGTAGTTTCGGAGATAAGGGGGGGGAATGGTCATTTTTCGTCTAATTTCTTGAATAACTTCAAAACCATTTATTTTCAAATTATGAAAAAAATATAATTAAAACCCCCACAGTAAGTCCTTTCATTTGATATGTCACACGATATTGTCCAAAATATATATTTTTTTAATTTTCTAGTTTGACCCCCAAAAGTAACCCCCATACTAAAAATTTAATAATTTACGTAACGCGTCCGTGTTTGGGTCATAGAAGTCCATATGTGCATCAAATGTCAACAGAATCGGTTCAGTGGATCCGGAGAAAACAAGCTGTGACAGACGGACAGACAGACAGACACCCGAGTGATGCTATAAGGGTTCCTTTTTTTTCGGAACCCTAAAAGTGAATGCTACGGAACCCTTCGTGTGTGAGTCCGACTCGCACTTGGCCGGTTTTTTTCGGTTTATGGTACGGGACCCTACGCGCGAGAGTTCGACTCGTTATTCATATTTCTGTATTGGTCCCATAGAAAAAGTAGATAATTGTCATGAATACTGTACATAAGCTCACACATAACCTAACACCCTGAGCAGTCCATAAATAAAGGCCTAAATAATGACCGTCATTTTCTTTACTGCAGTGCGACAGTGCTGGTGTGATTGACCTACGCAGTTAGAGGCGCAGGCAAACTAGACATTGCGGGCGGCGAGCATTGGGTGGCTCGCCGTCCGATCAGAACCAGGGCCCGGGTCGACGGCGCACTGATGTTCCATGCGCGCCTCAAAGAGCTGTCAGCATAGAAAACGGGGCCCGCTAGGGCCAGTGCCTGCCGGGGTTGCGGAATTTGTTTGAAAGAGTCACCGCGGCCCTGGAACGCAAAGGGTATTAGGAGGAAAACGGAAGGGTTTTAGCCAGTAAGAGTCTGACACTCCCTTCTGCTTCACTCAGAGCGGGAGGAGTCATTTGATGGTTTCCCATCCTTAAAAAAAAAGACAAACTAGACTACGATGTCTAGTTTGTCTTTTTATTTTATTTTTAGTAGCAAACGGCTAGTATATTCCTCATATCCTACCTATAACCTATTCGCATTCAAGCAAGAGTGAACCTTCTTCTGGATACGTTCGGTCCGCTTGTAGACCTCATCTATCACCTCACCCATCGCTTATCATCAGCTGAAGTCGAGGATAAAATACAGCCAAATTGTAAAAAAAAAGGTTGTTTCCAACATTTATCATTCTCTGAGTTTGTTTCTTGTCAGGGTAGTCAGGTAGGAAATACCAGCATCATCTACATACATAGTTTATATCACGAAAATTTACGTAAAAACCAATTTGTACAATTTATTTGTCTTGTTTACTCGTAGAACCAGTAGCGGCTTTAGGGCCGGGCGACCCGGGCGGGCACCCGGGGCGCCGGCAACTGGAGGGCGCCGGAATATACAGGGCGCTGTGAGCGCTAACTTAGCGCCCACTATATAAAAAAAAAACAAATTCAGCGTATTCACTTTTAACAGCTTATCTTGTCAGTGAGTATGAGTATTCAGCATTTATCTTCCACGATCTGTCATTTGGTTGCTTGTCTTGTCGTATCGCTCACTAACTTTATATTATAACTAGCTGACCCGTTCTCACTTCGTTGGGTGATATTTTTCGGGTTAATATATAGCTTTTGACACTCACAAATAACGTGACTTTCTATTGGTAAAAGAATTTTCAAAATCAGTTCAGTAGATCCAGACATACCCGTGGTTGTAATAAACACAAATTTTACCTCTTTGTAACATTAGTACATATAAATACCTACATATTTGTAGATCCAAAGTCAATAATAAATTCCTATGGTTCAAAATTAAAATAAGTATTTTTTTTAATATAATGAAATATAAAGGGCGCCTAATGCATGACTTGCCCGGGGCGCCTAGATGGTTAAGGTCAGCCCTGTGTAGAATTCCCAGGTTCTTTGTCATCGCTGTAATTCGCTATGAACGTGACAATTTCTACATCACGTCTCTTTTGTTCTTCCCGTGAAGTGCGCGATAGTTGTCCATAGGTTGGTACTACAACTCCATATTCGGTGTGGAAATATCTATAGTTACATTAGTTACTTGTTAGTGATGTGTTAATTTTACCCGTTTTGTCGTCACCTTATAGATCGTCACCATTGACCTACGTTAGGAAAATACGTCTGCGTAGTAATTAGAAGGAAAGCGCGTGGTTTTTACCTTTTTATTGTTTTCTGTCGTTTGACTTAGTTCCGGGAAAATTAAAATTACGCATTAGCAGGTACTTTTCTTGGAAAGCTTTTTCCTTTATACCTACTTAAATACAAGTACACTAGACCAATGTTGATGAAGTACTGCGCAGTAACTAAAGTGCAGTTTTAATTAATTACACTCCACGTCGAGTTTCATCATGTCTGCTTCGTTTCGGGGAATTCTCTTTTGCTTGTTTTATTACAGTGTTCGGAACTAGTCAAAGGAAATGCGCATAAATGAGCATCTTTATCATTATGATAAAATTTTCCGGGAAAGCAATAATATATCTATTAGGTATCACAATTTCAAGTTATTAACAACATCTAAATACTATGTAGGTACATGTATAGTTCTACAGTAGACATTAGGTGTTGTAAAGCTGAAAGGATTTTTTAACCAAAAATTGCATATGTTTTTTTTATTATTGATAGGCACGCGTTTGAACACTATCTCAAATGATGGTAAGCGATGATGTGGTCGAAGATGGAGCACGCTTGCCTAGAAGTAACCTATTCACTCTTGACTTAAAGACTCCCAGGTTGTAGCTATCAGGAAACACAGACTCCGGCAGGGAATTCCACTCCTTAGCTGTACGCACTATGAATGTGTTCCCAAAACGTTTTGTGCGTGTGGGTGGGATGTCCACCATGTACCGGTGGCGCATCGCCGTTCATCTTGTGGTCCGATGATGGAACGGGCTTTGCGGAATTAAATTATGCGATTCCGTCGCACTTTCCCCAAAAGCTGGTAGAAAACCGACAGGCTAGCTATTCGGCGTCGATAATAATAATAATAATAAATGATTTATTTTGGACCAAATACTTAAACATTTCATGTACACCCACCAAACTGCGTGGCAGTTTGTCGGCAGGATTAGCGCTCGTCTTAATACATCTGGCTCAAATACATAACAAAAGTTACAAAAAAATGTGTATCATATGATGTAACAATTTATATTTAGCGGTACTAGAAAGGTTCAGGCAGCCGGACAAAGGCAAACAATCCTGACGCGTCTTTCTAATCTTTTTATTTAAAAACTCAGTTTAAAACAATAATATATTAAACTAAAAAGCACTGCAAATACAGCAATAGCGATTACTAAATCAATTGAGCTATTACTCTTAGCAGTAGTTTATGCCGAGACCCAACCACTCAAACCTCTCCATTACATTATAAACGGATTCTTTGGCTTTTTACAAATAGATAAGAGAAAAATGCGAAATGTGAGGCCGCTATTAAACTATAGGTACTAATACGTATTCTCAATTACCCAATAGGCCAGGGCTGTCCAAACATTTCAGTTTCCAAGAGTAAAAAAGCCAAAGTTGTCCATTTGATATAAAAGAAAATAGTTAAATCGTAATGGGCCTCCTAACTCTTAACAACAGTTATCCTAAACAACGACAGGTTAGTGGGTATTTTCACATCTTGCGGCAACCTCATTAAGGAAAAACGTTTTTAATTTATTTTTTAGTGTTTGTTTACTTACTTTAGTACAATCTTTTCTCAACCAATCAAGATCATTGAAAAGTGTAGGGGTCAAGTACTTGTTAGTTCTTTTGCCATAGAAATTTTTTACTGGTGGTCGCACCAGTTTACGTTCTCTAACACTTCTAGTATTATACCTATTTTGCACCGGTACTTTGAATTGGTCGCTATAGTACTGTTCTAGAACCAACAAGTACTTGACCTTCTCATGCACGGGAAGCACCTTACACGCAACAAAAAGTTTCTCATAATTTTCTTTACAAGTAAGTTTCGTTTGTCGGTTAACAAGGTATTTCATAAAACGAATTTGCAGTAGTTTTATACTGTTAAGATATGTTTTAAATGTACGGCCATACGTATTTAATCCATAGCTTAGCAATGACTCAGCGAGAGCAAAATAAATGACACGGAGCGTTTTTCTACTCAACGGCGCCTTCAGGATATAAAACTTGCTCAGGACTGCCCTAAGCTTTGTACACACTGTGTCAACCTGTGTTTTCCAATTCATGTTCCGGTCTACCCACAAGCCTAGATACTTAAATTTACTAACATACTCGAGCCTTTGGCAAACACAATTTGCATTTCTAACGTGCATGCACTCATACGTGTGACCTATGATACCTATATCCACGCTACTATCATTTTTTGCCACTAAGTTATGCGGTGAGTGCAAATGCATCACTTTCGTCTTGTTCAGGTTAAGTATGATGCCATTATCGTGCGCCCACCGGGTAATATTATCGAAGTCAGCCTGCAGCACAGCCCTAACCTCTTGTACATTCTTAGAGGAGTACATAAGACACATGTCGTCCGCGTACATATACACCCGACAATTCTTCACCACATTACTGACGCTATTGACATGCATGACATAGCCAACCGGACCATAGACCGAACCAGTCGGAACACCAAGCTGTACCGCCGCTTCTTTACCAGTAACACCTGAAATGCAGGTCTGTAAGGTTCTGCCACTCAGGTAACTCCGGAACCACCTGTTTGTGGGGCCCCTGATTCCGCACTCATCCATAGCCTGCAATAGCACCTCGTGATCCAGGGTATCGAACGCTTTTTTATAATCAATGAACAGCGCCAGGACCTGGTGGCCCTGGTCGAGACTGCTGTTCATATCTTCGGCAAACTGTGATAGTGCTGTTACGGTGCTACGACCAGACCTAAAACCATGCTGTGCATCCGCTAGTATACTACTTTGTTCTAAGAATTCGCTTACCTGGCCGACTATTATCTTCTCCACAATTTTATTAATAACTGATAAGATAGCAATCGGCCTATAGTTAGCGTAAACTGAGTGCGGTCCCTGCTTATAAATGGGCCTAATTAACGCTTTTTTAAGTGAGCTAGGATATTCCCCTTTCGATAAACACAGGTTCACAAAATGTGACAAGACCGGTGAGATCTCATTCTTGATCAATTTTAAGTCTATTACTCGAATGCAGTCAGTGCCCGGCGCCTTATCACTGCTCAGCTGATCGATAATTTTACACACTGTGTTAGAGGTTGCTGGTTTAAAACGAAACGTTACATCACTCGGCCTAACATATTTACTTCTATCTAATAATTTAATACTACAATTATGCTTAATAGCAATAATTTCGTCAGTAAATGTATCTGCAAATTGACTACATATATTGTACATTGTGTCTTTATCTCCAAAGTATCTATTAACAATATCATCTATGTTTGCTTTTTTCCGACCTGTCCAGCCATTAATTTTGTCCCAAATTTTTTTTGGGTCTCCGTTACACTTTTTAATTTCCTCCTGCCGAAACCTATTTTTAGCTTTAAATATTAATTTGTTTACCTTATTTCTAAGTCGTGTGTATTCTAGTCTTTTCGTGTTATTGCTTGGTGTTTGATGCCCAAGACTTTGGAGCTTCGTTGCGACGAGCCTATCATTGCCGATTATACTCTTGGCTCGGTTCTCAATTAACTCAAGGGCGTCAAGCTGATATCTGGATCCGTCCCAAAGATAAGAGCAGTACTCCATGCACGATCGAATTTGCGCTTGATAGAGTTTGAGCAGCTGTTCCAGCGTGAAGTACCGTCGCACCTTTGCTAGGATCCCCAACTTCTTTGCAGCCACTTGAGCTTTTGCCTTTATGGAAGGGCCAAAATTGAGGGTAGATGTTAATGCAACCCCAAGAAGATCAAGTTAGTCGGTTATCAGCATGGTTGCACCCCGGAAAGATGGAGCTGGGTGGAATTGGCTCCTTTTAGCGGAAAAAAGACACGCTTGGGTCTTAGCAGCATTGAACTTGACCAGATTGGCATCGCCCCATTCTGAGACAGCCTGTAAGGACACGTTCAAGCGCTCAACCATAGCCTCCCGGAGAGACCGGATCTTCGACCCACCAGCTCGTGCGTCGGACACGTATCTCTCAGCAGTGCTGTCGTCTGGATACCCAAAGGTACCGGTTTTAAGCAAATCATTAATATACAGCAAGAACAGTGTTGTTGAAAGCAATGACCCCTGAGGAACTCCGGTATAAATATCCAGTAGTCCAGACGAGCAGCCATCTATGACCACTCGAACAGACCGATCCCTCAGGAAATCTGCGATCCAATCACACAATCCGGCGGGCAGACCGAAGGAAGAATGCTTACTAATAAGGCTATCGTGCCAGACCCTGTCGAAGGCCTTCGAGATGTCAAGGGAGACCGTTAGTGCCTCCCCGTGCTTCTCTATGGCCTTACTCCAGATGTGAATGGCATACGCTAGAAGATCCCTGTAGACCGATTTCCGCGGAACTCGTATTGTCGGTCACTAAGGATATCATTCGCGTCTAGATATGCCAGGAGCTTATGATTTAGCACGCGTTCCATACTCTTACAGAGTATGTACCGAGATGGGTCTATAATTCCACGGGTCAGCTCGACTGCCCTTCTTGGGAACGGGCTGCACGTTAGCTTGCTTCCAAGCCTTCGGTACTTTTCCAGTCTCAAACGAAGGCGAAATAGGCGTGTCAACTTGTACTTGTCTGTTTGGCTGAAATGATGATGAACATGTACATTGTTCATCATCATTTCAGCCAAAAGATGTCCGCTGCTGGATATAGGGTCCTGAGCGTCTCCTATCCAGAAGATATCTGGTCCATTCACCGGGTCATCGGTCCACCTTGTGGGAGGCCTTCCAACTCTGCGCCTTCCGGTACGCACGGTTCATCATTTTACCTGCTTGAAATGGTTCGCTACGTGTACCTTTCATATCTACCATACTTACTAGTCCTCTGCCTCCCTCACACAGCTGTAGTTATTCATCCCCAAGTGAAATTAACTTTCAAATGTTGTAAAAATACAGTTATGTAGGTAGCTACCACGCTTCATAACAACTTCAGACTTATCGGCGACAACTCATCGACCACCTATTGCCCATTTAAAATACATACAGGTACAATCTATGTATAGGGTTGATGCTCATAGCAACTAGGGCGCAATCGATCCAGTCACCGTTTGTCTCGCAATTTGCCACACAGACGGAAAATAAAGGCTGCCTCACTAAGGTTTCGGTGCAGCCCTATAAATGCTGGGAAACTTTTACCTGTTCTTTCGTAACGGTCGATAAATCACGTTGCCATGAAATCTTAAATCAGTCTGAGTAAATATTTTTTCATTTTCTTGAGTGGATGGTGGTAAGTCGGAGGATAGGTACTCACTCGGAAAAGTTATGAGAGCAGAAAATATTGAGGAAGGGGAGTGGAATTCCCCGCCGGAGTCTGCGTTTCCTGATACCTGTAGGTCTTCAGTCAAGTGTGAATAGGTTACTTCTAGGCAAGCATGCGCCATTCTCGACAACATCATCGCTTTCCATAAGATGAGATTGTGGTCAAATGCGAGCCTATCAATTCCGATCTAAAAAAAAAACTAAAAGTCCTCCACCTCTTGCACATGCACATCATCACGGTATCATCGGCTGATTGCTGAATGTATCCTTTTTCTAAATAAAGGCAGTCTGAAGTAATGCTAGTCTGTAGTTAGCATCACTTTAGACTGCCACGCCTTCCCATAGTACATACAACAAGTATGTTTAACCAATTTAAAACAGCGTCACAAACCAATTGGTTCCGTCCGATGCGTCGTTTCTTTGAAATAAATTGCATTACGCGAACTGCGGCGCAAAAGAGCAGTCAGCCTTGAAGTCATTTCATTTTATGACATTATATAATGGATGCGCAGGATCATGTATATTATGTAAGGATTTACTACTGACATAATTCCCATTGAAGTGCAACAATTAGTTCGTTAATTGTACTTCTATGTGTATTGCCAAGGTTGTGCTTGTGAATCATCGGTCGTTTTTCACAATGTTATTATGTACATATGTATGTTGTGGTAGGCTTAGATTACAATTAGATGAATCAATAGATACCCTGGGGACTTTACATAGAGTCAGTTTTGTGTTGAGTCTTTCAAAATACTCGTAATGCCTGCGAGTTCGACAGAATAAACCTTAGTTTTAAATCAAGAATAAAATAATTTTGGTTTGCTACCATGCTACCAATGATGAGATAAGATTTGTTATGAGTGTATGTTTTTACATGATACTTTGCAATGAATGTTGAGATCAGATACTTGCATTGTATTAAAAGAATCACCCTTTTAGTGTTGTTTTACTTGAAAAATCGGACAGTTAATCAACGTACATCGTCAGAATAATACAGCATCAAAACACATGAACCACTTTACATAAATTGAATAGCATGAGTAGTAATCAACAAGCACGCATGTATTACGCTGAAAGCGACTCATCAGCATCATTACTTTAGCCAAAAGACGTAGACGATGGACATAGGCCTCCTGTGAGAGTCGCCACATCGTCCTGTGCGTCTTGCATCCAGAAAATGCAGACTAAAAGCAACTGTATCTCAGATATTCAGGCTAAGCTTACATGTAGCCTGAAGCAGGGATGTTACGGAGGTTGTTTTATCGGAACCGAAGTCGGAGTTTTTCAATTTGGTTTTTCGGAGTCGGAATCGGAGTCGGAGGTGGAGGCGGAGTCGGAGTCGGAGTCGGAGGCGGAGATGGTGACATAAGAAAGATGTGTTAAGGGCAGGCAATAAAATAAAATAGTACAAAAATTTATCAGTTGGCGTCTTTAATTTTAATTAAAAAATAATAAACCTATATGTATAATAAAAGTGTCACAAACAAAAATAATCACATTTTTATAACAGTTAGATAATTAAATTAAATTAATTGGCTCCAGAAGTAGCAAATTATATTTCATAAATCGGAGGGTTATGAAATATAATTTGCTACTACTGGAGCCAATTAATTTGATTTAATAATAAACAATAAACCTATAGATATTATATAGATAAAAAATAATAAACCTATATAATAAAAGTGTCACAAACAAAAATAATCATATTTTTATAACAGTTAGATAATTAAATCAAATTAATTAACCCCAGAAGTAGCAAATTATATTTAATAAACCTCCGATTTAAAAGTATCGGAACCGAAGTCGGAACCGGAGTTGTAAGATCAATCGGAAGTTCCAACATATCGGAGTCGGAGTCGTAGCTCCGTAACATCCCTGGCCTGAAGCAGTAAAAGCCACAATATTCAAGACAGGCTAACGTGTAGCCTGAAGCAGAACAAGCCAGATTAATCAAGGCGTGTTTGACTAGTAAATAGTGCCTGAAGCTGGGACTAATTTACAAATGGCGCCGCGGTTTTTTCCTTTAGGTTGTGAGGCCATAATAAATTAATCATGCGTCGACCTAGTATCAGGTTTTATGTATTTATGGAAGCGATAGACCGGAAAATATGTCGAATATACATACATGTAATTGTTTCCCTATACCAGCTGAGAAGCGAAGAATTGTATGGCAATGGTATACGCAAGATTTGCTTTTTTTAGGAAACACGTAAATTAAGTTAATAAAAATAAGTTTTATTTAACTAAAAATTTGTGTCGTCCCGTACAATAGGTTCTTATAACACATCGTCGATAGTATCTATACCTGCAGCAAGAAGCAAAATACAGAAGAAAGAATTATTATTTGTGACTTGCTAGATATCTAAAACTAACAAAAACTAAAGACCAGCGCGAGACCAAAAATATTTAAAAAAGGAAAGAAAAATCTCCACATGTCTTTATTCTAGAACATTGCCGAAGCACGCGACTGTGTTGATATTGACCTTATCTCCATAGATTCATCTCACGTGAACTGTAGTACATACATACTTTAAAGTTATCACGATAATAATTCTCGGTGCATTAAATCTTGACATTATTCATCGCATTCATCATTCATAAATCCATTTTTAGTGAAAATTGTCTGAGTTATGTAGAGATAGTTCGTCAGTGATTGATGAGTGTACATTTCACATATTTTCCGGAAGTCTGATAGGTTTTGTATTTTTTTTTATCATAAAACATTAGCCATTCGCTATGCAAAAAAAAACATAATCTTCGCTTGCTGCGCACGGTCGGGTAAAAAAGACATTATGCAAATAAGTATAATTATTGACTTAAATAAACTCCATTAAGCAAAAACCAACAAGAAGATTTTATCTGGAACTGAAGCATGCAAACAGAACAAGTTTACAGACAGCATTACCGTTGTTTGTTTTACATGTTTACAGACATCAAACTTGCTTTTATTTACAAAGAGCCGTCATAACATGTAATTTTCACATAACATTCGCCCCCCATACGCGTCCTAGGACAACGTGTGACGTCACGTCTCGGGGTCGGCGACCTCTGCTGACTTGCGCATTTTGACAGATCGAACGGAAAATTACCGGACGACCGGAGCTCGGGAAAATGTATAAGTTCTTGGTATAGGCGCCTATAAAACGAGTGTTTTATGAGCGAAGCGCTCGTGCGTGACTGAAATTCATAATGCAATTACATGGCTCCTGCAAAAATACTTTTTTATAGCTTTTTAGACGTAGAAAATTTAGGAAGGAACGTTTTCAGTGAGGTTATTTTCATGCTCATCATAAATACTCTTTAAAGAGAAAGGATTCGCTGGAATTTATTATTTCAATTAGATAAAACAAGCAGCTCGTTTCACAATTTTAATAAAATTGTAGTAAAATTTTGTTTTCAGATCCTCTTTCCATAATTTCTCTATGAAACGATGAAAAAAATATTAATATCTTTCTTATTATTCTACTGATGCCTCTCAAAGATGATAAAAGAATAATTAAATAAGGCTTATCAATGAAGTTCGACTCCATGCTACAGATTTCAAGCGAAATCCTTTTGTCTAGCTTAGAACATCCTACAAAGCCAGTACTGAAATTCCACCTTTGTTCCAAAGTTTATAGATCGAACTAGGGTTGCCAGGTCTTCATACTGAAAAGCTGTATAGACCAGTTGTTTTGTCGAACTTTTGGGTAATATGTCCAATTTTACCCAAAAGAACGGTGGTAAACTTTCTTTTTGTGTCATCCCGAGGCATTATTGCATGACTCATTTGATCTGTGTGATAAAATCGTCTTAATTTGTAATGGAATCGTTAGTGACTATTACACTTATTTTCTTTATCTATTATGAGGTTCTCAGTGCAAATCACAGTGACTGGAGGAGGAGTAAAAATAAAAAAAACAAATACCGGTCGGATAGGACTACGTCTATTTTGTCTCACTATGTCCGTCTTTATCCGATGACCTGGCAACAACAGATCGAAAGTTACCAAGCTTTTAATTAAATTGATTCGTTTTGCCCCAACCACAAATATCTGTCCTTTACCTTTGTATAGCTACCCCAATCCATTTAATTAAAGTAAATGAACTGGGGTACATTAATGAATAATTTTTCAGGAAGGTAACACTTAGGTAGAGTAATGGGTTTATCAACCTTACGTTACCATGGAAGGTTTATAGGAGAACCCAATTCCTGGAGTTTACTGTGTGGATTTTGAAGTAACTAGACTAGAATCCGTGCGTTTATGCGATTTTGCATGATGATCGCATGAACGCACGGAAATTAATGGAATACTCGTAGTAACGTATACAAAACATTACTATTCAGCTGAGGTTATAAGATATGAAGGTATTCTTTTGTTTCCTCTGAACGATGGCCATCGTCTGCTACGGCCCATTTTCGCGTTTCACACATTTTACCCAGTGCTATTTCAAAAATGTATGAAATAAACTTTAAAAAATGAGATTTTCACCTGTAAACTATCGTGTCTTGGTTTTGTTAAATAGGCTCCCGGTTATTCGTTCTAAAATTATATTAAAATATAATCCAGCGTTTTTAGAAACTTTTTTTTTAAATAATAATAATAATAAATTTATTTCTTTCACAAAAGTACTTATTATACTTTACAAATAAATGCTGTAAACAGTATAATGTACACAAAAGTTTTAGCATCTGAAGCCAAACTAGGAGGAACCTGTATTTCGGCTTACAGCGCAATCCCCTTGAATAACATATTTAAGTTTACTAAAGTGCTAGCGTTTTACTGTGCTTGTGTTTGTAATCTGTGGCTGATCCTCTCTTTGTGTGTTATGCTAGATGAATGAATGAGTGTGAGAGGGTGTGTCTATAGTTAAGTGTGAGTGTGATATGCGGCAGTAAGCTCTACTAGAAACTACCTTTAACTATGTGAACCCCATTTACAACATCCAATTAAAACTTCTCCATGTTTCTCAAATACTTCGCGACGAGTACAGTTGACCTTTAAAGCTGAAAGGAAGAGGCAGTCCCGGTACCCAAGATAAAGCAATTCGCTACAGTGAATACAGTCAGAGAAACTCTTGCCTGACCTTTTCCTAAAAATAGAACGGAATGCAATTTCGAGCTTTCAAGATTGAACTGAAAGAATTGATTTGATTTCCTTTTTCATAAAAACAATTTCAAAGTAGTCTTTTGCTTACCATACTCCCGACTTCTACGAGTTAATAAAGAATTTGAAGTAGAATATTTCACTTCAGTGCGGCAGACGAGAGATGTGCGCAGTGGAGGCACAAACACCCTCCCCCTACGTACTACATACCCCCTGGACGAGAACTTCAATGACCAATCTGGAAATCTCTTAACCGACTGCGGACCCAGGTTGGCCGCTGTAAACACAACCTGGTCGAATAGGGCATCTTCCACCCTTTCCAAACGCAGAGCCAGCCTTCACAGGACATGCATCACCTACTCAGTTGCCCTTCATGCACAACTACCTGCACTATCCAAGATTTGATCGAGGCCAATGATAGAGCTGTACAGGTCAATACTGGTCGGACAAAATTTAGTATGAGTCAATCGACACGAAAAGAAGGATACTACTTCAGACTGAAAACCTGTCAAATCTTTGGTTCACACTTTTGTTCCTAATTCAGTTTTTGCTGTTTTTATTTGAAAAATCTTATATGATTACAGTGAGAATTTTCGAGGCGACACTTCAGGACAAAATCCAAAATGACGTAGGATTTCTAGAACATGCAACTGTGGATCAAAATATTGGGATATTTCCTTTATTAGCGAGATACGGATAAGCTATGCACCTTAGTATCTTGATTAATCACCATGTAATGGGGTTTTTTCAATGGAAAATATTTGCTAACTTTATCTATAAATAACGTGGTTTGCCCATGTATGCTCATACATTATTAAACGTTGATTCAAAACACTGCTTATCATTCAAGTACACAGATCATCGAAAGAGGAAAAATGATAAAGCGTTGTGATATATAATCGATTGCAGCCATTGATAAATAATATGCGTTTAAATTACAATTGTTGGATAACAATAATTGCCTGTCTAATAGGTATTCGTTTCTGAAGATTTCCATACCAAGTTGTTTAAGGAAAATAATAATTTATGATTTTGATTATGGCAGTATTGTAGGCAAAACAGCAGACCACAATAAACAACGGTTTTACCATTAATTTTTGTGGTATACTATGGGTAACAGTTAAATAGAAAACATTCAGTTACCAATAACCGAATTAAGTACTGTAAATTTAGTATTGTGGTTGCCTAAACAGCTACAAGGATCGTTTAAGGTTCGGGGTTTAAGTGAATTTTTGAAAAATGTGCAACTGCAAGTCTAGTAACAGCAACATAGAAATGCTACACATTCAAACATTGGATGTGTAGCATTTCTATGTTGAAATTATAGTTTTTGCACCGGGCCTTTGCTCTGTAGAACACATGAGCAAGACAGACGCCATCATAACTCTTGTCAGACGAATTGTTGTTCGCACGTTATCATATCGCGTTACTATTCCGAGCCCGCCGACACAAATACATTGTTCAGTTCCCTCCTACATAGCAACGGTATAGTATTAAGGGTTAATAATAGAATACGTAAACACGGTGTTTGTTGGCAAACACCTAGAGCTTTAGGCTGTGATGCGGAAGGCGACTGTGAGAAAATAGCGTAGGAAAATGGCGCTAGACGAATTATTTTAGAATAATAGTAGATCGTATGATAATGTTGTAAAACCAGAAAAAATAATTTATGTCGAGTGAAATTGACAAACATCTAAAACACTTCAAAAGAATAAAAAATGGTTCGACAAATTACCATCCTTTTTACAATTTTGAGGCAACATTCAGATTCATCTACTTTCGATCTTTCCAAATTGACAACGAGGAGGCACTGTGCAATTTGTAGCACCGTTAATAATTTAAATCAGGTTTTGCACAAAATTAATTATTCTTTCCGAGGACCTTATACTCTATAATAAATTAAATAAGGAATTAGGTATTTTTAATTACAATAAATCTAAATGTAAACTAATATAAACTAATTGGTTACTAAAATTGAATTACACAAAAACAGAGGAACTACTATGTAGTAATAAAATCGTATAATTAGGTAGATATTAAATAAGGAATTCTACATATACCATATATTATTTTTGTTTTTTCAACAATTCATCTAGTTTGACGTAACCCACTTACATAACTTCTTACCCTCTCAACACTACTTACACAAACACACGCACACATACACACACATCACAGACAAGCACAATATACATACCCCTCACCCATATCCCACACGCACCTGAAACACCACAACAATTCATACAAATAGATTTTAATATTAATTTTCCTTTATTTTATTTTTTTTCTTCCAAGAAATTGTTTTAACATCAAAACTAAATTTTGAAGCATTGTTGTCCATCTTGCCTGTAGAGGTGAGTCCCTGGTGTCCGGAAATACAAGTCACAGCTTAGTTTAGGCACCAGTCTCCCACAAATGAACATTATAATAGTGCTAATTGTAATTGTTTTCTTAAATATTAGTTTATAAGTGTTATTTGTGGAAGAAAATAAACATTTTTATTTTTATTATTATTTATAAATGCGGAGTGAACGACTGACCTGCAAATATGACACATGGAATGTTAGAAAAAAAACGTCGTTATAGAGCGTCGACACTGTGGAATCAGGTAGGCCGACGCAGGAGATCTTTCTACACCAGAATTACTACCGGATGAGAGAGCAAACATCTATCCAGAACATGGGTCACATGCGAGTACCTCAAGTGCTCATGCTGCCACGCACCTGAAATTTTGAGGAACTAGTGAACACAACGGGCGCTGCAAGTAACGTGGCCTCCTACTGGGCCAATCAATATCCTAAGATATAAAATTCTTCCGTAACTGAAGAATATATATTAGGCGTTCAGCCGAAACTTTACTGGTCGTAGAAAGCTGAAATTTGGCATGTAGGTTCCTTGGGGTGTAACTAAGGGAGGATTTCCGAAATTCCCGTGGGAACGCGAAAAAACGGGATATTCGCGTACGAAATCGCAGATAAAAGCTAGTATAATATAAGTAAACAGACCAATTAAACTAGTTGACTATAGTCTCGAAAACACGTGTCTGACCGTACTCGTGTGCCTTTAAGTTACACCTTTGAGGTAAGTATTGTTTTGATCACAGTGGACCAAGTCAACAACCTGGCACACGTCAGGCTAAGCAATGTGTTTGTTGTTGATCTGATCTTTCAACCGTCAAAGTCTTCCGGAAAATATTTTGAAGAATTGTCAACACCTTTTATGGTGTCGCTTAAATCATCTAGACGAACATAGGTACATTATTTAAACAGAATACCCTCCTTTCTTTCCTTTTTAGGGTTCCGAAAAAAAAAGCTGAGCCCTTATAGGATCACTCGGGTGTCTGTCTGTCTGTCTGACCGTCTGTCTGTCTGTCTGTCTGCTGTCTGTCTGTCTGTCTGGCCATCTGTCACAGCCAGTTTTCTCCGGATCCACTGGACCGATTCTGTTGAAATTTGGTATACATATGGACACACGGACGCGTTATGTAAAATATTAAATTTTTAGTATGGGTGTCACTTTTGGGGGTCAAACTAGAAAATTAAAAAAAAAAAAGATTTTTGGAAAATATCGTGTGACATGTTAAATGAAAGGGCTTACTGTGAGGGTCTTAATATATTTTTTTCATAATTTTAAAATAAATGGTTTTGAAGTTATTAAAGAAACTAGACGAAAAATGACCATTCCCCCCCTTATCTCTGAAACTACTGAGCCTAAAATTTTGAAAAAAAAATGGAGATAATAGATCTTTGCCTAAAGATTACCGGAAAACCTATAAGAACTCTATAGTGTTAAAATAACATGTTACAAAAAATAAAATTCGTTCGGAACCCTTTGCTCGCGAGTCCGACTCGCACTTGGCCAGTTTTTTGTTTTCTTCCTTCTTTGCCTTCTGGAAGTCTTATGCTTATTACAGCCCTCAATATGTCTTCCAGTGCTGCGGAGTCACCGCGGCCCAGGAACGCAAAGGGCATTAGGAGGAACACGGCTGGGTTTTACTCAGTAAGAGTCTGACATTCCCCACAGACCGAAGGAGTCATTTGAAGATTTCCCATCCTAAGAAAGGACCATACTGTTCCGTTCGATCCTCGTGCTTATAATCCTGGACCTGGACATTAGTTAGGTTAGTTTCCCAGGTTAGACCTTGGCTAACCTGGGAAAGTCTTTCAATAGAATCCGTACATAGATTGATCGAAGAAACGATTCAGATTGAGATTCATAGATTCTAGACTCAGATCTAGAGTGATGCTGTTCTACAGACGATAAGACACTCAATAACATGTTCTGTGGGTCCTGTCGTCTTCTCGTTACAGCTACATACAAATTCTGGGTAGACTCCCTTTACGTTACCATGATGGCTTTCGATCAATTCTTGACACTCCGGAAAGAGTCATTTACCAAGCATAAAAAACAATGTCTTATGGTTTCATAAAACGCATATGTATGTGGTATATGTATTGCTACGCGCAAATATTTAATATTACGGGGATATAAGGATGCTTACAAGGCTCTGTTGCATATTATTGATATATCTTCTAATCTAGGTAATATATAAAAATGTCATGTCACGGTTTGTTATCGGACTCCTCCGAAACGGCTTGACATTTTTTTATGATTTTTTTGTGTGTTTTGGTAGGTCTGAGAATAGGTCGTAGGCTATTTTTAACCGACGAAAAAACGGAGGAGGTTCTCAAGTTAACGCGTATTTATATATTTTTTTTTTAATATGGCAAAACAACGTTTGCACGGTTAGCTAGTCTAATATATAAAAATCACGTGTTTGTAATCGAACTCCTCCGAAACGGCTTGACCGATTTTTATGTAATTGTTTTTTTTGTATGTCTGAGAATAGGTCGTACGTTTTATTTATATGGCAAACGTTTTGCTGGATCGGCTAGATATGTTATAGACAAAGTAAGTGAAATACTTCTTCGAAACCAAGTAACCTATGTTTTAGAACACATCACATAAGCTTAAGGATCCCGAGCGTATATCAAGTTGATTATTTATTGTTATAAATAAGGAGCTTATTATAGAACCATGTTCTGGTAGAGTAAATATCTAATGCGTGAGGCTAATGAACACTTCTGAATTTGATAAGGTTAAGTTAACATCATCATTAAAAATAGGTAATGAGGATTCATTGTTAAATCGTGCATGCCATGTTAACCCGTAGGTATCTTATTACAAGGCTTTATTTGGAGTAAAATATTTGATTTTCTTTTTCCCTGCTTTAAAAGTACAGTAGACAAAAGTAATAAGTGATTAGACAATGACATCACATTATTGTAGTCTCTAATTGGTTGGACAAATTGACTGTTCCACAATGTAGGGGTTTTCCATTTAAAAAGCTTATAACATCACAGCCTGAACCCTGAAATGTATCTGTGCTGTCGAATACAGTGTTTACGTGATTACAAAACTCTTCCGCCATCTGTACCACTATCTCAAACACGTGTTACACTAAGCAATACTTCGTCTCAGTTATTCTGTTATCATAATGAATCACTTACCTCAGACTCACGTGAATCAGGGCGGTAAATCTCTCCATACAGCTGTGCGTCATACACCTACTAACTCTTAATGGCTCACTGGTTTGAAATAAGTGGTGTAAGTTACTATATCGGTGATCCAGTGAGGTATTCGGCTAATATTAGGTCACCTTTCTTCGCCTCTTGGAAGGGAGCACCTTTCAGCTGCCAGAATTGCTGTCATAGGTCTATTTAGTTCTATGAAACATCACCAAGAGAAGTACTGAAGATGAATATCGTAGTGATTGGTTTAGATCATAATAAGAAATTATCTCTTTTGTTTTCAGCATTATGTAAGTTGTCTTGAACCCTGGGGCCATAAGTTCTCCTAGAGCAAGTGAAAAAAAAATATCGATAGTTATCGTATCGATATTTTTAAACAGTATCGATAATAATTAAGTGAAAAATATCGTCGTCAGTTTTCGTATGATTTATCATACTTAAGTATTCCCAAAACACATGGCGAAAATATTGTTTTAATGATGCTTTAGTAAAAACAATTTATGTATCTTTGTGGTCAATCCGCAGCGGGCATCACTCAAGCTAGCAACGTTAAAAACGAAACCAGAGTTGCGTTGAAATATATCGAATTTGATACGAATTCGATACTCTAAAATCGATATTTCTTGGCCAAGTAGATATAGACAAGCAATAGACATACTCCGAGCGTTTTGAAGAACATTTCTTATATCTTGGTGCCGAAAGCTGTAGTCTGTTGAGGTACCAAGGTTATTAATATTGTTTATTTACTGACATTATTTGTTGCATGAGATTTATCAGAACGAACAAAGGTTTTTTAAACATTTCTTAGATTTTAGTTGAAAAAAAATAAATTATAGCAGCCAATCCGGATGACACTGACTATACGCCTAGGAAATCTACCAATTCATTGTTATTCTCCAGCCATTCATCATTACAGCAGCTAGCTAGGTGATTGCTTTTCAAGTGGCGTCCTTGGTACAAATTCGCTGTAAAATATTCAATGCAGACGTGCTCCTGAATACATCAAGAGGTATTAAATCAGACACTGAATACCTAATGTTTTAGATATTTTGAGTGCTGGAAAATTACTATTAAAAGTATTCAAGGGTGATGTGACAGCAATACAAAATCATAAATGAAGTAATTGAAAAGTGAATACTTTTCCGAGAACAATTAATTTGCTAAGCCACAACAATGTTAGGGCGGTTTCCAACTTTCCAGTCTAATCGGATACAGCTATTTTATACACGACTAGCTTTTGCCCGCAACTTCGTACACACTTATAACATTTTTTCTCGTTCTCGTAAGTCTTTCGGGAAATCCTATCTTAGTGCTCCCCTACGTAGTGTAGGGGAGCTACAGGCTTTCAGCTTTCTACTACCACTAGATTCGGCTGTCCGTTGTCTGTCAGTCACTCAGTAACGGAAGAGTTTTATATCTATACTAGTGGACGTCACGCGGTTTAACCGCGTAGTTCCCGTTCCCGTGGGAGTACGGGGATAATATATAGCCTATGTTACTCCCTGATAATGTAGCTATCCAATGCTAAAAGATTTTTCAAATCGGTCCAGTAGTTTCGGAGCCTATTCAATTCAAACAAACAAACAAATCATTCCTCTTTATAATATTAGTGTAGATGTAGATTACTAGCTTTTGCCTGCGACTTCGCACGCGCATATCCCGTTTTTCCCCATTCCCGTAGGAATTTCGGGAAATCCTCTCTTAGCTCCCCTACACTCCCCAAAGAACCTACAGGCAAAATTTCAGCTTTCTACGGCCAGTAGTTTCGGCTGTGCGTTGTCTGTCAGTCACTCAATCAGTCAGTAACGGAAGAATTTTATATATTAGGATATTACGTGATTTTAGTATTAAAGCTGTATTTTCAATTTCTAACAATCATTCTAGAATACCAGCCTAAAACTTAAGAACATAAATAATACTTCACAGAATAAATAATTTATTTATATCAACCAAGTAAGCAATTGTTCTGAAATTCAAACTTACTGTTATGAAAGCCGAACCCAGACCGACTTCATTAAATATTAAAACAACGATCCAGACTGAAAGCTTTATCAAGAACAACAATCACAAATAACGACCCTAAATTACCCAATTCATTCAGCTATTTTCAACTGAAATATGACCTTCTAGAAACAGTTGTTATAATAACATTTAAATCAGTTTAATTCCGTCAAGCCCGTTCCATCATCGGACCACAAAACGTACGGCGATGCGCCACCGGTTGGTAAATGGTGGACAACTCACCCACAGGCACAAAACTTTTTGAGAACAAATTCATTGTGCGAACAGCGAAGGAGTGGAATTCCCTGCTATATGCTTGAGTCTGCGTTTCCTGAAAGCTACAACCTGGGAGTAGTGAATAGGTTACTTCTAGGCAAGCGTGTTTTTTTTATTTTTAGGGTTCCGAAAAAAAAGGAACCCTTATAGGATCACTCGGGTGTCTGTCTGTCCGTCTGTCACAGCCAGTTTTCTCCGGATCCACTGGACCGATTCTGTTGAAATTCGGTACACATATGGACTTCTATGACCCAAACACGGACGAATTACATAAATTATTAAATTTTTAGTATGGGGGTCACTTTTGGGGGTCAAACTAGAAAATTAAAAAAAAGATTTTTGAACAATATCGTGTAACATATCAAATAAAAGGGCTTACTGCGAGGGTTTTAATTATATTTTTTTCATAATTTTGAAATAAATGGTTTGAAGTTATTCAAGAAATTAGACGAAAAATGACCATTACTCCCCCTTATCTCCGAAACTACTGAGCCTAAAATTTTGAAAAAAAAAAATGGAAATAATAGATCTTTACCTAAAGATTACAGGAAAACCTATTAGAAGTCTGAAGTGTTAAAATAACATGTTAAAAAAACCAAAATTCGTTCGGAACCGTTCCCTTTGCACGCGAGTCCGACTTGCACTTGGCCAGTTTTTTTATTGAAGAAAGGGCTTGCTCTTGACCACATTCCCGCCTGATGGAAAGCGATGGATGAGTTCTATGATGGAGCGAACGTGCCCAGAAGATGCCTGTTCACTCTTGCTTTGACAGCAGACGGGTTATATGTGGACGGGAACACAGACGTTGGCAGAGAGTTCCACACTTTAGCTGTACGCATAATAAATGTGGAGGAGAAATGCTGGGTACTAGTCGGGATATCGACCAAGTACGGGTGCTCCATCTTCAACAACTTTATCGCTTATCTCTAGGTGAAATAGTAGTCAAACGTGTGCCTATATCAAGAGTAAAAAAAAAAATAGTTTCCCTAATTTGTGCAACATGTTGTACCTACAACTTGTAGAGCAGAATAACAACACAGTTATTATTGGCGAGCAATTAGGCATTAATTGTAATTTCGCATATTACGTGCCGTTAAAATTGTTATTTACGTTTTTATTCATATTGTATTGGTGTTTAATGGAAGCTATTAACCTAATTGTTGTGTTATTTATCCGTAGCCTGTATGAATATAATTAACCCATACAAACGTTCTTGGTAAGAAAACTTAATATTTGAAAACATTATTCCCTGTATCTCTCAAGAGAAGTGAATTTTCCAATCATCCTGTATTTTTTAGGGTTTGATACCCGAAGTGTAAAACCCTATTACTAAGCCTTCGCTGTCCATCTGGTCCATTTGGTCTCTCTCGGACTCCGAGAAAATACTCTTCCCAAAAATACCCAAATTACTTTAAGTGTGTCAATAAAATTTGAAGAGTTCCTTCTATATCTCCAGGATCCCATCATCAGATCCTGACTTAATGACCATGGGACCACCTGGGAAGTATAACTTTTCAAACAAAAAAAGAATTTTCCAAATCGGTCCAGGCGTCTTCAAGTAATTGGGGAACATACATAAGAACCTCCTTTTTGAAGTCGGTTGTTAAAAACTTAAATTATACTAAAAATTAAATATGCAAGAAACGTGTTTTTTCGTTTTTTCGGGTACTCTTCGTGTGAGAGTTCGACTCGCACTTTGCCAGTTTTTTTACCTAGAAAAGTGTCATAAGTGTCACCTGACACTTATGACCAATACTTACTTAGTTTTTATTTTTCATTACCTTTTATACCAACTTAATATTTCAAAACAAGTACACCAGACACCCAAACAAAATTAAAATCCGTCTACGTTACAAGATAAGTTTTATCACGACGTTGTCTCATTTCCATTTGCATGAAACTTGGCCTTCGTCCACAATCCCTTATCGGGTTAATACGGTACGTGGGGACGTTCGACCCGGTTGTCCCGGTTGGCTCAGCTCAAGGACAACAAAAATTTGGGTCACCCGGCCAAGGTCGAATCTGACGCACTGAAATAGGAGGTGAAGGCTTCGCCCATGAACTTTCATTGCTACGTGGCCCGGGCTTCTTTTTCGAATAAGTAAAGCCTCCCACGGACAGATGCGAAGCGATAATCCGACAACGCTTTTATAGACTTTTTGCAAAAGAAAAAAAATCGGCCAGGTGCAAGTCGGACTTGCACACGAAGGGTTCCGTACCATAAGCCGAAAAAAACATGTTTTTAGATGGGGTCGCGTTTTATTTTTAATTTTATAGCGGCAACAAAAATACACACTCTGTGAAAATTTCAGCTGTCTACCTATTACCCGTTCATGAGATACAGACCGCTGGCAGACAGACGGACGGACGGACAGCACAGGCTTAGTAACAGGGTTCCGTTGGTTACTCTTTGGGTGCGGAACTCTAAAACCTGCATCGTTGTTGCATTGTCGTATCACACCTCATGAGACACCCAGAAACACTTGTATTAAATACACTTTGGCTTTTCAGTTTCTATTCAATGGAGTTTAAAGCAAACAATACTAATTAGAAAATAACGTCTGAAAGGCTGTACTTCGGCGGCGGCGTTCTTTGTTTGAAATTCTTGAATAATAAATAAAGATTGGCTTCGTTACGGACGTCAATCTTCAGTGAACGTCAGAGAAAAGTTTGTTCACAGACGTTTGCGTCAAACATCGCATAAAAAAAGCATTAACGCCGATTGTTCGGATACCATCGTAAACATCTATTTAAGCACCATTTCACAGCTTTCAGCAAGAACATGCTAATGTCAAACACGTTTAGAATCAGAACATTAAGAGAGAAGCTGGTTCCATGTACAAAGTGCTTTTCTCTATTTCTAATCAAAATTAAAACGATAGTAAAAAGGTAAAATGGTTTGTAAAAGGTAATCTCTGGAATTTTCGATTCAATTTTGAAATATCTTTCACTGATGGAAAGATATACGCTTGCACTATCGCCTATCGCTGAGGTGAAATAAAGTGACTTTTATCCCGAAAAGACGCACGGTTTGTATCGGGTAGTGTATGCGAGCGACACATCGAGCGAAAAAACTATTTCTATATTTATTTCGGACATTTGGATACGTCCGCCCAATGTTTGCGATTGACATACGCAATCAAAAAGTCACGTTAATGTCAATGTGTTGTTACTACACTATTTTCTTTCAGCAGCAGTCCCTAAAATAAAACTCTTCTATGACGCATTTAGGACCAGTCTCCTCTGAGCCGTGCCTCCCGTGGCAAAAATATTTTTGCGAATATGATTAGCGAGATTTTAAAAAGGTAAGGGGTCATTGTATATTGGTGTTAGCATGTAGTACATTTTTGGCACTGGTTCAGAAACAATTACAACGTAAACACAAGAGGAATTCGCAATGACGTGGGTACCGGCCCCTCCGGATACAAGATTTGAGTTTTTTGATGTAAGAAACGATGGAGCGAGCGATCTTAAGAAAATACAATTTACAAAAAATATCTTAAAAATAAACGGTGTTTAAATTAAACGTTTCATTAAAATACCAGCTTTTAATGAAGTATTGTGAAAAATTATGTCGGATACATCTGAGAGAGAGATAGTTTTTGTTGCTGAAGTCGAACAAAAAAACGTTTTCTTTGCCAAAAAAACTTTGTCCATTTCTCTTGGGCTCTGACAAGTGGTGTTATAAAACGTAGCCTTTGGTAGTGTACTCAAACTCATTTAATTAGTCCATCCAGCTCCTTTTATACTTCTTGAAGTGAAGTAATAACATTGAAAAGCTCTTTGGTGCTGGAATACAAGTTTGTGAGAGCTCTTCAACTTAGGTATAATTAGGTACATAACATCACGGCTGTACCTATTCCTCTAAAGGTTGGGCACAGGTAGGTGTAGGTCCTTAACGTTTATTGTTAATGTTTGGTCGTAATTATTACATGGGTGAGTCTATTGCAATAACTGGACAGAAATCCAGATTTTAGGCTGCTACTGAGAAATTCTAGATTGAGAAACTCTTTATAACTTTGCCCGACCCAGGAATCGAACCAAGGACCTCAGGCATAGCTGTAGCGCTTGCAATTATTGGAACAACGACGCAGTTGAGTGTCATTTTCATATTATCTGACAAAGCAATCTAAAATGCTTTCAAAGAAAATTACTTCAGCGTCTGATGTTACATTATTATATGTATTTTTCAAAAGTTGAAAGTTCAACTATACCAAAGCCAAAGTAATCAAATTAATTGTCGTTGTTAGTTACGTACAATACATTCGTCGTCTCCCGATTGGCTTGCTGAAGGATTTCACATGAAATATGTATTGTGATATGAATATCGATCCTAATGCACTGAAAGCATCCTTGTGCTATTAGCCTAGTTACATTTCTGTTGAACCTTTAATAGATGGAACTGAAGGCTGTCATATAGTTATTGACTTTCTAAGTATGGGTTGTTTGAACTTTTCTACGATATTGCCTTTACTGAATAAAAATGTGTGGTTTGGGTCAGCATTACGCTGGGACAGATTTGAACTGAATTGTTCTCCTTTTCAAGATTTTTAGACCCGAAACGAATAGTCCTAGGTACCTTGTCTAGTCATCAAAATATATTCCTCTCCCTTTGCAGCACTGACAGGTTGACTCTGTTTACATTGCCATCAACTTCGTTCAAGAATTGATCGAAGGCCATCAATAATTAAAATGGTATCGTAAAGGGAGTCTACCCAGAATTTGTATGGTATCATCCATAACATCCATTTTTTGCCGTAACGAGAAGACGACAGGACCCACAGAATATTTTATTGAGTGTCTTATTATAGTGTATGTTTACATTGCCATCAACTTCGTTCAAGAATTGATCGAAGGCCATCAATAATTAAAATGGTATCGTAAAGGGAGTCTACCCAGAATTTGTATGGTATCATCCATAACATCCATTTTTTGCCGTAACGAGAAGACGACAGGACCCACAGAATATTTTATTGAGTGTCTTATCGTCAGTAGAACAGCATCACTCTAGATCGGAGTCTAGAATCTATGAATCTCAATCTGAGTCGTTTCTTCGATCAATCTGTGTAGTAACTAATGTCCAGGTCCAGGATTATAAGCACGAGGATCGAACGGAATAGTATGATCCTTTCTTAGGATGGGAAATCTTCAAATAACTCCTTCTGGTCTGTGGGGAGACTCAGACTCTTACTGACTAAACCCATTCGTGTTCCTCTTAATGCCCTTTACGTTCCAGGGCCGCGGTGACTCTTACGAACAAATTCCACAACATAAATAATGCTCCCGCAACCGCTTCAGATATTAAAAGTATTTAGTCAGTTCAGAGACAGTAAACACTTTTTTTTCTTTATTAATTTATTCCGAAAGCTTTGTATGATATTTCACAAGCAATTGGTTACGTTTATTACGTGTAGTCAAAACGTTATTTAGTTACAGTTTCACACGTATCACACGTCTTTGTTCGTTCAGACATTCAGCAGCAAAGTCTCTCATTTGCCTCGTAAATGTGTTGCTAGGTCATTTGCTTTGAGGCACACAGTAACGCTACCATTTGACGTATTTTAAGTTTTCTTATTACGGTTTTCAGCACGGTACATTTTTGAACTCATAAGTTGGAAACGTACCCATGTATATTGCTCGCACATTTGGGTGGTATTAATAAGTTATGAATTTCATAAAAAAAACAGTCGGATTGAGAACCTCCTCCTTTTTATGAAGTCCTAGTTTTGAAAAGCAATCTACAATGAAGTATCATTATAGGGACGCATTTATATCCACATAAATGGTTTGTTCTTCGAGAATCTCTGGAAGTATTGATTTGATTATGAAAATACTGAAATACTTTCTCTGATTCAATATAAAGCGACAACATCGCTGAAATAAGTAAAATGTCTGTTCTGGTAAAATTAACGGTTTCTGTGGAAAAGGCTACGAGTTTAATCTTCGATTTATATCGGGAAAGCTTTTCAATCTTTTGCTTATTTTTCTCCGAGGACCGCGGCGAGTTTAAGTCAGTTTGGAGCGACATGGCTCTAGAAAGAGTGCCATTCTATCAGCGAATGCGATTGTCGAAATGCCAATGATCACGTGAAATTTCGACAGCGTTTGTCACCCCATACATATTTAACGTTTTGACAATTGTCTTCGCTACGCTACCGCTGCCAGTATGTCACTTTATCTAGCGACTCAGACATGAAAAACGCATTAGTGAATTGGATATTTTCAATAGTGCACGCTAGGGTTTTCCTCACCACCATTTTTACCGATATTTTCTAACTTTCCGGAAAATTCAGTGTTCTAGAAAAGAAAACTAAACCAGAAGCTACGAGTACATTCGCAAATTCATAAGTCGCGGAAGAGGAGATCTTTGCCAAATGTCCAGTGACCTACAATTTATTTTTCAGGCAGTTATTTCGCCTAATGGTGAGGAAGCGCGACAGATAACGATTTGACATTGAAACTGCCTCGTTCTTGTATAAACTGACCGGCAGTGGTATACTTATTTATGTTTGCGTATGGTGTGCAGAAAAGTATGCAGTGGATTATTATTTTGGAGGATATTAAAAGAGCCTGTGGAGTACGTAAAGTTATTTTAAGAAAAAAAGCTTCCTTAATAAGTGCTGTGTGCTCCTGTTACAAGTTTACCATATTTTTACACTAATGTTTAATGTCAGTAGTGATAAAGTCGTTGGAATACCTATCAAATAAAAAGACGTTCTTCTAGCTGAAATATTTTCGCGTTTTCACTCTCACTCCCGGGATCATATCTGGACTGCTACCTTTATAATTATGTATGTTCCAGAGGGTGATGTGGGTGTACCTCCTTTAAGTACAGTACACATCTAGCTGATGCTACGGGAAATATAAGCATCATATCGAGACTAAGTAAAAAGTCTGTATCAAGCTGATATTTCGGAATTTTAGAGTTTCGTTTTCGGAAAAATCCAGGCTTTTCGTTCTAGTCCAAAAACAATGTAATGTTATATAATTGAAAAACTTTAACGACATTGTACAACACCCACTTACTTTTGCTACTATCCGTACGCCACTAATTGAGGGACATGCTAACACGTAGTCCACTCAATGAATATGTTTTCTTGTTGTTGTGGCAATAACTGAAACGTCACGCACCAATCAGCGTGAATTATAGGTCATCAGCGTGTCAGCCTGAAATATTATGAACACATACTTAGGTTAGGGCCTTCATTATGAACTACGACGCATGTCATTATCTTCTACATCTATACTCTATATTTAACCTATACTAATATATAAAGCTGAAGAGTTTGTTAGTTTGTTTGCTTGAACGCGCTAATCTCAGGAACTAATCTGGTCCGATTTGAAAAATTCTTTCAGTGTTAGATAGCCCACTTATCGAGGAAGGCTATAGGCTATATATCATCAAGCTAAGACCAATAGGAGTGGAGCAGTAATGAAAATTGTGACGCAGACGAAGCTAGTCCCTATACTTATAATAAAATTCTTCTGTTACTGAGTGACTGACAGAGATAACGCACAGTCAAAACTACTGGTCGTAGAAAGCTGAAATTTGGCATGTAGGTTTCTTGGGAAGTGTAGTCCCCTACACTTCCCAAGAAACCTACATGCCAAATTTGCATTAACAGAGGATTTCCCGAAATTCCTAGGGGACGGAAAAAACGGGATATGCGCGTAAGAAGTCGTGGGCAAAAACTAGTCTATGTATAAAAGGGAAACTGACTGACTGACTTCAACGCACAGCCGATACTACTGGGATTAGGAACATGAAATTATGCATATAGCTTCCTTTTATGGTGTAGGTGAGCACAAAGGATGAATTTTTGGTAATTTTATCTTTTGAGTTGAATCGTTTGTATTGAATCTGCGCAGACGAAGTCGCTTCGCTCATGAGGCATAAGCGTTATCAACAGGAACCGCGCGTTCTCCGGGATGAGAAAAGCCAATGGCACTCTATATTCGCTTTAGGATTGGTAATGTGAATGATAGAGACAACGAACTCAAACAATTTATTACTTCTTTATCGTTAGTTTGGACGACGGACGCATGTCATTCTGGATTATGGAAGATTACTAGCTTGTAATCACACGGTAAGCTTGAATAATTGATTGATAACTGGTTTATTAGCATCAAGGTAATTCAACATTTGTTTTTTTAAAATACACAGCTTAGTTTATTAGTTAGTATTACAGTTTAGCGATCTGCCCATAAGCACGAAAAATTACTTCAGCTATGCAAGATAGCCCAAAACAAACTTAATATGTGAGCTCTGTCTGCTACCTGTATGCAGCAGAGTACCAATTCTACTATTTTTTAAGCAACGCGACGTTCTTATTCGCATGTCAATCCGCAATGTGTCAAAAATTTATAAAAAATAAGGCTTTTTTGACAGATTCCGACTGAGATGCGAATGCAAACGTTGTTTAATAATTTGTAGAATTGGCACTCAGGTTTGCAACACGCTTCAACGGCATCGAAGTGTTTGAAAACATCATTTTCAAACGCTGTTTGAAAAGACAATTGCTTCGATCAATCACACAACAATCTCAACTAAGATAAAGATATAAGTACAAATGAAAAGGATTTTTATCATAAGCAATAATCGCAAATCCAATCAATGCTGCAACATTAGTCATCCAGGTTTCAGTTAGTCAACACGTTAAACTGAAAACAGGCGTGGCCTCCACGCTAGTGTGTTGCTATTCAAATGATATAATTTATATGGCTTACATCATGACCTACGGCGCAGTATTACAGATTTCAGCGTAAGGGCGCCTGTCCATTACTGCGGAGCGAGGTAGCGGAGCGGAGAAACGGAGAAATTTTAACCAATCATGTCAGTCAAAATGTCAGTGACTCACGTGGTATGCAGATTTCATTCGGACAGACCGATCTCTCAGGAAATCCGCGATCTAATCACACAATCAGGCGGGCAGGCCCAAGGAAGGACGCTTACTAATAAGGCTATCGTGTCAGACCCTGTCGAAGGCCTTCGAGATGTCAAGGGAGACCTATTCCATTGGTTAAAATTGCTCCGTTTCTCCGCTCCGCTGTAATGGGCAGACATCCTAATCTACGGCTATATGGTATGTATGTGTGGTGTTGTTTTGTCTATAAATACAATTTGTCGATAGTTATATGTTTTAGAAGGCCAATTCTCGTCCTTAAAAAGCGTTCAAATTTAAGCAGCAATGTCATGTCAGCGAAAATTAATGTCAAAAACTTGTCAAATGTAGGGTAGGTACCTAATTAGAGGTTTTGATAGTTCGCGATCACAATGCAAATGCTCCATAAAATACGCGAGTTGCTCCTCTGACATAAACAGAAAGTGCAATTTAAAAAAATCAATACTGAAAGCATTGTATCACTATTTTAACACAGAAACTACCGACATAGAATTCAAGATTTTCATGTGAATTTTCCGAACATCATAAAATATCTGCACGTGTTCGAACATAAAATCTTAATGTGTTGTTTTATAACCATTCGTTTTAGTTGCAAGGAAAAAAGTAACTATGCACAATTACGTTTCAGAAGTTATTGCTAACCTACATAGAGATTAATTGTATGAGATCTAGTGCGGAAACGATGCCATCCTTGATGATAACCTAACCTTACTAAGTTGGTATTGCTAGAGTCACCGCGGCCCTGGAATGCAAAGGGCATTAGAAAGAACACGGATAGGTTTTAGTCTGTAAGAGGCTGACACTCCCTTCTGCTCCGCCCTGAGCGGGGGGAGTCATTTGACGATATCCCATCCTTAAAAAAAATGGTCCCAACTGATCAAAGAATTTTTGACAACCAACAGCTGATAGCAAGATCAATTCCAAAGACAAAAAGGTCAATTGGCGATGATTTACAGTTACTCAGTCAACTCTGTGTGTTCAAAAGAAAACTTATTTTGATGGGTAAAGATACTAAAGGCTTGTTATTTGGTAGAGGTGGAACGCAACTAAACGAACGGCGATGAATCAGTTAAAAACCACATCTTAACAATAAGTAAATCAGATTACTTCTGGACACGACTCGCATTGTTAGGAGGTTCCTGTATCTGGAGTATTCTGGAGCACTGCCCGCCGCTCGGTACCTTGAACCCTGTTCCCGATAGCGGTGAGCTACTATTTTTTATATTTTTGAATGCTTTTTTTTTGTATTTTAACAAATAAGTAAAAAAAAAATAATAAACGAAATAAATCACAGTCTAAGTTTCTAGCATTTCATTAAAATCACTACATCAATGAGTGGCTGAAATTATAAAAAAATCATGTAAAGCAAAGTAAAGGCCTCGAACAAAGTCGTGTGTTTCTTGAAGTGAGACCTCTCAAAGACATCATTCATAGTATACCTATACAGGCGAGGTCCCCTTACAAAGTTCAGAGGTTAGCTTATTGGAGCGTGCTCTAGATAAGGGGAAACTTTGCAAAATAGTTGTTTGCTAATAACTATTTTTAAAAGTTACCCCTCGTCATCTAAAACTATTCCTCTAGTTGATAGCATTGGTAGTTCTTGATGATATCCAGCTGTGGCTGTGACTGATGGACAGACAGATTGAGTCGCACCATGAGGTTTCCTTTTTACCATTTTGGTCCGGAACCCTAAAAACCACATCGTAACATTAAGTAAATCACATTCTCAGTTACATTAGCATTTTTATTAAATTCACTACATCAAATTATAACAAAAAATGATGTAAGACAAAGCAAAAGCCCCGAAAAAAGTCGTGTGTTTCTTGAAGCGAGACCTGGCGAGCTCCCCTTACATAGTTCAAAGGTTAGCTTACTGGGCGCGATCTAGATAAGGGGTAACTTCGTCCGTCTATTTTAGCAGTTTTCTCCCACATATATTTAGATAGCAGTTTACCTAGATCTAGAAATTTATCAGTTTAGTAGGTGAGTTCTGTTTTTCTTTTCTACATGTACTCGCGGCTGCAGTTTAGTGGAATATTTTGTAAAGAGTATTTTGTTTGTAGGTATAGAAACATTTGTATAGAAACATGGTACATTTAAGGTCTTATTAAATAGAGAACTGGGATCTGACACACTGACACACTGTAGTTTGTTCAGGATAAAAAGTAGGTGATCTATGCCAAATTGCTTGCAAGTCTGGATAATTTCTTGTAAATCAACTTCTGCAGTGTTGGTAAATGTTCTTTGATACCAAACTACTGACACATTTTTTTCAATTTATTGTTGTCTGCATAGGATACTTATGGTAGAGTGTTTATAGATATTTTCAGAATTTAATGAATATAACTTGTTTTAATGAGATAATAACGACCCTTGTAATAATCAATCACCTCTATTTCACCACGTCTTTCGGCTTTGAGCGTATTAGCCGAAAATAACGTGCGAAAAATATTAACAAGATTATTTTGTGTGCAGAACATTTTCTCGGATCGTTGGCAATGAATCAAGTGTTTGACGTTGTATTGATGTTTGTGCAGCTATCCGTTTTATGCGCTCACATTTAGATGAAATTGGATTTCGTTCACAACCTGCATAGTGCTATTTTACTGTTATTGCTGGGTAAAAACATTTATTGCTTCGCTTAGCTATGCCGTATGTGCATCGAATTCACCTGTACCTAGTTATTGTTGTATTTTTCTCAGCTTGTACTCTCCCACTCTAAGACAAAGGTACCATTCCTTCTATTTATCTCTTTTTTGTGTTTCTTCATCATCATCAACCTCAGGAACACCTGCCACCTGGACGTGAACTGCAGTGGCCTAAATGGAAAGTACTCAATCATTTGCGCATGCAAATACAACTTGGCAAAATGGGGTTTCACTGATCCGCTTGACACTAAGTGTGAGTGCGGTGCCTCCGTCCAAAATATGGCCCACTTGTTGGACTGTCCTGAGTGCCCATACCTATGCACCTTTGAGGACCCGATTAATGCCACTGATGCCGCTGTGAACGTGGCCACCTACGGGGTACTAAATATTTAAGGGTCATCAATATTCTTGAGTTTAGCTTCCTTGTTGCTCTATTCCACTTTTCAGGTTTCCCAAAATTTAATTTGCTTTTTCTATGAACTTAGAAAACGTTAGTGCAATGCCGTTGTTCAGAATATTGCTTGAGCATCTTTTCAGTGTTCATTTATGCTAACACTGAGATTCCTGTGCTGGTATTTATTTCTTTGAGTTTTTTTTTATGACTATTACCTATTCAGAAAACTTCATTACATCCCAAGCAGCACATTAGCGGAAATTACATTTATAAACAAGCTATATTACGGTTAAAGGGTCTTACGTAGCTGTACTAACGGATAAGACTACTCTTGAGACTGTATGAGGGGTGATCTCTACACTGGTAAACAGCACAGCTAACTAATGGCTGTATAATGAAGAAAAAAACAACAAAATGCATTTTAGTAGAATTTGAAAGAACTATTGACCAGCCATTGGCTACGTATAATGCTACTAGCTGGGTAAGAAGACTAAAGCTTGTAAACGGCTGCTTAACGCGATAGTCACACCTCTTCTAAGCTGTATAAGAGAATTACATTTTGCCAGTGGCTTTTTTACACTAACACTTTATTTTGGTGTACACAAATTCAATTATAATGCTACCTCAATGAGCTTAATAGTAGCTGGTTAAAAGCATTTACGACTACTACGTCAGCTGTAAATTAGTGTTGCCTTACTCCACTTTAATTCCAAAAGGTTATAGAGGCTTTAAAATAGCTAATATTTACACTATAGTAAATATTAGCTATTTTTAAGCCTCTAGAATTATTGAAGAGTAAACATAGGTTTTTATAGTGCTATGACAACGTCAATTTTGTCATAACCTCGCAACGTGACTTAACTAATTATCGTGCGAGAATAAATTACAATTTAAAATGGATACGGTTAAACCATGGAAAAAAAGGAAAAGACCTGGTGCAGTTAAAAATAAACTTTTAAAATAATACAATAAGCAAAGGAACAAGGATAGTAAAAATCTCCTTCATTTATCTAGCTGCAGTCACGTGCTGGTGTCGATTAAAAATAAGGGTTCCGGACACATAGATTTTGATACCAATGATCATAGTTCCGTGCAATTATTAATGGATTTGGTCAGTGATCTTTCTAAAGAAATTATTGAAAGTAGAAAAAGTGAAAGTTTTGAATCAAACCAGACATGTAAAGATGAGGGAGAAAACATTTATATGAAAAACATTTTATTTAAAGAAAATATAAAAGAATATGCAATAAAGAGAAATATTGCTCAAGATGCACTGAAGGAATTAGTAACAATTATGAATAATAGATTTCCAGATATTTTACCAAAAGATCCGAGAACAATTCTATGTATATACAGTTAGAAAAATTACTATTTAAAATAAATTAATCGAATCTGGTGGTGAATACTGGCACAATGGACTAATCAATCCGCTAACTATAGTTTTGAACAACTCGGTAAATGTTTTAGAAAATATTAAGAGCATTAGTTTGAACATAAACATTGATGGCTTGCTTATATATAAAAGTTCGAAATACGAGTTTTGGCCAATTTTATTTTCAATACCTAGTGCCCAACCATTTATCATTGGTATTTATTATGGTGTCGGAAAACCGAAGAATCTTGATATTTATCTAGAAGATTTTGTAGTAGAAATGAAACAGTTCACAAAATGGTCTGCTAAAGACACTTTTTTTTCTTCTTTTTCAATTATTTGTTTTTGTAGTTCGTGAATAATGGTTTGGTTACCCATGATGGTTTTCTGATTATTTAAAATTTGGTTTTGGTTTTCAAGGAGTTGATTGTACTTGTTTAGTTCCATATAGCTGCCACTACTGACTATCTCAATGGCATTGTTTGATGATGTCGTTGCAATCTCCTGGATACTATCTTGACAAAGTATCTGTAATCACAAAATTACGTAGTGCGAATAAACTTCTGACAAAACATTGGAAAACCTTTAAAAAATCTCAATTTTATTGAACGGGTAAGGAAGCTCATCGCATAATAGTAGAGTTAGGCTAAATAAGATAAATACTCTTTATTACACTTAGGGTGTTTACACAGGCGGTCTTATTGCAAAAATCGATCTTTTACGGACAAATAACTCAAGTATGTGTAAATTTTCTTCCACACGTTCCTGTTTCTGTTGAAATGTCTGAAAGTAAAAGCATCAAATTAGGTAAAGTGATATAAATTAGTGAGAAAAGATACAGGTTTTATATTAATAAGATATTTATAATTTAACTAAATAGAAAATCTCTGGAAGAAGTCCATCTCTGATTGGCCTAAAATGGCGGCAAAATGGGTGGCAATGGCCGAAATGGTTTTCTATCAAGATTAGAGATCCCTGAGACGCCGTTGTATACTCTCACTTTACTCCTTTAACCAAGCGTTAGAATAACTGAAAACCACTGTGTGTAGCTAGCATACAGTTTTCAGCTGATTAATAGACTTAGTTATGTAGTATTGAACAGAAAAGAGAGGGCCAAGGGAATTTAGTAAGAATTATTGCTGGATAACAAATTAACGCCATTTTAATGTAAACAAGCCGATAACATATGAAAAAATGACTGATTTCTGTTAAATTTTCATTATTTTTGAGAGCTATTGAAGTAAAAACACACTGTTTCATTGTTACAAATAGATATTAATGCTCATTAAATGGAAAATTCGACTTAACATCCATGAATAATTCGTACACCGTATATATTTTGTATAATATTGTTCGTAAAACTATATTATTTCGATGGCCCGTGTAATATTTGAGAATATTACCATGTATATTAACAGTAAAGTGGCACTCGCAGTACAATTTACCAATAGAGATACAAAACAAACGTGAAAAATACTTACCTTAAATTAGAAATTATTATTTGTCCACAGAAAGAGATGACGCCGCGTAACACTTGCACTGCACAATTAGTTTTTTGTTGCTATTTCTTTGTAGACTTAGCAATAACCGATACTAAGCCATAAACAATCTTTTGGCTGTCTAGGAGAATTAAAGGAGCTGGATAGTGGCCTATTGATAGCTGTCTAAGCCATTGTACAGCCCATGTACAGCTCTTAAAATGCTCTGGACAGCTGTTAACAAGCTACTATAATGCTCAGGGCTGGTTAATTTGGGGCCAAATTTAGAATTATAAGAACTGTGTAGCCGGATATACAGCCCTTGTACAAAAAGCATAACAGACTCGAGTTTTCAAAAATTCTGTTGGCCAGTGACTATACAGCTATGTGTGCTGCTTGGGTATGGACGGACTAATAAATTACATATGGAATGATCTGTTTTAGCATTCAAACACCTGCCTATGAAGTTACACTTCAAAAGGTATCATTCTACATACTTCGAAGACAAAGAAGTTTGAATAAACCAGTATTCTGTAAGATAAAGATTTTACATATCTTTAGAAATCTATTATGCAGATTACTTGGGAATGAATAGTAGATTATGCACCGAGGAGATACAGCAGTGTTTTATCGGGTGTCATAATGAATCCCGAACGTAATGAAGGATTCGAAAGTAAACTCCCGAGTGCAGCGAGGTAGTTTTGATTTTAACGCACGAGCGAAGCGAGGGAGTTAATATAAGAATCCTCAATGCAGCGAGGGATTCAAGCTGGCCCAAAGCATAGACACATTTATCCCAGAGGAGCATACTCTACTTTTCACACCTACTGCAAGAAAATTCTTTGCAATTCATGAAGAGACTTGTCTAGCCACGAACGGTTCCCATCGGTCTCCAAGTTCATTTCCAAATTCAAATCACATTATTGACCTCCGGGCAATAATATTGTACTGACTTTCATTTTAACCCGCCGGGCAATAATGACTCGCTTTAGGTTGAGTTTGCATGACATATAATCTGACGTTTTCGTGCAGGTGGTGTGAAAAATTAATTATATTTATTAATTATAATTATAGGAAGTATTTCAGTACATCTATTTCCTATCTGTTCCGTGAGACCGTGAGTATTTAATTATCGCTATCATTAGCTGAAAACCCTCGTCTACTGGGCAAGAACGCTTCTCGCCACCGGTTCTCTGCTACTCAGTATCACATTCAGGGGACTCCCGAGGCCCTCACCACCACTGGGCCATCAGTCTATCTTGTGGGAGTTCCAACACTCCATATTGCGGCGGCGGTCTCTCGCGAGCGAGGAGGCATGGAAAGCGGTCACCTTCTTCTGAGAAGCAGTAATACTAGCGAAGAAGGTGGCTGACTGTGAGAGAGAGAGGGAACCTCACGCAGTCACGCCCCAGCCGCCGCAACCGAAGAAGACTCCCCGGGCCTCGGGAGTCGCGGGTCCCGGCCACCGTAGGCGCGGTCCTGCGGACGGCGAATGTTGGGTGGCTCGCCAAAACCAGGACCGGCTCGACGGCGCGTTGTGTTCCACGCGCGCCTCAAGGAGATGTCAGCATAATAGAGAGGGCCCACTAGGGTCAGTACCTACCAGGGTTGCAAAATTTGTTCGAAGGATCACCGCGGAACGCATGAGCATTAGGAGGAATACAGATGGGCTTTAGTAAGAGTCTGACACTTCCTTCTGCTCCGCCCAGAGCTGAGAGGAGTCATTTGACGATTTCCCATCTATAAAAAAAAAATTACTCCATCTTCCCGTAAGCGGTCGCCAATCCAGAATCTTTCCTCTCCGGAATCCGCCCACAGCCACCTGCATTTTCTAAAAGCACGTGCATAAAAATGTAATTTTAATAATAACTAATGAAAAAAAGATGCAGGCTGCATTACAATTATTTATGTTCCAGATACCGCAAACTCGTTGCGTGCTTATTTTAGCTACCACATTTTAAAACTCAGTACCTAAGCATTAACTGATATTTTCAGGAGTTTGGAAACTCACCCCTCACATGGCTACCTCATGAAATCTTGACGTGTAACTTCTTTAACCAATTTGCAAAAAATATTTTTTTAGCCTGTTCTTTCTCACTGGGAATCTTTCTTTTGTACAAAATTGACTTGAAAATGTACAGATTATTCTTTTTAGGTATTTTCTTATTTTAGAAATGTACATATCAGGAAATACTAGAGAATCCTGAACTCAAAAAAATGTTGATACAATCCGTCCATTAAAAATCGCTACTTAGCGCCAAGGCTCGACCACACGAAACATATACCAGCTCTCTTCAGACGAAGCACAGACAATTTACATAACTAGAAGAGCTGTATAAAACTTCTATAGCACCAACAACAACACTCGATTTTCAATCGCAAACCAGTCTTAGACTGTAGATTTAAGGTCGATAATGTGTTGCAAGATTCAGACTTACCGGTAGAATAATCATCAACAACAACACTCGATTTTCTTTCGCAAACTAATCTTAGAGTGTGGTTTTAAGGTTGAATTTTGGCTGTAGGTGTTTTAACTTTACCGGTAGATTGAAGTGGGGCAGTAGCCGGGACATTGTGACGAGTCGACCTTGCCGACCACGTGCTCGCAGCGTGTCAGCGCACCTGATTATAAATCGTACATTAAACTAATTATTATTCGCTTGTGCTGAGTCAGGCACTTCCAGTGGAAAATATTGTAAATTGTTGGTTTAGTAAAATTGTTGTTTGTAGCGGTCATTGGGAGGCACGTGTTTAGCGGTTTGACATTTTCAGGCTGGTTACATGGTTTGTTCTCTGAAATTACCGAACTAATTTCTATGCATTAGGAGTATTGGATTTTGAATAAAAAATACCGTTGTCACTAAAATTGGTTTCAGAGTTTTTTAGTGGACCATTAAAGATCACGTTTTTGAAGGAAAACAATTTTTGATCGTGGCGATATTTTGACGTGTTGTCTACAAAATATACCTCACTCTCTTCGTAAGGCTTAATTAAACATCAAGATAAAGTACTACAGGAAGATTTGCCAGTAGTTAGGTGCCAACTCTATGAATGACTACAATAGCAGTAACTTTACAAAATACTAGTCTTTCTTCCACGATATTTTATTAAAATATTTTAGCCGGTTTCACCTCCTAATGTTGCCTATTATTAACACACTATCATCATCATGCTCCTGTCTTTACCCCAATTTATTTTGAACACACTCTATCATCATGCTCCTGTCTTTATCCCAATTTATTTTGAACACACTCTATCATCATCATGCTCCTGTCTATCCCAATTTATTTTGAACATACTCTATCAGCATCATGCTCCTGTCTTTATCCCAATTTATTTTGAACACACTCTATCATCATGCTCCTGTCTTTATTCCAATTTATTTTGAACACACTATCAGCATCATGCTCCTGTCTATCCCAATTTATTTTGAACACACTATCATCATCATGCTTCTGTCTTTATACCAATTTATTTTGAACACACTTTGTCATCATCATGCTCCTGTCTTTATTCCAATTTATTTTGAACACACTGTCAGCATCATGCTCCTGTCTATCCCAATTTATTTTGAACACACTATCATCATCATGCTTCTGTCTTTATACCAATATATTTTGAATACACTCTATCATCATAATGCTCCTGTCTATTCCAATTTATTTTGAACATACTCTACCATCATCATGCTCCTGTCTTTATTCCAATTTATTTTGAACACACTATCAGCATCATGCTCCTGTCTATCCCAATTTATTTTGAACACACTATCATCATCATGCTTCTGTCTTTATACCAATTTATTTTGAACACACGCTATCTTCATCATGCTCCTGTGTATCCCAATATATTTTGAATACACTCTATCATCATCATGCTCCTGTCTATTCCAATTTATTTTGAACATACTCTACCATCATCATGCTCCTGTCTTTACCCTAATTTATTTTGAACACACTCTATCATCATGCTCCTGTCTATCCCAATTTATTTTGAACACACTCTATCAGCATCATGCTCCTGTCTTTATCCCAATTTATTTTGAACACATTCTATCATCATGCTCCTGTCTTTATCCCAATTTATTTTGAACACACTCTATCATCATCATGCTCCTGTCTATCCCAATTTATTTTGAACACACTCTATCAGCATCATGCTCCTGTCTTTATCCCAATTTATTTTGAACACACTCTATCATCATGCTCCTGTCTATCCCAATTTATTTTGAACACACTCTATCATCATCATGCTCCTGTCTATCCCAATTTATTTTGAACCCACTCTACCATCATCATGCTCCTGTCTTTACCCCAATTTATTTTGAACACACTCTATCATCATGCTCCTGTCTTTATCCCAATTTATTTTGAACACACTCTATCATCATCATGCTCCTGTCTATCCCAATTTATTTTGAACACACTCTATCATCATCATACTCCTGTCTATCCCAATTTATTTGGGGTCAATGCAACATGTCGTCTTGTCTGCCTTCTTCAAAGAACATCTCTCAAGTAAGTTACATACGAATAGACCGTGTTGTTTATGATCTGGCAACCGTAATGGATGTTGTTGTAACCTCTTCCTTTCAGGTCTTCATAATCATGACTATTGACTGCAGATAACTTGGTTCTCGTAGCATAGTAAATATCGACGTGTATGTTTTTCTACACATATTATTATCATTTTACTGATAAAATGTTTTTACCCATACATTTTACAAATAAACAATTGAATAAAGTCAGTAAAACAGTAATTAGGTACTTATTAATCCGTTTATTAACTTTTGAATACACAAATTCAATATTATGAACTACAAATGTTCATAATATTGAATTTGTGTATTCAAAAGTTATTTTATTGTTGAAACATAAAAAACAAATCAAAAGCATTTAACTTTTGATAGGCACTCGTTTTAGAGATCTCTAATAAGTAACTACCAAATTAAAGCAAAAAAACCGGCCAAGTGCGAGTCGGACACGCCCACCGGGGGTTCCGTACAAATTTGTAGGTACTTATTACTTTAAATCAAGACTATATTTTTTATGATTTAATGACAAGTGTACAGTTTTCAGACTTTTCCGATACTTGTAGTATAAGACGGTATTAATTGACAAATTTCATAGTTCTAGATCAACGGGAAACACCCTATACATTTTGATTCCCTTGAGAGTGTCGAAATAAACGGCCGTATCTTTTTTTTACGTTAACTAAGAACTTCTATTTTTTCACAGCTTCAAGGGATCGTAGACCTGAATATATGGTTTTAATGTAATTTCAAAATGTATGTAATTTCAACTCGATGCCTCCATGCGTTCCCGAGATAGGTAAAGGGTCTTGACAGACAGACGGACGGACAGCAAAGTGATCTTGTAAGGGTTCCGTTTTTTCCTTTTGAACCCCTACAAACGCAGCAATTTCATAGTGGTACACAAGTATCAAATCTTTTTCTAAAGATCTTGAATGAAAAAAATTGTAGCTTCCTTTATGTTTCTGACCTGATTTCAAACTATTCATTTCTGCAAACTGGATAAACTGGCTATTTTTATTCGTATGGAAACGTTTCTGTTTTTTACGGCCTAAGTTCAAGATCCTTCCAATTCGACCTTGCAGGACACGTGTTGATTTTTTTTGTCCACCAACTACTTAGTGTTAAAAGTGAATCATCTGTAATCAGTTGATGAACTTAAGTACGAGTAAGTAGGTCCAGGTAATAAGGTCTCTATTTTTTTTTCTGTAATCTACGGGAAGTTGAGGTGGTGCTGGAGTTTTTGAGAAATTGATAAAACAACTAATTAAGTACCTAAATGCTATAACTAAAAACATTTTTCACATAAATTTATTACCTACTCTTATTTTCATTTACCTAACACTTGTAAGTAGATATTCTCTGTACCCGGATAAAACAATAATTAAAACTATATTTATTTCTAAGGTCAGTAAATATTGATTTAACCTCTGTGATAAGTTTTGTTAGAGTAATCTTATCCCTTTATAGAGTTATCGGAAATAATATCTACCTATTTAGCGAACCAGTAGTTATCTGGTAATAATGACCATTAACAAATATAAAAACATTCATCCCTCAGGTTTTTATCTTTTATTTAAAAACATTTAATTGTAGGTCACCATTTTATTTAGCAGGATAGGTAGGTACCCATTTAAGCTTGAGAATGTTCTAGATAGCTCTCAAAGGAAGAACTTATGAATAGGGCTTTGTGATGGGATCAAGTGGGGATCAACCCACTTTGCTTGGGTTCCTTTTGTGTTGGAGAATACGAGGTTATATTTAGTGTCATACTTTAGTTATGGGTGCAAATAATATTAAGAGGAAGGAGCAAATATAAAAGTACAAAACATTAAAACATTTTTAAAGGTTAGTTTTTTTTTTTCATTTAAATTTCAGGATACTTCGACAATTAGATAGATAAAAAAAATCAAGTAGTAACCTAATAAAATTCGCTAAAATTTGGCGACAGAACAAAAAAATCTGTTTTTTGATCTTGAACTCTTGACATAATTATTTCTTGGTGTATTTCCACTTTAACTAGTTTACCAGACCAAAAGTTACATAAAGGTGTCAGATTCGCGAATCGGCAACACAAGAGTCGAGGTGCGTTGCTCACACGAAATAGAAAGCAACACCACTGGGTCAACGAACCCTGTGACCGTTCGGTACACGCCATCTCCCTAGAATTCGCTTGTCTACAGAATGCGTGCTGGCTGTCTGCAAGTCTAGCTGTGCTATAATAATTCCGTCTGAATAGTCAATAGGAACAAAAATCAAGAAAAGAAAAAGAAAAGTCATTTTATTTTTAAAAGTGACCGTTCGGCTTATCACGCATTAGATTGTCTTTTGTTTCTGTGTCATTTACCAATAATTTACTTTACCAAAATAAAATTAAATCAATCTTTGTATAAAGATAAAATAAAATAATACTCTAAAATCCAAACACAGCCAGCCAACTTCCCTAAACACTTTGCAAACGAACTAAATAATCTATCTATATACTAATATATAAAGCTGAAGAGTTTGTTTGCTTGAACGCGCTAATCTCAGGAACTACTGGTCCGATTTGAAAAATTCTTTCAGTGTTAGATAGCCCATTTATCGAAGAAGGCTATATTTACGATAGGTGCGGAGCAGTAATGAAAATTGTGACACAGACGAAATTGCGCGGGTCAGCTAGTCTAACTTATATTTTTCAGACGTCACACACAATGATTTACGAGTTTTCCTTGATTATTTGCAAATATTTCCGAGCTGTTTGTGTATCAAACAAAATAGAAAGTCACAAGGCCGAACGGATTTAACTCAACCGCGATCTTGACTTGTGAAGAGCGCTACTCGAGGCTACGAACCAAAAGGGAGAAATAATCATCCCTTTCAAAAATATGTTTCAGTTTATCTTTTTTAATTGATGAAGGGACATCGAAATTGTACACATAAAACCTGCTTTAATGTTAACTCTCACTATCTCATTCAAAAAAAGAATTGGAATTATTATATTATTGGGAACTGGGTAACGCTGCTCAAAACTGGAATTGGAATTGTCACATGTTGGATAAAGTTGCTCAATAGTTTGTAAAATATGTTTTAATAATATGTTGTTTTATTTATAATAAAAATGTTATTGCATAACTCCCTCTGTATGTAATATTGTTGAAAATATTAAACAAAAGTAAGATAAAATCTATGTGGAACTAGATCATCAGTTCGTGATTCGTTCTTAGTAGGGAAACAACATTGTTTTGTCGACGAATAAGAAAGATGTACGTGTAACTCATTCTACGAAGTAACACAAGCCATAGGAAATTTTATAAAACACGTTTGTTTGAAAATAGTATTACTTATTGACTTTATATTCGAAGATTGGAAAGTAAAAAATGTAGATGAATGGAAAATTGTTGATTTGCAGAATGTAAACTAAATAAATAATGTATCAGCAGCAGAAATTAATTAATAAAATACCAAATTAAATGATGTATTGCGAAATAACTTTGTAATTTAAATTAAAACACATTTTCTTGTAAGGTACATTAAAATAGCCCACGTGTATAATATGTGAAATATTTTGGACACCCGAAATAATCCAAATAATTGGGCAATCTACCAAATTATTTTTTTACTGGGGACACCTCTACCGTTTTTTTTTCTTATAATGGGATTGTACAGATTCATTGCTTTTCTTGTTCGCTTTTTTAACCGACTTCATGAGAAAATCTTTTAAATCAGAATAACACGTGTATTTTAACATATATCAAAGTACACGACATGTCATAATGTTATTAGAAGCAATAACTAAGTATTGCATTATATTACATCAGTCTTCACCTGCAGAAGGCTACATTTTAGCTTTACAAGGCCTATATTTCGGCGTTAGGTAAAATGACTTATTTAGGTACCATTAAAATTACGTCATTATTATACATGGTCTATAAAAATAGGGACACTGTTTCATTTAGTTATTATTTGCATGTTCTATTGCGATTATCTCCGTGTGTTGTACATAAATGCATGTATGAGATACACATTAGTACATAGTTTGCTATTTTAAGTCCACATTATTCATTGTGATGACGGAAATGCCCTGACCTATCTTTATCTGACTCGTAATACTTATCGTATGTTTTATGTAGGTATGTTTCTTTACACGTATGTGTACCTACATATGTGACATATCGTTTAATTATGTACGAGTACACGTAATTAATTTCATTCATTTTAATGTAATTCGTCATCTTGTTCGAAAAAAAAAAAAATATTAAAAATCATTTAGAAATCGTCGTGGAATTTTCACAAAAAAAATGCTGAATAATTGAAACGTTATTTTTAAATTGACTTTATATTTAGAGAATTAATTCCATATAAAAATATTTCCTGTTGATGACGTTGAATTGGCAATGTGCCATCTTGCAAAAAAGTCATTGTATAGTCGAGGAGCGCTAGGCAGACGTGTGTATGACCGTTAAAATAATTATGCAAGCAAGCCTGTGAGTTGCAAGTCGACGGCGAATAGACGACCAAGCAGCCGCGAACGAGGGCTCCGCCGCTAGTGATGTGCGGCTCGAGGTCATTTCATAATCGATATCGATGGAAAGATTAATTTTCATATTAAATACCGAAATACATTTCCAGCCATTTAAAAATAAATTAAGTTAGATGTGTGCGTTTCTTTGTCTTCGCCACGCCAGACAGTCAATTTCAGTATCAGCAGCATATGCTCATGAAGCCCATGCTATTTCTCACACAGTCATGATTTTCTGGTACACTCATAAAGGGATCTGTTAATCAGCCTTACTTAGGTGATTTCTACTGAAGTTCGAATGCAACATTATATTTTCCATTCAACCTTTCCCTATACCAGCATCAGCACACAAGGGATCAGCTCATTGCCATTTAGCGTTAGCGGAACTCTGAATCAACTAAAAAATGCGGATTTAGTGATTATTTTCAAAACAACAACTCTATATTGTTGTTGATAAGTTTCTGATGAGGAACATGATGTCATGTATGTATTATATTTTAAGACTCAATAGATACTTATTGATAAATTTTCTGCTAACCTACATAATAAGTTCATTGACACCTTTTAAATACACAGAACCATTTATATTAGTTTCATAACAGATACTATAGTATGATATGTTGATACTCAAGATCTACTTCTAGAATTAAGTGGCCAAACTTGGGCAATGTAACGTGTCACTAAACTTGAAAAGATGTCAGACTTTCAGCTTAGTAGAGTATAATAGTATGCAGCCAGAACAACGTTATGTAAAGCTAACAGTATTCAGCGGAAGCCTACTGAAAAGTAGGCGATTCTACAGTCACTTAGCGTCAATTACAATTTGTTTTGACCTAAATTAGACTCTGAAGGTCCAAGAGTCCAGACTAAGTTATATTTAATATATTTTAATGTGATAAGCAGTCATGTGTTGTCATTAATTCATGTCAACAATACAATGGTAACAGTCCGACTTGAGAGTTTTCAAGATTAGATATAAACTCCGTTGTTGGTCGCGAGCCAACTATCGCAGAATTGTTTTATAATATATAGCTGTCAACCCGTACGATGTCCATGCCAATATGACTTAAGCTACGTATTTCAAATAACTTGGTGATTCAAATGTTTATTTTTAAGTATGCACTTTTTTTTTATTTTTGACTGGACTTGGAATTATTTCCAACTAATGGCTGACATATCGGCTTGCAGAAGAATGATACATTTGATATTTTAGATTTCTTTCTTAAGAAATTATTAACGTACGACGTAGAGAATGTAGGTAATGTTGCAAAACTATTTTTATTCAGAAACCTAAAATATATTTGATGATAAAAAGTTTATGTTAATGTATAAACACCAATACTGATTTTAGTATAAAATATTAATAAGTTATATCGATATTATTTAAAAAAAACCATCACTAACCCTCCCATACGTTCAAGTTTCAATTGTCTGCAGTGGAAATTTCCACGATAAAACATGTAACCTTCGAATGTACTGCTCTTACACGCCTCACTTGGCGTATGTGCATCTCTATCGCACAGAATCGACGCAGGCGCTCTGACCAAACCGGTCTGGACCGCTCTAGCATACGGCTACACTTATAAGTCTGTCTCTTTCACTTCGGGCAACTTATCGTTCTATTTTACGAATAGCTCACTGCTATGTATACTTCTCGGTCGTCGGCCAAATGATTTTTGTTACCTGTCTTTCTCTAGAGCTTGAATGAGGCAAAATTTGTTTTCTTGATTCAGAGCTACAGCTTCAAATCTAACAAAATACTATAGTTACTACGACCACGTGCTCGGGAGGTTAACGACTGATACAACAGATAACATTGAAAATAAATAAACAATAATTGAGTCATATAAGCGTTAATGGGAGCAAGAAAAAGCGTTGCTCTACGATAGTTTTCTTCTTTTTATTTCTTCGTTTGCTAAAATGGGTGCATATTTTTTATTTACTCGTGAAGAGTATTGAGTGTGGAGTATTGGCAGGGTTAAGTGATGTTATCAAAAGTAGGTAATTCATTATTTTATTGTAAGTTATAGGCAGATGGTTATTAAAATGTTCTCAATTAGGTATTGTATCGTCTGCAAATTATTTTTTTGCTGCATAATTGTTGAATTAAGAATACAAATTTAGACAGAAATCTTGCAATTCGTGTAACAAAATACTATAATTGCACATCCTCATAATTAGACTCATAGTTATTATAAAAGAGGCTCTAATTAGAAATCATTAATTATTTTGACTTTTAGTACAAATGTAAAAGGTTTAGTCTGCTCTTTGGGATTATAAGGATAATTATATCCAGGAAGACAAGCTGAAAATATATCAGATGAAGATTGAAAATTCAGAACTTCCAAATTACAACGCATATGATGGAACGTTCATGAAATATTTGTATAAATATTTTCAGATATGTTTATAAACGGAACGTCCTTAATGGCCATTCGTTTGGCCTCATATTAATTCTCACGAACTTACAGCAAGTGAATAAAGCATTTTGAAAAGTTAGCACAAATAAATCATAAATATGAACTGAGTGGAAGTTAGTCACTTATTTTAAAACAGAATTGATTGAACCAGAAATAAAAAGTAAAAGTATCGCACTTGCGCCACGCGACTCTACCTAGGTACAAATCGGCGCGTCGTGGAATTTTCCATGCTTCGGACGATTGAAGAAATTATTTTTGTATGCTCTCTACTTAAGTAAGAATGTACCAAAGGTTATCCTTTGGTACATTCTAATCAAAAGTATCAAAGATCCATTGTTTATATTGCGTATTGCCAAAATACTCGTGACATTGGCAACGTCACAGGCGTCGGTGAGACGAGTCGTTTTAAAATTACTTTGCTCCGGAATCCGACAGCAAATGTTCCCGTATCCGCAATAAATCGTACGGTGAGAAAATGTAGGTACCTAATATTTTAATAAACAAACACTGGCTAAAAGCCGTAAACTCCCACGGAATTACGATCTGAATTATGGGTGAATTTAGGGAAATTCTACCACTTAAAAATTCAGTAGCAAGGTGAGATAGCTGACATTAAAAGAATTACTTGCCTACATACTTATCTGTAGTTTTCCACAATTCCAAGCGGAATTGTATCAAAACTGGACTTTACTTTTTATACAATTCCGCTAACTTGTTGGAGTTGTATGTTTGAGCACATAAAATATATAAACCGCGTGACGAAAGTACTCATACATGCGGTAACTTTATAATTTGGCACAGAAATTGTTTATCCCGAGTCCCACACTAGCCCGTGAATATATTCGTGTAGGTTGCTAGAGTTCATTGCTAGACATTCGGCTACACTCATAATACTATAATAGGTAAAAACAAAGAAAATCGAGAAATAATATTAAAAAAAAAACACAAAATTATTGTAGCCACACGATCTTGATTTTATATAGGTACTACTTTCGTCTCTCTACGACTCTACCTAGCTTGTTATTTTGCTGATAACGTTTGGATGTGGAGCCTTTAGTCACGAAATTTAAAACACATGCAAAAAGATTTTTCAGACCTTAAAGGTAACATTAGGGTAGTTACCTACATACCAACCCACCTACCTCTTACTACTCATAGATTAAATTCATATTGCTGTTTATGGAATAAAAAATCTCACAGACCATCAACTGTCGATCGATTTCTGATGTGTCTTTATATTTTATGTCTAGGTACCGTTACAAATACCTACAGTCATACTTAGGAATTTAGATAGGTACCTACCTAAGTACTTTTGGTGCACTTAGGTATGTGTATGTCTAGCAAGACTAGCAGTTCAAGAAGTTCCATAATCGCTTAAATTTGGTCTATTACCATTTATTAAACATTTTACCTTATTTCATGGTAAAGATAGTTGAAGCAGCGAAATTAATAAATAAAAACCTTATTAGCTATTTGAAATGTAGGCAGCGCCATCTTGTATCGAATAGCAAACTTAGAAAATGAGAATCAAGGTAGACAATAAAAAAAGTTTCGCCATTGAACACTAGATGGCAGGTACATCGTTAGCTTTTCTTTGGTTGGTAGTTACATAATATTTCACTAGATGGCAGTGTTTTAAGTTTAGCAGATTAATAAGTTATTCCGAAGTGAATAGCAAAATACGCAGTCGGAAAAACCATAATATAAAACTTTTAATCAACCAATTATGTGTCGCGAGGGATTCTTAAAAATATAGAGACGTTTTTTTTTATTTCCTGACGAGCGAGATTCAATCTCGCTTGGGATGGATGTGGTCTTTATTGAAACGAGCTGTCGGTTCACTCTGGAGCAGTTTTTTGTAGCTGACGGGTTATTGGTTTCATTTTAAAATATGCATTTTTTTACACTCCACCTGTGTAGTGATGTGATGGCCTTCATACATAATTACAAACAAGTACCTAAGTAAAGAAATTTTATACAACTGCCTAAAAATATAGCTTATACGCACATTTCAATTTATAAAGAAGCCTACCTACTGATTTATTAGTAACTTCCTTCTAATTTCTATTTCTTAAACCCAATAGAATGCTTTTGTAGACATATATAGGTATGACCAAAGTGTGGGAACTTCTGGCTGCTGTGACTCGGCCACCCCCTGATCGGTATCAATTACATCAACATTAGCACTACGTCGGTTCCGCCTTACGCCCGCCGCGCCGCTGATTTCCCCAGACAACAATTAGATCATCAATCTAATCAGCACGCGACTTGTCACCACATATGTACTTACTCCGTATTGTTACAAGATTAGAGAAATTACTCATTTGAAATAAACTGGCCAAATGCGAGTCTTGCTAGCACACAAAATATCTTTTTTTAGGGTTCCGTAGTCCGCGGTTTAACTCAGAGACGCTTAGCACTAGAAAGTCGGAATTTAGTATGTGTATACAAATCTGGATGGGTTGTTTGAGGGTATGATATGAAAGAAAAGAAAGGAAAGAAAAGGGAACCACAGATAGCTTTAAAGACAGGACGGCAGAAAGAAAGACGATGCGCGAACCCCAAGAAATATTGTCCGACATCTCATCACTAGAAAACTATCTGTGGTGCCACATTATTTTAAGTTAAAAATTGTTAATTCCTCAATATAACTACATACAAGTTATTGGCGTATTATTTATATTTCCATCAACAAATGGCAGCAGAGCGTGGTTGGTGTTTAGAAAAATACGTGCATCTGAAGATCGCGTCGAATTGCCAGCCAAGACAAACTAGGATACATGGCGGATCCAAGCGCAAGCCATACTTATTAATAATCACCTATGGAAATATGTTACTGGTGAATCTATAACACCTACCGATGCAACGGAATTAAAAATACACGAAGAAAACCAACTCATGGCCCGATCGGAACTTCTATTAACGAAGATCTTCTTCTTTCTTCTTTACTTTTTTTACTAAATTTATTATTGATTAAGTAATAGACTACTTTTAGTTTTAATTTATTTTACATCTGTCTGTTTTTGTGCGAGTCCCAAATAAACATTTTTTCTTTCTTTCTTTCTTTCTTTCTATTGTTAATATCGCCGTTGGAATAACGCCAGGTGAAAAAATGTGTAAGCGCCAAAGAAATATGGGACACCCTGAAAAATATTTTCGAAAGCAAAGGACCTGCAAGGAAAGCCACATTATTAAAGGAATTGATCCTTAAGAAAATTCAAGATAATGAAAACGTTCGTGAGCACCTTGACGCCATGTTTGACAAAGTGGACAAGTTACAAAACATGGACATAACCATAAATGAAGAATTACTCAGTATTATGCTCCCCTACAGTCTTCCTACAAAATATGAAAATTTTCGTAATGCTATCGAGTCGAGAGACAAATTACCTACACCCGAAGAATTGAAAATAAAAATCATTGAAGAAAGTGAAGCTCGTAAAAAAGGTTCATCAAATACCCAAGAAAATGAAGCCTACTACTCGAAGAAAAAGAAAATCGTGTGTTCCAATTGCAACAAGAAGGGTCATACTGCTGAAAAGTGCTGGTCTAAGAAAAATAAAGACAAAAACAAAACAACAGAAAAAGAGAAGAACTTTAATGTCTGTCTAAACACAAACTCATCAAATTCGGACTTGTGGTGCCTTGACAGTGGGTGGACACAGTAGATCCGGAGGAAACTGACTGTGACAGACGGACAGACAGACGGACACCCGAGTGATCATATAGTGTTCTGTTTCTTACGGATGTTCGGAACCCTAAAAATTGTCCAAATCGTAGTTTTCTAAGTCATCAGATTTGGGGAAAGTTCAACATTTCTTATATTTACCTATTTAAGTATTTTTGCGCCCGATCAAACCAAAAGTGTGGACATCTTAAAGTGAGCCCCTCTTGGACATCTTAAAGTGAGCTCCTAACTTGGACTCGTATCTAGTTCGTAGCTATATGGTAACTTAAATTGTACTATTTGCTATATGGTAACTTAAATTGTACTATTTGCTATATGGTAACTTAAATTGTTATTAGGTCTTAAAGATGACGTTATTCTAATCGACCGCTAAAAGTCGACCGCTAATCGACCACACCGGCCCCCCGGGTATCCGGCCCATCGGGCATTTGCCTGAATTGCCCTATGGCCAGTCCGGGCCTGGCCGTTATCATGAATTTCTATTTAGTTAAGTGGATAGAAGATACCTACATCTTGTGAGTAATACACAGGTGACACGACCATTGTCACCAAAAAAGTCAAACAACGCTGCAATACTTACCTATTATTAAATTGATGGTAACCTTATTTTAATTAGATCAATAGCTTATTTTTTTCTTGATTCAATAACTTTTGTAAAACTTGTTGAAAATAGCTGCCTAGATTTTTTTTAAGGGCGACCACCAGAATTCCGACGTAAATCGATGAATCCTGATAAGTCATTATTTTTCTGCATTTATTCTATGTTACATGGGGTTGGTGCAATACGTTTTCTTCTTCCATTCCACTTTGCTTTCATATCACTCACACTGTCCATCCATCTTATCAAAGGCCTGTCATCCATCTTCTCTTCTTTTCTATCCTCATCTCACCTCTCATCTTCATGTCCAAATACAGTCTCTCTTTCAGTAATTTGAATTTTATCCCTTCTCATCACATGGTAAATTACATACATAGAAAAAAGGTTCCCTTTAGACTTATGCCGATTAAGTGATTCTGATAGTCTATTCTGTTAGACGTGAGCTTGGTCAATCCATAGCTTTAGGTGAAATGACAGTTCACTCACTTCACCTAAGTTTTTGGTGAGATGTCTACATCTCACCACGTAACCTTTGGTGGATTGAGCATGAAGTGAACATTCCATCCTGCCTGTATGGATTGACAGCTAACTTTATTCTTATTCACTTCACCTAAGTTTACATTTTGATATTTACGGAATCGCACTGCAGAATAAAAAAAACAATAACTGTTCTGGGATTCATCAATTATTGGAAAGCATGAATTTTACAAGGAAATAGGTTTAAAAAAACTAGAGCACACAACCAGAGATCTATTTGGTGGATAACAACATCTTATTAACAAAGCTGGCGACTATTGGATACACCCTCAAATAGCTAAAGTTCTTTGCTGATTACATGAGAGACCGCCGGCAGTTTGTCGAATACGAGTAGGTATGCTGGCTACAAATCCGAGCCTTATTATACCAGATCCGGTGTGAGCCAAGGCAGTAAATTATGACCTTTTCAGTTTATTACTACGATGAATGATGCCAGTTGTCTGTTATTCGCGGACGATCTTAAATTGTTTTTGGCCATCAAAGATGAAAGGGGCTGTGTTCGGTTTTAAAATGATGTGAACAGAGTAGTCGTGTGGAGTACGAAAAATAAGCTACATTTAAATATGTGCTCGAACATAACGTTCAGCCGCATGAGAGTTCCCCTCCACCACGACTTTGAGCTAGACAACGCGACGATGAATAGGGTGGAAACTGTACGTGATCTAGGAGTAGGTACACCAAAGCAAAGAGTTGTCATTCTCTTTGCTTAGGTGTACTCCTAGATCACGTATAGTTTCCACCCTATTCATGCGTATAGGAGCCCAGGTTTCATACATTGTCGTGGTCAAGAGTTCAAACACTAAAGGTATTACCAACTCGTACAATGCTCCGCACCCAATACTCCGCAGCCTCTATCATCACCCTCAACCTCATCAGCGACCTTGGCAAGCACACAGCACCTTCGGCCAGTCGCATGAAGAGCCATGAAAAACCTCTCCTGGTCGGCCCCAGTAGTTAAGTCACTACGTCGCACAGCACCGCTCCCACTCACTGGAGCTAGCAGCAGCACCACTCCGACTCACTGGAGCCTGCAGCATCTACCCGACTCACTGGGATCTCATCAACCTGACCGCAGACAATTCCTACTCACCGAGAACTCTGCGACATCCGGTTCCGACTTACTGGAACCAACCTTCCACTGGCCTGGCCTGAGATGCTTTCTCAAGATGTATGGACGACTCATCCACGATCGACCTCCGGTCCGGTCTCCAGAGGGGAGTGATGTAGCGGCAATGCGGCATCAAAGCGCCACAAAAAAAAAACCAACGTAGCAAATCTAATCGCAACAAAAAGAACCGCTACGCCCTCTATCCAACTAGCAGCGAAATACTACGTTGAAATCCTGATTTGAAAATATACATCAGCCCGAATAATAACTATCGGGCAGTAGCCCGCCAGGCACAACAACCGCCTGGTTGGAGAAGTTTACTGTGCGATTTGAAAATATACATTAGCCCGAATATCAACTATCGGGCAGTAGCCCGCCAGGCACAACAACCGCCTGGTCGGAGGATCCTCCCTTTTCAATGGGGGTTTGCCGGACTTTACCTACTCTCTGTACCGCATTCCTCCAAACTCTGATAGGTACGGAGTCAGTTGGAGTGTAATGTGTGTTGGTGTAGTGTGTTGGAGTGTGGTCATGTGTGTACTCATGAAACTAAATACAGTATCTGTACATGAGACTTTATTGTGTATTATATCCTTACTAGCTTCTACCAGGGGCTTCGACCGCGTGGTCCCTAGGGAACATACTCCCGGGATAAAAAGTAGCCTATGTCCTTTCTCAGGCTCTAGACTATCTCTGTACCAAATTTATTTTAAATCGGTTCAGTAGTTTTGGCGTGAAAGCGCGGCAGACAGACCGACAGACAGACAGAGTTACTTTCGCATTTATAATATTATGTAGTAAGGATTATCCATTGATAATCCTTAAAAGTTAGAATTAAGAAGGGATATGGCTCTCACCATTTTTGTTTTCAAATTAATCAATGGTAAAATAAAAAACCAGGAGGTGTTAAACGAGTTGAATAATCTGTGCGTGCCCGACAACTACGTGCTTATAGTAGGGGAGCCCAAGCGGGGATTTCAGGAATTACTCGAGCGCGTCAGAATAACATAAGGGGGCAATCTAGCACCTTGTTAAGTACTCCCACAATACCTGGTGGCTGGTAGCTGATCAGATTAGTAAAAAAAAATCGATATCTCGCTTTACTCGAGCACGTCAGATTAAGGTAAGGTAAGTAAGTTACATGCAGAAAAGGGTGCATTACAATAATCTGACAGTTTGAGCGTGCATAGGAAAATGGGAGAGTCACAAAGTTGCAAGAAAAAAACGTCACCTGGACATTCTCGAGCGCGATTATTATTTTTTTATTTTGTAGGAAATTAGTCACAAATCAAGGAAATAATATAATCTGCCGATTTGCACAAGCCGAAGTAGCTTAAATCATAAATAAAGTGTGGTGCATGCAGTCGCTGAGAACTATGTATTTCCCACTTTGCGCCACTCTGCCCTTCTCACTCTTACTCTCGTAACGTTACTTACGTTGTAACGTTGCACGTTATTTCTATGCAAACTTAAAAAAATAATCTGGCAACATTTAATTGGAATCATAGGGACAACATTTTAAGTAATGAGATGCGATCTGATTGCCCATGTCTCCCTACGATTCCATATTGCACGAGACGAAACTTTATAAGGGCCTGCATTTCATTTCTCGGGAACACATCAGCTGAAGCGAATAGTCATTTAGTACTCCTTAAAAATGTAGATCCTTGCTACATAGTTACTACTTGAAATCGTAACTCTAAAAGTTGTGAGTGCAGAACCCTAGAAGGGGTTCCTTCTTGCCTAAATCTTCCTCCCTACCTCTCGAGGACCGACAGGATCGGAATCACGAATTTTACGTGGTTTCATTTGTCACATTATAATAAAAAAAGTTCAAAGTGTCAGGTTAACAATACTCCTCAAAATAATCGTCAGATTTTTGGCAAACATGACTAGAACATCAAGCTAAACCTCCTGTATAAAAATCTGAAACGCTCGAGTATTGCAATATGGCGATTTTTTTTTCATTTTCAAAAAATCTTTACGAGCTTGCGTTTCTTCTGAAACGTCAGTCTTTAGAATGGGAGCATTTTTAGGGTTCACTTAACATACCCTCTTAATATCTGACGCGCTCGAAAGAAAATATTTTTTCCTTATTTTCCACCCTTCTGGATAGACAACCCCACCACGTAAATCGGCAGATGAACATACCTTTGGTATCAGAGATACGTTGGGGCATCTAAACTATCAATATCTAACCACTGAACGGAGAAACGTTACAGAAACTTTTACTCTTCTTATCATCTAAACAAAACTCAAAACATTTATTTCAAATAAACCATTTACAGGCACTTTTGAACTGTCAATGTTGGTCGGTCCAAAAAGATGAAGCTATTTGCACGTTCCAAAGCTTAGATCTCTATAGAGACGAACGTGCAAGAAACTCCACGGACACTCTTTTAAAAGTAATAAATTGTTACAAAGTTACATTATGTTGAATTTATACATATATGTGATAACGATGTAAAAGACGAGCACGATAAAAGCGTCCGGAAAAAAAGGAACAATTCAAAGAAATATTTAAAATAAACCATGGCGGCTGAGAAATGACCAGTCCCAACCGACAGCACCCGTTTACGAACATGACGCATGCGTTAGCACCATTCGGCTCAATCATTTTGAAGGGAGCCAAATGATCCAACGCATGCGCTCCCAACCGCCAGGGTACATTCAAGTCAAAAACAAGCCTAAAACTAATAGCTTAAGTTTAAGATACACAGTACTCACACATGTGGGCGTTAGTATGGATGAAATTATACAATGCTAAATAAATTGAGTCTATACAATGCAAATAAAACTACAAAATGCAATGATGTCCCCACGACGCTCGAGTAAATCCACATTTAGCATCAATGCCTCCCCTTCTATAGGCGGAGACGGCCACAGCTGCTGGCTGTGCCGCGCGGCAGGACTAACTTGCTTCAAAAAGCGCTAGTTACTCGCGCCTTATTTTTCCTGTTCATTGATTGAATTCGCAGGAATAACTGCATACCATTTTTGCTACAATTTGTAAACTTTAAGCTAAGTATCTTATCGCTTTGGGATATCCTGTAATGATAGAAGTGTTGAGATAAATTTATTTCCTCTTAAAACGTACATTTAGGAGGATATTCAGACATTTAATTAATTGTGTAGACTGTGCAAATGCCATACTTTTCTCGATCTAAAGAGATTGTAGTAAGCAACTCCTTTAAGAATACAAAAAGAAAGCGCAACGTTGAGAGTCCGGCCTGGATAAACCAGGGTCTAATCTTGTTACTCAAACTACATTTTAGCTTTTATTGAGACCATTCCTTCTAATTGGTTCTCTGGACTCTTTGTCAATTATCTGCCAATCATCGTTCCCTCACACACAGTGTAATGCCCATTAACCACGTGCTCACATTGGCGAGAAATTCACTCACGATTCTATTACATTGTGAATAACTTCTGATTAGATTGTTTTATAAAGTGTTGAAGGATGAGTTTGAATCAGGGCATCAGCCTCATAGTTTTTTTTAGTTTAAAGTAGGTATATAGAATCGAAGCTTTAGGTCCCAACAGTGGGAACGTTACCGGCTGATTGTTTATTTAAATGTCTTTTATGTCAATACGTGTTATTTCTGGCCCAAGAGGAATAATTGTTAATTAGTGTAGGGTGTTACTTAGGTAAATATTATGTAGATACTCCTCAACCTACTTTTATTTTAACCGACTTCCAAAAAAGGAGGAGGTTCTCAATTCGGTGGGTATTTTTTAAAATGTATGTACACCGATTACTCCGAGGTTTCAGATCCGATTTCTGTGATTCTTTTTTAGTTCGATGCAGTATACTTGCCATTTGGTCCCATAAAAACTTGATTCAGTTTGGTTCAGTAGTTATTTTATGAGCATTTTTGCTTATTTCAATTTTTGCGTTGACGAAAACATCGTCCAAGTATCACCACTTAAAAGTAAAAAAAAAAAACTTTTTACAAAAAAATATAACCGGCTTCCAAACAAAACATAACAAAGAATAAAATAACCTTAATTTCGGAACTCGGTGTTTTTGGTTTTGTTTTTTGTACCAATTTCTTTTCTTAAGGCTAGGGCGGATTCTTCAATTGACGACGAGCTGGGCTTAAAAAAATGCGTTGTCGATCCATTTTTGCTGAAACCACTAAAACATGAATGCTATGTGACGACATGTTTTGTTCATTTTTTTTTAAATTGCATGCGATATTATATTAAGTCGTCTGCTTCCGCATATTACTGGCTCATTACAAATGCATGGGTACATCGGGAAACGTGTTGGGAGCTACAGTGTGAGTGGGGGGCGACGTCCCCCGAGACGCTGGGGGACTCAGGGCTAAGCCATCCGCACCTGTGTCCAACTCGTTTAATTTTATTGCCATCTTTAAGATAAAGCTCCGAAAACTTCTACATTGTTGTAATCAATGACAATACTATCTCGCACACCTGCGTTAATTTTTGATAAGTTATCGATTACTTAGCTGTTAGATTAATTCAAGCGGCCGCATTTTTTTCATTTATATCGCCGTCGTAGTTGGCGATGACTGACGGTCCGACTATCATAGCAATGTTTTTTTAAAATTTAATGATTATTAAAAAAGTGGATCTGCCAAAATGAAGATTCTTATTGCACTTTTTTGTTTTCTTACTCTGTGGTGTAGTGTTGACGCGAAATGTGTCGTACGTGGAGAATGCTACCAAGCACCGAATGGATTGGTAAAACCATGTGAAGTAGACATGGAAGCACCACCATTGATCGCAGGATTACCCGAAGACCAGGCAAGAGAAGTCATAGATACCTTCAGTAGGATATGCCCAACTTTCGTCGTCGACGAAGAAGGCAATAGATTACCAGATGGTGAGATACGAACTTGTTGCGATGCAAACCAAATTGTCAGGACGGCTGAGAGCTTAGTTCTCGCTGAGAGTGTCCTCGGCCGGTGTCCAACATGCTACAGGAACTTCGCGAGGCAGATCTGCGAAATGAACTGCGCTACCGACCAGGATCGATTCTTGAATGTGACTTCAAACATCACAAATGGCATTGAACACGTCGATGTAATTGACTTCAGAATTCACGAAGATTTTATGTTGGGAGCTCACGCATCCTGCGCTGGCGTCATCGTACCCCAAACTGGATTGCCAGCTATAAATATTATGTGTGGTAATGCAGTAGTTTGTGATGCACAAGCTTGGTTTGGATTCACTGGCGACACTGCAAACAATCCTTTGGCGCCGGTTCAAGTAAATTTTCACATGTGGTCTTCTAAAGAAGATTCTATGAGCAAGGAGGCTTTACCTTGTAGTGAAACCTTCGGCGACGACCTGCCCTGCAGCTGTGTGGACTGTATACAAACCTGTCCCTTGACTGAACCTGAAGTCCCAGATGTTTGTACTGTTGGATCACTTAACTGCATTGGATTTTATGTTGGATTAGGTTTCTTTATATGCAGTGTTCTCATATTTATACTTCTAGCATATCTTGAACGTAGAAAAGCAAACAGTAATTCTGGATCAAAAGATAGTGGATCAGGTGCAAATAAGCTGACAAAGGTATTCCAAATATTATTTGCTAAACTCGGTGGTATATCCGGGAGCCACCCTGTCCTAGTTATTATGTTAACATCGTGGGTTACTTTTGCCATGTTTTCCGGTTTAGTAAACTTAAGACTGACTGCGAATCCAATAGAACTTTGGTCTTCGCCTACTTCTCGCAGTCGTCAGGAGTTAAATTTTTTCAATGAGAGGTTTGGTCCATTTTATCGAGCTGCGCAAGTTTTCTTAACATTTGACTTAGCTTCTTTTACAACCGAAGAGGGCGTCACTTACGGTCCAGCGTTTAGAGTAGAGGCATTGGAAGAATTAGTTAAACTTGAAGATGCTATTATTGCCATAGGTGAAGAAGAAGGGGGTGTTACGCTAAAAGACGTATGTTATGCTCCACTTCGGGCTCGCGGTGGTGAGAAAAATATTGACCAGTGTGTGTCTATGTCGGCAGCTTCGTATTTGGGAGAAGATAGAACTGTAAATCCTGATACATATCTTGGTTATCTTCAAAATTGTATTAACAATCATTATGGTTTCGGTTGTTTATCTTCGTGGGGTGGAGGTGCTGAGCCTGACCTTGTGTTTGGAGGATTCGATAGAGGTAATATTTTAAGTGCCAACACCCTCCTAATTAATTTTCCTATTGCAAATTTCCTTTTACAAGAAGAACTAGAACCTGTGTTGGAATGGGAAGGAAAGTTTATAGAACTTTTGCATGATTACCGGGATAATAAGAAACCTCATTTTGTAACCGTCAATTTTGGTACAGAGAGGTCCATTGAAGATGAGATCCAACGAGTTTCTGAAGCGGAAGCTGTGCCTATTGCTATAAGTTACGTCCTAATGTTTGTTTATGTAACATTAGCGTTGGGAAACAAAAGATCATTAAAAACGTGGTTTATTGATAGCAAGATTATGGTTGCTCTAGGCAGTATTGTAGTTGTTCTCGTGGCCATTTTCTGTGCGATGGGTGCACTCGGGTATGCCAATGTTACTTTAACGCTGCTTGCCATTAACGTCATACCATTTTTTGTTCTGTCCGTCGGTATTGATAACGTTTTCCTTATGGTTAACACGCTGCATGATATTCAAAGTAATTTAAAATCATTTGATGATTATAAAGAAGACATGAGTTTCGAAAAGAAGAGAAGGTTTATTTTTGAAAAAATGATGGGCACAGTTGGTCCTTCAATGTTTGTGTCGTCAGTGACGCAAATAACTTGTTTCGCTATTGGCAGTCTTGCTAACTTCCCTGCCGTTGTAACCTTTGCAATATTTGCATCAGTTTCTTTAGGATTTCTGTTTGTTTTTCAAGTAACAACTGTTGTTGCACTTCTATCAATTGACTACAAACGAGCCTCCCAAAACAGATTTGACTTGTTGTGTTGCGTTCAGAAAAAGATATTGGATGACGAAAACCCTCTACATTCCGAAACTCCTTATAAGGGTATAACTCAAAGATTAATGGAACCTTATTCTAAATTTCTTCTTGATTGGCGTGTCAAAATTGTAGTAGCAATTCTATTTATGGGCATGGTTTCTTCAAGTGTCTTATTAATTCCTCAGCTAGAAATAGGATTAGATCAAGAATTAGCATTACCTCCCGACTCTTACGTTTATCAATATTTGCAAGCTGTCAGTAGTTTAATTCGCATGGGACCACCTATATATTTTGTTCTTAAAGGAGGTTTAGATTTTACTAATCCCGAACATCAAAACGTAATTTGTGGTGGGCAGCTATGTCATACTGACTCTCTAATCACACAAATATTTTTGGCTTCACAGTATAGCGACATTACATCTATTTCTAAGAGTTCCAACTCTTGGCTGGATGATTTCATAGATTGGACTAGTTTATACGGTACTTGTTGTCAATACGACATCAACGATGGTGGATTTTGTCCAAGTGCAAGTAGTTCAGCTAACTGCTCTTTTTGTGAAATCAGTAGGTCAGATTATGCTAATGGTTTATTGAGACCCCACAGAGAAGCCTTCGAAACGTATATACCATTCTTCTTGCAGGATCCACCCACTGAAATGTGCAACAAAGCTGGATTAGCCAGTTATTCAAGTGCTGTTAATTATGTCCTCGATGCAAAAGGTCGTGCAACTGTCCATGATACTAATTTTATGGCTTATCTTACACCATTAAGTACTTCGAAAGACTATATCAATGCTGTTGATTATGGTTATAGGATCAGTGCGGACATAACCGAGGCTATTCAAAGACATACAGGTGTGGAAGTGGAAGTTTTCCCATATTCGTTGTTCTTTGTATATTATGAGCAATATTTGACTATGTGGCTCGACACATTTGTGTCAATCGGGTACTGCCTCATCGGTGCCTTGTTGATCAATCTTTTAGCATCTGGGTTTAATGTTTTGACAACGTTTGCCGTGATGTTCAATGTAGTCTTGGTAGTTGTGAACATGATGGGTGTCATGTACATTTGGAATATTCCCCTTAACGCTGTCTCTTGTATTAATTTGATTGTGTCTATCGGTATATCTGTGGAGTTCTGCAGTCATATTGCTTACGCTTATGCTACTAGTGAAGGAAATAATAAAGTAGAAGACGCCATTCAAAAAGTCGGCGCGACGATAATTACTGGAATTACGTTCACTAATATTCCTATCATAGTTCTAGCCTTTTCATACACTGAAATAATAGAAGTATTTTTCTTTAGGATGTTCTTTTCATTGGTGATTCTGAGTTTATTACATGGATTGATATTTTTCCCAGTACTCTTGAGCTATTTGGACAGTTTAAAGAGAAAATGAAGTTGTGTAATATGAACTACTAGATCTTGATACATCATTGTAAATAAATATTAAGGAAGTAGCAATAAAGGGAAAATAAAATATCTCTGAATTAACTCATGAATTGTGTTACAGTTATTGACATGACATAGGATTATATTATTGTTTTTAACTTAAGACTATAAAGTTAAGTTGTAAATAAATAAGTTATACATGTTAACCGTATTTTGTTGTCGTTTTATTTATAATATTGACAAAAACAAACTCAAATAATAATAGGGAGTACTTAAATTATTAAATACTTTTATGATAAAAAAAGATCTACTCTAGAAATCATTGTAACATTTATTACATTAGAACTAATATTTACAAAAAAATTAAATGCTTGCGAAAGCAACGTACCTAAGCACTTTTGGTTTCAAAGTTCAAATTAAGTAGAAACCTATATGAAACCTTATATTTTACAAACGTGTGCTTTCCAATGAAACTTTGTACTCTTTGACTGACGGTGAAAGAAAACAACTAGCGTCCTATGACACCAGCTCTGAGAGAGAGAGAGAGAGAGACGGACCTGTACAGAACGAAGAGCACCATCACTCTTACACAACCGAATCATGAGGGCATTAGTACGTCATAGTAGGGGATAGTCAATGAAACGAACTCGCTAACATACCTATTATAGTGATCTAACAGGATGAACACTCTTTCCTCTGAGTGAGAAGTAGCCTTTACCCGCTGTGTAACAATTACAGGCTGCCATTATAATTCACCGATAAAAATAATGATATCACTAAAACATTCCTATCAGCTGTACGACTTACGCATCCAACACGTGATTGAGATAAGCGATATAGCAGATAGCCAGGCGTAGGATTTCTATTTTCGACAGCTTTTTGTCTGGGGGTAACGTGGGTAGGAGTCTCCTTAGGGCTCCAAAGGCTGCGTTGAATGCTTCGACCCGGATTCTCTCGCGAGTGGCGTGGGCTGTTCTGTACTTGAGGGTGGCGCGGCGTCTTCTGCGTCGTTCTTCGCGGGAGAGGCCGGCGCAAGGGGATCCGGCGCCGCTCGAGAGGTAAGCCTCTTCGGACATGGCACATGGTTCTAATGTTCTGTCCCTAGAACAAGATAAATAAACAGATAACTATTTATGATGAAGATTTTTACTAAAGTTGAAGAAACTATTTCACAGAAGAGAAAAGTTGGGTGGAAATATTATAGGGTATCTGTGGGTATTTCTATCTCGGGTTTCGATATTCATTACTTCGCCTTGATTCATATTGATGATAAAAATAAGTTTAGTTTACCGACACCAATTTGACTCTACAGACGCAAGTTCTAGCTCTTCCCATTTTACATTACTTTTTCTGACTTTATGTATCACTAAAGCTTGAATTATAAGAAGCCTAGAATGCCTACAATATATAAATAGATGACAATATTAGAATAAAGAAGCGGCTTGTTACATTTGATGGATGGGTGCATTATCCTAGAAAGTTAGAGTTCTCTCGGTAGCGCGCTGCACGCATTCCTAAACTATGGTAGGTAATGACGACTGGTACCGAAATAACCGTAGACAAGTAAATTATAAAAATAAACGAACTATCTACTAACAGTTTCATTTTAAGTCAGGTATTATCAACAACTAAAATATATATTTTTTAAATTATGTCTGTAAAAGAGAATCTCTGGAAGTAAGTATTGCATGGTCCGATTTAGAAAATTCTTTCATTGCAATGCCATAGTTGAGAGTCAAAGGCTAATTTAAATCCCGGAAACGCGCACGGTTCTTTTAGAATAAGCCACGCAACTGTAGCCGCGAGAAAAGTCTAGTTGAAATTAAAAGGGAAAAAATGCAGGGCAGACTTGATGCATGTTGCAAGGTCATGCAAGGTTTATATGAACTGAGTAATTCCAAGGTTTATCTTCCACTATAAACAGTATTACTTACTATAATTACGGTAATTTAGGTAGATATACATCATATTACGTCTATATTCTTTGGCTTAGGCAGAGTTGTTTAGAGTACTATGGGTAACTAGGTACCTATTATTGTCACAATTTAATAAACCAAGTTATGGGAGCCAGTGGACTATACACAGAAATCCCACATTTCAAGATTCTGTAATAAGGGAAGCGAGACATAATAAAAATAGGTTACCTCTTCCTTGGAGCTAGGTTCTCCCTGCCGGTGATGGGCAGCAGTGCTTCCCGCGGCTCCGCCAGCATGCAGGACAGGGAGCCATCGTCCATGCCGCTAGCTTCCAGCCAGCTCTTCATACTCACTCTGAATAGGGTGGATAAGGTAAATCAATGAAAATAATTTGACGTAGTTCATTTTTTGCTAGAATAGAAGAAATAGTTTTCAGAATTTTGCCCTACCCTATACTATACTGCTATACTACATATAAGACGGTATTAATTGCCAGATTTCATAGTTCTAGGTCAACGAGAAATACCCTATACATTTTGATTCCCTTGAGAGTTATACGTTTAAGTTTAAGAAATATACGTTTTTTTGCGGCATAAACGGTAATATTTTTTTTACAGTAAATTAGAACTTTGATTTTTCCACAGATTCAAGGGACCGTTGACCTGAGTATATGGTTTTAATTTCAACTGAGATAGTGGTCAAACGTATGCCTATCTGTAGTAAAAAAAAAACGGACGGACAAAAAAGTAATCTTTTAATTTTTTTTTTAATAATTCTTTGGTAGAGGCCCGACTTCTAAAGTGCACGGATGGAATGCACTCAGAAAATATTTTTTTGCGTATGGGATAATTAATTCAGCACATTCATGCCTTTTATTATGTACGTAGGTGCCTCTGCCTACCTAGATTTCTTGATTTACCACTAATTATTTGGACTAGCTATGTAGTTACTCCAAAAACAAAAACCGAAACTACAGTAACAAATAGAGCGACCCAAGAAAACCATCAAACGAATCGGTTCGATACGGTTAGCGGGCATGATTCGATTATCAGAAGGGTTGGGGCGATATAAAAAGAATAAATACGGATTTATTATCCCCTAAAGACCTCGCTTAGTGCTAGGTGTGAACGCGTGTTGTAATATTTATCTCGAGCACTCTCTACCCTTGCGGGCAGTCAATTCGATTTGATCGGGAATCAAAACATACGTGTCGCGAAGGGTTATTTGAGGGTTACGTGTTTTTGAAACACCGTATTGGTAAAGATTTTGAAGACTCTGTTTATATTCATACGCTGAAATTCATGAGCTCAAAACTTCTGTGACGTTCGCCAAACTCGTCAGTTCGTATAAGTCCCTTGTGTCGTATTGCGAATGAACGACACGCATGAATTGTAATAGAACGTTTTGCTTGACCATGCCACTAGCAGCGGCCGCCGAATAGTCTCTTTTCTCTACGGGTAGGTAGGGTAGAAAAAAATAACGGAGAAGTAGCAAAGTTACTTTTCTAACAGCCTTTTTCGAAAAAAGTTACGGGTGGTCATTGTATAAAGATTCGTCTTTTTATACAAAACCATTACCAACGTTCCCTGAGGCTGAGAGGAGTTTTTTAAGGTTGCCAGCCCACGTCAGACTTTTTGTCTGTTGCAAAATAAATATAATTTATCATTTTGTACCACCGATAATCAGGCCGATTTTTCCTAGCTAGGTAAAAACTAGCGATTTTTTGTGGACGTGTGCGTTACACTATTGCAACCAGTACGATACGTACCATTTTTCTCCTATAACAAAAAGGGCGCCGATTATCGGACATGGGCGGGCAGCCTAATAGGTACATAAGTTTGGTCCTGTGAAGGTTTTGACAGTTTGTAAAGTTGTAGCGGTTATATTCTGAATTTTGAAACTCGAGAAAATGGAAATTCAAATTACAGTGACTGAAAAGTTGTGTGGAAATCAGTTATCATGTTATGGGCAACATATTCATGTAAAACGAAGGAATTCGGAAAATGGCGCGAGGAAAGTTTTTAATTTTGAAGGCAACACACCAGGGAAAAAAAAAGTTTTGACTTTGGATGTAGATGGCTATAAAAGTAAGAGAAGACCAAAGAAACAATGCATATGGGTTGTGTGGTTGATGTGTGTAATGGATATGGCTAAGAAGGAGCCATAAACGAGATGACAACTACTTAATAAAGGAGTTTGAAAGAAGAAAAATACGTGTTGTTTTAAAATGATATATGGGAATTCTCATTACGGTGAATTACGAAGGGCAAATTTCGATTTCTACTTATGATAAGTGATATTTACAATGTAAGTTAGTTACACATAATACTTTAAGGCATGAACTAGCTGAAGCCGATGTTTCCTAGCTGACTACACTGAGAGGAAACACCAAAACAAACATAGAGTTAATACAATTTATGTAATGGTCAGATCATCTAAGAACCATGTAAGTTAGTGTACAGATTTGAGTAGACCTGACCAGACAGTGTCAGCATTTGCGATCTTATCAAGATTCAATCAGGATTCTAAATATTGTATGGATTTTAAAGAAACCAATTACTTAAACAATTTAATTATTTTGATTCAGGTCCAATCTAAATAGGACATCAACCCATTGAGTACCTAGATCTATAGAGGGAACTTCATTGTTCTGGGTAGCTCAAACTTCTCAGTCTTCATACACAAAAAACCGTCGAAACTTATCTTTGATTGATTTTATTTATCTTTTATATTGTCATAATTCCTGTAGATAAAATACGTAGAATGAATTACTCACGTTTTTATTGACTGGGTTGATTATAATCCTTTAACACATGTCCACTATATTTTACAAAAAATGGAAAATTTTCACAATAATCTCCTGGATAAGTTCATGAATGTAATCCAAAAAAATAAAAATGACACCTTATACTTATCACTACACTGTATCTCACTCAGATTCGCACTAGTTAGGAGAACAGCATCCCTCAGCTTTTATCCTCTCTGGAGGGGGATGGACCAACCCTCTTACAGAGAGGGCGGTGCCCAATACAACATTAGACGACAACACAAACAAGAAAATACGCATATTTCAGGATCAACGAATTAAATACTCAAACTTGTTAGTATTAAAATTAAATACGATTTATTAACTAAGATAAATACTGTTACTTTTTAGTTTCAAGCTACAAATAGTGTGACTAAAATAATCTTTGTCTTTGTAAAGAATTTTTGGCAGTTTTCGTTTCAGGATAAGTTTGTGAGAACACAATTTTAAATTTCCAGGGAAAATCACATTTGAAATGCGGACAGACAACAGAGTTGTAGTATTCCTATAAATAAATTTTACAAAGGGCCTTTTTAAAAAACCTCGTACAGGACATAACCTTTTGTGCAAATGCAAATTATATTTCTATTAATATACATACTTAGCTTTCCTATCTACATTTCTGCATTCCTAACAGCGTAGGTATCTATACCTACTTATATAGATACCTAAAATCAAATCTTAACGACCGATTAGACGATTACAGTCCAAGGTTGAAATTATGTAATTAGTAGGAATGTCCGATTTCAGAAAATTTTAATTTCTTATGAGTGAAATTAAAATTATTTCTACTTGGTACGAGAAAAGGCATTCCTTCCCCGCATTAAAACAAAGCAAACAAGGTGTAACGGAAAGAGAGAGTGTGTCGTGTAGAGTCATGTATTGAAAACTGCTTTTCTCCTATTTTCTCCAGAATGCCTGTATTTACAATTCACTAGCTTTAGCCCGCATCTTCGTACGTGTATATACAGGGTCATCTTAACCCATGTGGGCCCCCACATCCCTGGGCACATTGGAGCCCGCGGCCCTTTTGGAAAACTGCAAACCGGCCAAGAAAGTATCGGAGCACAGGTAGTCGAGTTCCGTAGGTACGACTACGAAACTATACTACTCAGTGGCGTATTAAAAAATCTTGACAATCAACAAAAAAAAAAACAACTTTTATGTTCTTATGTAATAGTAATTTTCCAAAAAGAAAATTAGGTATGAAGGAGCGAGTGAAGCGGGCTTAAACTTTTACTTCTCAGATAGCTTATGCCGTCGAAACAAGAGCGAGTGTGCGAAGCGCGTTTGGAAGGAAAAATTTGCAGCCAGTCTCGGATAGGTTAAAATTTCTTTTGACCATTCAAATAACAAGAAGGTAATTTGTTGAATCATGCAGAAAATCTTTCTTCATCTAGCGAGCGTAGCGACCTTCAAAATTTTCAAAGATTTTATTTTGCAAGCGAAGCGAGTTAGGGAATTTTTATATCCCGCCTGGGATAGGTTCCACAGAAGTTCGTCAGAAGCTAGTGCAAGGTTCGACTTGGTCGTTTCCTATGGAGAAGCCACCAAATTACATTATAGACAATGTAATTTGGAGGCCCTAAATTACATTATAGGCTTAATTTGTGGGCTCCAAATGAAGCGGAGCCCTGGGCACGTGAACCTAGTGCCCTTATGGTAAAGACGGAAATGCACATATCCCGTTTTTTCTAGTTCCCGTGGGAATTTCGGGAAATTAAATGCTCCCTTACACTCCCCAAGGAACCTACATGCCAAATTTCAGCTTTCTACGAACAGCAGGTTCGGTTGTGCGTTGTCTGTCAGTCACTCAGTAACGGAAGAATTTTATATATTTATATTGATTGATTAGGATACTCAGACCATGTACTGGTAGACTGAGACATTACAGTTTTCCCATCATCATATACACGATACGTGTAATCCAGTTGTGTAGTTCAGATAAGTTGTCGCTGCGTGTAAAATACTAGTAGTCAGCTGAATCCGGTTAGTCTAGAAGCGGACCTCAACATAGTTCGGTAAACTAGGAAGATTGATTCAGAGCATTTACTTCATATCCGAGTGTGCTTTCAGTTTGACTAACCTTTTAAACGAATATTTTTATACTTTCAAAATTCATCCACAGCATCCGTGTGTCTCGGTCCCCGCCCAGCGTAGGGATGCGCCAATCCCGGCCGACTCCGCCTATCGATCCCGGCTATCCCGGGACTCAGGTGTTCCCCGGTAATTGACGATGTGAAATGGATTGTACCCAAAAACATCTCGATACGTTTCGCCAATATTCATGTTTGATTATGCGTATGTTTGGAGGGTTTTTATTGCTGAAAAGAATCGAGGTTTATGATTTGCAATCTTCTTACGCTTTGAAATACAGAAGTAAGTTTTGGCTGTATCGTTATAAATATCTGATTGGCATTGGCGTGTACCTAAATTAAAATCGAATGCGAAGTCATCGCATATCAAATGATCCACCTACTATTCATCGAATGCCTTGAACTCTAGAATATCTACGTATTTGATCGTATACACTGAGTATTAAAAATATTAAATGTTTGTCATTGCAATCATTCATTGTATGATTATATATGTACGAAGCATTTAACTGTTTCGTAGCGTTGTCGTAGCAGATTCGTAAAATTTCGTAGCATTTTCGTAGCGGCGTTGTAGCAGACTCGTAGCAGCGTGTTGTAGCAGCTTCATAGTTTTGACGTAGTGTTGTCAATACTCAATAAATCGTACACTTCGTAGGTAGGTACCTACTTAAGAGTGTTCAACGTATCGAATATACTCGTAGATGGTATCGAAGACCACTCCTGAGTACGGGCCTACTTCATAGAATTTCCATCAACATTCTTGAATTTGGTCAGCAATTCGGCACCAGCATCAAATTTATACTAGCAAAACTCACAGGCTCTTCAGACTGGCTAAAGTAGCCTCATCTTTCATGGGGTACTGTTTAAAATGTTATAATAAAATACCTCCCCATATGTTAGAACTAAATGAGACAAAAATTAAATCTTGTATTTAACGCACACATGCAGGCAAACATACTCGTATTATAAGTTGGGGGATTATATTGAAGATAAAAATGCTTGGCTGAATGCTGGTCCTGCTCCACAGCCACTAGGGCGCACAAAATAATCTGTTAGCATTTGGAAACATTGTTGGACCGGCTAAAGATTGTAAGAAACCAATATTTGCATTGTATACACTCAATTTATTTAGAACTAGCTTTTGCCCGCGACTTCGTACGCGCATATCCCGTTTTTTCCCGTTCCCGTAAGAATTTCCCATTCCCGTATAGCCTTCCTCGAAAAATGAGCTATCTAACACTGAAAGAATTTTTCAAATCGGACCAGTAGTTCCCGAGATTAGCGCGTTCAAGCAAACAAACAAACAAACAAACAAACTCTTCAGCTTTATATATTAGTATAGATTGTATAATTTCATCCATTTTAACGGCACATGTATGAGTACTGTGTACCTTAAACTTAAGCTATTGCTATCAGTTTTTTGACTTTGATGTACCCTGGCGGTTGGAAGTGTCATGCTTACTTAAAAGTCTAGCTGATGGTGGCGTATGCGTTGGATCCTTTGGCCCCCTTCAAAATGGTTAAGCCGAATGGTGCAAGCGCATGCGTCATGTTCGTGAACGAGCGCCGTCAGTTGGGACTGATCATTTCTCAGCTGCCATGGTTAATTTTAATTATTTCTTTGAATTGTTCCTTTTTTCCGGACGGTTTTATCCTGCTCGTCTTTTACATCGTTCTCACATGTATTTATAATTTCAACTTGATGTAAACAAAACTTTGTAACAATTTATTATTTTTAAAAGAGTGCCCGTGGAGTTTCTTGCACGTTCTTCTCCATAGAGATCTACGCTTTGGAACGTGCAAATAGCTTCATCTTTTTGGACCGACCGACTCGACAATTCAAAAGTGCCTGTAAATGGTTTAATTGAAATAAATATTTTGAGTTTGTGTTTGAATTTGCCCACTTAAATAAATCATCCAACTAAACTAAACTAACCAGCTAGTACCAACCAAAGTACAAAGACTTACGATAGACTACATCTACTCGTATGATAGATAAATAAGTAGGTATAACCTTCTCTACATTTGGAAGCAAATGCCATATATCATATATGTTAAGTTACCTTAGTTTAACTTGATATAGGTACCCTGTTGCCAATATTTTTTGAACAAATAAAAGCCATCCAATTCGGCGCCCAAACTTCCTAATATTGCCACACAAAATGTCTATGATAAAAAAGCCAACAAATGGCTTTGAAAGGCTGTAGCCATTTGTTGACTTTCAGAAGTTATTAGATAACAAACGAACTTCGACCTTATTAGGTAAGTTAAATAGTAATCACCGCAGAACATAATAGGTTTTTTTCTGCTAGGTTTCATAATCATCAAAGTTTTAATGCTTGTTGTCACAACATTTTCCTTGAAAAAAATCATTGTTTTCCATTATTTCCCTCTTTATTATTTTTACACATGGCAAGATGCGGTAATGAAACGAGCAATAGGGCAGTGACCGAGTGCGGTCCAAGGACTTCTTCTTTTTGAATCAATGGTTACCTAGTAAGATTTTTTGGGCCCAGTAGGTGGCTACGTCAATTGCAGCGTCGGTGGCATTCATTAAATCCTCCAAAGTATGGGCACTGGGGGCACTCCAACAGAGCTTAGGAGTGCCCCAAGAACTCCTTGTCCAAGGACTGGAAGAAGGATTATTGTTCGTCCGGCAGGGCGATGGGTAGACGAAATTTCTGCCATGGCGGGTAAATCAGGGTTGAGGTTGGTACCGGAAAGGTTATTTTCCAAAAAAAAATTGGTAGACCAGTAACATTTGCAATGATGTAACCAACTGTTATCTACTAGCAACCGAAAGCTGTTGTCAATCGCTAAACTCGCAACTAATAGTAGTTGCAGTACCGCTAGTTCCAAGTTACCTACCAGTTGCCAAAACTGAGAGAAAAAGGTGCTCCGCCGACGGAGTGCAACACTATGCTTGTCTGGCCCGGTATTGCTGCACTATAGTTCGATCCGCAACAAGGAACATTTTATCAAATTACCTTGAAATTTAGATGAAAGCGGATTTTTTTCTATGCAAAGCTATGTTATGTACTTGTATCTACACAGGTGCTCAACATACATACTGCACGTTGTAGTTTTAGTGGAAATCCCTATTAGGTATATTTTGCGTATGAATGAATATGGATAACAAAAACTTTGACACCTGTATTTTTACGTGATTCATGTTTCGGCTTTCGAAATTGATTAAATTAATTGTATCCGCTTATGTACAGGCTTATCTTATTATACAAATATGTCACACATAAACCGATAATCTAATCTATAGAGCACAATATTTAGATTGCAACACAATGTAATGTTATCACGTGATTAAACCTCTTTATGCAACGGATCATTATGAGACAGCATTTCTGGAAGTATTAAGCTATTGGTTTAGTATCTCAAAACTGGCTGTGCTGCTGATGCACAGTTCCTTAGGAGCTGCAGGGAAACAAAAACGAAGACCCAGTCGCAGACAAAAAAAAAAGGAATTAGCATATTCTATAGGAAATTAGGAATGACTACTAAAAACTTATTTATTATAGTTTGTTTTACTTTCATAACATCTCCAGATTGAATGATCCCCTTTCCTTTCCGTGACTATTTACTTATAAGGCTTTCTCGATGGACCAATAAAACTGGACAAAAACCTTCCGTTCTGAAAAATATTGATTGTGAAAAAGGGTCGTTGATGATTTTGTTCTCGACCGTTTTTTTGGTTGATCATCATCAACATACTGGATGCATGTCCAATTGTTTCATTGGTATCGAGATACCTCCGAGCCTAAGGAATCACTGTCGCCATCGCACGCAGTTATCGTTGATAGTCAGTTTCCAACAACCTAATCCAAGTCAGTCCTAGTTCTAGATAGCCTCCGGATCCAGCACTCGGTGGTCTAGAGATGGCAGTGGCTTTTAAAAATGTATAATAACAATCTGTGTACGTGTAGACGTAAGCCAATTTAAAGATTTTAAGTTTAGAAGAAATTCAAGTAATATTTACTTGTAGTGAGGTAGATATTACTAGGTTTTTCAAAACACACCTGACTATGCAGCTGTGTAGGATAATTTTCATAATCAGTTCCAACAGACCTCTATCTTCAGTCCGGATTACGTAAATTAGGATTATAATGATAATGAAATAGAATATTGAGATATTCTATTTCGTTATCAATATAATCAGAATTATTATTAGTTTATTATTTAGATAGAGACAGGAATACATGTGGATACTTAGCAGAAATATTGTTTTATGGTTTTACTTTATAATGTTACCTATATTAAATATCTTTGGATGGGCTGGACTAATGATCTGGTGAAGGCCGCGAACGTTTGCTGTATGTGAGCCGCATATAACCAGTTGGTGTGGTGACACCCGGAGGAAGCTTATGTCCAGAAGTGGACATCTTTCTATTGAAATGATGATGAGCCGCACATCAGAGGAATAGTGGGGTGCAGCTACTGTTTGAAAAAAAAATTTGGTTGTTTACTATAAGAAGCTTTAACTGTCACCAATTAGGTATTATCAAACAACTCAAGCTCATTGGAAATTGAATTAATTTTCCCTTGACTTACTGCCTCTGTTTATTTTCTTTACCGTCCTTGAGCTTGGAAACCTACCAATTAAAAATACATCAGCTACATTTAATCTCAAAGCTATCACAATTTTTTACAACCGCTGCAAGCTCCATAGTGGTTCTTCGCCAATAAATTCGAAATTCAAAACGTCTGTTATCTGAATTTAAATGGCTACTCATTTCCATTTTACCGCCCAGAAATTGATTTACTCGATCACAAAGTGAGATAATTTATGCAAAGAATCATGTACCGGTCGGCGACGTCCTCGGTCTAATGTCAGTTCGCAATTCTGTATTAATACTATAATAAACAGTTATACATAACAAATACAATACTCTGACAACATATTTCACGAAGGTCATGGCAAACGCTAATTTTCTTTATTGCGACGTCGCAAGACACGCGACGTAAATAAAGCTATATTTTTTTGTTTTCCGTTGCAGTTAATATCTGTGTTTGATTATTTTGTTGTGGATCGTTTATGGGCATAATGAGTGATGTTACTGATGCATCACACTTTTCTTCGAAGTCCGCGTCATCGAAATCAGTCGTTGTAAAACGTGAACAGGTTCGATTGCGATTGCAGAATGATGATTCTACGTCCTCCCAAGTGAGCTGGTTAGTACATTTACGTAGAAGTAGATAGATACAACTAGTTCATAGTTTGGCTAAGAAACTAAGTAAGGACATGCCATGTAGAGTTTCAGTCGGTTTTGCAATCTAGGTCTGTCATTTGCTGTCTGCTTCCTGCTTGTTTTCATTACCTTTCTTGGGGTCTACCATTACACTATCTTTAGATAGGTATCACTTTCTTTGTGCTTATCAAGTGTAGATTGATGCTTTTAAACAGACCTTCCAGTTAAAAAAGTTTTAATATTCATCAACCTGAAAACATGCCATAGTTTTTTGGGCCAATTCGGTATCTTTAGGTAAAAGATACAAATCTACGTGACTCAGTATACAAATTAAACCATTAAACCAATCATCATTACCATAATTGTGTTATTATGGTAATGCCCGATGGATAGTAATCTGTCATCCAAAGTTCAAGGTATTCAGCAAAGCTAGATAAACGAAAATTCTGAGTTAACGAACTGCTATTTGAAATATCCGTTGAATGAAAAGTACGGTAAATATTACTTTGATGGCGAGGTTTTGGTTAAGTTTACTGCTTCTAATTTGTTTAGTGCGCATGCAAGAATTTTCTATTCAGGGGAGGCATTGAACCTTTGAAAGCAACCTACGCCGTGAGCTTACACACGTGGGGCTTACAGCGTCGCCATAACGACCACGCAGTTAGGCCAATAGACTTTTCCATTTTCCGGCAAACAATTGAAGCCTTCCTGCTATTTTGACAAATAAATCGATTTTTTGACAAGTGTCCAATAAACCCAATAAATCTGTGATAGTTATATACAACGTTTTCGAATTCTTTTCTACATTAAAGTGATTTGGTACGAGCATGGCCTACAACTTCGACAGTGGTCAAGTAAGTGGTAATGTTTTTTTCATAGAATAATTATGCTTCCTGTCTTCGGCCTCATAGGGTACTTGGTCTTAGCTCTCAGAGCTTATGCTGGAAAATTGTGGAATTAAAATTAATTGTAGTCTACGAGTATGACCAGGTTTTAATTATGATAAGTTCACGAGTGTTAGATTCTGATAAATATTCTAGTTATCGGTCAATTTGACCAATACGCGAGCTTAGTTTCTGGTATCTCCTACTGTTGTATCGTGGGCTATGCATGTGAATGAAATCCGATTCACGTGTTTTTATCAAATGATTCACAAATCCGTAATTCCTAATCACGCGTGTGTTGCTTTGATGGGAAAAAGCTAAGACATTAAAGTTTTCAGTAGATAGTTTATTCAGTAGCTCTTATATCTGGCAGCTTGTACTCGTATTGAATACTATTCTTATGTTGTCTATTGTCTCTTAAATCTTGAGCTAAGCCAGGCTATCTCAGTATAAGCCAGTGCTGATTACGCACAACCAAGAAAGTGTTTCTTATTGTATCCTACGTAGCCTGAAACAGTTTATTGAATTTGCATATAACTAAACACTATTTTTGGGGGTTCAATTGCCCTAGTAATCGAATCGTTTGTTGTCGACTACGGGTAGGTGCTTTCACCTCTACTAAGACATCATCACACTAGATTAACGTCAAATTTAACAAATCCTGTAAAAAGAAACGTCTCAGGAATAGCAGGCGTTGTGCATGGCAGCATGGTGACTCTATCAATTTCCCTAACCTTTTCCCAACTGTTGCAGTCGGCTTTGAGTCTATTTCCGGATGCAGATGGATACTACTAATTTACATGAAGCGACTACCTATTCGTTTTACTCCCTACAGGATAATAGGGTGGTCTATTCACATTCAGGTTGATACCGTGGTTTGCAGGAAAAGTCTATTTTATTCTAAAAAAAACCGGCAAAGTGCGAGTCGGACTCGCCCACCGAGGGTTCCGTACAAATTTGTAGTTACATATTGTAAAGAGTTCAGGTCCTTTAAATAAAGACTATATTTTTTATGATTTAATTACAAATGTATAGTTTTCAGACTTTTCCCTATACTTGTCGTATAAGACCGTATTACTTGCCAAATTTCATAGTTCTGGTCAACGGGAAATAACCTATACATTTCTATTCCCTTAAGAGTGTCGACATATACGTTTTTTTGCGGCATAAAAAACCGTATCTTTTTTTTTACGTTAACTTAGAGGTTTGATTTTTTCGCAGCTGCAAGGGGCCATAGACTTTGCCTGCCGGGGTTGCGGGATTTATTCGAAAGAGTCACCGCGGCCCTGGAACGCAAAGGGCATTAGGAGGAACACGGATGGGTTTTAGTCAGTAAGAGTCTGACACTCCCTTCTACTTCACCCAGAGCGGAAGGAGTCATTTGATGATTTCCCATCCTTAAAAAAAAAAAAAAAAAAGGGGCCATAGACTTGAGTATATGGTTTTAATTACAACTTGATACCTCCACGTGTTCCCGAGATAAAGGGTCTTGACAGACAGACGGACGGATAACAAAGTGATTCTATAATGGTTCCGTTTTTCTTTTGAGGTACGGAACCCTCAAATTAAATATTCATCCCGCAAATCATCATGTCCAGCTGATCCAATGCTGTTAATCCTATAAATTCTATCACCACCGCACCTGCAGCTCGCTTCACTTTCCCCTGCGATAGTGCAGCGCGGACGTTTTTTACTTACTTACAAATTGTAATTCCTTTAATCCCAGTTAGATACATCCAATTACATCGTAAACATCCTTAGCTATACCTACATCAATCGATTTTTTGTCATATCTCACGTAGTTTTAAGGTTCAAAATCATTTGTTTTATGCTCACCATAATGGGTCATTGGATAGAGGGGTGATTTTTTATTTGCGCCTGAATGACAATTTTTTACACCATTGTGTTCAATGTTAATCCATGTTTGACACATCGTGCTGGTAGTCTTTAGTTAATAGTTCTCGTGTATTCGCGATAAATTGTTTTCTGTATTGTTGTTTTGTTAGAAAAATGTTTAGTAAATCTAGAGATTATAAGGAGACAAATGGTGATTTTTATTTGCCCGTTGCACTTGTTATTGTACGTCAGCTTTAGGAGTCAACTAGGACTTAGTGTTTTTGTGTGGTAAACAAGCGGCGTGCTATTGATTAAATGCCTGAAATGGGTCTGATACATAATCAATGATTGACCGAAATAGAAACAAGGCTTGCTCGAATAAAAACTATTTATTGATCTCTTCAGTTTAATTTGGGCCATTCCCAATAGAGTACTTATAGAATAGAATAGGTACTTTATAGTAATAGTAAGGTAGACTAGGTACGGTTGACACGAAGGGCGGTTGAAAAAGAGGCAGGTATCACCTTATCTCTTAAACCTTGTGCAGTAAACTTATGTAGAGGTGCAAGAGACAAAAGAATCGGATATATCAAGATAAATCTCTGCCATAGATGGAATAGTTTCATACCACTTCGATAGCTATGAGGTATTCACATCTGTCAGCTGTCCTTCACAAATTTCTCCATATGAAAGACGTAAGCAGGCTCGTTTAGTAAAGAAAGACACGTACCTACTCGTTATTAACCTTAATGGATCTCAACTCTAACCAACGTCAGTCACAAATCATGCCTTCGTTAGCAGCTAATTGGAATTCCCTATCCGATATGTACCTACGCATATGTACCTATAGCCTAACAGTGTACGATACTTTATAGCACGTTCGTTAACTTGACGAAGACTTAACGAGTGCGTGATTCGCGCCGAAAGCCGATAGGGGGAACTGCTATCGTTTCGTGACCCAAGTCGAACCGAAGATGTTTAACAATCGACCTTAAGTTTTACAACTTAAAATAGTCGGCTATTTCTGTACAAGACATTGATCAAAGTCATGAAGTTTTGGCGAACGGAAGTATCGACGAACGGCTTTAAAAGAATAGGACTGTCGCCAAAAAGATTTCATCGTGCCATAAATTGGCAATTTACATATTTTTCTGGAAATTGGCTGATAGACAAATTTATTGCTTTATTAATATTATTTATTGAAGATAGGTATCTCATAGCCCGGTCACAGCCGAATGTCAAATCATCTGCAAGTATGTAAGTCCGTAAAGCTGAAACCAGAATTTTGACTTCTTTTGAAGGTAAAGAACGTCGAAGTAATTTTGGGCATTTTAGCGGTCCGAGAAAATTCATTCGAGTCGGGTTGAATTGGGTGATATTTTTACCTCCGTATCCAAACATCCTATTCTCAAATCCTTCTTTTCGCAAAACGACCTATTCGCAAAACGATCTATTCGCAGAACGACATATTCGCAGAACCACCTAATTAGCAGAAAGTCCTATTGTCATGCTAAAAAATTACTATCGGTAGGTAGGTATTTATTTTATTATTTTAAAATTCAAATTCAAACGAAACGCAGCTATTAGGTACATCTCTGGTGTAACCATTAACCTGTGTCGACAACATTTTACAATCACTTTTCCAAGTACAGAGGCTTAGATATGGGGACTGAAGCAAAAATTCGGAGACGAGCTGAAATCTAGAGCGACATAGACTCACAAACTACCAGGAGACCTACTAGTCACCTACTAGTTTGTGATTCCTGGGAATCATGAAGAAGTTTTTTGAATTGATCGCAAGAAAAAAAATCAATCGGTATTTGTAAAATTTAAAAATCTTATATTTGCAGCTGCTAATAGGTAGGTCGATTTGCGAATAGGTCGTTCAGCTAATAGGACGTTTTAATAGATACGGAGGCATATTTTTGATGGGGTGTCATCTTTAAACCCCCAGGCAGAAAGAGAGGTGTTATAAGTTTGACGTCGATGTCTGTTTGTCTGTCTGTCTGTGGCATCGTAGCTCTCAAACGGATGGACCGATTTCGATGCAGTTTTTCATTTGAAAGCCAGTTTCCTTGCGGTGGTTCTTAGCTATGTTTGGTTAATATCGGTCCAGCAGTGTAAGAGTATCTCTTTTCCAAAATGATATAAGGCATTTTTGGCGTATGATTAGTCGATTAAGTGCTTCACGCGTGCCAGTATAATCGTTAAATGACAATTAATTGATAACTTCGACCTTATGCTGCAACCAGAATGGTCTCCAGAATACCCGACTCTTCATAAACTCACAGCAGACATAGGTATCGCATTTGTTGGGTTCAATAGATTAGTTTCAATGAGTAGGTACCTTGCAGGTTAAGATCTTGCAATACGGCCACGTTGACCTGGTACTACAACCTGGATGGTCTCCAGAGAACCCAACTCCTCGAAAACTTACAGCAGACATATCGTGTTTGGATTCAATACTAATATATTAGTTTTAATGAGTTAATTTCTTGCGGGTTATGATCTTGCAATATGGTCTGACGTTGACCTGGTGCTGCAACTATAACTAAGTTTAAAAATGTTGAAATAAAAATTAAAAAAAACTCCAACGCAAAAAAAAGAAAAACGAACATTTAAAAAGTCAGAAATAATAACTACCGGTGAGAACAGACAGAAGCTAGTGCAGAAAAAAATCTGTCGGGGCTGCCATTCCTTGCCCTGAAATGGAATAAATGATTGTAATTCTACAGATTATGTGAGCAATCATTGTATTCTGTAATTCCAGGACAGCAAATGGCAACCCCGACGGATTTTTTTCTGCACTTCTGTCTTTTCAATGCAAATAGGTACCATGGAATTGACTAGACGTCCTAATCTCGAATAGGCCCCAACTTTTACTAGTCTATTACTATTTGATATGGTAATTTTAATGGAAAAATCGCAATGGAATGCTGAAAAGTTTAGATGCTTGTTTTCCATACTAACGTAGTGGATAGTTTTATAAAAGTTTAGGTATGTGGACAATTTGATGTAGGTAGGTATACCTAGTACCTACGTTTATTGGGAGCTATTCATGCACGCAACTAAATTCTAACAAAAAGAACATACGCAAATTAGCTTTCAGTTTTAGTCAATATAATTCTATATTTAGATTCTATGACGTTGCAAAAAGCCAATCGCGGGGCCCTTACGTAAGCCGCGGTAGGAGCCGACTGCCGAATAGCTATTTAAATGTGGGTGACTCTGACTGAAGACCGTGACAAATGACCAAGTTCAGGGACGAACCGCAAATTGATGTCATTACGCAACACGCTATAAGGGAATCAGTCACAATTGCTTGCGAATGCGAATGTGGCGATGTGATCGGTAAACTGACAGTCAATCTAGGTTCTAATTGCCGGTCGTAAACCGACATTCCTAAAGTAAATGGCTAAATGGTAGATCACTGACATTGCAGTGCTAAACGACAGGCTAATTATTCTTTTGGGTACTTATCTTGCGTAGCTGCCTAATAATCTTAGGAGATTATTAGATAGGTGCTTCTCATATTGGTACTTCCATCGTAAGTAGGTAATTTTGATGAGTAACGTTCCGTGAGTTTTTAATGTTAAGTAAATTAAAAAAAAAACCCTAAAAACCCTATGTAAGTAATGTTTCTCATCTATCTTTTCTGTAACTTATATGGTGTACATAATAAAGAGTATTCTATTCTATTTTAGATAGAAATCGCGTCGTTCTTAATGGAAGAGTAAATTCTATACTGAATAGTCCGGCTGTAAGCATACCAGCCACTAAATTAAAAGATCGTCAGCCCAAGATAGGCAAACAATGTGAAGTCGAACAAAGTAGATAAATCTGGCAAGTTCTAGTACCTAATAGCTGTTTTCCTTATCATGTCGGTTCACACATGGTCTACAATTTATACCTTGCACTTAGGAAGTGCCTGTAGCATTATGTTGTAATACATTTTGGTGTTGCAAGAATAGGCACAGAACACATGCAACACTTCGGTAACACCTACGACATTTTTCCATTTTCTTCGAGACTTTCACTTACAAGGCCTTTAAGTACCTATCTTCACTTTATTTTTCTTACCACGCGATGCAATTCCTAGGAAGGTGTGGGTGAAAGATTTAAAAAATAAATGGGTGTGATGTGATAGAAGGCCCCAATTCTCTGAAGGAACAGGTTTAGGGGTAACCAGTTGCTGTTTGAATTGAACACATTGCCAATGGCACAATTCCGTCCTATAGACTGACTTGGAACCGCCATCTAATGGGGAGGGAGAATGCCTTTCGTCATCGACTCTGAGCTTAGGTATACCTACCTACCTACATGGAGTCACCTACAATTTTCGTCGTATGTCGAAGTCTATTTTAGTTTAGTTTATTATTAGTTAGGTACCTACTTATACATTTGTATTAACGAGTTGTTATGATTGATTAGGTTTATGGCAATGGTAGATATTGTTTTCGGAAAACATAGGCTATGTTGAGCATGCGTGTTTGTTATGAGCGAACGTGTAGAAGCTATAAAACAAGACCTTACCCTGCTTTCTTTAACTTGTACTTACTGTAGAGTTTTATATCTTTTTATGAATGCGTTTTTATCGGGATACTTACGTTTTCAAGACCTTGTAAAAATTGCAAAATCGATGCTATTGTTTTCTTTGCGTGGCGTTGGTAATCCGCCCTTATTGCTTATTGTATCGCCATTGCAAAATTCGATACTCATCAAAAGATATTTTTGTTGAAGGTCATTCCCGTCTTAAAGCTTTGACGTAGTCACTGATCAAAAGTTTGTTTGGTAAATTGGTGATAAATATGTACTTTTCATGTTACTTTGTTTAGTCACGAGTATGATTTAATTGAAGCTACAATTTTAATTATACTTAAATATTGTTTTGCTATCATAGTATGGCGGAATGCACCGGCCGCACCAAAAATATAAGTACCTAAACCAACCTACCCCCACCACATTTTTTTAAACAAGAACTTACTTATTGATGACCAGTTTCCAGGCCACAAAATTTTGGACTCTTTTCATAGCAGTGGTTAAATTAAGTCCTGTTATCGCCTTGATCAGCACTGCGATTCTGTAAGCGTCTCACCGTGTAAGCTTAGGTGAAGCGAACATGAAGTGAGCTGTCAGTCTATACAAATAAGATGGAATGACAGATCACTTTGTGAAGTTCGTGCTCACTCCACCTACACGGCTACTTGACAGACTACCTAGAACGACTGATGTGACCAACGAATAGGTAAAGGCTCGACTGGCTGTATTTCCTACATTTCTTATTAGGTAGATAGGTACAATCAGTTGTTGCAACTGAGAACGATTTGGAACAATATATAGGCGGTATAGGGGGGTGGGGGGTATATGTATAGGCCTACAAAAAATGACGTATTGCCTAAAAACGGCTTTTTCTAGTTGTGAATAAAATTCTCTCATTTCAATTTAGTTCAAATTGTTTGTCGCCCAAAAATATTTGACAAGATAATTCTAAATTATTGCGGGCATTTATAATGTAGTCAAATGGGCGCGTGATGTATGGGGTAAATAACAATTTGCAACCCTTTGTTGAGGGCATGATTATTATAACGCAACGTCCACGGGGGGTGAGTTGACACCTGATCAATGGGTGGCGGGTGCATAGTGCTATTGTTATATTTTATGGGTTTCTTTTTTATTTGAAGTCTTCTCAAATCAGTAACAAAAGGTTGATATTTTTCGCATTTGCACTTGTTGTCATTCAAGTATTAAAATAAAAGTAAGATAAGAGTTTTGCAATGGACTACCGCGGTATTAGGTACTAGATACTGGGCCGAACTGTATGCATAATTGCATAGGTTCTTTCGTATCTATCGAATAACTTTTAAACTTCATTTTTAAGGGTAACTAAAAGAAATCAAATAAGGAGTCGAAAAAAAGGAATCATCTGTTCCGGATATTTTCTAGTTTGGATGTGACAAACATGATGAATATTTTGTTCTGTAGGGATAGGAGAGCAATGTTTAAATTTTAATTTTAAAATGTGAGTGGCACGTGCTTCAAATTATCACCACAGACACGTGTCTGCCGTCGTCGTGTAATCACTATTGTATTGGGGGTGAAAGTTTTGTTTTTGCCAACACGATGATGAATTGGTACCTATGCCTATTAAATATATGTACTTGAATACGGTTTGAGATAATTGTAGTTAAAATAACTTCTATTGTTTTGCCAAAAGTTCAACAAGGAATCAACACCGAAGCGACTGGGCAACTGGCAGGTCCCACGATGGGCGCCAACAAGAGCAAGACCTGTAGAAATGCGACCGGACCCCAAGCCCATCTGTGACATGAACGGACACTTCCTGCCCGGCGCCCCGAGAGGCACGTCGCGATGCTTCGGCCATTACACCGGCACCTGGGAGCTCCCAAGGAAAATAACAAGAAAAGTCGGTACGTAAAAGCGTGTTTCCGCACCAATAAAACTCCCATTCCATACCTGGTACTTTGACGAATTATATCATTATTGTTCGACCTTGGTGGAACTCATAAAGCTCAGTCATTTATTTGTCAACATACACGCAAAACACTTCCTACTTCCCAAAAGTATCGTGTTGCGCAGTAGTTAAGTGGCTGATTTTGAATATTGCGCTACTTACCGATTTGCTCAATAGCTGCATAAATATGGATTTTTGTTAAAATCGATGACCTATTAAGTGTCTGCACGCGAATATTTTGAATATAAGCGAAATTGAAACCAGGACATGTATCTGTCACGCGCATATGGAACGCAGGGCTCTTCATGGCAAGACGTGCATTGTTATCGAGTGGACCTTTGTCTCGTTTCAGCGGAAGACTTAGCGAAAGAGCCACCGATTGGAAGATTCCCAGACTGGCTGAATCTTCGTGTTCAGAGGCCGAAAGCGGCAGGGGCGGCGCGCCTGCGCTCTGAGAAACGCGGCAAACCTAAAAAGGAGGCAGGCAAGACTGAATTGCAGGACGCCCAGACGTTCGAAGTGAGTGAATAAGGTTACACGCGAGTTTCGATTGAGGGTTGCGCGCGAAACGTGTTCTTGTTTGTTTGTGGTGTCGCCGTAGTGTGTCGACGTCACTGCTACATACGTCTCCTTGAAACTTTTGTCGAGAAGTGGGTCAATGTTGGTAGCTGTAGTTGCTTGTAGTGAGTTTTTTGTTCTTTATTGTAGTCATTGACCAATACCTTCAACTTTTCTGTAGGTGATTGATTAGTTAGTAGGTACCTACTGTAGATGTAGATCCAGATATGTACAACTTTACGCCCGATTTAAAAAATAAAAATATTCTGAAATTTATATTTTAAGATAGGTGTAGGCAGGTACTTATATTTTGAAAAAAAAAAAAAAAAACAACAAAGAAAATTAAATTACATAGTAACCGATTTGAAAAGATGAAATGGACATTGGTATTGTGTAAAATTTTTAACCCCCGATCATAAAGTTCTTTTGAGTACCGATTTAAGGAAGAAGTCGGCCTACGTAGGAATATAACCTACATACCTACTAACAGCTACATGATTTGCCCTAATTATATCCCTAACTATTATAATTATATAATTTTGTAAATCCGAAAGCGAGTTAGTTTGTTGGTAACGTGCCTAAATCACTGAACCGATTTTGATTAGTTTTGGTAGCGATAAATGGGAACCTGGAGATGGTTATTGGCTACTTTTTTTGTGAAAATCTATTTCAACGCTAGCGAAGCCGCGGTCAAAATGCTAGTTCACGATAATCATCGGGCATAAGACGAGAACTATAACATTTAACTATATATTATCATTTATAATTTATTCAACTACATATAGGGTGTTCTAGAATTGCGTGGTCATATCTATGGGTGTTATCTGTATCAGCTATTCAATAAATAAGAAAAAAACAATCAAATTTAAAAAAAGTATTTTTCCACGAAACCCGTCCGCAAAAAAACGATTAAAAAGTTAAAATAAAAATATAATACTTTAGTTTAATCACAGATTCGAGGTAACCAACTGCATCAGACTGCTTGAAAATGGTTTAATTTGGAACTTTGTAGTCTAGTTTTTAACACAAAACCACGTGAAAATAGTGTTTTTATTAGTTCACAGTTATTAATTTCCTTTTGTTTTTATTTTATTTCAGCCATTCAAATGCCCGTACCACAAACGTAACAGAAAGAAAAAAATTGAACGATCTTTGACTGGTGTTTGTTGGTAGCAGCACCGTTTAGTAGCGTAATTGATTTCTGTCTATTTACAAATATTTGTTATCTATTTAATAGTTACATTTGTTAAAAAATATGAATTGGTTCTTAAAAATTTTTACATGTCTGTACAAATAAGGAATCTGAATCTAAAAAGGAACAAAAGCAAACAGAAGGTAATGAACATGAAAATAATGAAGTCCAGGAAAGTGGACGAATTGGAGTAAATAACAAAGACGACGATCCATTAGAATTAAATGATAAGAGAGAACCAATAGACAGGGAGGGTCGTGGACCATACGTGCCGGGCGCGCTGACCGACGCGGACAAGAGGCACGACAGCCACGACATATTGGTCAAGGACGCCGTCGACCAGCTACACGGACCTCAAGAGGACGACGTCGACAAATTTTGGAAAAAAGTCGCTGAGAACGCGAAGAAAAATGATCAAGTCGAAGAACAGAATAATATGAGAGAGTCCAAAACAAGTGGAACTCCCAAATTGCCTCACGTTAACGTCGCGCAAAATTTTCAATTTGCGAGGAAGATGCACGTCGGAAATCTGGAGCATCAGCCACTGCCTGATACTTTAGGATACCGAAATTTGACAAAAATCGCCGAACACCGTGATTCTGATATCATTGTCAAGCCATACGCTATTGGATGGAAAGGATACGGCGCATCTGGCCCTACGTGTTGCACTAAGATGCGCGTTCATAGGCCCAAGACATGCGACCCTAAGAAAACTGACGGTGATAAAGGAGACAGTCAGAGGCCATCAACATCTGCTCCAGATTTAGGAGGACAATATACAAAGCCTATGTCCCTAATGGACCTAGCTATCTGCTGGGATTTCAGACCAGAAGATCCGAAAAGAGAACCGAGACCACCAAAGCATATAGACGGTTCAAATGGCTCCAAAGCGCCAGCGGTCTTTACCATGGTACACACACCAAAAGAAGAACAGGAGGGCCTCACCATTGGACATACGAATCCGATTTTTAATCAAAATGATCGTATGGTAGGCGACATTGGACATCACCCTGTACCATATTTCGAGAAGGATATGGCAAAAGAAAGACGCAAAGACTCTTGTGATGTTCAATATTGTCCTCAACATGTAGGTGCTAATGAGCGAGGTTCCAGATCCGCCTCGTCGAGCAGGAAGAGCTCAGGTCAGTCCGGGAAGAAGCCGGAGTGTGATGGAATCCATGGATGCGGCACTCCGAGTGAGATGAGTCGCAAGTCTAGTCGCGGCGACACTCGGCCGGAGAAACTACAGCCGATAAAAGATGCATGGAACAACAAAAAAAATAATAATAACGGTGGCTATGACGTCAATCGCAACCGTCACAGTTTAGAGTCGTACGAGAAGACTCCGCTAGCGCAAGGCAAGTTGCACCACAGCTCGCCCAACGACTCGCAAGCATTTTCACGACGTTCAACAAAAGACGATTTGTTGAATATAAAACATAAGAATTGCGTGTCTTGTAATGGCGCAAAATTATCCCATGACACGAAACAGAAGGAAGACTATAAGTTCGCGTTTAAAGCTGGTAATCCTAACTCAGTGCAGAGCGTGACTGGATCCACTGACTCTAAAGGAGTCAAAATGCCTAAGATGCGCCATCCGTACAGTAAGAAGTCTTACACAATCCCGACGTTGGCGCCTCCGTTCAGTATCTGGCGCGACGCCAACGCGTCCGGCTACCCCGAGCACTGGAGACTCGCGAGCGTCTACCAGCACGCGTACAAGCCGCCCGAGCAGAGGCGCAAGCCGCTCATAGACAGCGTATACCAGTGACAATGAAAATGCACCTTAAAATAATCAGTTTATTGGGTCCAATAACCAATAACAATGTGTATATTAAATCATTTAATTCAGATGTTCAGAATTAAAATATTTCTTAAATGATGTATCGCGTTTTAATTCTTTATCATTACAGCTGCGCAACACCTGCGTGTTATCTGTCCTGATATAGAAATAATCCTCGTGCGTGAGTTTGATTACATTCATGGTAAAAACCTTTCGTATTCCATGAAGAAAGTGCACTTCCTTATGGTTTCCCAGGCCTTGGTGCAGTAGTGGTACCATCCTTTTTCTGACAGGTTGGGGACATTGGTGATTTGATGTCTGTTGACGCCGAGGATCATCCAGCGAAGTCGTTTGGCTAGCTGTTCGAAGGCTGGATGGCCGCGGTAGATGTCCCTGTTATCTGTGGAGGTAGCATGATGTGGTGAAGTTCAATTCAAATGGGGAAATTAAACATTGGTCATAGCACTGCCAGCCGTGTACATTCGTTTATACACGTTATTCGTTTATGTTAAGCCTGTGTTGCTCACTGCAGGGCAAATGCTTCCGTTCATTCCGAACCTCTCTATTTCGCGAGTATGGACCAATCCTGCGGCGAAGTGGGACAATCTTGACGCCTATAGGAGGCTTGTAGCTCGTCTCGCCATCTTCACTTGAGTCAATGGGCGAAACAGTACAGCAATTTATTTTTTATTCACGGACATAGAAGTAGTAGTCAAGGGCTATTTTTGTCTACTTTCAAGGCTCATAATAAATGTAGGTATTAGTCATACGCAGCTGTTCAGTGGTGATTAGATAAAACGTTAATCTAGATGATAACAATATTGCTAACCCTAAACTTTAATTTATACATCATACGACTATCGTTGCTGTTTTTGATAGCTGACACACGGTTTTCATCTATATTGGTTACCTTACATGATTAATACCAAGCTTCACATCGATAACAATGCATTTCACGAGCGAGCATTATTTGAATTTAAACCTTATGTCTATTACACAAAGGTCACAAGTTGCCGTTACATATTATCACGACGTCGACGAATTAAGGCTTGTATACATGCCAATGACCTTGTGCATATAAACGGAGCTAACTACTCCTCTACGCGCCACTTCGCTACTCGCATTATTAATTTATTATAAAAAAATAACACGTTTTATAAAAGTAACAGACCAAATTATTTTCCTTTGATAAAGCAGTAGATTTTGTTTTAGACTTGTTAAAAATGAAGGAGTAAAATGGTTTCATCTCAATGATTTGGAGGTGATTTGGTGATTTTTTTTCTTATTATGTGATACCGATACATAAATTCTGGCTAAACCAAATTACGTATCATATCATGTAGATTACTACCTATTTTTTCAGATGTAATTTCTCAGTAAATGCCGACGAAAAGTTGCTTCATCTGCACGTTGTTTTTAATCATTTCTCGAGAAAGCAGCTTTAACGTAAATGTTTAAGTATTGCAAGCGGGAATTGTCCAGTGTAAATGAGGCCTTAGATTATAATTGAGTAGGCTTAGTCATACACATGTGCGTTGTCAGACGGTTCAGAATTCAGTATCGAGTTTCTAGTAAATTGTTCTGCATTGTCATTTCCTGCGAGAGTGGAATTCGAAATGAACATTACAGAAAAAAGAAATTAAAGGTATTATTCATAGCACAAGATAATTAATGTTGCGTGCACATTATGAATGTCAATCTTCAGAGTTTTTCCATCAGAGAAATATTAAGATAAACATTAATAAAATTACTATTCGTTTGTAATATAGTCCATATTACAAACAGATTTCATTGAATTACTATTTGTTTGCAAATTCCATTATTTTCTCTATCTACCATAAATCACGAGGAACAATTAGTCAAAAAACCATTACAAAACTAAAATGGAATTCCTCGACAGACAAAATACTAACTACAGCTTGATCTATCGCAAAACTTTTACCGACGAGCAACGTAACCTTCGCAAAGACAAATGAACGCGAACGACTGAATGAAGTGACCTTGGCATTGCGCGCGAACTTACCGAAGTCGCTGTATATTTCCGGCAGAAGGAACAGATTCATGGGCGTGCCACACTTGTCTATGCTGTACCCTTTGCAGACGCTGTCCACGTTCAATCCGTTCTTGTTGGTATCGCTGTACATGTACATGCCTGAGTTCAGCTGCAGGTTTGATTTTTGGAATGCTTTTCTGGAAATAAAAAGTTGATTTAGATATGTCACCAGAAAATGGCAAACGCCGTAAGATTGTAAAATATCGCGTGAAATTACTATTTTTTCTAAATAAGACACGGATTTATTGGAAACTATTGAATTTGGATGGGATGTATTAATACAAACGATTTTTTTTTCATAATATATCGAGAAATCATAATTTTTTAGCTTTATTACAATATCGCGGAGTCCGCCATTTTCCGGTGACAGATACAGTTGAAAGTCTGAGATAAAAAGAAAGAAAGAAAAGGTATTTATTGTCACAGACCATTGCAAACAAATTGAAAATTTAAAACGAAATTCCGTAACGATAGTATGGGTACTACCCACTTAAATGATATCACAAAGACAAATAAAACAATTAACATTTAACTGGTAAAAACAAAGAAAAAATTAAAGAGCAGCACGTCGTGGTTGTGGCAACAAGGCTCCCACTCAATATGATGCTGTGTCTTCGGCGGACCCACATGCCAAAAATGTTCAAGATGTCGTGTTGGCAGGCCGACAAGTGACCATCAGACATTTAGCTGAGGTCACAGGGGTCTCATATGGTAGCATTAAATGGATCATTACAAACGAATTGCATGTGAAAAAAGTTTGCTATCGTTAGGTGCCAAAAATGTTGAGCGTCGAACAAAAATCTAAGCGACTTGACATTTAAATTTGAAGAGCAGGATAGCTTGTTTTCCCAGGGCTCAGAAGAGCCTTTATGAGAGAGTAATGGTCCACCATTTACAGTGACGCGCAATGTAACCAAAAATATCGATCTCGACACAAAATAGTTGTTGTTTGCCAAAATAGTTGTAACAGTTGATTTTAATTTAATCCATACTAATATTTGCGAAAGTAAGTCACTTTATGGATATGGATTTGTATGAAATTCGGAACATGGGTAGACCATGTACTGAAATAGGGTTCAGACAAATTTCTACTTTTCCTCGGGCGAAGCTGCTAGCAGAAGCTAGTATGTACTAAATAAATGGCTTTCTGGAAGTTCATTATTTAAGCCTGTTATGCCATTTAACTTGAACAATTATTTTCTAGTTTATTTGTTTGTAGGCCTTGACTTCCGATTACGAAACAGACTTCGTAATGGATGGTCATGGTCAGTACTTTAAGGTTATGGACTCGAATAGATTGTATTATCGAAGTTCATGTTCATGCAATGCAAACGCCGCACGCTGATTTCAACACTCTTTTATAATCTTGTTGTTGTTATACAAAGAAATCAAAACTCTGCCCACACTTTTCCCAATTACATTGGGATGGATTTCTTGTCTAACCGAATGCAGATAAATACCAGCTTTTACATGTTGACTGCCTGTCTGATTTCCACAAAGCAGTTACTAGACATCACGAATCACGATACCTTTGGCAAAACGGTTAACCAACATTGGAAGTGGTGACCTTTGCTAACCACTTATTAAAATGACTAGCACCTCCGCCCGCGACTTCGTCCGCGTGGATATTTTCCGCAGGTAGTTGGGGGCCCAAGTAGTGTGCTACACATGAAAGGCTGCCCCGCCAACTGTCGAAAACTCCCAGAATGCACCATCGTGCTGGTTGGCGACTAGACGAGAGGGGGGCTCGGGCGTCCCCGCAGTCTCCAGACCAGCAGTCCCCAATGATATCGTCCTGTCAGAGCGTGCCTGAGGGTTAGCAGCATGGTACCTCATTTCACTTCCTTCTCCTCTACCTTATTCATTCAAATCATGCCGGGAACAAAAAGAGAAGAACTGTACAGCAGCAGCACTTCCTCTCACACAAAGTGCACCTTTCTAACATACGAGGTCTGCACTGAAATTTCGCCGCAGTCCATCACTACCTAGAGACTGAGAAACCAGCGCTCTTGTAGAATCAAGAGCGCTGGTTCGCAGACGAGAGTTTGGAGACGCAGATCGGGTGTCCGTCAGACGTGTCGTACCTTACGTACCCAGAGTTTACCCTGGAGCACCACTTCAGACCACGTGCGAGCGTATACGCCCGGGACGACATCTGCTATCGGCGTCTCCGCAATCTTGAGAACTCTAGGTTCTCAACGCTGTGGGCTTTAGTGGACACCGGCCTGGATAAAATTATCTACACCTGTGTCTACCGTTCGCACAGCGGTGATTCGGAGACATCTGGGCTCATACAACACCTTAGTGAGGCGGCGGATGCGGTTCAGCAGCGGTACCCTTCTGCCCAATTGGTGTTGCTGGGGGACTTCAACGCCCACCATTAGGAGTGGCTTTTCCCATACCAGCACACAGAACATGCTGGACGAGAGGCGCGATAGCTAGCGCTTGCTCTCACCCAGCTGGTCCAGGGGGCAACGAGGGTGCCAGATGTTGATTCGCACACAGCCAATTGCTTGGACCTTCTGCTGACAACAGATCCAGACCGCTACTCGGTGTTAATTTCTTCTTCACTGTGTAGTTCCGACCACTGTCTGGTGAAGTTTGTGTCCGTCTACACCCCGCCCGATCTTAGCCCTAGAGGCACCCGGCGGGTATGGCGATACAGGTCAGCAGATTGGGATGGCATGCGACCATTCTTCGCATGTTACCCTTGGCGGTTTACTGCTTTTCTTCAACTGATGCTTCGACGTGCGCTGACGCCGTGACGGAAGTAAATAAATAAAATAATAAAAATATTTATTTGACACTTACAAATACATGTTACAAGACAGTCATAACAAAAATTGCACTCGAATGTATTGCCACGAATCTGATCCTAACCCCCAAACTAGGCCTGGACCTGTATTTTGGGGATCAGCGTTCAGCCATGGGTTCTATTTCCACTCAAACAACATTTAACAGGAGTGTCACTACAAAGTTGACAGCCAAGGTTATTGCCATTAGGTACAGAAGAAGGTAAAACACACATTAAGTAGGAATTAAATTACAAGAAGAAAGATATAATGCTAAAAACTATTTGTGTTTGTATGTGAGTGTGTGTGAGAGATGTTGAGTATATGTGTGTAAGTGTGCATGCGGTGTGAGTGTGTTGTGTGTGTGTGTGTACATGGGAGTGAGTGAGTGTCTAGTTTAGTTCGCACCTTTGAATCCTTACACAGAAAAAGTAAGAACGGATGACATAGATTTTATATCATATTATTTTATGAATGTGAATAAATTTTCAGTCTCCTGGTAGTCCATCTTTTGAAGCCAGTCTGCTACTTTGTTTTTCATTTCCTGCCGGCACATTTTAGCTATGTTTAGCTTTTTGTTTGCGAGATTGTAAAGTTTGCTGCTTAAGCTATTAAATTGGTGTTTCGCAAATGAGGTTCGGCAGGGTAAAGCAGGACATATGGAAAATTTGCTACGTTTTTTTGGGTCGGGTAAGGGAACATTTTCTTGTTTTCTTTGGATGGATTTGAGCACATAGAGCTGGCGGACAGTGAGGACTTTAAGTTCGGAATATAATTGTGAGGTGGGAAACCTGTACGGTTTCTTGGTCATGACCTTGAGCACAGCTCTCTGTGCTCGCTCCAAACCGAGCAAGTAGGTCTTGGCTGCACCTCCCCACACCGTTATGCAGTATTGAATAATGGACTGACATAGGGCCAGGTAGACTAGTTTCAGGTTTTTCAGTGTTGCAGAACCCCGTAGGGTCCTGAACACATTCATAAGCCGCCTAGTTCTGGTAATGATCGAGCCAATCTGCCTGTCCCACCTCAGTCCATCATCCATCAGTACTCCCAAATATTTTGCCGATTCTACCCGAGAGATAACCTGGCAGGTACATTTGTGTCGGTTTTCGCAAGTATGTGCTATTATGGAGTAGTCAGGCAATGGTTTAGTGTTGGGTCTCAAAGAAAAGGGTAGGAAATGTGTTTTGTCCAAGTTTAGTGTGAGGAGATTTAGTCTTAGCCAGGTCATTATTTTGGAAAGGGAGTATTCTGCTCTATCCTTGACCACCTGCCAATTCCGTCCCCACACAAATACTGCTGTGTCATCTGCATATGTAAAAATTTTGGTGTGTTGAAGTGACATTGTGCAGAGGTCATTAATATATACCAAAAACAACAGGGGGCCCAAGATACTCCCCTGTGGGACCCCAATCGCCTATTTTGACATATTGCTTACGTTGGGAAAGATAATCTTTGAATATATTTAAGACAGTGCCTCGTACTCCTATTCGTTCTAGCTTTGATAAGAGGATAGGAACAGAAACTGTATCAAACGCCTTGGAGAGATCTAGATAAATACATAGGCATCTATTTCTTTTGTCTAGATTTTCCACTACTTGCTCTGACAAGTCCAACACTGCGTCCTCTGTAGAGACACCTGATCTGAATCCGTACTGGTTTTCGGCTAAGATTTTAAAGCGATTCAAATAATTTTTGAGGGATTTGTAGAGGATTTTTTCCAAGATTTTTGATAACCCTGACAATACCGATATGGGCCTATAATTATTGACGCAGTTTCTGTCCCCACCCTTGTAAATTGGGTGTACAATAGCTTTTTTCAAAGCATTAGGAAACACGCCAGTGACAATAGCACGATTACATATGTGCGTTATAGGTGGGATCAGTACCCGTCGGCACTCTCTAAGAAGGGAAGTTGGAATTCCGTCCCATCCAGTAGCACAATCCGGTCGCAGCTGTAGGATAGTGGTTTCAATATCCGCTTCATCTACTTCCAGAATAACGAGAGAGTTGGGTAGATAGTTTTGGGAACAGTCTGAGGCAGGGGGTTGAGGGGAGACCGAGTCATCTGTAAATGAGGTTCGAGACAGAAGGATCTTATTTGCTAGATTTTTACCGACATCAGTGAAAAAGTTACAGACAAGGCCAGCGGACGACTTTGGGTTATCTGATATTTGAAGTAGTTCCAAAGGATTGTCTTTCACTTTTTGAGTCTTCGTTATGTCTTTGATAGCTTTCCATAGGGCTTTAGGGTCGTTACCTGCCCTGTCCAGTTGACTTTTCTCATAAGCAAATTTTAGTTTTCGTAGTAGTTGATTTGCAAAGTTTCTATATCGTGTATATGTTATTTTAAGTGTCATGTTATCTGGAGATTTTTTTGCTTTAATATGTAACCTATCCCGATTTTTAATACAGTGTGATCCACGGCTTTATGATTTTTTGCTTATTAGGCACCAAAACTGTTTGCGTATGTTTATTGATAATTGATGAGATTGTTGAAATGAAGTAGTTAGTTGCGGCGTTAGCGTTTTCCATTTCAAGAAGAGTTTTGAAGTTAGTACTTTCTATTTCCAGTTTTATTGAGTGATAATCAATACGAGTTTTAACGTTATTGTACTGACGTTTAGGACACAAGTTTTCTATGAACAATACGACGGGCATGTGGTCGGTTAAATGTGATTCTAGAACTAGTGTTGTAGAAGGCAGTTTAGATTTTAGTAGAATGTGGTCCAGACATGTTTTGATCCTAGTGGGAAGTGTGTGCGTTGGGAAAAAGCCGTGAGACGCATTAAAGGTAAGGTATTCCTCTGAAATGGGGTCTTTATTCGTGCTACAGATGTCGATGTTGATATCACCCACAAGAACGTGCGTACTAGTTTTTAGTCCAGTGTAGACGGTATTTAAACTGTCTAGGAAATTATCGTAGTTAATTTTTGTCTTAAGTGATGGGGGGCGATAAATAGCAACAATTTCTAAGTTCTTTCCTATTTGACAAACCATACAATTTGCATCTTTGAAAGCTGGTTCGTAAACTAGACAGCTTAGTTTTTTGCTGGTAAAAAGAATAATCCCGTCATTTTGGTTAAGTATGTTTTTGGTGTAATGTGATACATAACCGTCTAGGATAGGTAGATCTTTTACCTTACTTAGCCAACATTCGGATAGAACTATGACATCAAAGTTTACTTTTGTAAGAGACAGTAAGATGCGAAGTTCGTCAAAGTTTTTATTTACACTTCTAATATTGATGTGAATTATCTTTATAGCTCGACTAGAGTTGCCAGCATATTTTTTACAGTCCTCTGGACGGCAAATGTACGAATCTTTGGAATTACACGAGTCAAGTTCGCAATTTATATTATTAATATGGTCGTGATTAGCCATTTGGAATGATGACAGAAACAATATTGAAGCTACATATTATGTACATTTTGCAAACACTGTCGTACTTATACTTATTGTCATTAAGTCGTATTTGGAACTTGTAGAGTGCGAATACAAGAGTGTGAAAATATCTGTGTGGTAGGTGTACTAGGGATGAGTGGTAGAGTGAATGAGTGGGCGAATGAATTGAGTTGTATTTTTGTGTGTGAGAGCGAGTTATTGGTTTTGCAGAAGTCTTATTAAGTGTTATCGGTGTAATTAAGCTATATTTAAAATTGTTACGAATAATATAAATTAAATGTATTAAAACTTAAACAAGCCAGACAATAAAGTACTTGAGACAAATTAATAGTCACAGACTCCTGCGCAGGTCCAATAGGGATTGTTCAGACGAGATTAGTAGTTGTTTTTCTCCCTGTACCTTGCGCAGGAATATGTTACCATTTGAAGACCAGCAAAATTGGAAACCGTTTTGTTTTGCAAACTCCTTTGACAGATGAAATAGTTTTTTTGAACTTGCCGGGAGGTGATCACTAACATAAACTGGTTGCCGCTTGCCAGGGATACCAATCATTTCGGTGTTGAGCTTGTTTTCTGTAGACTTGCTGTTTTTGTTGAATGCTCGCACCGCGGCTATAGTTTCTAGTTTTAACTGCACGGTTTGGAACTCCGCAACAATTGGGCGAATAGAGTCTGGCTTGCCGGGTATGCGGTATATGTCCCGAAGATCCGATGCTGTTTTCGCCGACCCAATAGCCCGGCCAATCTTGCATACGACGTTAGAAAGATCAGTAATTATTTCATTTTCAACCATTGGGATATTTCTTATTTCTATACTGGAAGATCTGGACTTTAAATTTAGATCTAGTAACTTCCTTTCCAAGTTTTCAATACACTTACGCTGGGTCAAGTGTTCGGTGTCCAATTTTTCGACACCCGCTTTGATGTCTTCGTACTGCTTATTAATAAATTTCATAGACTTATGTGTCTTCCAGGGATTTTTGCATATTGGAATTTTGTATCTTCAGTTCAGATATGTCGGCGGAGAGTTTGGATATTAAATTATTTTGTTTTGTGAACATATCAGTTAGTTTTGTGTTAAATTCTACCTTCCAGTCATTCAACATAGCCATTATTTCGTGCTTCAAATCCTGCTGCACCTGATCTCTGGGTGAATGGAGCTCGTTTGAACGCATGCGTTTTTTGTTTCGCTTCGTGTTTACAACGGAGGAGTCACTTTCCCGCATGGCGGTGTTTAAGTCAGATTCGGTCTGCGTATGACTTAGAGAAGCAGATTGTGTTGACGGAGGCGTACGCTGCAACGACATTATTGATAAAGTTGATTCTGCGCTCGCGGCACTGTCGCAAAGTCAGTGTTGGTAGGTAGAGCGACGACACAGTAGCACACAGAACGCGATCCTTTCCAACAGCTAAGCACTGTGCGACACGGTGTGTAGTGGACGGGGCCAACGCACCGGTCGGTCGCCGCGTCTATGACTCAGTGACACGGAGCGACACAGATCAACACAGATCCCGGTCCTTTCCAACTAATTGACACAGTGTTTTTTCCTTTATGTCCGTTATTTAAATTTTTTTAATTTTTGTATTGTGTTTTTATCGACAACCAATTAAGATTTTTTAGTTCTGTTTTCTCTATCACGTAGGTAGTTCGAATGGGCACGGCACAGTATATTGCACTATAAGGTTTTAAAGTTTTCGAAGTGTTGCGGAAGAGAATGGAGAACTACATTACGTTCTCAGACGTAGTAATGTCCATCCATCATCGGACCACAACACGAACGGCGATGCACCACCGGTACATAGTGGACATCCTACTCACACGCACAAAACGTTTTGGGAACACATTCATAGTGCGTACAGCTAAGGAGTGAAATTCCCTGCCGGAGTCTGTGTTTCCTGATAGCTACAACCTGGGAATCTTTAAGTCAAGAGTGAATAGATTACTTCTAGGCAAACGTGCTCCATCTTCGACCACATCATCGCTTACCATCATGTGAGATGATGATCAAACGCGTGCCTACCAATTATAAAAAATAACATTTACAAATTAATTGGTGTAGTGGCAAGTGAATGATGATGAACTAAATATTTGTTAAAGGTTTCAAAACCGCAGAACTGTATTTTTTACCAAAAATTGTTTGATAGGTACTTTTCTATTTATTGAATCATTTTACTTAGTGTTATATAGCCGCTTAGATCACAGGACTAACGCAACTACTGCTAGAAGTGTCCTGGCTTCGATACCTAGGTCCATAACCTGTTGTGGATGTTAGGAATCATATTATAACCATCCCGGCAAACAAAAGCGAAGATGGCGGGACGAGCTCAACTTCTAGGAAGCATTAAGTAGAAATTGGATTGGGAGGCCTTCGCTCTGCAGGGACCAAAATAGGCAAGCAAAGCATTTATTTCAAATAAACCATTTCCAGGCACTTTTGAATTGTCAAGGTCGATCAGTGATCAAAAACATGAATCTATTTGCATGTTCGAAAGCGTAGATCTCTATGGAGAAGAACGTGCGAAAAACTCCACGGAAACTCTTAAATCATGTTATGACCAAGACACATAGAAAGATTAACTAACCTGTAAAGATCTTGCATAATGCATAAAGATTCTGGAGTGAAGTCTTCCAGCTGACAGCGGTTGTGCAGCAGCAGTAAGTGAGGGTGACTCTCTCCGCCTCCGGTAGACTCTGAACCTTCTTGGTTGTTTGACACAGTGTTCGACGCTGAGAGAGAGGGCTTTAGCATCTCAGCTGCTTGGATGTATCTGAAAAATTATTAGAACAAGTTTGTAATATTCTTGAGGGGTGAGTTTTCCATTGCCGTCCGGCGAGTTGGGAGTTGATATTTTTTTTACAGAAAGGTTACATTATTATAAGCACACACGCAAAGTTTCGACATTCGAAGACGCGTACTTTTTGAGAAAAAAAATATTGAAAATCAATTATTTTTACAATATTTATGTCAATCCCTACCACAGACTATATAGAATTCTCACCATTGAACGTTTCGTTTTACCTACGGTTAAGGTTTCATACGTTCGGTAACATTTTATTTTATAAAAATGTATGTAAATAATTATATTTTGTACTCATTTCAATACTTTTCATGTACACATATATTTAACAGTTTATATTTAAATCACAGCATTATTTTCATTACGAGCTATTATAATTGAAAATGTGTAGTGTTTACCGTCTTTTGCCGGCTTGTAGAACGAAACGTAAAACTGACGCTATTTTGTATTGTCACTGTCATCGTCAGTCATCTCATCGTATGTGTCCCTAGCAGTTGAGAGTGTTTACGTACTCCTGTCGGTGAAAACAACGTTTGACTACCACCATGGCGTCTCCGAAGCCCCGGATTTCGTGTTCTGCTGTGCCGTCTGAAGAATTGAGTGTAGTGCAAGTGTTGGACTCTGATGAGCCACTTGTTGCGAGCTCTTCTGCAGGCCCCCCGTGTGTGCAAGTGTTGGACTCTAGTGAGCCACTTGTGCCCATGACTTTGCCATCGGAACCAGTAGCTGGTAGTTCCCGCGCCACCGTTCCCAGTACCGTGTAACTGTTGTTATATCAGGAGAAACTGGATGCAATTGGGACTTTAGGGCACTCAGACTCGGATAGGTTAGGTTAGAAGGGGATGGCGGGGTCGTCTGAGCGAGCGAAGCGAGCGAATAGACCCCGCCATCCCCTTCGTGGTTATTTTTTTATAAACCACACAGAAGTAGGAGCCCCGCGAAGCGGGGCTCCGTCGACCGAGCCCACCATCAAAAATCGTTAAATGAAATTCGAGAATATGGTGATTATGGTATATAATCTTCGGGTAAACAATAGACAACCCCCCCCAAGGGCTCCCCCTGGTTTTTTTACACTTATTATTAATTTTAATCCATTAAATGAGGAAATTACCATCAGAATTTAAAAATTAAAAAAACTCGAAAAGGGGGGGGCTTCGAGACTTTTCCTTTTAAGGGGGGGTAGTAACCACCCCCCCTTCCCCGACCCTCAATTCGACGGACGTCAATGGAAAGTCGTACCTTCTTGAGTTCAGACTCCTTAGTAAGAAGGAAAGGTGTATCCTTTGCGTAGAGTAGTGTAGTAGTTTGACATTGAATCTGCCATTTTTTGACTATACATTATGAAGATTGTTAAGAATGAAAAATTGTAGAGAAACAGTGTTGGAGGCTGGTGGAGGAGCTAAAGAGCAAGGTGGTAGTATAGGCTAAGCAGTGGCGTGCCTAGGGTTTCAAAATAAGGCAAGCCCAATAAAATTTTAACCGATTTCAAAAAAAGAATGTTCAGTTTTCGACTGAGTATGTAGGTACCTACGTATGTATCATCGCAATTTTCTCATAAACTACTGGTTAGGTACAATAAATTAAAAGTGAATTCATCCATCTTCTTCTTTCCTAAAGAGACCAGTTCTAAAAAATTGCCTTTATTTAATGAAGTTTTGGACTCATCACGTCCTCTTAAAGGAAGTTCCTGTTGTGCTAAATGACAAACAATATCGACTAATCTTTGAAATACACTACGGTTGTTATCAACGCGCGTGTTATATTTTGAAATTTCCTCAGATAACTGGCGTGATATAGATGTCTCAATTCGTTGTTTACCAAAATTACCGAAAGAAACCATTGCACACAGGTGTTTATGGGAATTTGCGTGCCTTTTAATGGCGCCAGATATGTTATTTAAATCATTATAACCAGATGTATTCCAATCGGAATCTTCATTCGAAAAAAATATGCAGCACTACAACTTATAAGTGTGCGAACAGCCAACAATCCAACTAGTTTTATACACTGAATCTATTAAATTTTCGTTTATGCGATTTACTAGTCTGAGAAATACACAGATTAGGCGTCGGTATTAATGAAGAAATTAACTGTTTTTTTCTGAGCAAAGTTTAAAGATTTTACCTTATCTTCGCCAATCAAAACTTGAACGCATTTTAAATCCTCACAAGGTACAATTACCTCCATTGTTGTAGGTAAGTTACCAAAACAATTATTGTATCACTGAGAAAATTTAAGAAAACACACAAAAAACTTTAACAACATAACTTTTCAACTCTCAAGCAAATTAAACTGAAGTGAGTTGCACTCGGGTGTCAAGAACTACTTACGCAGAGTTGCAGTGTTGTCATTTAGGCAAATAAGTCCCCAGGTATATGAAAAATGTAGCTAGATGTCGCAAATTTTTTATTTTTAAGATATTGCTTGAATATTTAGTTTCGTTATTTTAAAAAGTCGCTAGTTTTTATTGTTGTTAAATCTTAAAAAAAGTCTCCAAACTCGTTAAAAATCTCCAAGATCTCACAACGTCTCTTAAACGGCAACACTGCAGAGTTGGCAAGGTGACAAGGTCACGCATACGCGTGCAACTTCATACGCATGCACGGCTTAATTCTTTCATACTGATCGATTTGTAGACGCAAAAGTTTCTGACTCGTTATACGGCACATCGCTATAAGTGCGAAAGTGACAGAGATAGTATTTGAAAGCCCGGTAAAAGCCGGTACGTGTAAGCGAGATAGCTATATGTAGATGCTGCAAATGCGAAACTCTGCGCGCGAACAATCGCGATGTGTAGTGTGGCATAGGTATATACTTTGTGTTATTTTGATAAGAATTAAGCGCGCGAACTTTTAAATAGTTTGGGTTTGATATTGATTCTCTATCGAGCATTTTAATAAGGCTTTTGGGCTTATATGAAGGTACCGCCACTGAGGCTAAGTAATATTGCTACTAACACAGTGGAGTAGAATAGAATATAATATAATAGAATACTCTTTATTATGTACACCATATAAGTTACAGAAACGATAGATGCGAAACATTACATAGGGTGACACAATGGGCGGCCTTATCGCTAAAAGCGATCCTTTCAAGACAACCTTTGGATTGATTCTAAAGAGAAAAAGGAGATACAGTTCTGTAGGTAGTCTTAGATGTACTATTTATACAAACATCAATACATACTAAATAGATAAATTTATACAATGATAATTATGCAAAAATAGCAGAGAACTCTAGTAAAAAACGCACCGCACCGCCCGCACCCGTGGACCGCATTTTTGTAGTTTGAATAAATAAATAATAATTATTATCCTGTTTAAAAGTTTCACAGAATACATATTACTAAGACCCGCGATGATTCCGCTCTTCAGGCTTATAGTAGATATATATAAGCCTGAAGAGGCCACCTTAAGGCCGCCTTTTCTATGTGTTTTAATTTGTCTGCTGTATCAATAAAGTAAACATAAAATAAACATTTTACAATAGAATAGCACAGAAATACTATTTTACCTAAACCATATAAATATTACATTAGGAGCACGGTGTAACAATGGTAAAAACTGCTATAAGCGAAATTTATTTCTTTTTAGTAGTTGGTTGTATTTCGCCAGCCGCCAGGTTCTGGGCACTAAGCAAGCCGCCTGCTACAGTGTTATCGACTGTAAAGCATAAATTCGACTCACACTGAGTAACTTTTTGGTTACTTCTGCGGGTCTAAAAAGGCTACTTTAGGAGAATCATAATATTAATCACACAACATTCTGACAAATTTCATTTTCATCTTTATCGCTAACTCATTAGGTTCAAAGTTGATTGGGAAAATTTGACAGTGACGGGTAGCGTGATGTGCATTCTGATTCTGCTAAAGTGGCCTTCTTAGATCCGCTGGACATAAATACAACTACAATTTACAAAAACTAATCAAATTACCTTAAGAAATTATAATCTGTGAACCAGTCCTGCACAGCAATCAGAACATGGCATATGGCCATCAAATATGAAGCTATTTGGAGACAGTCCACGGTCACTACATTAGCACTTCTCGCTGTAATGGTCGTGTTGGATTCTTCGATCAGCGACGGAGACCACAATGCTTGGCAGTCCAGGAGAATCACGCGATCGTTCGTGATGTACATGTCAATGCCTGGAATGGAGCACTAAGTATTGTTAAGTAACAGTAAAAATCACCGGTAAAATGTTGGTTGGTACAAATAGTATTTGTAACTGTGATGTAGGAAGGTCTCTTACACGCCGCAATATTGCTGTTGCAGACAGAAAACTAGAGGGTAATGGCCTCCATCTGTGATACCATAATGTTCCCAAAGGAGGCCGCCGAACGGCATCGTGAGAGTGCCCAGAGAGAGAGAGAAAAAGGCTTGGTGGAGGCAACCGCATCCATGCCTAACGATCCGAAAACCCCGCCTGCATAATTTAAGGCAGGCGGGGTCTCCGGGCTTACAGGCGCTCAGATTGGGGACTCTGTTCGTCCAGTCGCCTCAGGAATGATAGTTTAACATGGTCACGTGCTGTCGTGCACAGCGAGGTTCCATGAGACCCTTACAGTGTCTCAGGGATGTGCCCTAAGAGGTGTCGCAGATAGGGTGTTCAGAGGTGGTCTGTTATGAGGTCATAAGTCCGCCTATGTGCTGATGGTAATCACTGAAGTGGTTTTAGTGTGGTAAAAATCGCCATTCTTCCTCGTCTTTATCCCAAAACTCCAAGCGTTTTTTAGGGTGCTGTACCCAAAGGGTAACCAACGGAACCCTATTACTAAGCCTCCACTGTCCGTCCGTCCGTCCATCCGTTCGTCCGTCTGTCCGTCCATCCGTTCGTCCGTCAGTCCGTCTGTCTGTCACAGGGCATCTTAAGAACCGTAATAGGTAAGCAGTTGAAATTCTCACAGAGTGTGTATTTCTATTGCCGTTATAACAAAAAATAATGAAAATTAAATTAAAAGGGATACGAGAAACGTGTATTTTTCGGTTCATGGTAAGGAAACCTTCGTGTGGGAGTCTGACTCGCACTTGGCTGGTTTGTATTAAAAGTTTCCCCCAATATTATAAAAAAGTTGTCTTACACTGGGGAAACCCCTTTACAATATCTCAGGGATTTCCCATATCAGGCAATGAACAGGGGTGGCCTTGGTTTCTTGTAATATAGAAACATGTCTACAAACGCGTGGAAACCAAACCCAACCAAAAAAGATAGATAGAGACACTATGAGCGCCATGTGATGATGGGCACTGGTTGGTTTGAATCTAAACTCAATACAAATCTAAGCGAAACCATGTACATAAGTATATAAGAGTTAGGATCTTCCACCTATGTATGTAATCTATCATATTGTTATATTACCTTTTGTGCAATGAACTCCTCTCTCTATCTGTTCAATATCTTGCATTTTGAATTTAAATATACTATTATCCTGTACTGGTCTCTCCTGTACTTTCGGTTCTGGTAGCCCAGCATAATCTAGTGCTTCCATTTGATTCTCCAGTCCAGCGTCATTACTATCAAATGTGTTATCAGCAGGCATTTCATGAGAGTTCAGTATTTGTGTGCACAGATTCTGATCATGCACATTGTTGGCGATCAGGTTCAGTATCATTGATTTGCCTACGCCTTGTGTGCCTGAAAATAGATAAAAAAATGTTTAGCAAAATTGTAATGGAATCTCGCATTTGAATAGATTCTCGCTTCTTCAGACGCACTGGATCGTCTTCTGAATTAAATTTCATTTTTCGTCTGGGAGACCAGGACAGTATTTATTTTATTATAAAGATGGGAATCATTTTTTTAACTATAGTTAATTTTTGTAAATATTATCATATTTGGTATGGTATTTTATTGAATATATTTTTAATCTTAGATCTTATTTTTGTTTTTAATCAGCTAGAACTGTCTAGTTGGGTTGTTACAAACTGACAAAGTCACCTTACACGTTAGATACATCAGCTACATTGGTTGATGCTTATTAGCCTAGAAGCACTTACCACAGTGTAGGCTTTTTAACCCAAACATTGACTGGCAGAGTATGCCTTGTTGTATTAAGTACGTCAATGTATCACTATCCTAATTCTAATATATAAAATTCTGTTACTGACTGATTGAGTGAATGACAGACAATGCACAACCGAAACTACTGGTTGTAGAAAGCTAATATTTGGCATGTAAACCTACATGCCAAATATTAGCTTACTAAAACTACTAGCTCTGGTTGCGCGTTCATGGGGAGTGTAGGGGAGCACTAAGAGAGGATTTCGCGAAATTCCTACGGGAACTAGTAGTAAATTAAGTTTAAATAAATTATTTTCTAGTCATTGATTACATACCAATTATTCCTACTACCAGATAATTGGTGCTAGAGTCGTGCAGGAACTCTAAAGCACTAGGGTTCAATTCCAGGTTTTCGTCAAGAAGTTTCACAGGTTCTGTCATGTACTTCAATGGTGGACTGGGCTTTTGTTCAGGAGCTGAAACTGAAATAAAATATAGTTCTATAGTGTTTACAATCAAGTACTAGTCTTACCTCCGTAAGTCTATAATTAATGAATAATGATATGATGCTCTAATTTTCTAGCTTGCTTTGATTAAGTACATTTTTTTTAACAAAATCACCCTAAAAACGTAACTGATCCTAATACAGAATGCTCCAGCAAAGACTTACCATTTCTTATTCAAGTTAATCAATCAATCTACCATGATGACTTAACCTATCCAAGTCAGGTTAAAGCAGATGCTTTCACTTTTCACAAGAATGCATGTCTTTCAACCAGTACAGACAGATCCTACTTCTGCATTTAGTCCCCCAAACTTCTTATGATCTGTTGCTACATTTATATGCAAGTCAGACCAATATTGTAAAAAAAACAAAATTGTTTGATATAGGGTCCGTTTGGGACTTGTTACACTACTGGCAAGATGGATGATAAATTCCAGGTAGTGATTAACCACAAAAAATAAGCATAATGAGAAAGCTTAATGTCACTTACGTAATTGAGGGTGATTTTTTCCTATCTTTTTTATTGATCTTTAAATTCTTTTACCTGTGTACTTCTTTTCCTTATTTTCATTTTGAGCAATTTTATGTATGGGTGGATGTCCATCACTCTCAGATGTAGAGGTTTTGATACTCTTTGGGCTGTGTGGTCGCTCCTCTTTGGGAGTGCTCTGTTCTCGCGTCTTGAGTATGATCGTAGGCTGTTTCTCTTTTTCCTGCTTCTCCTTGGCTTGATCTTTTGAAGAATCAGCGCGATCTGACTTCAAAATCACTGGCCTCCTTGGAGTGGTAGATTCCTGGAAAATATTGTCTACTTTTAAGAGGTTAGTGGTTCATTTGTTAAACGGTTACAATCGAAAACATTAATTTAAAAAAGAAGCACTTGTTCTCTGGCAATAATTAATAGCAATAGTCTCATCTTCTATGACATCGAACTAAGGTAAATTAAACTGGCGAAATGTGGATGTGTTTCTACTTCATGCCCAACTACATAATACAGGGTGATGATACGGTTAAAATTAATTCACGAACCGACCTTTGCAGTAAATACTTTTTTCTTTTTATCTGCCATATTGGATGATATCTTGTACGGCTGGAATATATTACTTTTTAATAATTATAATCCCAAAATTCCATTCCCTATTCAATGTTTACGTTTTACAATCAATATTTTCATTGTTTTGACATTGACAGTGACATTGGCAATCAGTTTTGTATTGCCAGCAATCACCCAGCGAGGATTCCATCAATAGGTGGACCAATACGTACGGTTTCCCTGATTAGGTTTTCCAATTCCGAATCCCGTGAGACGTTCGATAATCAGTTCTTCTGACTCAAACACACGGCTTGTTTTCGAAAAGATCGTCAGGTGCTTTTTCCATTCGGAAAATAAACAAAAATGTGCGCCTAGTTAACATAATGTAATTATGTAAGGCAAGCATTACTTGGAATCTGAATTCCTGATCAGGAAACCGAATCAAGAAACCTTACGATTAGGGCCAGCCTTAAAAGTGCAATAGCAATCAATTCGTCTTCTTCTTCCATGATTACGTGTGTGTTTGTGCTTTCACAAGCGTCTCTAATAGTCTCTATACGTACTGGTCGTAAAAGAAACCGAATAATGAAACCGGACGTTTGCGCTAGTCTCATGGAATTTCGAATCTGAATTCCTGATCAGGAAACCTGATCCAGAATCCGAACGCTTGCGTCAAGCCTTCGTTTGAGTGGAGTCGACGCTACATTGGTTATTTATTTGACAAGACAAGATTAATATCAAAAGACTATGTATTACGCCATTTAAAAAGTAAAACTTTAGACAGCCAGCTGTATTATCTTCATATTTTGTTGATTGTGATTGGGTGAAAATATACGTCGTCGTAAGTCGTACACAAAGAGTGAAATAATCCACACGGAAAGTACTACGTTTTTTTAGAGTTATTTCCATCGTAAAGATGGATTTCTTAAACATTTTCGGTTTTGGCGTGATTTATTTGATCTGCACATCGTCTTTCACTAACGCAGACTCGTGTGTAGCAAAGTCTCCGTGTTCATGTGTTTTTTCGAATGGCACCGGAATCGACCTTACGCCCGCAATTTCATCTGAGTTCTATTCAGCAGATACCTATGCTATCAAGCTTAATGGTACACAATATGAAATGAGTACCTATTTCTATCATCCTTGTTACGACGTTAGTATGAACGTGAGCATGCCAAATCCGAAAAGCACCTGTACATCACCTTTGTCGGTAAGTTCGTCTTTGGTATATTATGATATTAGCTTACTATTCTAGGCCAGAATGCTCATATTACATAGGTATAGGTTTCACCATATTATAGCAGCGTGTTTGGTTTAGGGCCTCATTTGTTACAATTCGTTACCACCTACTAACAAAAAACGTGTTTACAGAGACATTGAGGAAACCTGTTTTCCCATAAAAAATGCGTGATCAATACATAATTCTATTTTAATTAAGTCAAATGTTTCAACATGCTATGGTGCTTAGTAAAGTAGTTGAGAGTATAGATTAACTGAATGATAAGCAGCTATTTGATGTGAATTATTATTTTAATACTAACGTTTTTTTAATACAAACATGTCAAAATATTGCATGCATTACACTATTTACTTGATTGTGTGGTCTACTTCATTCTTCTTTACATTACACTCTGAGACAAATTCTACAATAAATTATTTTATTGAATGTAAAAATACAAGACATGCATGATATGCATGCATGCAAAATAATAAATTGCATTCAATGTATCCTGATTCAATGACATAATAATTTACTTAGGTATATTTTAGTTAGAGATATGATAGCCTATTTATTAATACAATGGCTAAAAACTAATTTTTCGCCTGGATTTGCTACTATCTAATTACCTATAAATAATAATTAAAAGTTAACTCAGCTAAATTGTTAATATTTGATGTTTCAGATCTGTCGCCATGTAAGCACAATGAATTTATTGAGCAAAGAAAACAAAACATATACATTTGATGAAGGCACATATGATTTTATGGGCAGGACAAATATCTCACAGTTTTCAGATCAAGGGAATTCTATCATTTATGCTAATGGACCATCGTAAGTATGCATAAACTATTTTATTTGTATATTATAAATAAATTGCAAACCCATCTTGATCTAGTGTGGTGAATTAGTGCTTATACCTCTGTATGCAAAGAGGAGTTTGCTTTACAGTGGTGTCCCAGTAACAGTTAGTATTATTTATTTAAACTTTTTGTACAATAATGGTACATGGGCGGACTTAATTCAACAAGGCATTCTCTACCAGTCAACCTTTGGGTTAAAAAGACTACACTACTGTTTTATTATTTATTTAAATGTATTAATCTCACATACTGAAAATATATTTCACTATGAGAGATTAAAACATTTTCACAGGCAGAGCAATCTTATCAAATTAGTTTTGAGATAAAAGGGGTGTTTAAACTGGATGTTAAAAACTGAACAACAGTGAAACCCTTTTCATATAATGTAGGTACAGAATATAAAAAAGGAAATTAGTTAAACAAAGCATTTTATCATTTCAGTGAAACAATCGTTCTTTTGAATTGTGCCGAGACAGAGAACAAACTACAAGTGTATTCACTATCGGAGCCAGATAAAATTGTAAGTCATTCTTGTTTGCTCAAATACAGCTTAGTTACAATATTTTAATTTATTATGAAACATATGGTTTTACAAGGTCAAGTAAAGTCTTGCCACTTGGTGTGATGCCAAATTAAGTTTTATTCATCACTAGTGGACGTCACGCGGCTTCACCCGCGTAGTTTCCGTTCCCGTGGGAGTATAGGGATAAAATATAGCCTTTGTTACTCACTGATAATGTAGCTATCCATTGCTGAAAGAATTTTTCAAATTGGTCTAATAGGTTTTAACTTTGTTTGTTACAAAGTCAAAACATTTATTCCAATTAGGCCATTAAACGGCACTTTTGAACGTCATTTACATTTCAAATAATATAAAATACTAAAGTGATTCTACTGTCCATTCGGAAAGGTAGATTCTTATGGAGAAGAACGGACATGAAACTCCATAGTTACTCTTTTCAAATAAATCTTTTCCAATATTTGGTATACAAAAATTTAGTTATATGTGAGGACCATGCACCTAGGGTATGCAGAGGTCGACTTATTAATTTTCTAAATAAGCACATGATACTCACACATTTACAAATATTGGAATCACTAATTAACAGTGTATGAGTTAGCAGAAAAATACAAACAAAAAGAAACAAAACATCTATAAAGTTAATACATAAAGCAACCAGTTTGATTTTGTCCACAATATTGATTGTCCTATCGAGCAGGACCAGCAAGCTTCCAAGCATTCTTATCCTGAATGTACATACAAAAATGTAAATCTTTCCTCTTTATAATATTAGTATAGATAATTAGCAAGCAGTGTTAGGTATGAGTAATGAATATCTGAATAATTTGCCACCAATAATCTCACTTTTAAAAATAAGAAATACTTATATTAAAAAAAAAATTAAGTGCTCATATTTTTTGCACATTAGATAAAAGCATACTGTTTCCTGTATCAAACTTACCAATGCTACTATACATCATTTTGAGGTTTACTTTCACAGGTAAGCTGCCAAACAGAAATAAAAAATAAAGGCAAATGAAAGAACACTTTCTCCTTTTCTATTTTATTTTTTATCTCAATAATTCTAAAATATAAATTCATATTGACATGGTTAATACTATTATACATAGACTTGTGGTTACACACTGTTACATGCATACATAATCAGAATTACATCCTCTTGGTAAATACAAAGAGGGAAAACAAAATAATAGCTATTATTATTTTGCAGTAAATAACTACATACTTCCTAACTACTGTAGTTGTATTACTAAGTCGATTTAAAGGAAGATAATGTGTTATTTAATACCAGTTAAACTAGTGATAAAATGGGTAATTAAGTGCATAGAAAGAAGCCATCTAAGTGATAACTACTAAAGAGGGGTGCACTAGGCAGTATTGGGTTCTCAAAGAGCATGAAATCGAGCATAGAGTATTGAGTCAGCTGTGCTAAAATATCACAGTGCTGAAAGTGCAATGAGTGTACAACTTTTATCTTTGTAATTTGTATGGATAGTATTTCTCAGAAGATATCCTTTTTAAAATTGGTGGAGTGGCTCCCATGGTAGACTGAGAATCAAATAAATTCTTGTTTTTCGATCTCATGCTAACTGCATAGCATAATATTTAATTTACTAAAGGAGATGGGCCCAGTGATTGGCTTAAATAATTAAATTAATAAAATGCAGTACTAATTTACATTTTACAATACATTTATTTGTTACCCAGTAAAATCGCAATATGACAGACACAACTGCGATAAAACAAGTTCTACAGTGGCATTCCTACCAACACAATATTTATCAATTTCTTGTCTTTTCGTAAACTACAAAATTGTTTGAATCAGTTGCGCAATTTGGTTTTTGCTGTATTTCAGGTGCTGGCATTCTATTCAAGAGACGCATGTTTGAAACAAATAGAAGTTGTTGGAAGGTCCTTTGGCTCTACACTTTTAATAATATTCTTCTCCTTTGTGGTATTTTACCTAGTGCTTGGTATCTGTACAAAGAAATTCTTGATGGGAGCAACAGGCGTCGAAGTTATACCCAATCTCACCTTCTGGTCAGAATTGCCTAACCTTGTTAAAGTAAGTGGAATTATAAACATTTTGGTACTTAATATGTAAGATTGATCGTCAGCTCTTATGAATTGGTTGTATTTATTTGATTTATTAAATAATTCAAGCATGGTTCTGAACGGGCTAACATGCTAAGGTAGCCTGCAAAATACACACCAGCCACCACATCGTGCTTCATCAGCTTTTTATTACAAAAACAATTTGTTTACCGCTAGTTACCTTATGAAAGTCCTCTGTATAATCACCAACTAAAATAGTTTCCCAAACACGTGTCTGAATTGCGTCTCGATGCAGCCGAGACAAAAATACCTGCCTACGTCTGTTGACATTGTTCTTGTAATCTTGCAGGATGGTTGGATATTCATGCTGAACGGCTGCAAGCTGCCGGCGCGGGGAGCCGGGCCCATCGTGTCCCCCGACCCCAACAGCTACGACAGCATATAACATCAGGGCGACGAAGACCTATCTGAAGGTCACCTCGTCTTTGTGGAATAGACAATCTGACTGTGTTCTTCATTTCTCATTTGTTTTCTTTTTTGCAATGCTGTAGTTACATTTGCGTGCTTGTAGACCAAGTTTTTCGTCTCGAATATGTCTGAATCTGATATTTTTATTTTTCTCGAATCTGTTTTTTTTGGGTAGGAACTTTAGAAACGATTTTTAAACTCTTTAGAATAATTTAAAAATAATGATATTTAAAAAAAAAAATAGGAAATTTTAGCGCAAATGTAATCAAGCTCAATAGTGATTGAAATTTAATTATTTGAATTTCAATTGATTACTTTAAACACGGTTAATAGACAATTCAAGCGAGATTTTCAATAACTTTCTCTGTGTAGTGATGATATTAAAAAATGTGAAATATCTCGAATATCTGTGCAATAATCTCTAGATCGAATTTCGATCACAAACTCTGTAAAGTAATAAGCTCAGTATATCTACATAACTAATGCATAATATTATGGCTTCTGTGAATTAATACATATATTTTCATTACAGTTGTTATTATTTTTAAGCAAATTGTGTTTTTAATTATATTAAATTATGATTATGATAGTATAATTTAATAATCCAAAGTGTAAAATTCGCACATCAATTTCAAGTAATCCAGGGTACGATATTAATTTTGACATTAGTCTATTTGTAGAAGGCCTATTTATTGTGATAAATATTTATTATTACACATTTAAAAACTTTGATATTAATAAAAGAGCTTGCCATACAATTAAGTTGGAATTAATTTTCTATAGGCGGCTACTAATTGTTTTTTTTTTAAATTTTATTTGAAACTGTTTCCAGTATATTTCTATTTGTCCCCATTTCGCTGGTGTCCTAAGTATTTCTACTGTGCCAATTTATATTTATTTGTGGTATAGACGAACTATTTATGGAGTAGTTATTTATATCAAAATATGTATTGTTTATGCTATATCTTATGTAAGTGCTATCCATGTATTTGTATAATCTATTTTGCACATCAATTTCAAGTAAAACAGGGTGCGATATTAGTATCATCACCGAAATTCTTCATTTTTGTACTAAAAACATATTTTTGAAGTCGGTTAAATGTAACCACTAAATACGCTGCGCAAGTTGGTAAAATGTCAATGCAGCATATTTTCATATGTATTTTATATGAGCATATCTAAGTAATGTAATATTTCGATACTGATTTATTGAATCTCCAAAATGTTTGAACGAAAACGAATATTTTCATACTTCGCTTACCCTTTCTACTATTTTACTTGACTATAATATATTATTAATATAGTAAATAATTATATCATCGTTTGTATTGTCAATAATTCCAAATGTAGATAATTTAACTAAATCAAAGCTTAATACAATATAATATGATATTCTGAACTTACATGATCGTCTATAAAACTAGGTACATATGTATTTCTACTAATCACCAATTAAACTGTTTGCACAAATATTCATATTTTAGTAAAAGAAAAGAAAACAAATCAAATATATTTACGGGTCTGTCTGTAATCCATCGAATAAAATTTCCAAGCGTGAGTGTGTGTAACTGTATAATGCATAATAATAAATCGTAAGCACTAGTCATTGTTAGGTTCACTGTAACGCACTGTTTATCACAAGGCTTGTTAAGTTTTTCCACTGTCACTTCAATATCAATGCATGCTGTGTACCATTTTCATAAATAATAGTAGTATACCTATACTATAAAGCACTAAGTGTGATAAGATCGTATGCTGTTGTAAAATATCTGAAGAAAAGAGACGTGAAAAGTGTGAAAGCATGACTTAGCTGTACAATATTTTTTTTAACTATCTACAATTAAAACAAATGTTTCGCTATAATAATTTTATATTTCCATTTTTAAATAATTATAATCATAACGTCACATATTTTAAGGAAACTCGGCAATTATTGTTATAACTAAATTGTAAAATTCAAAATAGGTTTCTCGAGAGTAAAATAAAATTAGTACATATAGATAATGAAATAAAACATGTTTACACACTAGTTTAATAATTGTATTCATAAACGAAAGTTTTTTTATAGTAATCTTGCTGTGTATTTTATGAAGCTTTGTATTTCAAATTATGAAATATGAACACTATTTGTAACCAAGTGTATTACTGTATGTGAGTCTCACAGTCATAACAAAACGTATTCATTGCGAAAAATCTCGGGAAAATAATTTGGTATTATAAAAATATAAATTGTATTTGTACAGCAAGTTGACAAGTTAGACGACATAGTTGGAAGACGGGAATAGGATTGGATAGTTAGATTGGATTAAAAAAAAGCTCACTTATTCATAAAAGTACTGGGAAAAACAAATTTTACGAATACCGGCCTTCTCAATTTATCCACAAAGAGAAAAAGCTCCATTCATTTTCAGTGTTTATGAATAAGAGGGTACTTTAACGAATTTGAAGGATTGAAATAAGTATGGGATCATCTCGAATAGACTGTAGATTGATATTAATAATTAACAAATGTACATGTGAGAGCTGATATTTTGAAGAGAGACAATAACAGAGTGTAAATAATACACTATTTACACTCTGTTTAGATGTCCTCTGTGTAGAAGAAACACGATAACAGACCAATATTGTTTGTGGTGGTCTGATATTTTGAGTTTTCACGATATCTTCCGATCAACGCCTACTGAGCACAAAAACGAATACTACACGCTTATAACTTCTACCGTTCTGGGCGGAGCAGAAGGGAGTGTCAGACTCCTACTGACTAAAAAAAACCCATCCGTGTTCCTCCTAGTGCTTTTTGCATTTCAGGGCCGCGGTGACTCGACAAATTCCGCAACCCTGTCAGTATACTACATGCTACAGAATTATCACTTGCACGCTATTTTCAACTCTATCTGGTCGTTTTATAATCTATATAATTATGTCTAATACTACTCTAGCATGTTCCTTGCGAGAGCACATAACTCGGAGAATTATCTTTACGATATCTTTAACTCTATCTAGTTGTTATTGGGGTCATAATCAATGAAAAATTCCTCGAATGTTTTGCTCAGTCTGCGTTGATCTATAAAATCGACACAAATGTTCTTCATACATCGTGTGTCATTTTCCTTTTTATTGTTGTTGATCAGTGTGATATCAACAACATTAAAACGTCATTATAACCCTAAGAATTGCATAATACGTATATAATAGATATTTTGTATTCAATATTTTAGAGTCCCTTGTTGTTTAAAGTGTTTTCTAAGGTTAATGAATAAATAAAATTATTATTGCTCATTAATTTTATTTTATTTGAACTTATTTTAAGTACTCTTATTGTATTGTTATGTGGAGCATGTTCTTAGCGTAGTTAGGGCAGTTTTATTCCCAGCTGAAAAAAAAAGAAATTATTAACAAAAGTTTAGTACTATAAAGTAAGAGGGTAGCAGGCTACACATGATCATTTTTTATACGCAAACTATATCCGAGTAGTCACATTGTTGCCTTGACTGTGTATAAATACTGAATATTGTTTGTAATTTAAAACTATTTTTAGTGCTAGTTTATTTGACTATATTATTATAAGAAGTAAGTTTTAAATTGCAAGAAAATGTGGTGATACAATAGTATATAAATAAATTGTTCACCTGAGGTGCAGTGTCTACAAAACATTTATGCAGAAGTACAGATCGTTGACAGCCTTTCTCGCCATCCGTGACTGCTTCGTCGTTCACTATAACAAAAAAAATATTGTGTAGTACAAGTCTGTAGTGCGATTCTGTACATTTGTCAAAGTTGAAGGCTTAGGGGCCAAACGCATGTGCGCGCTACTTCGCGCGCATCCGCTTCCGGTCGTACACGTTTGGACTAAAACGAATGACGACGGTGTATCGAGTATGCGCAGTCTAGCGCATACTCGCGCATCCGCGCGCATTTTCGAGTAGAAAATCGCTTAATGCTCTGAGCTGTGCTCCGCTATATGTGAGTCGGCCCTCAATCGATATTTCTATCAAATACTGCGGTACGTCACCCGTTACCCCCCTGACAATGAATTTGCTACTGCGCAGCGACTCTCTTTGTGTTTCGAGCCGCAATAAATTTCGAATCTAGTTATGCCTGAATTGAATTATACTGCTTGTTTGTTGTTAGTTCTATGTTATTCTAATCTTCTGGTCTGACTAGTTATGATGGTTGCGTTGCATTACTAAGAACCTACTTAATTTCGGGGACTTACCCTTTTTGCAGGTTTCCAAAAGTTTTTTAGAGCTTTCTAGCTTCTTTGGGTCGTCCGCGAAATCTTTTTCAGTCATTGCCACCGAGGCTGCTGCATCGTACATACCTTTGCTGTCGAGCTGGAAAATCATTAAGGCATTTAAAAAAAACTTAACACCAGATGAGAGGAGACAGCGTCGCAGATCAAGGCGAAGATGGCGGGATGACTCGACTCCCACGAAAGACTGGCCCTGCCACTGGCCTATACTAGGAAATGACGAAGTTGTGAGGAAAGGAGTGCGAGGCCTTTGCCTAGCAATCGACCTACTAAAAATCTTACTGCTGGGCAAAAGCATTTACCAAAACCACTCCTAACTACGTCGTTGAGCGTCATGTAGGTTGAGTCAGTTTACTGCTACGATACTTGCTTTCTTTGTTTATTACCTTAATCTGTCTTGCCGACCTTAGTGCGGTTTGTAAATAGCATGCTAGGTGGATGTCACATAATTTCGAACATTTGGTTCTTGTCTTTCCACGTGATTTCCTGTACCGTTTATAATAATCTTGCTACGGCATGTTTTCACACTATAATGGGCTAGGTAGGTACTTACCATACCAGTTTTCTTAAAAATGCAGGCAACAAAACATTTAGCGTTCTCGGTTTCAGGTATTTTGTTCTCTTTTAGCATCAAAATTTCCTTTGGCGAAATAGCGTGTTCGTTATTACACTCGATTCCTTCACGGAAAAACCATGCTTTGATTTCTTGATCGGTCCTACCCTGTTAGAATAGAAGTTAAATTACTTATACAAGCTGTAACAGAATCAACGCAATACTTCTTAAGGGGTCATTGAACTCATAATTATGAGATAACTTTAACTATGGGACCAACACTGAAATCGCGAAAAAAAAATATCGGCTCTCCCATACATTTATGTGCGCACAACTCGACAAAATATACTGAACAGCTGATTTCTTTTTCGCGATTTCGGGATTGGTCCCACAGAAAAAGTTGTTCGTAATGATGAGTACAATGACCTCTTAAGAGGTATTGCGTTTATTCTGATACACGTTGTATATTCGTAGTTGCTTCTTTGGCAAAGATGTCATCTGCTTAGTCTTTTCCCAAATATGTCGGGGTCGGCTTCCAGTCTTACTGAATGCAGCTGAATATTTTAGGAGCTACTGCCTTTCTGACCACAACCCAGTAAATGGGTCATACGATACCCATTTACCCACTGGGTTGTGGTTCTCGGCAAGCATAGCTTAACGTCGAAACTCGGCATGGGTCGAACTTCGACGTTGCTGTTACTTGAGAATCTATCCAGGTATAGTCCAGCAATCACGAAGTGAGCTGTCATTCATCTTGATTACTTGCATTGACAGCTCACATCGTGATCACTTTACACAAGCCACTTCGGTGTGTTTACAGAATCGACTGGCTGGTGAGGGTCGCGTGTAGCCAATGGATGCGAGTCACACAGGACCGGTTTTTGTGGCGACACTTGGGGGAGGCCTATGTCCAGCAGTGGACGTCTTTCTTTTGTTACAATTATAGTTCTTTTTTTAAAAAAAAAGCCTTAAAAAGGCCACTTTAGCAGAATCGCTACGCTACCGCGTGATTTGCTTTGAAATTTTTCCAATCAACCTTGAACCTAATTCGTTAGCGATAAAGATGAAAATTAATTTTGACAGATTGTTGTGTTAATATTATGATTCAAATATGATTCTCCTTAAGTGGCATTTTTAGCCCCCCTGTTCAAACTCAAGTACTGTGTTTTGTAGCTCGAGGCTAGTCACTGCAGTGTCAAATTCATGTGACTACGGGGGTGAAGGGTTGCGTACTGCGCAGCGAGTATTGCTCTTCACATCCGCCAATAAGTTTCAATCAAACTACAGGTACTTGCGGATCTGGAATGTTAAATCAATGAAAAAAGATAAAGAAAATTAACAGATACTCACATGAGCCCCGTAAAATTCTATGAAATAGAAACACAGTAAAAACCGAAAGATCATTTTCACTAAACTACCAAAAACTAGAGTGTTTACTACAGTAGGGATTCTTTTTATACTTGTTTGAACCTGGCTCATTACCTATGGATTAAATATAATAAGATCAGATCTATTTAAAAAGCAATTGAGATACGATCATTCCAATTTGTGATAGCTACTACTTTTTTACCTAATTTTATTATGATTGGTTTTAGATTACCTAAAGCTTGAACGCACTTGTATACACATAATAGAGGAGCTTACCCCGATAGTTGCCATCACATTAGTTGTAGGCACTTATTAAAGCGGTAGGTAAAAGACGATTTAAACATAAAGGGGGACCCGCTAGGGCCAGTGCCTGCTATGGTTAGCTGGGGAATTTGTTCGAAATAGTCACCGCGGCCCTGGAACGCAAAGGGAATAGGAGGAACACGGATGGGGTTTAGTCACTAAGAGTCTGACACTCCCTTCTCCGCCCAGAGCGAAAGGAGTCATTTGATGATTTCCCATCCTTAAAAAAAAAACGTGCTGGATCTAGCGGCACAGGAAGCTAAATATCACATGGATCGTTTTATATCTTTAAGAAATAGGTACTGTAAAAGTGAACCAAAAAGACAAAAAAAACTTCCTCGAACATTGTTGTATTTTTTTAAATTCTATTATTTTTTTTGCGATTCTGAAGTTTGCTTTTCGCTGTGCAGTACGCCACCTCCCAATTCCGCCGCCGTGGTCGGAGCCGCCAGTATTTTGAATCTACCTATGCTATGTTGCTTTGGGTCTCCATCACCGTCCGTCAATTTTCGTCTTATATAGGTACCATTGCATTCCTACAAAAGAGACCTTTACAAAAATTATGACGCCTGGCCCTGGCCATGGGGTCCCAACACGAAGAAAGAAAATTTAGTTCTAATAAATAATAATAGATGGCGTGACATGTATCGATTTTTATTGAAGTTTGTGTAAAAACATTTTTTTTCTTTTTAATGGTCTTTAGAATAGTATGTTCTTATTTAATAACCTCCCCTAAGCCCTAAATTATGGAATAATGGGCTTCTTACTCAACTTTGGAAGATTATTGGAACGAATCATTTAAAATCCGTACATTATGTAGCAATAGATGGCGCTGTTCGAAATTTTAGAGTTTGCTATTCAACTCATTCATTAAATTAAATACTACTACTCGGGCGAGTTGCTTGGTAACTGCCTTGAATGACGTTTGTGCAAAGTAAAGTGTGCAAAAAAATTTTTGTTACCATTTCATATTGTTTTACGAAAATTATTATTATTTTTTTTTTTTAAACTTGTACATGTAGGTTTATTATTAAATCGAATGTATGAATCTGTATTAGTTATCTTGCATTTACCAACACAATATTTAACATATTTAGCCATTCAGATCTTTATAAACAATTATATCGCGATCTATTTTCAAGGAAACATTCATAATAAACACTAATCTCAATCATAGAAAGATTATTATAGTAGAATAGCAAATCAGTGCTAGGAATCCCAAACTGAAATAAAGATTCAATATTAATACCTAATGTAGGTACCTATTAATTTTACGTTTTTTTTTTTAACTTATGAATCGAATAAGGTTATGTACCTAATTTAATTGTTTCATTAACTTGAATAAGTATGCAAGTAATTTAAACAATTAAGTAAATTTAATGTGAATAATTTGAACTTAAATGGAACAATTCGATTTCGATGAAAATAACAATAATTAATAGGTGTAAACGCAACGGTAATGATGCTATCCCTACTGTCTTCGACGTCACGGGCGGAGAGACGCGCGCGCGCGGGATTACGGAGGGCAGCTCAGTCTCGCGTTTGTAGGTATCTACGCGCATTTCAAATGGACGCGCTGAGCCGCTGACTGAAGTCGCTGTGTGTGTGTGCTTGTGCATTATTTGTCTCGCCCGCAACGCGTTCAGATTGGCCGCTATGGCCGAAACGGGTCAGGAGGACTACTTATAATAATTACCTATAGGTACTAGCACAACCGAATAATCACCACAAAGTAGGCATATAAGAAAATTGGTGACAACGCAAGCTTCAAGGTCAAGTCTAGTATTAGGTATAGTATCTGTGGCCTAGCTAGCAGTAGCATTAGAACCCGTAGTGGGGTCTCCGTCTAGGCTGAACGAATAATATGGCACACCAAATTTAAAAACTCCGACCCCGACTTAGGTGCTGATAAATCCACCTCCGTAACATTGTAGGATGCTACCTACATACAGTTGCAGTGATAAATTAAGGAACAAAAATATTCGTATTTACAGCGTGTAACAGAATAAACGCAATACTCTTAAGGGGTCATTGTACTCATCATTATGAACAACTTTTACTATGGGACCAATCGCGAAAAAAAAACAGCTGTTCAGTATATTTTGTCTAGTTATGCGCACAGAAAAGTATGGGGGCGAAAATGTTTTTTTTTTCGCGATTTCAGTGTAAGAACCGTGATAGGTAGACAGTTGAATTATTTACAGAATGTGTATCTATTGCCGCTAATACAAAAAAAATGGCCAAGTGCGAGTCGGACTCGCGTGCAAAGGGTTCCGAACGAATTTAATTTTGTTAACATGTTATTTTAACACTACAGACTTCTAATAGGTTTTCCTGTAATCTTTAGGGAAAGATCTATTATCTCAATTTTTTTCAAAATTTTAGGCTCAGTAGTTTCGGAGATAAGGGGGGGGAATGGTAATTTTTCGTCTAATTTCTTGAATAACTTCAAAACCATTTATTTTAAAATTATGAAAAAAATATATTTAAAACCCTCATAGTAAGCCCTTTCATTTGATAGGTCACACGATATTGTTCAAAAATCTTTTTTTTTTAATTTTCTAGTTTGACCCCAAAAGTGACATCCATACTAAAAATTGTATAGTTTACGTAACGCATCCGTGTCGTAAGAAGTCCATATGTGTACCAAATTTTAACAGAATCGGTCCAGTGGATCCGGAGAAAACTGGCTGTGACAAACGGACAGACAGACAGAAAGACAGACAGAAACCCGAGTGATCCTATAAGGGTTTCTTTTTTTTTTTTGGAACCCTAAAAAGGGGGACCATAACCCGAAAATGACCGTTATTTTCGGGTTATGGTACGGAAACCTTCGTATAAGAGTCCGACTCGCACTTGGCCGGTTTCATACTTTGAAGTATCTTTACTAAAATCTATAGGTATTTACAGATTTTCATTTATTCTATCCAATCTATTTGGTTTTAAAAATAAAAGTATCTTATTGTCGAATTTAAAATTTCCCAAAAAACTAAAGGGAGCTCCCATTCAAGAAACGTGTTTTGTTTCTGGTTCGGAACCCTAGGTTTATAGGCACTTTACAGAGTTTTATCTAATTCTATCCAATCTACTTGGTTTGAATAATAAAAGTAACTTGACAAATTATAAACGATGTTTTCACTATTTTGAGTAAATATTCGAGTCATTTTAAATATTTGTTGAAATCTCTACATTACTCTCGTAACGACGACGTCAGCTTCAAGGTCAAGTGGACAAGCGACAGCCAATACTGTACCTACAATACGCTTTCAACGCCATCTATTAGTTGGAATTCGAGGAAATCGCGCTTGCAAGTTGTCACTGCTAACACCATCTAGCACGCGGACTCAAAACCAAGATAATTCGTCTGAATTATTTTTTTACGGCGGTCGCGTTTCTTTGTATGAGATGAGGCATCTGTACGCTAGTATTATATTATCTGTGGCCAGGGCACAGATAATATACAAGAATACCTTTAAGTTCTCGCGTGCAAAACCGCGCATACAGTGGCGAGTTCTGCTGAAAAACTAATTTTTAGAAACTTGTCTCAGATTAGTAAGATTTTCTTTTTTATTTATCATATAAACAGATGTTCCTTTGCTGACCTAAGAATGCTAGAGCGAGAGAAGATAGCTCGAAAATTTTTGTACCCCGCCCCGACTGGGTAAGGTCCTCTTTTCCCATCGTCACCAGACGATTCTGGGGTCCCCCCCCCCTTTATTCGCCTAGGCTGGTCAGGCCACAAACACCTTATTGACATTATCGAAATGCGATTCCTAAAACAGCCTACTAAATCTTTGACAGCCGCAGGTCTTTTCGCAGACAGGCAAGTGCAAATTTTTTTCATAGGTAAGTAGGATGATGATGATGTGATGCATTAAGACCAGAGTTTGATAGCTTACACACACAGTGCTCAGTTTAAGGGCGAGCGAACGGAGCTCTATAATTTAAAAACGGCCACCTCGGATTTTTAATCGACTTCTTCAAAAAGGACGAGGTTCTATGTTCGGCTTGTTGTATTTTTTTTTACGTGTGTTCACCGATTTCTCCGCCAATTGTGGACCGATTTTAAAAATTATGTTTTTCTTCGAAAGCCTATACTCTCCATCATCAGATTCTGAATTGGTGACAATAAGACCACCTATTGTCACCAAGTCAGAATCTGATGATGGGATCTCATGAAAATTGAGGGAATCCCTCAAATTCTATAGGCACATACAATGTTTTTCATAAACTTTCCAACGCAATTCAGATATTTGTGCTTAATAATCATCATCTAATGTTGCTGAGCCTTATGCTGAGCTGATAATGGAAGGTATAAGTCAGGATCTGATGATGGGATCCCATGAAAAATGTTTGTTCAGCGATATTTTCGCCAATTGTTAACCGATTTGGATGATCCTTTTTTGTTTGGAAGAGTATTTTCCCGGACTGGTCCCATTTCAATTTGGTGAAGATCTGATGAAGAACTTCAGAGGTAGGCAACGGAACTCTTCAATAAATGATAGTAAATGGATCGGGATTGCTGAAATCGCATGACTTTTTATTATTTACACCAGTTCATAACATAACATCACTCCAGTAGGTACGCTGTGAACATTGTCTTCCGAATTATACTTTATAGTGTTTCGTTTTTGGAAGTCGGTTGTATTTTTTTGTTAAAAAGTTTTTTATCTGCCAACCATTCATATTTGAGAAACAACGATGCAAGAGCGAGAAAAAATTTACAACCTTGGGTAGATTAGAGGTACCTAGATATTTTTTACCTATTTCTAGAAGTTATAAACAGCGCCGGCCCGAAGCCAGATTTAGGTTGGAGTGAGATCAAATTTTGGCGACTTTTTTATAAGAAGTCTATAGTGTTAAACTAACATCTTAAAAAAAAAATTCGTTCGGAACTCTTCGCACGCGAGTCCGACTCGCACTTGGCCAGTTTTTTTTTAATGTTTTGCGCCAGACTTTCAGCTTACATAATAAGCTGAAAGTCTGGCGCATTCTTGAGACTTACTTAGGAACCATAAAGTTACTTGATTTTTAATTTGAAGTTGAAAATTTAGGTCATTATTTACCGAACGCAAATTTTTCACTTCAGACCAACATTTTCACAACTTTCAACACAGTTACGAAGCTGATAATTTTATGCATAAAAGATTCAATTGAAAAAAGAAATCTCAACAGTCTTCTACTTTAATTTTTTGATTTTTTTTAGTTGGTCAGGTCGATAATTCTCACAAAATTCAGAAAAAAAACTATAGCTCCAAAACTATGAAAAGTCGCGGAACATACATGGCGTTGATTCAGATACCCCACGATACGAGGGATTTAAATTATATATTTGGACGTCAATGTTCTGGCCACCATATAAGACATTCTCTTTTCGATATTTCATTTTTTTTGTGTGGTAGGAGCCCGTTTTGGAGTGCTAAAACGGACTCCTACCACACTGAAAGATGCAAGAGCGCAGAGCCAGGGCTCTGCTGATATGATAAATACAGGTATTTATCATATCAGCCTGGTCGCCCGGCAGCCCCCACTGGACGCCCGTCAACCTCCACGAAAATCGACGTCGGGAATCATTAAAAAGAACTGGCCAAGTGCGAGTCGGACTCGCGTGCGAAGGGTTCCGAACGAATTTAAATTTTTTAACATGTTATTTTAACACTATAGACTTCTTATATTTACTGTAATCTATAGGTAAAGATCTATTATCTCCAATTTTTCAATATTTTAGGGTCAGCAGTTTCGGAGATAAGGTGGTCATTTTTCGTCTAATTTCTTGAATAACATCAAAACCATCTATTTTAAAAATTATCAAAAAAATATTAATGAAACCCTCATATGTCACACGATATTGTTCAAAAAACTTTTTTTTTGAAATTTTCTAGTTTGACCCCAAAAGTCCTACACTAAAAATTAATGATTTACGTAACGCGTCCGTGTTTGGGTCACAGAAGTCCATATATGTACCAAATTTCAACAGAATCGGTCCAGTGGATCCAGAGATAACTGGCTGTGACAGACGGACAGACAGACAGACACCGGGTTCCGTTTTGTTCGGAACCCTAAAAATAGTAATTTTATAGGGCTACTTTTTCTGAAATCGGCCTCCAAAGATAGCGAGGTGGAAAATTTTTAAAAGTAGCCATCTGATTAAAAAAATTTTTTTTTTTGGCTTTTTTTACCATGTAAAAAAGCACACACGTGGGTGATTGAAAATTCACATGAAGTGAGAGCTTCAACGTTTCAATATCGTTTCAGTGTTAACTTGTGGTCTAGTTTCCTCAGTGGCGAATGAAATGGTCCGTTTGAACTGCCGTTCAGACTTAAGGCTTGATACATGCCAATGACCTTGTGCATACAAACGGAGCTAACTACCCCTCTACGCGCCACTCCGCTATCCGCATTTTTATTTTATTTTTTATATTAAAAATAATACATGTTTCTAAAAAAGTAGCAAAACCAAATCATTTTCATTTGTATTGCAAAGCAGTAAATTTATTTTTTTACAGTTTTGATAAAAAAATTTAGGAGTAAAATGGTTTCATCTCAACGATTTGCAGGTGATTTGGTGTTTTTTTTTCTTATTATGTGATACCGATAGATAAATTCTGGCTCAACCCAATTACGTATCATATATCGTAGATTACTAACTATTTTTTCTATCAGATGTAATTTCTCTGCTAGTGCCGACGAAAAGTTGCTTCATCTGCATGCTGTTTTTAAGCATTTCTCGAGAGAGCAGCCTTAATGGAGAAACCTACAAAAACTACTTGGAAAATGAACTTCCATTGTTGCCGGTAGATGTGAGTCTCGAACTTAGACGAACCATGGTGTTACAAAAAATAAACAAAACTTTTTTACAGAAAAATACAAATGACTTTTGGTGTTTTTGGTTTTGTTTCTTCGTTTTTTAACACAGACTTCCGAAATTTAAGTTTTTTTATACTTTGTAGTGTTTTTATTTGGAAGGTGGCTGTATTTTTTTAAAGCTGAAAGTATGACGCATTCTCGAGACTTATTTAGGAACCATGACGTCACCTGTTTAGATTTTTAATTTAAAGTTGAAAATTTAGGTCATAATTTTTTCACTTTAGTCCAACATTTTCAAAACTTTCAACACAGTTACAAAGCTGATAATTTTATGCATAAAAGAACCTACACCTCATGAAGCTTCAGTTGCAACAAAGTCTTCTACTATTATTTTTAGATTTTTTTTTAAGTTGGTCAGGTCGGTAATTCTCAAAAAAAAAACCATGCCTCGAAAACTATGAAAAGTCGCGGAATATACATGGGGGTGATTCGGATACCCCACGATACGAGGGACCTAAATTTTATTTTTGGACGCCAATGTTCTGGCCATCCTGTATACCTAGTCTTTTTTTTTTCTTAGAATATTATATTTCCCTAAAAAAGTAAGTAGATAATCGTTTAAGCCACATTGTCCTTCTTGCATCAAGCATTGCCGAAGGCGCCCCCCGACCCTTGGCGCCTGGAGCGGCCGCTCCGTTCGCCCTATGGACGGGCCGGCCCTGGTTATAGACTGGCAGGCTCGAAGACTAGGTAGGTACCTACTATAGCTTGTATCAAGCCAAAGCTCTTAGGGTGAGAGGCGGGTATAAATTGCAACTCGTTAAGTGCCCCCGCCCATAAAAAATACTTACAAATGTTAGCTGACGTTTGTTATTATTTTTCCATAAAGGGAAGAATAGGTGCACATTCTTTCCTTTTAAAGATGAGAACCATTAATGAATATCGTAGTAAAATATGCAAAATAAAATACAGGCTAAAGCTATCTTTTTGCCTAAAATGGAGTTTTAGTTTGGTTGAAGCCTAGGTAGCACCGTTGAAGTGTCCGGGTTTTACTAGGATCCCTAGGTTCTAAAAACCCCGCCCGGACGGACAAATTTAAACTAGAACAAATCTGTGGAAACCCGGACGGATGTCGGCCCTACTTTTATCTAAGGTACAATATGTTAGCATCTATTTAATATCATGGATAGGTAGCTATTTCCATAACATTAGTCACGATCCGCTTGTTCTATTAATTGAACCTCTTGCTACCTAAAACTTCCTCTACTAGGTAAATATATAAGTAGGTAAAGATTGCTCCTGGCATTGACCAATTGACGTCAATAGCAATAAATATCTCTTTATTGAATAATGCCTAATGGAAACAATCAACCTAAAACCAAACGTTTCTTTTTCCATGAGTGGCCAAAAATCAAAAAGAAAAGATTAACATTGATTGACGAGGAAAGGCGTTCGCAGGTGTACCTACGTTGTGTCCACTGGAGCGGAGAGGAGAGGAGAGGAGCGGAGGTGTGCCAATATTAACCAATGGCATTGCTTAAAATCTCCGCTCAGTGGACAGAGATTTGTGAACTAGTAACAAGATTCATACAAAACAGGAAAGGGCACTGGGGAAACGGAGCGGAGAATCGGGAAAAAACCGGCCGCACGCTCAGATTACGCGTTGCGTGAATTTGGTCTAGCTTCGCAGAGTCCGTAACTCCGCTACGTACTACTTCGCTCCGGATCAATGGACAGACACAGTCCGCAACTCCGCATTACTCCTTTGATCCGCCCCGTTGCCTCGCTCCGCGTCAATGGTCAGATAGCTTAAGGCCGCGTTTCCACTGACGCGGAGCTGGGCGGAGAGGAGTTTAGCGGTGCACAAATCGACCAATGACTATGCTTGAAATCTCCGCTCCGCTTCAATGGAGCAGAGTGGAGTACGAGCGGGGTGGAGCAGAGCTGAGCGGATATTCATACATCGAGGCGGTGCAGTGCGGAGGACAGCGAGCATTGGGGTGCAGAGCGGAGGACAGCGGGGCGGTACGGAGCGGTGCGGAGCGGGGCGGTGCGTGACTCGCGTGCAGTGTGTCAGTTGTCTTCGTTACGTCACTAGGTAAAAATCATCATTGAATCCAAAAGTATGCTCCATTCCGCTCTGCTCCGCTCACTGACCACTCACCGCTCTTCATCGCTCCTCTCCGCCCAGCTCCGCTCCTCTCCGCCCAGCTCTGCTTCAGTGGAAACACTGACCACTTTTCACCGCTCTTCTCCGCTCCTCTCCGCCCAGCTCCGCGTCAGTGGAAACGCGGCCTTAGGGTCAGAAGAAAATGATGCTGTCGTTCCGTTGGAAGTTAACCAGGCGCCTTCTGCGACTGCGCCTGGTGACGGGTACTGCTTACCTGCTGAACCTATACTTCCACACCATAGGTATACCGGATAGTCTCCTGTGCAGAGCATGCGTGGAGGAGGACGAAACAGTAGCGCATGTCCTTTAGTGCACAGGCGTCACCAAATTACGACTACTTACAAACTCTCGGATCACTGAATTCTCTTACAGCCTCTAGGCCTTATCTGCTTCTGGACGGAGGGAGGCTGGTTGGAATGACAGCATCCATGACCCACGCACTATAGAAACCAGTATCCTAATAGATAGAGACATAGTAGTTTCACGGGTTCTCTCGTCCTCGTCGGAGTCTGTGGTTTCAGACTGAAATTATTTGAGTTTCCGTTCGTGACTGATAGATAGAGTGATGCCCTGCTTCCTTAAGATGGTCTTGGCGGAAGCATAGCCGTGCCCCAGGATTAAAGCAGAGTAATTATTTGAGAGCTTGTGATATTTGAGGTAGTGGCCTGAGATTTGTAGCAGCATCTAAACGGCTTTCGTCTTTCCTCTTCTCGTCTTAATTTGTGTTTAGTTGAGTTACAGCTGCTTAGACTATATTATATACCTGTACGGCTGTACCTCGGCAAGTTAAATTAGACGTAATACAATCTTCTCATCACATACCTAGATAGCTCCAAGAAACGTAGGTACCTACATAAATAAGTGTTGGAAAAATTGCAAGTTAACGGGTCATTATCTGCAAATTGATGGTGTTCGTCCACGTTAGGCGGAAGTAGGTAAATACCCGACACGAAGTAGGTACAATGCTGTATTTTTTTCTTTGTTATTATATAAGTTATAACCAGTAGTTTTAGTGCGAGTAATTAAGGCACTTGTCTCACCGCTGACCAGGGAGTGATTAGTTATCGACTATATTTTCTCGCTGAGGAAAGGGACAAAAGATATAGATATCGTGTGAGTAAAAAAGACACGCAGATTTACATTCTATAGCTAGCTGTTCACACTAAAGGCGAGCCAGCTATTACCACTAGTTGACAGTCGCAGCGACAAGGGCTATCAAAGATAATACTCGCTCAGCGATACTCGCTCGGCGATGCTCGCTTGGCGGTCAGCGGTTATTACCTATAGTGCGGGCCGGAGCGAGTGGTGCGAGTGATCGCCCGTCGCACAATAGCATTTGCATAAAACCGAGCAAATAAATTATTGGAACTACACACTCGCTTTTCGCTGTTCGCCAACTCGTATCCAGTTTAAGGGACTACTAACATTTATTCAGCTCCATTCGCGTTTCGCTGAGCGATTCTGGTCACACTTATACAGCTCTGCTTCTATCAGCCGCGTACAGCGTCGTAAGAATGAGAAAGGCGCTGAATACGCGGCGAAGACGGTAAGATGTCTGTGACTACCGCAGGACCACCGCCGCCAATCGCTTCCATATTTGGTAAATAATTAGTACTCAATTGGTACTAAGAATTAGTACTCGAACAAAAAAATTGGTACCTTCGTAGTTTTCGAGAAAATCGACTTTGAAGGTGGTCTGGCGAAAGTCACGCTCTTTATTCATTTAGTATTGTTCTCTGAAAATGGTCATTTCTATGTGCGATATTTTTATCGGTTGGCTTCTTGCAGAAGAAATAGATAAAATTAAACGTAAAAAATTAAAATGCAAACGACAGTGGATCGACCCAGTACAGGTACAGTCCAAGAACTAGATCGAAGCATTGAGAATTTTCTCTCTCTGACAATTCTACGGTCTTTAGATCGATAAAACTAGAAGTATAATTCACATATTAAAAGAAATATTTTTCTTCGCAATTTCTTCGATCTAGCTCCTGGACTATACCTACCTTAAAAATTGAAATCATTGTATCTTCTAAACTAAGACCCGATTAAACCTGTGACTTGGCGAAAACTTGCGACTAATTAGCATCTATTGAGCGACTTCTCCTAAAAGTCGCTCTCTTCAAACCACGTTTATACACTACAACTACCCTCTATAGGGAAGCAAATGTATTGACAATCAGGCAGCTTTATGTGTTAATAACTGTACTAAAAAAACATTCCTCCATAGACGCTTCTACAGCTAAACAGAAGGTTGGTACTAGGCGTTTTTATGAAGTCTGTGAAACAACTGCGGTAAAAACATATTTTGCACAGAACTTCTATAATTTCAGAGCAAGCAGACTATATAATAACGTTAACAGAGTGCTTACAATTTTCAATTTGTCTAGGGTAGAATGTAAAAAAAAGCTTACTCAGTGGCTCTTAGAACTTGATTATGAAGAAACAGAAAAACTGCTTACTATCCTATCCTAGTGTAGCGTTTTCCATAAAACCATACCGCCACCCCATCACGCCCAATTGCGTATACACATCCATCATTATACGTACGTGCACAATACACTATCATACTCTCTCTCACATACACACACAACACTCACATGACACCTTCCACTACACACTCACACTTCACACACTAATAAACACACCATCACTCACGCACGCAGACACACACACATACACAACACACGCATTTTAATTTTGTTTTATATTTTGATTTTAGTTTATAAGTACCAACGCACGCATTTTAATTTTGTTTATTTTCATTTTATTTTGGTTGATAAGTACATTTTCTTGTATTCTTTTCACAAAATTGTGCCACAATTATTGTTGTAATCCTATTCTCGGCGAGGGGGGCCAGGAATCCATAGCACAGGGTATCCTAGTTTGGATTCCTGTCTCCCACAAACCTTTGTACCTCCTTTATAATCTAAAATATTGTAAATTGTAATTTTGTACTTTGTGGGAGAAAATAATAAATCTTATCTATCTTATCTATCTTATCTTGAAAGAGAAAACAGATCTTCGCTGGGTGCCCTAGCTTTTGAGATTCAAATAGACCAAACTGAGGTAGGCGCACCCCATAAACCACCTATAAACCCTTATAACCTTTGAACCAGTGACCGACTAATTCTGGTATTTGGCGACTAATTAGCGAAATTTTTTTATTATCAAAATTATGGTGACCGTGCCAGTGTCAGTCACACAAGGAGTCGAGAACCATCCGTGTACCGCGCTGTTCCGCCGCGCAAGGCCGCGTACGACGCTGAAAGCGGTGGAACAGCGCTGAACTCCATACATAGCACTCGCATGATAAAAACACATTTGTCCTCATTTTATACTTGTTTGCTACGAAAGCTGAAAAGACGCGAAAAGCTGAATGGATGCGGACGCATCTCCATATTGTTTTCTACACGTTGTTTTCTATGGGCATAAGCTGAAAAAGTGAGTACTCCCTTAACCTTTAGTCGCTTCTCGCTGATCGTCGGCGGTGAGACAAGTGCCTAATACTATCGATCGCGTAAGCGTAGACGTCAATTTGTATACTGAATTAGCGCCGTCTGGTGACAATATTTTATTCGACACAAGCAAATGTTTAACTTAACGCAATCGAGTAGGTACGTTAAAAGACTCGACCTAGTCCATAGATAATGCAATGAAACTACTGCACACGACCATACTAATTACTGAAACATTGTAAGTATCTATGTAGGTGCACGTGTAATAAAAGTAGAATGAAATCATTTAAATTTGGTTTTATACTTTTATTTTACTTAAAGATCTAAAGTCTAACAAGAACAAAATTCAACAAACATCACGGAAAGTAAAATATTCCTGGATTCTGATTGTAGATACATTTAGTGACATGAAATGATACATCGCAAATATCCTTGTGTCCATCCGCTGAAAAAACACAATAAAACCATTCAATGTAGGTACAATGTTAGGGAAGTGGGTAGATAGGTAGCTACTTGAAATAATTGGCCAACCTAATGACTTCTGGTAGGCAATATTGTGTGCAAGATAAACAATGGATGGGATTTTGATTTTCATGACCTTCTATAGCGATTTTAGATAGTAATTCATCATGCCTATAGGTTCATTGGTTTAAAACACGAGCATTTTCATTAAAAAAAATAGGTATGTGTCTTCATTAAGATCGCTCCAGACAGGTGCTACGCGACAATGCGACAACGACGCGATGACGCGTTTTCGTAGAAATGGTTCCAAAATTTGTCTATATGTAAAATAATCACTACAACTACTCATTTTTGTTCTTCTATGGCCAATACTACACCTAAATTACTGATTGTGTCTTAGGCAAGACTCTACAGATTAATTAATTAAAATCAAACAATTGTCAACCTGATGAAATGATATGACTATGACTGATGACTAGCTGTGAATATTGGGATACATACCAGCTTTTTTGCAAGCCAAAATAGCTTCCTTTGCAGGTTCCTTTACTTCATCGGGTAGCAGTAAATCTGCTTGTTTTATGGCTGCGTCAAAATTTAATTTGCCGTTTTTGATCTGAAAATATATGGCCGTATGGTAAATGGTGATCCTCATTAAAAAATCACAAATATAGTTTTGTTGTGAGTAAGTCAGCAATGCAATGGTATCCCAGTGTTAATGAACCCGACTTGGAAGACGACGTGGCGTGGGTTCGAATGTGGTTCGTTCAGTTAGGCGCTTTACTTGTGTGATGAATTTCGTCATCACTGCTTTCAATACGGTAAAGGAAAACATTAATGAGGAAACCAGCCTAGAACTAAAAATTCGATGACAGGCGACATCTACCAATTCGTAGGTACACCTGGTAAATTGCAAGTGACAATATTTGTGTTTCCTTATGTAACAACATTACAGGTTGATATGCTTATGCTGTAAGCTGTAAGTAAGTATTAGAATTCAAACCAACTGTGTTAGCCATTTTCATGATGCAAGCCATGTAGCACTTTACTTCTTTCTCGTCTATGAAGACTCCTTCGGCAATCGGATCAATTTTATCTGAGGAAACCATGAAAAAACGTTATATGTAAGTTAGCTTTTGGCCGATCATCAATCAGTACTTCAGTCGAAAGACGTCCACAGCTTACAAATAGGCCTTTTTTTTTAACGGGGGAAGTCCTCATGGATGTCCTCCGCCCTGGGGCGGGCGGAGGGGTCTGTCAGACTCTTACTGACTAAAATCACCCCGGTGTTCCATCTCTCACCTACGCCGGAGATCGCGGGGACTTACGAATTCCGTAATCCCCGGCTGGTGCGCCGGTCCGCCGCCCCTGGACCCAGTTAGGGGGGCCGGAAGAGGGCAGCGTATGCCCCCTCCTCCGACGCCGGGTGCGTCTGCTGCGGGCCGGGAGGGAGGTCGAGATCTCCCTCTCCCTTTCCGCAGCCTCCTTCTGCGCGATAACTGTTTCGCAGAAGGAGACCACCGCGTCCCAGGACTCCTCGCCGTCAACCATAGCACGGACTACGGCTGGCAGCGAGAGGTCACTGCCTACCACAGAAATGAGGGCACGACGCGGCTCCTCCCAAGCGGCACACACTGCCAACGTATGCCGCGCCGTGTTACAAATAGGTCTGCCCCAAGTATGGCCACATCGACCGGTCATGTGCGTCTCGCATCCAGAGAATTGCCGCGGCCTTCACCAGATCATCAAGTGGACCCACTTAAAGACAACGGAAGACAAAGTATTGGAAGGTCTCCCATTCCGATGCTTTGTCTTCCGGAACGCGATCGCTGCGGTAGCTTTCCTAAGCCTAAGAACTTTTATTGCAAAAAAAAATCTTACCATCTTCAACATTATTCTTTGGCTGACATGTTTTCCTCATCATTTTGCCTGTATTCTTGATTTGTTTCATTGTCATCTAAAATGAAAGATAATTGCATTGATTTACAAAGACTTTTAATATTTTTGCAAAGAGCTAGAGCTGCTACGCTGCGTGTCGCGGGTTCGATTCCCGCACGGAACAAATATTTGTATGGGCTACAGATAGTTGTTCCGGGTCTGGCTGTTTGTGTATGTGAGTTTGTATGTTTGTGAACGCACCCACGATACAGGAGAAATTCCTAGTGTGGGGCAAAGTATTAAAAAAAAACCGGCTTCTTTACTTTTTTATTCCAAATTTTGTTGCAATTCATTATTTACAAACTGGTTTTATGAACCACTATTTTTGATCACACTTAATATCTAATTGAAATACCTTATTATATCTTTAAGGGTCTACTCACTGCTTCACACGCTGCAATCAGTATCAAAAACTTCACAATTTCAACGAGGAGCATATTTGTAATCGTCCAAGGTGTCGTGGAGTAGTGTCATGGCCTCCAATTTAATGGAAACCTTGATCTTCAATAACACCTTTATATCAAGTTCGACGGGTGATGAGTTAATTGAAGGCTGTTACCGTTTAACACCTGAATTATTCAAGTGTCCATGAAAGAAGGTTTTAAGACAATTCTTTTACTCTGAATGAGGATACGACCTCGTATCTAAGAATATAGAAATGATCAGCTGATCTTCTTCTTTTTAGTGTTTGAAATACTTTTTGGCTTTTCAGAATATTGCTGATTTAGGCGCCATTAATAGTGTCCATCTATTTTTGATACGTGCTCACAGGTTGATAACAACATCTCCATAGTGCTCGATGTTTGTGGGTATATGGTGGGTCCTTTTTGTGAAAAGGTCGGTGTAGCAGATCCATCTGGTGTTCTACTTTTCTCTATTCATAAAAATCTTTTACTTATGTGTTTTCGTGTTTGAAAATCATCATCTGACTGCCAATGTTCTACATTATTCGGGGATGGCGCAACACGTTTTCTTCTTCCATTTCTTCTTGTCATTTGTAAACTGACGTTATCATTTTTTTTCTCTTTTGACTTTTAATCTGAATAAAGTATGTAAATTTGATGGCCTATTTTTAATGGTCACCCTATTCACACTGTTGTAAGATCATTAGTTCAGTAGTCGTTAATCGCTAGTTACAGGCTTCCTTGTTCTCGAGCTACAATTTCAGTCAAAGGCGTATAGTTAAATGGCATGTGATGCGTTCATTTGAGCTTACAATGTACTAGTAATTTCTAGGCTTGGCTTCGTTTGGCAGAAGTGATCTTTTTTCATACATGCACAATAAGGAGACTTAATATTTGGTGGAAGGCGTACCGGAAGGCGTAACATTGGAAGGCCTCCCACAAGGTGGACCGATGTCCTGGTGAAGGTCGCGGGTAGCCGATGGATGCGAGACGCACAGGACCGGTCGTTGTCGCGACGCTTGGGGGAGGCTTATGCCCAGCAGTGGACGTCTTTCGGCTGATATGATGATGAATATTTGGTGGAGATGAAGTTCAACATAGTTACGAGTATGTGTCGTAATAAAACTCTGGGCCATACATTGAAAGTTTGTAGATAAGTACCTACTGTATTTATCAGAGGTATAAATATATTCGCGAATTCAAAAGATTCGTTTAAAATATTGAGCGATAGTTTGGTAATGAATGTTACCAAACTATCGCTCAATATTTTAAACGGACGGGTAATGAATGTTTTACCCAAATGCATAACTAGAAAAAGCATAACCAAAGATGCTGCTCTTGCTGGTTTTAATCAATCAGATAACTGTTGTTAAGACATCATTATCTATGGTCTGAAGTGACATACTATGAAGACTAAATAACAAGTTATTTTATTGTCTAAAGGCACTGTAATCAATCATTTATGTCTGCTAAGTAGGTAGACGCCTCCTTATAAATAGGTCTAAACGTTTTTTTGCAATACTTTGCTGAAGTAAGCCTAATTATGAATACGTATAACTTTCAAACCATCTGTCGCATTTTATGCATTATTTGTTTGTTTTTTGGCTACAGTTATGCGGTAAGAAATCACTAAAAAAGTTCCTACCGGTTGCGATTAGTGTAGTAATGATGATGAAGCAAATATTAATTTATTCAAATTATATACAAGTTTTTAGTCACGATTTCTTTTATCCTAATTCTAGATCTTATAAAGATTATTGTTAGAAAAAACCTTAACATTTTGTTCCCATAGATGACGAGACAGCAACTTAAAAACTCTGGCAAACTAATGAAGAAATCTTGTATGCCGAAAAATGAGGTTACCGAAGGTGAACTTACAATTATTATTAATTCTAAAAACGTTAACAAAAGCTAATATATAAGAAACTAAGCGCGGGTTTCTGAATTGTTAACAACGCCTGAAACCCATTCACAGGTTGTAAGTAGACTGAGAAAGTTGAGTAAACTACAAGTCAGAAATCGAGGGCAATCTTCTAAAAATAGTTCTGTAGTGTTGTACACCTATAGAATTATTACATTTTTTAATTTATTTTGTTTTAGAGGAAGTGGGTGACATTGAAAAGGGGAAGTTTATCGAGAGCCGTAATGTCATGTGCTACGTTGCTTGTATTTATACTATGACTCAAGTGGTTTGTAGCTCTATTTTATTAATTCATCAAAACCAAAAACATATTTTAATCAGATTTCTTCATGAACTTTTTCTTATATTTGGATTTTGGCTAATCAGTACAGGTCCCAAGACAGTACCCTGAGAGACACCGAGTGTGATACTCTTTTAAGAGGATTTTGAATTAAAAGAGAATCGACTAAAATCGCAATACGCGTGACTTTTATTTCTAAAAAAAAACTAAAGCTGCGAGAAGGATACATTTTCTGTAGTAAAGACAGATATTTTAATACACCCGTATATCACGTAAACAGTTTTAAGAGTGTAAGAGTTATCTTAAAAGAATTAAAAAAAATGTATTAAGTCCTATTGATAAAACTTTCAAAATACAGGTGAAGAATAACAAATTGAGTTATGAAGCAGTGATCAAACAAGTGGATCTCATGTTTCCAGCCGAGATGAGAGATGCTGTCAAAGCCGCCGCCACTAGTTGTAAGGATACAAGTAAGCCCAATGAGTATTTTTATTCCCTTTTAAGATTCTTCCAAACTAATGCTCGAAAATATCAAACAAACAAACTAAGTCGCTTCCCGCCGTCTGTCCCTCTTTACGCTTAGATCTTAAACTAGGCAATGGGTGTTAATGTGGTTTTCACTATCATTTAGAGAAGGAAGGATTTCTTCCGGATGGTTTGTATGTAAAATAGATTAAAATTATAAACAGTGTTGGGAAGTCGATATCTTGCCAAAAGTACAAAAAACGACTTTCGGGAGCACATCAGTATTTCCGTGCGAAGCCGGGGCGTTGGTTAGACATAATACATCTTCTAGTTTGTGTTGAAAATGATAGAATCCGAACTAATTGTTCAGGTATAGGTATTTAGGTATGGGTAGGGTTAGGTAGATTTTGTTATTTTTAATAAGCAAAAAGTTGTAGGTTGCTATAAAAATAAGAAGTCGCGTAACATCCGCGGATTTAGTTTTTGCTATGTTTTTGTGTCTTTGTTTTTCTGTATTAGTGGACAAATTAAACGTCTAGGTTTGATGATGATTTGATTTTGAAAAAACAAAAAAAGGATTGAAGATGATAAATATAGATTTGTTAATGAATGTGATGACCGTGATGGAGGTAGAATAGAAGTCTATTTAATAACTACATAGAAGTACCGACTTAAACGGCTTGAGTTTACGTGTTTGGTCGTTCGTTATGCATGATTATAATATATTTGACAGTGGAATCGTTGCAAAAATTGTATTCAGAAGGTCACATATAAATGCAGCCATTTAGGTAACTAGATGTCGTTATGTACTTGTGATTTTTTAAGGCTGAATCGCTGAGTTTGAGCTTACTCGGTTTAAACTGTGGCTCATGAAAAACGTACCTGACTATGAACAACTTGTGGCCGCGAAAAAGATTATAATTTGGTGATTTTGAATCAAAATGCATTTAAATTGACACTGTCTCATGTGGCTTTCTTATTTAATTATTTACGGATGATGCTAATTTTAAACTTAATTGTGCATTGATTTTCTTTCTGATCTAATTATGTATTAGTAAAAATAAGTTCAAATTATAATACTTTTGTTTCAGCTAAGAAATACAAGGATTTGTGCGAAGCGTCATACTGGACCGCTAAATGCATGTACGATTATGACGCAGAGAATTTTGTGTTTCCTTGAAGAAAAAGTTTAAAATAAAGTATATTTTATTGGATAACAGCAACGAGTTTCATTTTCTTGGAATTTAAGAGCTTTAATGTAGAATTGCATATAAAATTTTATCTATCTTACTCCGACAGGCAGGCCTGTTCCATGAGATCCATGCTCCAATAATTTCTTTGGCTACAACTATTTTGGAAAGAGTATCACCTCTTGACCTGTTTTTTAAAATGGTAACCGAAACTATATGAATCCGAGCGACCACTGTTTTTAGCCTTCTCAAAACTATAGTTTGACCAAAGTACTTGATGTCCTCTAAAATAAGTACTCTTGAAAATGATTGCTTGCAACTATGTGTTTTGTAAAAAATACCCTCGGAGTAATAACTTTATACGGTATCAACAAACGTTTAGCTAATGAGTGCTTATTTTGAACGAAAATTAATGGTCTCTTTAGCTAAACATATGTTTGATTTAAAGTTGTTGAACATAAATTGAAAGATTTTTTTAATAATCTTTTCAGTTTTAATTCGTTTTGTAGGGGATAAGTTGTGTACATCTAAAATCGTACATTTATCACAAATGAATCGGTTATTTATCCTATTTTCAATTGCTGCATGTGTAGGAATAACTCATGGGGTAAGTGAATTAATTATTCAAGAAGTAATTTCATAAATAAAGTCTTCGGATCAGTATATCGTAGATACTTTAAAACAGAAGAAATTGCTGTTACAGATGACGCGAGCACAAGTGAAAAAGACTATGGGCATAATAAAAAATCAATGTATGCCGAAAAATTCAGTGACCGAAGGTATGTATACAAAAAAGAATAATTAAATTATGCTGATATGGTTATGGAAAAAACTAAGGCACATATTTTTTTATTCATTCTAGAACAAGTTGGGAAAATAGAGCAAGGTGTGTTCAATGAAGATCGCAATGTTATGTGCTACGTTGCTTGTATCTACAAAAGCCTTCAAGTGGTAAGTGGCTTAAATAAAAAGTATTGTAATATACAGAAAATCGAACTGATGAAGTTACCGTCTACGTAAAAGACGTAACTGGTCCAGAAGATTGTTATTATATGATAATTCTGGATCATTCACGGACTTAAGCCACACGTTTCAGAGTTATGATCTGTACGTCTACCATGAGTTTTATCAATCTATACGCGCTGGCGACTGTAGTTAATTTTTTTATGAAAACTTGTAAAAAACAAGTTTCTAATTTATTTTTTTAGTTATAAACTAAAGTTTTACTTGCAACTTGCTAGCGTGTTAGTTAACAACTTAAACAAATAAATTAGAAACTTGTTTTTTTAATAGTTTTCATAAATTATTTTAACTACAGTCGCTAGCGAGTATAGATTGGTAAAACTCATGGTAGACGTACAGTCCATGAGCGTTGGTATTATTCTACAGCCACTTATTGTAATATGTATTATTGATGCCAATATCATAGGCTATAACAATAACATATTTACTATAGGAACGCTGCTAAAGAAATCGTATTGTTTTAGGTTAAAAATGACAAATTGGACATGGGCCTCATTTCAAAGCAGATTGATGCACTTTATCCTCCAGACCTGAAAGAGCCTACTAAAAAGTCCGTTGCATTGTGCATCCATAGCCGTAAGTATATTTTAGTTTTTCTTTTGTGCCTTCGACAGGTAGACTATTGCTTATTATCTTAATTATCTCTTCTTTTCAGAGGACAATTATCCCGATCTGTGTGAGGGCGTTTTTCATGCTGCCAAATGTTTGTATGACAAGGATCCAGCCAGCTTTATTTTTCCTTAATGACTATATTAATTTTATAGTACATTAAACACACAAATCTATTTTAGAGCAAATAAATGTATAAATAATTTGAATTCATTATTTGGATACGATTTTGTAGCAATAATAATATTAATAGTTCGCTCCATCGAATACCTATATAAACTTCCGCTTATATTACAATATACCAATCTTCTGTTTATTCATCTAGTTGCTATCTACTTTAAAGTACATCTTGTCACTTCAAGTACTGTGTTCTAGGCTGACAAGTAACACTTTACAAAGTAATTAAACATTTTGTCGTCTTTATAAAACAAGTCCATCAAGGTTTGCTATCATTGTTGCATCTTCTGATTTCCAAAGATCTTTCAAAATGTACTCCAGCACCATTTTTCTTTTATCGTTTATTTTGATTGTTATGTTAAACAGTTCTTTCGTCAGTGCGGTAAGTTTTCAATTTATTTTAAAAGCCGAATTAATTTTGTTATTCATATTTGTGGACACAGCTGAAATATATTTTGTGTGTTTCAGATGACAAGGGAACAAATTAAGAATTCCGGCAAATTGATCAAGAAGACTTGTTCGGCAAAAAATGACCTTACAGAAGGTAAAACAATTAAAATTGTAGCTTATAAGTTCCTGGGACTTTTCATTTTATGTTGCTTTATTCAAAAAATAAGATTTTACCTATTGAAATGATAAGCGATTCAAAAGAAACTGTTTACACAACTTCTTGATATTTTGCAGACGAAGTTAAGGATGTTGACAAAGGAAAGTTCATTGAGGAGAAAAACTTTATGTGTTACATAGCTTGTGTTTACAAAATGGGGCAGAGCGTAAGTTACAATGTACGGTCGAAGTTGGAAAGATGATGTTAATTTAGAGATTGAAACTAAACTCATGACTGCATTATTTTTAGATAAAAGGCAACACGCTGAACCATGATATGATGTCGAGGCAAGTGGATATGATGTTCCCGACAGAAATGAAAGCTCCTGTCAAAGCAGCAATAGAACATTGCAGACCAGTTGGTAAGTTTTAAAAACAATATGAATGGATTGGTTCTAGTGGTGATTTTTGAGGCAATAATGGCCAGTGCAGACCTCCATAGCGGCGATCGGCGGGTTTCAGTCAGTAAGAGTCTGACAAACTCTTCTGCTACGCCAGAGACAAAAAAAGTGAAAAATAGAGGACAGACTAGATATAACTCGAAGACATTTTTTGATGTATATCTCATTCATTTTTTTTGCAGCCAAAAAATACAAAGACATTTGTGAAGCATCGTACTGGACAGCAAAGTGTGTTTATGAATTTGATCCACCTAATTTCATGTTCCCTTAAATTGAAAAAAAAAATGCATTATATTTTAAAATAACTGTGTGCTGATTGATTTCAGAAAGATTTAATAAATAAATTGAATTGAAACTGTGTTTAACTTAATCCGAAACCAGAAATAAACTTTAACTACAATGCTCATACTAAACAATTATATTAGTCTAAGTCTAATCGAAGAGCTATCAGAAAGCGGGACATATTGTAACAAATAAATAAGGAATACGATGGTATTGTTCATCTCAATCGTTTCGAATGATGATGGCAAAAAACCTCCAACTATTGTTTTTGCAAAAACTTTAACTGTAAAAAAAAGCGATTATTTTAACATTACAGATCCAGCAACCAACAAAATTTGATGGTATATAAAAGTGTCATAAACCATATATAACCCCTCATTTTGCATCTTGTTGTGTTATAAAAAGATGCCAACGTATTAATTGGTCCATATTAGTTAATGCATGTATTTGCATAAGTAATGATACATGCCTGATGTATTGAATACACGGTGTGGACACTGCTGTCCTATAATCAGGGCATAAGAACGTCGTATATATGGTTTCAAGTAGATCTTGAGTAAACAGTTCAATTTAGTAAGGGACTTGACTGTCAGTGTCATGGATCGAAAAAGGTTGTGTTTATTGGTTGTCGCTATGTTTTTGGCAACTGGAAGTGATGCCGTAAGTACAAGAACAAATAATAATGATATTAAAGATGTAGAGAAAAACTAAGAAATGAAACATAATATCAATAGTGATTTACGTGATGTGTGAAATCCGTATTTTCTTATAGATGTCTAGACAACAACTGAAGAATTCGGGAAAAATACTGAAGAAAAATTGTATGAATAAAAATCAAGTGACTGAAGGTAGGCATACGAATATCGCAATCATGTGAAGTTTCATAGAGAAATTCAGACATTATAGGTATAAAACGTAGTCCTTAATCCGTCCGTTAATTTTTTTTCAGATCAAATAGGTAGTATAGACAAGGGAAAATTCATAGAAGATAAGAAAGTTATGTGTTATATTGCTTGCATCTATGAAATGACTAATGTGGTAAGTAATTTGATATTGAATTTTTATTCCTAGGGCAGTTTTCTTCACAGGCTGTGCAAACATATTCATTTTTCAGTAGTGAAATTGTATAAAAAAAAAAATCAAATTTGCAGTTTATATATTATGACTATTTTTATCCCTTCCCAAATAATAAGAAATAGATCCTAGGAACAGATCTTTCATAACTTTTATAGGAATTCATTCAATTCCTTTCATTATTTTTTTCTATAACTCTTACTATCTTAAACTTTATAATGCATTTTGCAGATAAAAAACAATAAATTAAATTACGAAGCCTCTATCCGGCAAATTGACCTCATGTACCCACCGGATTTAAAAGAAGGAGCAAAGGCTGCCGTCGAAAAGTGCAAAGATGTTCGTAAGTAAAATAAGAACTATTTTTTTAATTTTACACAGGTTCTCTTAAATAATTTTAGAATGAACCCAAAGAGAGGAGACCGACTGAATGTAGGTTGATCTTTAGGAATTAACTGTTATGTATAAAAGTACTGTTGTTGTGTATAAAAGTTTAAGACAAAAATACATTATTTTTCAATTTTGAGTTTATTATATTTCTACTGTAGTAGAGTTGCTTCAATTTCATTAGCTTATACAATGATGCAGTATTCATAGCAGTGTTTTATTATTTCAAAACGAATGTAACCATGATTTTGTAAACAGTGATTTAAAAGAGTGTCCATGGAGAATCTTGCACGTTCTTCTCCATAGGATCTACTTTTTGGAACGTGTAACTGCTGCGCTAGAGATAGGGTCAGTGAGTGTGTTCTGCAGAAAAAATTGCTGCTCTTGTAGCTAACACGGTAGAACTAGCTCCATTTATTTGGACCGACAGACCTTGATTCAAAAGTACATGCTCTATTTAAAATAAAGGATCTCGTATTTGTTTTTGTGCTTGTGTCATTTAATTGTATTTACATTATAAAACTATTAAAGCTTTAAAAGCCCAATGCAGCTTTAAATGTAAGTAATTGTCGTAATAATTTAATATTTCAGAAAAGAAATACAAGGACATCTGCGAAGTTTCGTTTTACGCAGCAAAGTGTATGTACGAGTTCAACCCAGCAGATTTTATATTCGCATGATTCTAAATAATATTCGTCTTGTGATTTGATGGTGTTTTATTTCAATATAACCCACTTGAATATTTTCGTCACAGCATAGACACGCATGTGGATGTGAGCATTGATATCGATAACTGACAGAACGAAAAGAGATTAGTTACTGAACAACAACAGAAACCTAAAAATAATCAACAATATTGCTCGAACGAATAGTTTTGAAATACGTAATTATGCCACTTGGTTATTTATTATCTTGTTCTTCTTCTTGTGTCACTATTGAGAATCGACATAATAATATTTAAACCTACCAACATTGGTTTTACAGTATTCGGCAGTACCTTTACGGAAACACCGACCATATATATTTTTTTGTAATAGCTGTTACGACTCCTGAGCCGACAGACAGCCGACCCAGACAGGAAGACGGAAAACTCCAAAAAAAAAAAGATAATGCCACTGATTACGATTATAATTACTAATTTAATGATCTATCGAAAGTACATTACTCATAGTAATAGTATTAAATTAAATCTAAGGACAGTAATTGTGTATGCTAATTAATTTGATTTCCAAGAATGGTACTTTTTCTGTTGAATCGCTGTGATAGCATCCAAGGCCAGCTTGATGTGTAGTCACGAGTGCCGGCGAGATTAATATTATATGAATGCTACACATTATACTGTTTTATTATAATTATAACTTTGTAGTTCTGGTCGTAAATAATAGTAATTATCCTTCTTTATATAAGGGAGCACTAACAAAGAATTTCCCGAAACTCCTACGGGAACGGAAAAACAGGATATGTGCGTACGAAGTTGCGGGCAAAAGCTAGTTTACGTATAACAAAATAATACATACTTTGCCCGCAATCAGATGGCCAATCGTTCAGGGGTACAGAGGCTTTAAAGTTAAAAATTGGGGTACTGCAGGGTACAACATTAGGCTCGTTCCTCTTAATTCTCAATTCTTGATATTGATGATGCTTGCCCTAAACTTGCCAATGAAGAAAAGTTCATGGTTCGTGGAAGACCACTAGTCACATGGTTGACAACGGTCAAAAGTCACTTAAAAGAGACTCAACTCGACAATCACCCCGCACAAAATCGTGCTCTGTTGAGAAGGAGGATGAAGAGGGACCCAGGTAAAATGGAAATCCGATTTAGAAGGACAAAATCATCCATAAATGGTACCTATTAGCCGATACTGAAATACCACTATTAACGAAACCAAAATGTTACATAGCGTCGTTAAGCATACAGAAATGCTACAACATTAGCAACAATACCAATGTTTTTAAATTGTACCTTTGACTGGCTGATTTAGATAAAAATCCATTGTAGTCAAGGTTAGAATACAAAGGTTTGGATTTTGACCGAACATCGAGTTTAAAAAGCCTTGGAATAAGTAGGTAATTGATTTAAGTGGGAACAGTGACAGTCTGTACCTGCTTGTTATTCCCGTGGGTTGTAAGCATACTCTATCACTTTTTAATCTGTGCTCCAACTACGGAACTAGACATCAGCTAATGAAACAAAAAATCAGATTCACTATTGTATTTAAAATTTTTCTAAAGAATTAAATAATGTGTCCATCGTATGTAACCTCGGTTGCCAGTAGGTAACTTTGCGTTCAATGTGCAAAGTCATGTTCCCTATGTATGGTACTGTAAATACATGTCCATCGTATGTAATTAAGTAGGTACCTACTGGTTTTTCAGTACAGTAAATAAATAACCAGCCTCGTGAAGTAAATTTGCAATTGGGTATGTGTTGTGCGGTTTTCTTGAAAAAGGGCCACATGCAGATTAACTGCGTATTTACCATACCTTTATCTTCGAAGGTGTTATCACCTACAAATCCTGTCCTGTATCTTTCTACACCTCTATATATTCCAACTACGCTTCTTCAGCTGGATTTTCACAGTAGTTTGGTATTTGAAAGTAAGTCTTCTTTCGTGTGGGCAGTAAGGTCTAACGACCCCACTTACCCTAGTGTCAGAGTTTCAAAACCACTTCAAGGGCCTCTGACATAATTTATTTGGCGGCCGGGACCACCGGCTTATGAAAGTAAGTAAAACGATTTGTCCAACCTGGGAACCGCTCCTGTGTCCTCACGATTACAGCAGGTGCATTTGCACATGTTATTAACAAAACAAGACCTATTGTCATCATCTATCTAACCTTTCCCAAAATTTGGGTATGTTATATACAGCTGAAGATCAGTATTTTTTCATGGAGCGAAGGCCTGTCTGACCTTCCCTGTTACTGGGTAGAACGATACCACTTGAAAAGACTTCAAGGCACCACTCACCAGATCAAATGTAAGGGAAAATGTCCGGTCCCCCTGAGGAAATAATATTGGCAACATTAAAGTAGGCTGAACGTAGAAACCGAAGAGCAGAATAATTATATTAATAAACGATACCCACTGGAACCCTGAAAATTGACAAGGTAGTCAATTTTCAGGGTTCCATACCCGGAAGGTAAGCAACGGAACTCTACTGCCCTATTAATGAACCCACATTGTCCGTTCGTCAGTCTGTCAGCGGGCTATATCTCATGAGCCGTATAGGTACACAATTGAAATTTTTACAGTGTCTATACCAATAGACACTGAAAATTTGATGAAGAACACCAGTTCATCATCATCTGATGAAGATGATAAACACCGGTTCATCATCATCTGCTGCCTGGGTAACACTGGGTTCTCGGAAAGACAGGAGTCAGATTTACTACCTTCTGACAATCCGTAACAACTGCCAAAGATTTACAAACCGTCTGTTGGTGTTTAAACAATAAATAACAAAAATTAAATGAAAGTGCTTTTAATTTCATTTTTAATAACACTATGAAATTGATAGACATGAAAGTAGGAAAAGCCTTACTGATTTAATGAGGCTCTTCCTTGAAAACTCTCTTTTTTAGACGATTCAATAGGTACAAATATGTCTATTGAAAGAGCAACACAGAAGCTAACAAAAAATATATACCCAAAAGTAATATCTATGTTTAAATGAATGGACCGTGCATTCAGTACGGCGGTCGTCATTTGACTGAACAACGTGTGCTATTACCGCAACGCAATAAATATTTTTGTATTCGTATCGTATATAATTATCCTCGGAAGCAGTCATTATTATACTATGTAATAATGATTCACAGCACAGGGGACTTACAGGCTTAATTGGTCAGAAGTGATGGGAGAGACATTCAGAAAATGTATTGTGGTAAATGTGTACCGAATATCTTTGTGGGTACAATAGGTAACTCAGAGATCATCATGATTTCGGTCTTGCGGGAAGATGGCTAAGTGAACATAAAGTGAGCTATTAATCCATACAAACAAGATGCAATTACAGTTTTAAGTTTACACGGTAAAACGTTGACAGAAAAAAACCGGCAGGTCGTTTTGGTGCTCTACTATCTAAGAAACTATAAAATATTTCGTAGACAAGCGTCTTTGATAGTTCAAGAAAAGCTCTAATTACTTGTAATGTTTACTTCTAAGCCGTCCTATCTATTATTACTAAGATATTATTACTTTAATATATAAAGCTGTAGAGTTTGTTTGTTTGTTTGTTTGCTTGAACGCGCTAATCTCAGGAACTACTGGTCCGATTTGAAAAATCTTTCAGTGTTAGATAGCCCATTTATCGAGACAGGATGTACGCTATATATCATCACACTAAAACCAAAAGGAGCAGAGCAGACGAAGTGGCGCGGGTCAACTAGTACTCTATATTTTGGAGTCTACCCTAGTTGTCAGAATTATTTTGAGAAATAGTCTGGAGTCTAGCGATTTATATTATACCTTGTCTATCAGGTTATTAAATTTTTGACGCCCAGTGCCATTTAAGTCTCGCAGGCTTATCACCAATGACGGCGATGTTCGGCATCCTGCGTTGTATTATCGTGATGCGTAATTTAAAGTTCACAAAGCGGCGAATTAATATATATTTTTTAAATTTAATTATCATAATTAATACGGTCATAGAAACCGCACATTTTTTTCCGTACAAGTAGCGATTATCGGATGCTAATACAAATAGTTGCAATACTCGAATCGAAAAGTTCACCAGAGCCTCTGGACAAGTAACATTCTGCTAGCACTAGCGTGGCGACGGCGATTGTCGAAACGTCAAAAATATATGGGACAAATGCTGTCGAAATATCACGTTAGCAATGCCTTATTTTTTGGCATTTCGACAGTTGCCGTCGCTAATAGAATGGCACTTGTCTTAAGCCTCTGGTGGACAATGTAGGGTGGTAAGTACAGTAGAATTCGTTTATTATGACCGATTCCTTAATATGAAGTAAATACAGTGCGTAGTTTGGTTTGGTGCGTATGTTTTTTTTGCTAGCCTACGCTTTGTTCCACTGCTGGGAAAAGGACTCCCATTTGTCTTTCCATATCTCTTTGTCTTTAGCGATCTCTAGCCAAGTTTGTCCCAGAAACATGTTGAGACCGTCGCACCACCTTCGCCGCGGTCGACCTCGACCGACGTCTTTCCTCAGGCATCCAGTGAGTTATGATCTCCGCCCACCTCTCCGGGTGCATTCGTACGACGTAGCAAGCCCAATTTTACTTTAGCCTGACTGTTTTTTTGTCCCAACTATTTCTTTACTTAACGAGCGCAAGGTGGTGTTTATATAAATAAATTTCTGTACAAAAAGTTTGGATATAATGACTTCGCTTATTGACGTGTCGCTTACTGTGACGTATTTTTTTAATAGGTACCCTAATGAATCAGTTCATGAATCATGATTCGTTAGGGCTCGTTGTTTTAATTGATCTCTCGTTTTTGGATGTATTTATTTAAAGATATATACCAATTGTAGTATTTCTCTCTATTACACTAAATACTTAAAAAAAATTAGGAAGTAATGTGTGTTAGTAACATTACTAACACACATTACTTACTAATTTTTTACACATACCACTACACACACATGTGTGTAGTGGTATGTGTAAGTGTTTAAGTTTTTATTTTATAAGTCAATGTTTTGTGTGCTGTCTGCTTATTATGACAATTTTGTCACTTCCCTAGTTCTCCATTATAAGCGAATTCTATTGTACACGCAAACTTATTTGTTACTTATAATTTCGGTAACTGCCAATATCGAAATCAGAGGAGGAATATACACATGAATAAATCGATAGTATGTATTATTAATAATCCTATAATAAGTGACTCGATTAGTTGCCGTGACATTATCACTGCAAGATCATTGGTTCTATGTACTTTTTGTAAATGGAGGTAAACTGGTTTAGGAGTGGTGATAGCAAGATGGCTGGAAATGTTGCGGAATTTGTTCGATAGAGTCACCGCGGCCCTGGAACGCAAAGGGCATTAGAAGCAATACGGATGGGTTTTAGTTAGTAGGAGTCTGACACTCAGACTTGACTAGAATTGAGATCATTAAATGACCCCTTTCGCTCTGGGTGGAGCAGAAGGAGCCTTCAATCCATAAAAAAAGATAGCCGAGAATGGATGGAAGAGGAAATGGAGGTTTCAGTTTTCTTATTAAAACCAACCAAACCAAGTAAACGAACGGAGACAAATAAAGCAATGACTAGAAAAGCAAAAAACAAACATGCAAACACAAGTTTGTCACACAACAGTCACCTTTTATGTTTTTTTCAAAGTTTAAGACAAACCTTATTGTTACCTAATTATTTATTTCAAGTGACGTCGTTCTTTAATAAATGATTCATTTTGCAAAAAATATAGATTCATTGATAGATAGTTTATTTAACTGGTCGGATTGCCCGCATACAATCAAGACAGATGACATCCCATTGTTATCGCGGAGTTGTGTGAAAAATTCAATAAAAAATTGTCATGTTGAAATAACAGGAACTACACAGTAATTGCAATATCTCGTGTCTTAATTGGGCACTATACTTAGTTTGTAATGATATCGACTATACTGCGTTATCACGCGGTTTTTGTCTGTATGATTCATGACCAAAGAAAAGCATTGTGTTAAAATAACATATTCTGCTACTATTAATATCCCTGACCATTCAGACTATCTGCAACCCAATTTTGGACAACGCCGACCACGGCGGAGCAAAAGGAGGGTTTATTAGCTTTGGATTTCTCACAAATCCCTCACTTATAATGTATTCAAGAATGATTAATTAACCACTGTTCAACTATCAGGCGATTGATCAACCGCCATATAACAAGTCTCTCATGCGCCCCTACATACTTTCCCGACGTTTAGTTGGGGTCATCACATGACACATCTAGCTAAATGACGCACAGGGAATCAGCCGGTCTATTCTATCAAAATCTCAACGTGTAAACTTAGGTCCATGTCAGAGGCCCTTGAGGCAGCTTAGAAACTCTGACACTAGGGTGTGTGGGATCGTTAGACCTTACTGCCCACGCGATAAGAAGAAGAAGAACTTAGGTGGGAGTGAGTATGTATGAAGAGAACTGTCATTCCCTCTTGGTTGTATGGGTTGACAGCTCACTTCATGTTCTCTTCACCTAAGCTTACACGATGAGATGTTAACAGAATCGCAGTGCAAGACATATCCTATTTTAATTTATTCACTTGATGCTTTTATACTTTCATAATTCAGAGAGTTTTGGTCTGTTATTGGGAATTTGTAGATGCAGCTGACAGATATAAATTTTAGTCTTTGATTCACTATTGGGAAATTGCATTACAATAGAGTAACGCTAAGTCATAATTTGTCGGGATCAAAATCAATATTAATAATAACCATTCCATGATCATACATGAAAATGTTCATTTAAATATACAAATGTTTCCACGCTTTTCATCGTATTAAGAAAAATATGCTTAGAATGTAGTGTGAAATACTTTTTAATGACAAAATTGTCACAATTGTCTTGCAAAGACCTTTGTGCATTTTATATAAATGTTGCATGTGTCACATTAGACTCATATGAATCTAGAAAATAGGTGTAGTACTTGGTTTACTGTGGAGAGTCTCGATTTTATTTTAAAACATAATGTCTGGTTACGGGTTCCTGTCACTTGTGGCTGTGCTGCTCTGTTTGGGGAGCACAATTGTGAGGCAGATATTGTTTGAAAGAGCAAAATATGTTATTTTATAATAAAAATTAAAATATTTAGAGTAGTTTTGTAAAAATTGAATTAAAGGCAAGATTAGTATCTAATGATAGTGATCCAAGTTTTAAATTGCGTAACTTTTAAATGTATTCTCATATTTCAGGCTCTTTCACCAGAGGAAGAGTCGAGTCTAAAGGAAGCTTTGCATCCGTTTGTGATGGAATGCGCGGAAGAATACGGAATAACTGAAGACCAGTTTGAGGAAGCAAAGGCGAAAGGCAGTGTCGACGATATTGATCCTTGCTTCATGAGCTGTTTCTTAAAGAAAGCGGAATTTGTAAGTAGTGTTTTTATTAATAGCCAGAACATGTTGAATACGAAAACGTGTTGCGCTTACCACTGGTAACATGGGCTAAAAACAGGACTATGATGATAAAGTAGGTCTACGATACGGACGGGGTCCCTCCCTGGGTCTACGATATAGGAATAAAGTTCAAGAAGATCTTTGACATACATATAGCAAAGATTAATTAACGGGAGAGTAGCAGTTAGTTCCCCTTGGACAAAACAGTTGGAATTCAATATTTTGCACCAAAATCCATAAATAAGATCCCATTAAAATAGATGGACTTTTAACACAGCGTTCAGTACGTCTAACCAAAGATATCGAAGCAAAAAAAAACACTGATTAAAGTAATTTTATTTTGACCTAAAATAATAAACTGCCAACATTTTTTTGTGTATTTTCGTTAGCTGATTTGTTTATTGCAGGTTTTTATGCGTTTTTTACAATCTTATGTTGGTGGTCTGAATGGTTTCTAAAAGTTTGTCCATCTATTTTAATAGGGCCTTATATACCTGCTGATAACGACGTGCCCAAGCGAGACCGCGAGCATTATGTAGATACATAATGCTGACATTTTGCACATTTCAGTTCGACGGCGATGGAAAGCTCGATGTTGAGAAGACCAACGCATTTGCCAAGTCACATTTAACGAGCGAGCCAGCCATCAAGTTCTTCGAAGCGGTTGGAGGAGCATGTGTTAAAGGTCAGTAGGATTGCTGCAGAGTTTGTTGTGCCATTTCTTCTTACCAGCTGCCAGCCATAACAACAGGATGTGGTGACGGGCGTTTTAGTGGCGACTGTCTTTATGTACAATTTTGACGTTTGAAAAGAGCTCGATCATAAATGATTTCTGGCGATTTTAATTTTTGAGGAGATCTTCTATCTTCTTGAAATCAAAATCACCGACTCCAGCAGAACTAGAAAAGTACTCATTATGAATATTTAATTCAACGATTCCCCAAGTAACACGATTTTACATATTATTGTCCTGGAGAATTGATAACCGAAGTGACAGATTTAATTTTGCACCTCTGTATTTTGTCTAATTAGCCACATATTCCAATTTTTTCCCCTGTATTGAGTACTAAACTAACTAATACACGAGATGTAAACTGTCTTTTAGTGATAATCCAATAAAACTGCAATTTTAATCATTTCAGTGAACGACGAGGAAGTCACTGACGGCGATAAAGGATGCGACAGAGCCAAGATGCTATTTGACTGCTTGCAAGAACTCAAGAACAAAGTAAGTGTGTCATTGTAACTCCATACTTTCATATACATAATGTAAAAGAAGCTCTGACTGATGTTTGTTACCTTGTCACGTTTTAACGGATTTGATTTTAAACTTAGGTCATGGGTAGACCACACACACAGCATACTTTTAGGCTCAGTGCAATGGAGAGCGGGTTATAAAATGTGGCGGCTTCCGAACAGTGGTGGCTGTAACGCATTTCTGCCACTGTTACAAATGTGGCTGTAGCGCGCGACAGCTACTGGTGGTTGTGGTCGGTGGCCCGTTTGCGACGAGCCTTAAGGTCATGGCATATTATAACTGCACAGCAGCAGCACGACAATTTACTTGTCATTCAAATTAGAGCATTAAATCGTGTGTCGTAAAGCGGCGGGCAGTCAGCGCCCTGTAAACGAGCCAACCGCGTGCGACTCGGTAACACCGAGTCGCCAGCAAAACAACGTCGGACTGCGAGCTTGCACCTCGCGGCCGGCGATAATCGATATTCTGCCATGACCTTTAATCTCGGGAGTATACTTCCTTGCGTAAAAATTTCATTCAAATTCTTGTTGGCTTCTGTTGCTTCTAATGGACTTAATATACCTACCTATCACTGATTTATTTTATTTTCAGATTGGTGAATGATTCCAGTTAGAACAAATTTAACTCTACCGTAGTGATACCCGACATGTATCGTTTTAGAAATTAATAGATTATTAGCTTTTTATGTATTTATTTAATAAATGCTTTGCAATATTTCTCTTAAAGTTGTTACTTATAATCGTACCCGCTCATATTTAAAACCAATTAGTGAATACATACTAACATGTCAGGATAAACAGAACTAGTAGAATAAGTTTAAGAAAAACATGAATAAAAGGTAGATTTCAAAGGTACCTGATCAACTATAACCTCGTGCACGTGATGATATAAATAATCGCGGTACAGTCACGTTTCCATCCATGATGCATAAACGCTGCGTGCGCCCAGTAATTAATGTAACAACGATTTTATAAACAACCTGTAATTTGTTGTGCATTCATTCGCTGACTATGTCTTACATTGGACATGACGGAAAACAACGCGTATTCACTGAACTTGCTGGGATGAATGCAATTTATATGACACCACTTACATCCTTTAATTGATATCTATAGCTGTTCCGCTCTTGGATCTAAGAAATTACCATATATGTATATTCAGATACATGTACACAAGTAAAATGCGGATAGTTACAGGAATAGTTGGAGGAAGACCAAAAACAGAAACGATACAGGTTGTGGGAGTGTTGATATGGATAGAAAGGTGGTGACTATTGAGATGATAGGGAATATTTTTTCTTTTATTAACTTTCAACATCAGTATAGTATGTACAGGTAACTTAAAGTAACTACTAAGTACTTATAAACAACTAGACTAATTGTACCAGACGGGCGTGATCGGCTGGAACGGGGGTGTGTTCGGGGTAGGTCTATCCTTCTTCTATTTCCTTCGACGTGAACTGCGACCACCCAACTGCGTCCAGCCGCGCTGACGTCCTGTACCGATGTACGAAGGTCTCTGTACCACACGTGTACCGTTCTTCTTTCTTGATATTCGAACTTGCTGTCTTCGGGATAGATTGGGGTTAGGGATGTTTGCTTACCAGGGAATTAATGAAGATGCAAAATTGATTGTTTTACACTGCAGCTAGCGGTTTAAGGGATGAATTCGCGACAATTTACTTTCTAGTTAAAAGTTCTAAATTTCTTCTTGCCAATGCCTACGAGTTTAAGTTTTTTGTCTATTTACTAACGCACTATGTTACTTTACCGTAACGAGGCCCAAAAACCACTAACTGTTTTAGTATATTTTTAACTATCGGTTTAACTTTTACTAGGCTTATTCTAGGTCTGGATAGGGGTTGATGCACCTGTCTGTAAAGCCCCCGAAATTCCCCGTCGAACGGGGTGGAAATCAACCCTTCAACCCCCTACCCACTTAGGGGTTTGTTGCATTTATCTATCGAAACTATCTATAAGTTTGAACTTGTTAACTATTAAGGGTTGACTTCCCGAAAAGCTGTGCCCTTAGGGCTGTTGGGCTATACGTCTTACGGTAGGTGCATCATCCCTCTATCCAGATACACATCTTACAAAGCCACCCCTCTAAGGGTGGAAGGACTATGAGGTCAGAAGCTCGGAAGGGGAAAAATCGGTGTTTTTACATTTTCTTAATTTGTAGCTTTATGCCTTAACTGACCATATAGATGTATACATATTTGGGTAGGGCTTAGTGCCAGCTCTTTAATGCCTATTATTTAAAGCCTAAATATCTAGATTTTCTGTATGTTTAGTAAAGGGAGGTGTCTGTGAATGGTGGTTTGTCAGTCCATCCTACTACCTTTTGAGTAGCTCTCCTGTGTCTGTGTATGTGAAATGTTTGATACCTGTGTACCTTCTTTACCTTTAAATTTTACCAGATACCTTTTTTAAGGGTTTACCAGGAATGTGTAAGGGAGTGTGTAACCCTACCTATCTATTTTCAGTTAAATAAGTTCCCCAAGACGTCTCACGCGCCTGGGGAAAACGACAATAAATTATGAATTTTAATTTTCTCAAACAATAAATATCTAAACTATAACTTATCCTATGTTTTACATAACCTCGTATGTATCCGAGTTATATAATACTATTGACGCTACCGTCGCGAACACTAATAATCGCGAAATCATGGACAAAAACTTAAAAAAAAAACAAAATAAATCATTGGGCATCAAAAAAATCATCCACATTGCTGTCAATGGCAAAAGTGCCCAGAACACTGGCAGCCACGCTGCATTGAACGGAAATGCTGCATTGATGAAAAGCCCAGTTTTCTGGTCACGTGAACAATCAATAAGTTGTTTGCTGATGTCCCAAAAGACTCGATGAGCACTCGGCGGACCCCATGGGCCTAATATAACAACCCCAAACGGCTCAAATATATTTCTCCCAATAAGGTTGTTATATATGAATAGAATAGAAAGAAAAAACTCTTTATTGTACACTATAAAAAATTACCATAGGAGCGTAGAAGCTTCAAAATAATAGGGTGTCATAAAAAGACGATTTTTCGCTTAAGCTTTCTTTTATAGACAACTTTGCGATGGATTCGGAGGAGAAAAGGTACGCAGGTATTCCGCAGTGAATTGAGTAAATTAAATAAATAGGGATAACGCAGGAGAATGGTGGAAGTAAATAGAGATAAGGCAGAGAATGATCAAATTCTATGCCCTTTACATCAAATAACTCAGTAAGACTTTTCGCCTAAGTTGTTATTTATTTCTGAAAGCTAGATGCTAAATGTACCAGACGAGCGTGATCGACACTGACATAGCCCGAAAGATCGCCAAACTAAAGTGGCAGTGGGCAGGGCATATTACTCGCAGAACAGATAGTCGATGGGCCCGAAAAGTTCTGGAGTGGCGACCGCGTACCGGAAGACGTAACGTTGTTGGAAGGCCTCCCACAAGGTGGACCGATGACCTGGTGAAGATCGCGGGTAGCCGATGGATGCGAGACGCACAGGACCGGTCGTTGTGGCGACGCTTGGGGGAGGCCTATGTCCAGCAGTGGGCTCTTTCGGCTGATATGATGATGATGATGATGGGCGTGATCGGCTGGAACGGGGTGTGTTTGGGGTAGGTCCATCCTTCTTCTATTCCTTCGATGTGAACTGTGACCGACTGCGTCCAGCCGCGCTGACGTCCGGTGCCTGTATACTGAGGTCTCTGTACCACGCGTATTCCTGGGTATATCTAGGTCTATTCTATGTCTGGATTGGGGTTGATGAACTTTCTGTAAAACCCATTAAATTCCCCGTCGAATGGGGTGAAAATCAACCCTTCAACCCTGCGCACTTAGGGGCTTGTTGCATTTAACTATCGAATCTATATACAAGTATGAACTTGTTTACTACTTTCCGTATATGTCTTACGGTAAGTGCATCATCCCTCTATCCAGATACACAACTTTCAAAGCCACCCTTTTAAGGGTGGAAGTACTATAAGGTCAGAAACCCGGAAGGGGAAAAAATCTGTGGTTTTACATTTTTCTAAATTGTGGCTTTACGCCTTGTCTGACCATAAAGAAGTTTATATATATAGATAGAGCTCAGCGCTAGCTTTCTAGTGCCGATTGTCTAAAGCCTGAAAACCTAGATTTTCTGTATGTTTAGTAAAGGAAGGTGTCTGTAAATGGTGGTTTGTCTGTCCACCCTATTACCACATACCAAGAGTAATTGTCCTGTGTCGGTATGTGTGAAATGTTCGATACCTGTGTACCTTCTTTACCATTACCTTTACCAAGATACCTTTTTTAGGGGTTTACAGGAATGTGTAGGGGAGTGTGTAACCCTACCTATCTATTTACTGAAAGATATTAATTTCCTCAAGAACATCGTATGTGTCCGGGGAAAACGACAACAAAATATAAATTTAATTTGATTACAAATCGCTCAAACTATAACTATCTTATTCTATTACATAAGCTCGTATGTACGCGAGTTATATAAAGCTATATGTGACGCTTTATATAACTCGCGTACATACGAATCATCCGTCGCGAACACTAAAAAAACATTCCAAATTAAAATAAAATATTCAAGAGGAGCATACTGCAGTAATAACTTTACAATTTATTTTAAACATAGACGAATCAGTACCGATGTAATCAGATTATTTCAAAAATCTGTACTGTTACGTAGCAAGTATGAAACTTATCTGTTTCATATGGCTCTTCAAGTGATTTCTGGAGACTTAACGGTAATTTTGAAGTGCTTTTTTTTTAATTTTACGTTCGTCATGCCTTCATAACATCACCAGCAATACTGAATGATTGAAAATTTACAAGGGACATTACATTTTATTAGCTAAATTATTTATGTCGTTTTCAATGTACATATGATAATACGAATTAATAATTAGCCTGGTGCTGCTCCATTGTACCTATGTTCGTACATAATAGAGAGGAAGTAACAAATGATCGCAATACATTGTATTGGTGCACGTTATTACCATGTTTATTTTATTTCAAATCAGGGATCCTTATATGACATTTTTTTTTGTAAATATTAATATTGTTGGCCCTGCCATGCAAAGAATAAAAATAACTTTTTTACAAAAAAATAAAACCGACTTCCAAATAAAAGAAACACTACAAAGTATAAAATAACTTAAATTTTGGAAATTGGTGTTTTTGGTTGTTTCTTCGTATTTTAATGTATTTTTTTTGTAAAAAGGTTTTTTATTTTTCACTTTTTAGCGGTACCCCACACCTAATAACACCACTGGAAAGTCGCTGGAAAGCAATAAACGCAAATTCGTTTACTTGGATAACAAACTAAATACGTCAGTCACCTAGGTAAACAAATTCCAGCTATTTTGATTCAAAAGCCAAACTGCTGAACCGATTTTGATGAAATTTAAATGGGACCAATCAGAATGTATACCGTTTAACATGAAAGAAGAATTTTTCAAATCGGTTCATAAATGACGGAGTTATCAGGTAACACACATAAAAATAAGATGGTAAGATGCAGTGCGTCTGGACGTCCGATGGTAGAAGGGGGCCGGTGGGATGAGGTCGTGGAGTTCTTGGGCACACTCACCGGATTACAATCTGTAGGAGACCGACAAGCAGGCAACCTTACGGCGATGAGCCAAGCTATGTAGCTTGGCATCTACCAGTACGTCACCGATGAGCCTCTTAGCTCTGCGTTCCACCGAGTCAAGCGCGGCAAGCTGATACTTAGCTGAGCCATCCCAAAGGTGGCTACAATACTCCATGCAGGATCGGACCTGTGCTTTGTGTAGGGTTAAAAGCTGTCCAGGCCTGAAGTATCGCTTCACCCTATTTAGGATGCCCAGCTTTTTGGCCGCGGTTTGGGCTTTGTACTTGATGCTGGCGCCGAAGTTGAGACTGGATGTCAACTCCATACCTAGGAGCTCGAGCCCATCAGTTACAGGAACAGATGCATCCCGAAAAGTAGGAGTTTGGTCAAAACGACTCCTTTTTGCGGTAAAAAGAAACGCCTGTGTTTTGGTGGTGTTAAAAGTGACCAGGTTGTCATCACCCCACTGGGAGACAAGGCTTAAGGTTAAATTTGTCCGCTCTACTATGGCTTCCCTCAAGGAACGAACTTCATCCCCGCTGCTTGTTGCGCTGAACAAGTATCTTTCTGAAACCGTACTGTCATCTGCGTACCCAACAAGACCAGGCTGAAGATCATTGATGTGCAGCAGGAAAAGAGTTGCAGAGAGAACAGACCCCTGAGGAACTCCAGCATATAATAGCAGCAATAGCCATGAGGTCAGAGGAGCAGCCGTCAACGAATACTCGGATCAACCGTTCACTTAAGAAGTCTGATATCCAGCTCCAAAAACTAGCTGGGATGCCATAAGCCATACTGCCAGACCCTGTCAAAGGCTTCGAAATATCAAGCGACACGGCAAGTGCTTTGCCGTGTCTCTCGATGGCTTCGCCCCAGCAGTGCGTCACATACACAAAAAGATCGCCAGTTGACCGTCCCCGGCGAAAGCCATATTGACGGTGAGTGAGGAGATCATTGTCTTCAAGGTAGGTCAGCAGCTTACTGTTCCCTTTCCTTAACCTTGCATAGGATGGAGGTAATGGCGATCGGACGGTAATGTGCAGGGTCAGCACGGTCTCCCTTTTTGGGCACGGGTTGCACATTCGTAAGCTTCCATGATTTCGGCACCGTCCTTTTTTCAAGAGAGATGCGGTACAGGCGAGTCAACACAGGGGACAGTTCAGGTGCACATTGCCTCAACACTCTTGCTGTAATGCCGTCAGGTCCGCTGGCCTTATTCAAGTCTAGACTCTTCGGACCTCTTTAATATGAAATGCGGTCTCCGGCATCGAAGAGTCACAACGAGGTAAAGTTGGTGGTTGCTTGGAGCCAGCGCGAGTTCAGACGCGAATTGCTTGCAAAGAGAGTTGCAAATAAATTTGTTTTCTCACTTGTAGAGTGAGCCAGCGAGCCATCAGGTTTCAACATTGGAGGCAAAGTGGGTCGAAAGAAATTCGTTTCAACCGCTTTCGACAGGGACCAAAACTGCTAAGTACCCGGAAGGTGCAATGCTAGTTTGGCCCCGATACGTCCGACATGGTCAAAACGTGCCCTACGTAAAACCCGCTTGCAGAACTTAGCGGCAGAATTAAAGGCTCTTTTCTTCGCGTGAACCCGTGCTTTGACTTTTCGGTCGCGGGCCTTGATCCATGCTTGGTAAGCAGACTCTTTACGGGCCTCAGCGTGGGCGCATTCTGCATTATACCAAGGCCGGGATTTGTGACCGAGCGGAATGTCGGAGAATGGAATAAAATACTCCATCCCCTGCCGAATCACGTCCGCAATCCGTAATGTGCTAACGTAGCACAGCACGAGGGGTCACCCGAGGAGAAGCACACTTGCCGTCATGGATAAGACGCAAAAAAGTGCCGCATCTCATTCCAATCAGCTGACTCGTATGGCCATACTCGCCTCGTGCCTCAAGGACTCTTATCTGGAGGAGAGCATTTCACCAGGCAGTGGTCAGACGTTCCCAGCGGAGCTGAGACCGATACTGAATGATTGCCCGGATCAGTTGTCAGCCGAAGATCCAAACAATTGGGTGTATGGGCGTCAACATCCGGTACCCGCGTTGCCACATTTACCAACTGGGTTAGATCAAGCGTTAAAGCAAACTTACGCGCCTCCAACACGGCATGGTCAGTTTTCCGGTACGGGAACAACCACTCTTTATGGTGTGCGTTGAAGTCCCTCAAAATGAGCTTCGCTGTTGGGTACCGTTGCTGGGCTACGTCGGTCGACTCCACAAGGGAATTAAACAGCGCTGTTGTCTCCTGGTCACCGCTGTGCGATCGGTATACGCATCGGCGTAGATAAATGTCTCTACGCCAGTGTCTACAAGTAGCCATATGGCAGAAAAACCCGATTTCTCAAAGCAACGGAGACGACGACAACAAATGTCATCGCGGACGTACACACAGACCCCAGGCTGCTTCCTGAACTTGTGTTCTAGAGAGTAGCCCGGGTAGTTGAGGTACGCTACGTTCGACGGGGTTGTTATCTTCGTCTCCGTTAGGAAAAACAGGTGCGGCTTCTCGGTCTCAAGATGCGGCACTTTTAGCGGGAGGAAGTGCAGCCGTTGTTTTACCTTATTTTTCTTATTAGCTTTAGTCATCATGGAGAGTAGTTGGGGAAAAAAGTCGAATTATCGAGGCGCTGCTCAGTGAACCAAGTGGAACACTAGAGCTAAACAAACCTATGTGGAAGTCATTTGGAGAATGCGGGGACGCCCGAACCCCCCTGGATATGGCCACCGGGTCCTCCCATCCAGTCGCCGGCTGGCACGGTGGAGCATACCGGGATGTTTCGCTAGTTGGCGGGGCAGCCTTTGACACGTGGCAAGTAGCAACTTGGCCCCCCTACTAACTGCGGTCGGCCAACGGCTGGCACCGTGCTTCGGATCCCGCTACCTTCCAAAACGAGTTACCCGGAAAGCCCAGCCCAGCGACCAAGACCGGTTCCGAGCAGAACAACTGACAATCTCCTTCTCCCCCAAAGGTACTGGCACTGAGCACACCGACGGAACACAGCAAGCTGCTTGGCGCTGGACTTCAGCGGGATGGTGGTAGCGAGCCGGGCGGCTCCTTGCGGAGCCTACCACCGCTTTAAGTGGGATCGTTCTGCCATACCACAGGCAAGCCTGTGGTGCCGTTGTCCGGGGTGGACCGCGAGGAGGTAGATCCCAAACCACCCCAAAACGATTTCGACAGCGTTTATGACATTTTTGACGTTTTGACAATCGCCTTCGCCCAGCTTACTGCTTACAGAATGTCATTTGTCTAGAGCCTTAGGAAACACAAAATTCTCGTCCAAAATAGACCTGCCTGCGCTGGTCGCCGGATCTTATAATTAAAATTACAATTACAATAAATGGAAAATGAGAGCCATATCGCTAGGAGCAAAAAAACATATCGCTAGGAGCATAAAATCACTGGGGTAAGAGCCAGTTTTCGCGTTCATGTGCTGAAAGAACATTTTAACTGCTTACTAGCAGGACATTGTTAGTTCTAAATGAAAGATGTCACATTTCATCATGAACACATTTTATCACCACTTAGGGCCGTCATGGGCTGTAAATGATTAGAGATTTGACTCTTTCAAAGTTGACCTATAATGACCGGGGCGTGAAATTATATGAATGCCACTGGATAGCATCAAGTGCAGCGTGAATCACTTGAAGTTTTAAATACTGCATGAAAAATGTAAAAATCTAACAAAATATCGTCATTTTGCATACAAGATCATTGTTTGTCAGTATGGTTCGAACTTGACGCATGTAAAGCATTGTACCCTTTTTTATTGGCGTAAAATATAATACATTAAAATGGTAATTATGTCACCATAAAATTACAGAACCGCCCATATAATAATAGTTTCCCTCTCGAGCTCAGATATATAAAACTGAATGCATCAAGTTGTGACACAAGTGGTCTTCTTGTGATTTCAAAATGCTGAAGTTTAGTGTTGTGTGCCTTTCCTTTGCAGTGGTGGCTGTAAATGTTTGGAATGTTAACGTAAGTATTTTGAATAAACTAGTAAACAAATATAATGTAGGTATCTACCCATATTCCAGCAAATAAATGATTGGAATTGATTTTATTCATAAATAAATGAGTGTAACCCGAAATTGAAAAGAATCGGAGTTACAGAGAAATTGATGTTAATTTGTAGTTAAGAGGAACATGGACGGCGAGACTATGTATGTAAAAAGTCATAATTCGAGGTTTGGCTCTCGACTGTTTTTTCCTCCAATATTGGACCGATTTAAAAGATATTTCACAAGCTGAATAAGAAGGATGTATACTATATCCTTGTGTTTTCCTTTTTTGATTAATAGTTGCCAAATTTGTACACTAGGGCTCTGTTGACAGAGATTTATCGGACAATTTTGAGCATTTTGTGAGGGTTCTAGTGCTTATATGGTTAATAAATCATCAATTCTAATTATTGTATTGTTTCACCATGGTCTGACCAAGTGAAAGAAACTACGTCCTCAAGCAAATTCTAGTAGGTGGTGATGACAACTTTGGACCGCAATCGATGGAGACAGATTGTCCGCTTGAAGGGGTCCAGTGACCACGATCCTCAGTAATGAGGGACCGACTGAAAAAGAGACATACAGTCTGGCCGCCCATGTTTCTTCTCAATTTATTATTAATTCAAAGTTCATACACAAAGTTTAAATGCCTTAGGCATTCTTTACCAGTCAACCAAGGGTAATAAAAAATTAACATGCTAACATAAATCTACGAATAAGAAACAGTAGATTAGAAGCAGTCCTTTCATGTTATCTTTTTTATGTCAGTGCATAACAGAGGAAGAAAAGAAAGCTGTAATGGAGGTAATGAAACCCATGGCAGAAGAATGTGCATCGGATTGCGGTCTGACCGAAGAAGATTACAAGAAATATGGACCAGACATGGACCCATGCTTTAAGAAATGCATGTTGCAAAAAATAGGACTTGTAAGTAGAAATAAATAAATGTATAATAAAACTCTTCCGCTACTGAGTGACTGACAGATAACGCACAGCCGAAACTATTGGTCGTAGAAAGCTGAAATTTGGCATGTAAACTTACATGCCAAATTTCCTAACTTCGTGAGTATGGCATGAGAGCACTAAGAGTGGACCCGCAATTCCTACGTGAACGAGAAAAAACGGGATATGCGCGAACGGAGTTGCGGGCAAAAGCTAGTTCAAATTAAAAGGACGAAGACAAATCAAACTTTGATAAGTGCCTTGGTGCATGCTAAAGACAGTATTACTTATAACTAAAATCAAAATCTCGTAATGTAAAAACTAAAATTCTATTTTTTAGCTGAATCAAGATGGAAAATATGACAAGGATGCTTTGCACGATTCGATTTCAGAATACACAGGAGATAAGGACAAAGCACAAAAAATTCAGGACCAATTAGATAGTTGTTTTGATGGTAAGTGTGCCATATCAATTCAATTTAGGTACTTACAATGCCTGCTTTTAACGCTGAACTAAACGCCTCCATATCGAAACATTATATTCTGAAATCGTTCTATTAGCAAATCATCCTATTAGTAAAATAACTCTCTGCAGAAGGTCCTATTAGCAGAACGTCCTATTGTCAAAGAAAGTTATGCTGAAAAATTACCATTTTATTTTATAATTAAAATTCAGACGGAACGGAGATACTTATACTTCAAGTGTGGACTTAACCTGTATCGACAACATTTTACGATCTCATGTTCCAAGTTCAAATGCTTACGGAAACTGGGGTAGAAGCAGAAGGTAGGAGACAGGCTGAAATCTAGAGCGGCAAGGACTCACAAACTACCAGGAGACTAGGAAACACTGAACCCATCTTTGCCGTCCCTGTCTTTGCCGCTCTAGATTTCAGTCTGACTTCGAACTTTTGCTTCTACCACAGTCTCCATAGTCCATAAGCGTGAACATGAGATTCTAACATGTCAAACTAAATTGAAAATATTATGGATTAATACGTACATAAGTGATATTATTTTCTGTTATTAGCTAATGGCGATAATAGGGGTGATGATGAAGAATCACAGATGAAGCGTGTCGATGTTTTGTTCAAATGCATTAAGGAAATCAAAGAAGTAAGATTTTTTACAAGGGATCTTTACTGGTCTGCTTACATTAAACATCAAAGTGTCTGAATTCGATAATATTGATCATTATTGTATGGTACACACTTGGAAATATGCTTAAACAACGTGACGTTATTATATCTGCGGGGCTAAAAAGGCTACTTTAGCAGAATCATATTAGAATCATTATATTAATCACACAACAATCTGTCAAATTAAATTTTAATCTTTATCTCTAACGCATTAGGTTCAAGATTGATTGGGAAAATTTGACAGTGACAGGTAGCGTGATGTGTTTTCTGATTCTGCTAAAGTGGAATTTTTAGACCCGCTGTTTCTTTTCTCCTAAACGTTTTAGTCTTTATCGATTCATCTTTATCTAAAATGAAGTGTTTTCTAGAGCGAGTGTGTACTCAAGACCTAATATTGATGTATGTTTATCTTTTTCAGTAAATGCTACAACAAGAGTCTACCTACAAGATTGGCTTCAGTATGAATTTCCTATTACTGTGTCTTCTTTTTAATAAATTTTAGGTCATGCTGAAGGTGTTTTATTAATTTTTAGGTCATTTTTTTATCGAAGTATTCACAATTCTGAGAAAAGCCCAATGTTTTATTGTATTTGTTGTATTCAACAAAAAAAAAAAATAAAGACTATGATGAAGAAATGTTAGGTTCGTTTAGAATTGTAGATGTGACAGCCTCAAATGTATTTCTTTTTAAATCAGTGAACAGTTTAACCCAATTCGTTTCACAGACATATTGATTGTAGCGAGTTCAATTGTTCAAGCTTAGGGCGAACTTCCGCTACCAAATCGAAGGTTGGGGTTTGCCAAATAGTTTCATTCAACAGTTTAGCTGTTTCATCATGTGTTTTCAATCTAGTTAATATAAATAGGGAAACACAAAAATATTGGTCAATAGTGTTTAGGTTTTGGTTAATTTCACTACGATATCAGAGTGTTTCAACTATTTTTAAACCTTCGACAACCAAATATACGAATTCAGTTTCATTTTGTGTCTGTAGAGTATAGTAAGTTAATTTAGTTTGTCCCTGTTTATGTACATCACTGTTAATAAAGCCCTTATTTGTGTCAGACGGTTTATATGGACTATTGTCAGAAATCAATAAACAGAGTTTCTTCTTGTTGTTTTAACAAAACATTGCTTTTTAGACAATAATTATATTGTGAGAAACCTCCGGTACCAAATATATAATTATGAATCCCACAATGGACTTAATCCGTATTGGTTACGTTATGCTGTTTTGGTTCATAATAAAAAATGTTGCGGTAAGTACGATCTAGTTTTTGTCCGTCGATAGTTGCTGTTACTTCGTGGATGGCAGATGCATATTTTTGTTTCGAATTTAGATTTAATTACATACATTGTCATATTCCAGGCCATAACCGAAGACCAAAAGTCTGGAATCCAAAGGGAGTTAGTGACTGTAGGTCTACAATGCATAAAAGACCATCCTTTGTCATTGTCAGATATAAGGGCTTTGAAGAACAAAATGATTCCTAACGGGAATGATCCGAAATGCTTCGTGGCTTGTTTATTCAAGAAAATTGGTGTGGTAAGTAACTAGCGAAACGTGCGAAAAGATTAACAAAATAAATGCAATCCCCTCACACAACAGTTATGAGTCCGAACCAAGTCATTATTTTCTATAAATAAAATAGTTGTCCTGGCTAAACGTAAAGTTTCAGGCAAGTTATAGATGCGGTCGTGTATTTAATTCGACTTTGTTATGACTTTAACCTTGATGAAAGAAATGCACGACTTAAACTATTAGAAACATTGTCTTATTATGATTAGCATAATAATGTATGGCGGAAATCGATTTAGAAGCGGATGACTTTGGTATTGAGGATTTTACTGAACATCTTTCATTTATTTCTTTCCAGATGGACAACATGGGAATGATATCTCCAGCCAAAGCAAAGGAAAATGCCAAGAAGGTTTTCAAAAGTGATGAACATTTGAAGAACGTGGATGAAATTATGGAGAAGTGTTCTGCAGGTAACAAAGTTTCGAAATTGGTGACTAGGAGCCGGTATAGCCAGGGTTGCTGAATTTGTTTGAAAGAGTCACCGCGAACGCTAATATTAGTTAAAATGCAAGAATGAGTTTATTTGTGTCCTCTTCGCGTACTAATGGCTGTACAAACTTGAATAAAATAATAGCACACAAGTAAACCGTGTCCTGGAATAGTTAATAGGATACTTTCATCCCGGGAGTATGAATAAGAATAAGAATCTTTATTTGTAAACATAGGTGTGTGAGATGTCATTATATAAGATCGACTCTCTATTTGTCGTGAAGCATACAAATATCAAATTTAAATTGATTAAACTATTAACAACTAGCTGACCCGCGCAACTTCGTCTGCGTCACAATTTTCATCTATAATATAACTCCTACCCTACTCCTACCCTACGCCTACCCTACTCCTACCCTACTCCTACCGTACTCCTACCCTACTCCTACCCTACTCCTACCCTACTCCTACCCTACTCCTACCCTACTCCTACCCTACTCCTACCCTACTCCTACCCTACTCCTACCCTACTCCTACCCTACTCCTACCCTACTCCTACCCTACTCCTACCCTACTCCTACCCTACTCCTACCCTACTCCTACCCTACTCCTACCCTACTCCTACCCTACTCCTACCCTACTCCTACCCTACTCCTACCCTACTCCTACCCTACTCCTACCCTACTCCTACCCTACTCCTACCCTACTCCTACCCTACTCCTACCCTACTCCTACCCTACTCCTACCCTACCCCTACCCTACTCCTACCCTACCCTACTCCTACCCTACTCCTACCCTACTCCTACCCTACTCCTACCCTACTCCTACCCTACTCCTACCCTACTCCTACCCTACTCCTACCCTACTCCTACCCTACTCCTACCCTACTCCTACCCTACTCCTACCCTACATACCTACATTGTTTAAACAACAGTAACTGCTTGTAATTCAATATGAACTTTATACAATAGCAATAAAGCTCGTTTTAGTTAGAAAACTTTTGTATGGGAAAAAGAAAAGGGCTGTTTTTAGGGTTTTTCCGGCAATTATTCGAATTTTTCTCGCCGTAAAAACCATCTTTGAACTTCAATGAACATTTTAAAAAAGAATTGGCCAATTTGGTCCAGGCGTTGTTGAGTTATGCGCTTACCAACACATTTTGCGATTCATTTTTATATTATAGATATATCTGCAAGTGTTCCATGTCATTCTTAATTATAAGAAGAGCTGAGAAATAAAAAGTAAAAGGAGAAATTAACAATAAATTAAATAAATATTAAGAAGTATTAGTCAAATAACTAATTACAACAAAGAATAATATAATTAAAGATTATATGTCAAGAAATAATGAATTAGTGAATGTCAGAACGATATTGCAATTAAGTAAAAACAATTAAACAGAGGTCAATATAAAAATATCACTAAAAATTAGGTGTCAAGTAACAACAGTTAAACATATGTCAAAACAAAATTGTAATATATATATGTTCTCTTGGGATTATTTTCACTTAGACGTGGGCGGAGTCGCGGGCAGCAGCTAGTAGTACTATGATACGACTAGCTGCTGCCCATAGTTTTCGTTAACATTGACAACGAAACAAAAACAACAATGTTAACGAAAACTATTCAATCAATCATCGATATTACTTAATGAGAATGTCTGCCATTCAATGTCAAATACCTTGCTATATTTATAAATATTGAACAAATTCATATTACAACATAAATACATATTTACTGTGAATACTCGTAACTAATGACAAGTATACCGCATAAACCTGGGATTATTTCCTCGATCAGAAACTCAAATAAGAATAGAATATTTTAAATGGTTATTTTTGTATTTTGCAGTGAACCACCAAAACACGAATGATGGGAAAAAAGGCTGCGATCGAGCGAAGCTTGCATTCGGATGTTTTACTGAAAATGCACCTAAAGTAAGTATTGTCATAATAAAAGTGAACTATTTATTTTATGAAATGCTTCCATTTAATATGGGTCTCATCGAAAAAAGGAGAGCCCAGAAGAACACACAGACATGCGCAATGCTGCAGAACGAAAACCATTTTTCATAGAAGTTCTTATTGTAAAGGTTTTTTTGAAAAATCTATGAATACGCGTCGTCACATCGTTGTCGCTTTTTCGTGTCTTACTTGACTGTGGAAGTCTAAAAGTACTCACAATAAAAAATAATATCGGTTGTTACAATTTGAAATCAGGACCTGTCCTAGTTTTTTGAATCAGTTTAACCCCCAAAAAAACCCATTGCTTTTTACATCTTTCATAGTTCTTGTGATCAATACGAATGTTATTTTATTCATGTTTTTAATTGTTTGCTTTTTGTATGTTTTTTACAGTACGGATTCGATTTTGATTTCTGATGAGTCATCGTGACAAGAACTTTTAATAGAAGCTGATGGAATATTTGATTAAGTACCTACCACTTAGATATTATTTATTTTTAACATTTGAGTGACTTTTTAATAAACGGTTAGAAACAGAGTCATTCAGTTTTTGTTCACCTTCCTGTCCTGTATTATCATGTAAGTATTATCGATTAGCTAAATAAGAAAAAAATATATTAAAGCTGCGACGAGTGAGTATCACCCTTATTGAGCTAAGTGCAGTGAGGACTTACCTTAGATCATAAATCTCTATCTTCTTTACAGGGTAGGCGTCTAATTACTTCTGCATTCAAGTCTGTTGATTACCTAAGTGATAGCTGGATAGTTATCTATACTAATATATAAAGCTGAAGAGTTTGTTTGTTTGCTTGAACGCGTTAATCTCAGGAACTACAGGTCCGATTTGAAAAATTTTTTCAGTGTTAGATAGCCCATTTATCTAATATATGTGTATACGCGTATATATGTATATAATATATATCATCACGCTAAGACCAGTAGGAGAAGAGCAGATGAAGTTGCGCGGGTCAACTAGTAGTATAATATATGAACTGGGTCAAAATTTCTGCATAGGAATAAGGTTTAGATATTGTAAGATCTAAAAAAAAAAGCCTAATTTCAAATGTCAAGTTACATATATGCAACATAATACATTTGTATAACTTTGTTATTGATTTAATAATAAAGAATAATTATGAAGGTCACTGCAGCTGTTTCCTAAATCATGGTGACTCGGCAGAAATTAAAATAGCACATCTACGAGACATAAAAAACTGAAAGATATATCTATACGTTTTATCTATATCCTTACTAATATTATAAATGCGAAAGTAACTCTGTCTGTCTGTCTGTCTGTCTCACTTTCACGTCAAAACTACTGAACCGATTTAAATGAAATTTGGTACACAGATAGTCTAGAGCCTGAGAAAGGACATATATATACTTTTTATCCCGGGAGTATGTTCCCTAGGGACAACGCGGGCGAAGCCGCTGGCAGAAGCTAGTACTTAATATATTAAGCTGAAGAGTTTGTTTGTTTGCTTGAACGCGTTAATCTCAGGAACTACGGGTCCGATTTGAAAAATTCTTTCAGTGTTAGATAGCCCATTTATCGAGGAAGGCTATATATCAACACGCTAAGACTAATAGGAGCGGAACAGACGAAGTTGCGCGAGTCAACTAGTAGTATAATAATTATATGAACTGGTTCATAATTTCTGCATAGGAATAAGGTTTAGATATTGTAAGATCTAAAAAAAATACATCCTCTTCGATGAATGTAAGTTTGTGCGCGATGAGCCTAATTTCAAATGTCAAGTTACGTATATGCAACATAATACATTTATATAACTTTGTTATTGAATTAATAATTATGAAGGTCACTGCAGCTGTTTCCTGAATCATGGTGACTCGGCAGAAATTAAAATAGCACATCTACGAAATAAAAAAACTGAAAGATCTGTACTAATATTATCAATCTGAAGAGTTTGTTTGTTTGAACGCGCTATTCTCAAGAACTACTGGTTCGAATTGAAAAATAATTTTGTTGGATAGCCCATTTATCGAGGAAGGCTATAGGCTATATATCATCACGCTACGATCGAAAGGAGCGGAGAATTAAAGAAAAATGTGACGCAGACGAAGTTGCACGGGTCAGCTAGTCTCAAATAAATATTATAGGTAACTGGTTTTTGAGCGCCAGTTAGTTTTACTTCCACTTTTTACTGAAGATTATATGTTGTTGCCATTACTGGCTTAGCAATTAGCATACAAAGTTTAACTTTTTATAAGAGACACTTTTTACATTAGAACATCATAATAATTAACTTATACTTTATTGTAAACTAAAGATGTATATACAATCATCTTATTTTTTTTTCTGTCTTCGTTGACTACCTGGTGACAATCACAGATGATCACTAAAATCTAATTAATACGTCAAATAGATTTAGAAAAAAATTGCACAATTTTTTTCTTTTTTCATTCTTTTTTTTCATTTCAAATAAAAAGACAGGCCAAGTTCGCGTAGGACTCGCACACAAAGGGTTCCGTACGTAATTTTTACTATTTATTGTTATAGCGGCTATTGAAATACGCACTCTGGGAAAATTTCAACCGTCTAACTATTACGGTTCTTGAGATACAGCCCGCTGACAGACAGACGCACGGACGAATGGACGGACGGACAGCGGAGGCTTAGTAATAGGGTTCCGTTGGTTACCCTTAGGGTACGGAACCCTAAAAATGAAGACGATTCAGTGTGTTGAAAGTCGTATGACGTCACATCTTTTTACCTAAACGTGTCGTGACAAGCGGACTCCTGATCTTTAATGCGTATTATCTTCGTAAATTTTTATTGATTTGATAAAGCAAAAAATATGTGTCCAATATTTTTCGATAATCTAACTGACGAGCTAAATAAAATCATATTTTTACTCAGTTATCATCCCTATTTATTTATAGAACATTTTACTAATTTTAGAATCAGGTGTACGAAGGGTAGATACAGTCTAACACTTAAAAACTGGCCTCCACGAATAACGATAGTACAAAATTTTATTCGTGATCGAATTATGTACAGTCAACAAAGCTGTTCGGTATACAGGTAAAAATATTAATTTTTCCACAGCCCTACCAATGTTTATTTCTAATGTGTGAATTAAATTAATTAAGCTTTTGACATACTTACGAGTGTGTTGTACAATAATTGTCTACTCAGCACACTCACAACATTGTTTTAAAGTAGTTGCAAGTTAGCTGCCTGCATACCAAATAGCTTTGTTGACTGTAAACAAGTTTGCAAATAAATAAAATCAATTGAGACATATTTGATCAAGCAAAAAACTTTTTACAAAAAATATAACCGACTTCCAGAAACAAAACACTACAAAGTATAAAATAACTTTAATTTCGGAAGTCGGCGTTTTTGGTTATTTCGTTTTTTGACACCGACTTCCGAAATTAAAGTTACTTTATCCTTTGTAGTGTTTTGTAAAAAGTTTTTTATTTCTTACTTTTTAGTGGTACCTGCGTACCCATTCACAGCGTACCGGCGTGATGTTATGTTATGAAAATAAAACTTACTTAGTGCTTTCGGTGTAAAGGTCTCGTCAGTACGAATGAAATAAGCCCAAACACTTGGTAGTTCCTACATATCGATGTGGAGTTCCCTTGACTCTCTGTCGTCTCCATCATCAGATTTGATCCAAACCTTCATTGTTTTGTAGTATCACTCGATATACATATGAATATTAAGTTTTTACCAGATGCGTGCCTACAATTTTCGAGAGTTGCCCTCGATTTCTCAGGGTTTCTATCATCAGATCCTGACGTGGTGGCAATGGTACCACCTTGGAAGCATACCCTTTTATATAAAAAAAGATTCATCGAAATCGGTTCATAAACGACGAAGTTATCCACGAACACACGTAAAAAAAAAGAAAAAGGTATATACGCGGTCGAATTGAGAACCTCGTTCTTTTTTAGTCGGTTAAAAAGAACGTGTTTCGCAGTGTTAAAATGAAAACAAGAAATTTAGTGAATAATAATTTATAATACGAATAAAAGTAATCTTACAATAATTCCGCAATCCGTAGTATCACTTAACGCATTGTAGAAATCATGAAATTAAAATACAGAGCCGTGTATTGTATGTGCATTAATAACTAATTAATTAATCCAGTAAACAGGAACCACCCTCCAGTAAACATAGGTAACTGTCCATTCTGCCTTTCTTAAAAGTCAAAATCGAACCCGAGCTGAAAAAGAAAACAACAGCTGAATTAAAAGTGATATTTAAATAAAGCAGTACAATTGGTCTAATATTATACAGTCGTTAATAGTTTGTAAGTTCCATGTAAGGAAGCTTTAATAATAATAATAATCAGGAGGTTCCTCTCTCGGGAGCCCTGACCGCCGGTAGCTTGGACCCTGTTCCCGATATCGGTGGGCTACTATTTTTTTATATTTTTAAATGTTTTATATATATATTTTTTAATTATTTAAAAATGTAATTTATAGGAATATTTATTGAATGAAGGAGATAATAATAATAAATCTTTATTGCAGACCATACAAGATCCATATTCACAAAAATAATAATTATGATTAACCGAGCAGAACACCTTACTAAGAAACCAATGCGAATAGGAAAATCACTGTTCTAGAAACATAAAAACTCTTCTTCCGTCCTGGTTATGGGACCACTAGAAGACAGTGAGTTGGTCATTTGACCGCCTCGTATCACTAAGTATTTGAAAGTGAATTGTATGTTTCCATGTTAACTATATCAGTCCCTGTGGCGCAGAGGATAGCGCGTTGGACTTCTAATCCAAAGGTCGTGGGTTCGATCCCCACCAGGGATGGCACTTTCTTTGAAGTACAGTAGAATAGTCTACAGTAGAATAGTCTTGTAGTCTTTCTGATTGGTTAATTATTTTTATTACATCATGAACTATTCTCAATTTTTTTCTTATCGATCTCCAAAGGCAGAAAAAAGCAAGGTTCTGAGCCTATAGTATAGATATACCTTCTCGTAATTCTTGATGAAGCAATCATAAGCCAGCTTGGCTCGGTCGCAGCCTTTTTCACCATCGGCTACTTCTTCTTCATTCACTGTAAAAAAAAAAATTATAACACTTATACGAGTAGTACGCGCACGTGAGTGAATACGTTTGCAAGTTTTGTTTGCATAGCATTGATTCGTTTTTCTCAACAAAATTGTTCATTTTGATTGTTTATCATTGTTTCTAAAAAAAGCCACTAATCATCTCAATTATTTAAATAATTTAGTAAGTGCATGACTTCTATGTATTTTTTTTACTCCCTCAAATCCTTCCATGTATACTTTTCTCGAGCCACCTCGAACCAGCCCTTGCAGTAGTTTATGTATTTAGAATAATTCAAAAATGTTCTTCGTACCTTTGGCACAAGTGGTAAGGAATTCTTCAATATTTTTCAAATCTTCATCTTCGAACACTGACTTCGCGTTTTCCAAAGCGGCTACGTGTGACCATGTTCCCTTTTCGTCAAACTGGAAAGAAAAGTAAAATAAATAAAAGTTAAAATAAGGAAAAGTGAGAAGCAGAAAATTGCAATGATGAACCTAAAATAAACAAACATGCGTTAACTTCATGTAAAAACACAATTACAGTTTTATTCAATATCTAGATTATCGTTTTAACTAATGATCTGACAATCAATAACCTGTTGCATCTTGCTAATAGCTCCGATTATTACGAGGAAAATCGACTTGACCACTTACAATTTATCTATAAAGCTGGGTACTGACCGTCCGGTGCTACGGTAATGAACCATTTGCAGCGAGCATATTACGATAGGCCGTGTCCTAAAATCCGAATAACATGCGCATGTTCGTACTCGTTTCGTAGGGACTGACTGCACGAATGCTCGCTTTGTAACATCTTACATTACGCCCCGTAACACAGGTCAGGACCCAGCTTAATAGGTACACAATATGCTCATTTAAACAAATGTTATACGTCACCTAAATGTTATGTGACCGACTTTGACAATTCAAAAGTAAATGGTTTATTTGAAATATACGATTTGATTTGATTTGGATGCAAAATGTTACTACAATTTTTGTTGCAAATATTTTTTGTTCTATTTGATTAGAAGAAGTAGCCTTCCATCTAGTGATAAAAAAAATGAACAAGCTGGTAAAACAGGGGGGCTAAAAATACCACTTTAGGAGAATCATATTAGAATCATAATATTTATCACACAACAATCTGTCAAATCTAATTTTCATCTTTATTGCTAACGCATTAGGTTCAAGGTTGATTGGGAAAATTTGACAGTGTCGGGTAGCGTGATTTGCTTTTAGACCCGCACAGTTCCGGTTTAGTACAGTTTAGTGCCAACTGTATTTATTTTACGAAGGATTTTTGTTTGCCCCCTATATAACTCTTTCTTGCATTTACAAAGTCCTGCATTGACGCCAACGATATCATCAACCACAATGCAACGCTAACTACTGTTACAGATTGCTTGGCAACAGATTTCTACGGGCGCCAAACTAGACATTGAAAAATGCACGTGTCAAAAATATACATTTCGAACTTTACTGAAGATTCAATATAGCAACCACACCAGGGTTGCCTCGGGAACTTACTTTTGAATCTTAGGTCACGTTTCTACTCGCAACCAGCTTGCATGCTAGTTGCAGTAAATTGCGGGTTGCCGAAGTATTGGGTCTATCACTCGATCGAGCCCCGCATTGTTATTAAATTTGCATGCAAGCTGCTTTCAGGTGGAAACGCCGTCTTCGAGATAGCAGTTCTATACTTACTAGTCCAAGTTTATTGAAGATACAAGCTGAGAAGCAACCGGCATTTTCACCCTCGGGGAACACTTTGCTCTTGAAAGACGCGAGGTCATCAACTGAGAGTGGATATTCTTTAATACATTCTGCACCAACTGTCAGTAACTTCGTTTGAATTTGGCTTTTCTGTTCATCAGTAATGGCCTGATAACAATGTATATAAAAATATTAGGATTATAAGTGAGAAAGTAAGAAGCAAAACACATGTAGAAATAATATTCCTTAATATTTATGAGAAGGCAACGAACAGGAAAGAGTAGTAAGGTATGGGAACGACTTTTGTAAGGTGGTAGTACAGTACAGAACAAATAAAAATGAACATGAGCAAAACTTACCAAAGCATTTCCCAAGAAAAATGCTAAGGCAACAGAATATACAACAACAGATTTAAACATTTCGAATAATCTTAAGGTACAATTCTCAATCGAACTCTTCAGTCGAATGTGGTGACTGGAATGATGCTTGGTGGATTTATACTAAAACAAAGGAATTTAAACAAACCCAATATCCTGTGTGGTAGACAGGCCTTCGATACGGAGACAAATCGATTCTTCCTTCATGACAAGATGACAATAGAATCACAAACAATGATGAATCCGTTTGACGATGACACGAGGCAAATGATACGACAAATCGTTTGTTTGAATCCAACATTGAAATGTTTGAAATCATTTAACGTAACGAAAGACTAGCTTGTGGTATTGGAATTGGGCCAACAATGGAATATAGGGTTTATTATTAGAATATAGGATTTGATCTTTAGGAGCAGATATTGCTCGTATTTGTTGTATGACATATAGAACTTTACTTATACGATGCGATGAAAAGTCTTTTTGCTATTTGTAAGGTGGTGACTATTGGGATGATGGCAAATAAAGAAGAACGTATGTTGTACCGACCCAAAATAAGTGAAGATAAAAGGTAGACAATGATCAGTACTTCATCCATAATTTCAGCCAGATGTCTACTACTGGGAATAGGCCTACCAAAAACCGTCACCAAATCGCCCAGTCCTGTGCTTTTCTTTTGTAGCGAATAGCCGCGATCCTTACCGATGGACCTTATTTAGGTAATATTAAACAGATTTCTACTGTATGACCTGTATGATCTCCTGTAAAAATGACTATTATTTCAGGAAGATTATTTGCCAGTCTGTGTTTGATAAGAAATGCTTTACACTCATAAAATGTAGTTATGCGATATAACAGTTTATTAGTTGTTTCTCGGTGATTATTTAATGCATCATGATAATTAACACCTAAGACCGGATAATCAACTTATCTATAAATTGTACTTACAAAGCATAACACAGTGCATTGCTAATAACAATCATATCCGTACTTTAGACTTTGTATCATATTAAAAACAGTGCAATTATGACGGTTTTATTGTTTTTTAATACAGTACTTTAATAATCTTTCTGCCGCACTCAGAGATATCGTTAAGATTAATTAACCAACATATGTAATCTTACTTTCGTTATGAATTCTAAAGTCTGTTTCCGTTCAGCCGATGAGACATAATTTATTAGAGTTTGCTAATAAATCATGTCTTTGGTTGGTCGTTTGATTTGGACGATATTTGATACACGGGTAGGTAGTATGACCTTGACCCGGATTAGGACATAGTACTTTTTCCGTAGTACTACGTTCTCGTCGAATAAGACTCATGTATATGACGCATGTGACGCCGCTGGAAAAAGTTAGTCTGTCGTGTTTTGAGGGGCCGAGTTCCAATAAGTATAATAGCCAACTAATAATACTCAATTACAATCACTCCAATTCTTCTCATTGATTGTTATTGAATAGTGTCTCAGAGTGTGACACTCATTGATATATAAAAAGTGACACTAAATCTTTTTTCCTGTTTTGTACGATTAGTGTCAGTTCTATTGAATAGCCGCACCGGTACAAACGTTTTGATTAACGATGAGGAGGTCATGAGTCCAAATCTTTTGTTTGTATTGTTATTCTAGCTAGGAAGTTTGATTAAAGTACAAAATCTGAACTGAAATAATGCTGGTTGGTTTTATTCACAAGGTCATTTTCATTTTTGCATTAACAGTAGTCAGAAAACGTTTAGTCAAACGATCTTCGTTTTTAATGAAGAAGGGCAATTTTGGTTAGAACCTGAGCTAATCTTACATAAAGCGCCATTCTTAAAACAATGCGATTATCGAAATGCCAAAATATAAGGGGTTGATCACATGACATTCTAACTGCATTTATCAAGACCATTGATATATAAAAACCCAAGATACACACTCAGCATCTCAAAAACGTCCACATAAAACAAGCGCACAATTTAAAATTGTGCGCTAGTTTCAAACAGTCTCGCATCGCTCGCCATACTGCACTGCTTTGTAAAAACCACTTTAAGCGATCCGTGTAAGGTTGAATTTGCAAAAAAATTGTTTATAGTATAACTACACACAACTCACACATGACACTTGTTACATGTCAGTTTTTGACGACAGTTTCGAGTGTTGCATTTGTTCGAGACTGTGCATCTTGGGTTTTTTATATATCAATGGTCAATACCATACTTTTTTTGATGTTTTGCCAAACCGTTACCGCTGACAGTATGTCACTTGTTTAGAGTCTGTTCACTTTGAACCAGACTTAAACAGAAAATAAATAATGTAATGAAAATAAATAAATGAGTTAGTGAAAGTTTAAGGGAAAAATCTAAAAATGGGTGATAAGACTTGTACTGCATGTATCGGAACGATGCATGCAAAAAGACGCATGAAAAAACATGTCAATAATGGCAACAAGATAAGAATGTTGAGATGAATGTAAGGAGTGGCGAGAATGGATGGAATGGAGTTAAAAATAAGTATATACAACCTGTAACAGAATAAACGCAATACCTCTTAAGGGGTCATTGAACTCATCATTATGAACAACTTTCACTATGGGACAAAATGTACTGAACAGCTGATTTTTTTTCGCGATTTCGTGATTGGTCTCATAGTAAAAGTTGTTCGTAATTATGAAAACAATGACCCCTTAAGAGGTATTGCGTTTATTCTGTTACACGTTGTATTAAAGGCTGTTTGAATGTGATAAAAAAATGAAAGATAATCGTAATTCTTGATATGGACACATGAAGACGAGACGGATAAAACGATTGTTACTAAAAAAGCTACGGATATAAATGTGGAAGGATGGAAATGAAGAGAAAAGGTAAAAGCAAAGATAGATTGATTTAATGAAGAATGTATGAAAGAAAAGGAAGTCAGTGACAACGTGACGGTTGATACGACGAATGGAAAAAAAACGTGTTGCACCGACCTCAAGTATCATGAGAGGAGTGCAGAAAAATATCTTAACATTATTAACGCTGGGAAAATGATTGAATTGATAAAATGAAAGGTATTGTGATACTTGTTTACACTCAAACTAGGTGTAATGTAAATGAGACCAAAAATGTTATTTATTACACTCTTAGATTTTCAACTGGCTAAACACTAAGCCGCTGACTTGAAATAAAGCTGCAAACTGACTATTTCACTTAAGTTTGGTGATTTTATTTACACATTGTAGTTAGTAAATATAATTAGTTCACGGTACACTGATCACAGGAGTTCTTCTTTAATTTTATAAAAGTTTTTGTTCCAAGCTCAAGAATGGACTTTACAATGTTCTGGTGGGCAATTACCATCATAATAATAGCATTTTGGAATTTCCTAGATGTATTTCTACTGTTGATAGTTTTCTTAGAAGCTCAAGATCGGACTTTGAAATGTTTTGGTGGGTAAAAATGGGTGTACTTTGAACTACATATTTTTGTTGAATAGGTTTGCGTGGGTTTTTCTTTTGTGCCTGAGTAGTGACGGAACTTACTAATGGAATATCTTATGTCAAACAACAATAGAATCTATCCATAACAAAGGCAATGTTTTGCAGCATATCTTTTCATCAAGGACGTCTTATGTCATTGCATAACACCACAATGTAATAGCGGCCCTTAAGCGAAACCGCTTTAGTGACATAAAGGATATTGCTATGCGTCCATACATCGTTCGCCTACGAACCAACAGAGACATGAATTTACTTTCTGTGTTCTAAATAATGCATATATTTGACTGAAACTAAACTGAAATCACGGACACATCTGAGAATTGTAAAAAATCCAAAATATTTTCGGATTTTGAGGTTATAATTTAGCCAATAGAAACATACCAAATGGACTAAGATCCCAGAGCTGCCAGACCCCTCTTATATTATCACTAACAAAATGTGTGGTGTGTGTGTGTGGTAGTATGTTCTTTTAACATACGCAAACGTGATAGTATAGGCCGACGACCGATTTCCAGGTATCAGGTACCAAAGCCATTAAATCACTTTTTAACTGACTTCCAAAAAAGGAGGACGTTCTCAATTTGGAGTTCATAATGATGAGTACAATGACCCCTTAAATGGTATTGCGTTTATTCTGTTACACGATGTATAAAATAACCTTAATTTCGGAAGTCGGTGTTAAAAAAAAGAAACAAAATCAAAAACACCGATTTCCGAAATTAAGGTTATTTTATGCTGTGTTGTTTGGAAGTTGGTTATATTTTTTTAAGTCTGGGTACTGATTATTATATATGTTTTACAGTACGAGTGAGATCCATCACAAGGCTGTTATTTGGGCATAGTTTATTTACTAGATGCAAATAACGAAAGCTAAAGTCTGATAGGATTTGGGAGGATGCAAAACTACCTCCTTGAATACTGAAATATCTTTGATACATCACATAGAAAAAAATGGCCGTCGGCCCAAGCTAGGTATGTGTATGTTAAAAGCACATATTATCACTATTCTAAAATTCTTATCCACTAGTTTGTTAGTGAGAAAATAAGGGACTCTGGGGATCTGTCTCTTAGTGTAATCTGCAAATTGCGAAATTGTCGTCTATCAATTCGTTGTTGTTCCGTAACGTAAGTCCATCTCTTGGTCTAAAGTTAGTCTATCTGAAGGTAGTCAGACCTGTTTTTGCAAAGTTTTCCTAGCTTTTTGCAATCAAACAGATTGCAAAAAGCTAGGAAAACTTTAGAAAAGCCTCTGCAGATGAAGCAAATGAACAAAGAGATTTTTTTGCTACATTTCCTGCTGTTGTAGCATTGATCATAGCCGCAATGAGATTTAATGATAATTACATCGCGTCAAATTACCTTACCACAGGAGTTTTATATAAATAGGCGGCGTTACAATCCATGGCATACACTCTTGAAGCTTCGAAGGATCAGGAGTACAAAGCTGATTAGTACAACATGTCTAAGTTCACTTGTTTGGTTTTGTGTGTAGTGGCTGCTAGCATTAGCAGGGTTTACGTAAGTTACTTGAAAAGGATATTTTTTATAAACATATTTTTAATATTATTTTATAGGCTTTTATAAAAAAAGCTCTTAAATAAAAAAACTTGTTGATTATAACAAAGCAGTATTAAATTATCAAAATCCTAAAACAGTAGTATGTATTAGAACCAAAGAAGTACTCTTTTCACGAATTAAAATAAATAAAAAATAAAAATCTTTTATTGATACAAAAACCTTTGAGACTTAAGACTAGGATACATAGCTTGGATACGGTTAACCCTGACTCCTAAACTAGGTGATCCTGTGAATGCGAAGTAACAAATTATTTTGATTATATTTTTCTAGTCCAGCGAAGAAGACAAAGCAGCTTTCCGTGAAGCTATCAAGCCGATCATAGATGAATGCTCCAATGAGCATGGAGTCAGTACTGATGACATCCAATCTGCCAAGACCACTGGCAGTGCTGAGGGCATTAAGCCTTGCTTCCTCGGCTGTGTCTACAAGAAAGCTGAAGTTGTAAGTACTATCCCTTCTTGGTTACTCGTTTAAGTTTTGTGTGCACCAAGTTTATTTCGAATTTTGAAGGGAATTGTAAATCCAATTCTTATATTCCTTCTGAAGCTGATAGTGGTTCCCCTATGCAATTATCTAGTACCTTACCTTTTGGAATTAGATAAATAACTCACGATCAGTATCAGTATCATCAATTGTGATAGGCAGTATTTTGAAAATACGCTAGGAATAGCTAGATATTTTTACGCTAAGAATCATGAGTGCATACTGGAAGAGACGGTCGTAAAGTCACCAAAAAGGTGGAATGATGAACTTGTGAGAGCCGAGAATCCACTGATTTGAGAAGCACAAGACTGGTGGACAGAATCTTTCGGAAAATTATATTATAAGTGTAAAAATGCTACACAAAGCCAATACAAAGAGTTACAGAAAATAATTTGCGTGTGTTGTGATCAAATTGTCAGATGTACTCAATTAGTATGCGGATCTAAGAAATATAAATGTCATAATGACGATACTTAAAAGTAATTAACTGTATTGTGAGAAATCACTTGTTCTGTTACAATAATTGTTATGCTAGGTCACGTCTTCTGTCACATCTAGCAGTAACTGCCACGTTGGACTCGCGGTCGTGTGGAACGAACTGGGATTGATCGAACTTGGGAACAAATTGTTATTGGATTTCCATTAAGAATTTTTGAGCAGCAAATCGGAGTTTGGATTTGGCTGGGTGATACTATACGTACTTCGGAAAGCACGGGTTCCGATATCTCTCTGATTGTAATGGTTTGCCGTATCACCGGAATAGTCCGGTGATCTTCCCTTACACTTATAGAAGTGTAATAGAAGACAGAATGTTTGTGCACTATAATATTTCCTCCTTAAACGACCAGTCTCCGCTGAGCATCCATGATCGAAATTCGATCAGGATAACTATATTAAAACAGTCTTTCACTACGTATTTTTGGGGAAACCATCTAATTTCAATTGTCATTGCTTTATCATTACAGTTCAACGCCAAAGGCGAGTACGATGTTGACAACGCTCTCCTGAAATTGAAGAAGTTCGTACCAAATGAAGCCAAGTACGCCAAATTCGCCGAAATCGGAAAGAAATGCGCATCAGGTATGCAAATGTTAATATTTGGAGTAATGGAGAAACAATCAATCAATCTTTGATGATTAAAATGAGGTCTAGTTTCAGTTGCCTTATTTTAAATTCATCAGATTCAGAAATCTTATATCTACCTTTATTGCTTACTGTTACTTGCTTGATCGATGACTTAGAAAATGTGTCATATAAATTTAGTAACTCTAATTAAAATTTTCTTTTGATAATTTCAGTGAATGACAAGGCTGTGAGTGACGGAGAAGCTGGTTGCGAGAGGGGCGCGCTGTTGACCGCTTGCTTTTTGGAAAACAGGGCCGAGGTATACATTTTTTACATAACAATTTCATGAGGTCAATGTCCAGGGGCCCTAGACAAAATGCAATTCTATTAGCGACTGCGATTGTCGAAATTCCAAAATGTAAGGGATTGATCACGTGACTTTTCGACAGCTTTTGTCAATCCCATAAATTTTTGACGTTTTGACAATCGCCTTCGCTACGCTACCGCTTCAAGAATGTCACTTGTCTAGAGCCTCAGGAGTGATTTGTCTTCACAAATCACTGTATAGGTCTGAATTGAGCCATTTTGGAAATCTTTTTAAAAAGTTGAGGATGGCTATCATTTAACGAAATAAAAAGAAAAATAAGAGCTTAATCTAACTACGAAAAATAATGTAGGATAAAATACATCCGACTTAATCCGGGGATTTTTTTTTAAATTGAGGAATGGGCTTGCTCTTGACCATATATATTTACTTTTAAAAGATGTTTAAAGTTAAATAGGTACTGACTGGCATCTTTAGTGACCCCTTTAGTGTAGAATAGCCAATTGTTTATTTTCTCAAATGAAATACTTCCACATTTATACCTCTGTATATTCCTTTGATTTTCTTCTACTTTTAGTTAAAACTCCATAATTTTTTGAATTTGAAATATTGACCGTTATCAAAGATCGTTAAGAAGTCACATTTTTTTTTCAGATCCTCATCTAAAGTGGCATCTAAGTGGCATGCAGTGATACGATGATTCAAGTTGAGTTTTGTTATGAATTTCATTAAATGAATTTTACTTTCATAAACTTCTTTCGTTTTATTTTTTCTTTATTGCACACAAAACATGCAGACATAAATATAACAAGACAACTCATGTAGGTATAAAGCAGTGATACAAGATGATACAAGTTGAGTTTTGTTATGAATTTCATTAAATGAATTTTACTTTTATAAACTTCTTTCGTTTTGTTTTTTCTGACTTTCTCTGCACACAAAACATAAATATAACAAGACAACTCAAGTATAAAGGCGAGTAGAAAACAATTATTTTCAGGAATGGAAGTAACCCAATCGTGGGCTAACGATTTCCATTCCTGGAATAATTGTTTTTACTTGTTATTTAAATATATTGCTATCACACACACATGCAAACCACACCACCACCACCACACCACTTTGCCACATGGAGGGAAAGTACCTTAAATACTGAAAATAGAAACATTTACTGAATGAAGTCTTAGTTCAGTATTTTTTTCCTATCTACAGCATTAAAGGTACTTTCCCGCAATGTTGGAAGTCTTGGGACACCCTGTACATAAAACTCTTCCATTACTGAGTGACTGACAGACTGGTCGTAGAAAACTGATATTTGGCATGTAGGTTCCTTAGCCGTTAGTTGCAAATCGATAAAAATATGTTTAGAGCTAAGGCACTCTAGTTCTGAAAATATATATTACACGCGCAATGGTGAATACTCTACAAGACGATAGTGTAACATTTTAAAGCTAAGGATAAGATCTACAAAACAGTGGTTAGACCAGGTAAGTAATATATGACATAATAGAATAGAATAAAATAGAATACTCTTTATTATGTACACCATATAAGTTACAGAAAAAAATAGATGAAGAAACCATTACATAGGGTTACACAATGGGCGGCCTTATCGCTAAAAGCGATCTTTTAAAGACAACCTTTGGATGGATTTTAAAGAGAGGAGACAGTACTGCAGCTAGTCTTAGGTGTACTATTTATATTTACAATAATTACATAATTGATAAATACATATAAACAATATAGCAGAGAACCCAAGTCAAGACGATTGAGGAGAGAGATAATTATTTTTTACCATAGTTTTGTAGGCATTCCATAACTGCACCGCCTGAATCGTAAAAGATTTGTCATAGAAGCTGGTGGAATGCATCGGCATCTCTAGTCTCAAGTTTTCCGATGACCTTAGATATCTATTATGTGTGTCATGAAGGAACTTGAAACGTTCTTTAAGATAAGAGGGGGTTGTAGGATTGAACAGAATACTGTAGAGCAGAAATAAAATATGAGAATCCCGGCGAAGTCGTATGGGAAGCCACTTGAGCTTTTTACGAAATGTGATCATATTTGCGCAGACCAAATATAAATCTTATGCACAGGTTTTGAAGACGCTCAGGTTTATCGAGTTGTGCCTGAGTGAGATCGAGATAACTGACATCGGCATAGTCAAGGATAGGAAGCAGAAGGGACTGTGCAAGCGCAATTTTAGTGGCAGTGGGAAGAAAGTTCCGCAATCGTCTAAGGGACCTGGCAGATGCAAACATTTTACGGCTTACGTCCTGGAGCTGCGGACCCCAAGACAGATGTTTGTCGATCCAAACCAAGGTTCTTAACCTTCTCACTTATAGGAATAGTAGTTCCGTTAAATTGAACCTGGGGAAGCTGAGACCAATTTACTTTTGGAATCATCCTTGAGCTGCCAACACCAATGACCTGGGTCTTTGATGGATTAAAAATCTGTAATATTTACATGATATAACAACTGATTCTATATTTTTTTTGACATAATGATCACGTAAACGATTGATATAATTTTAAAATAACAAATTTTTATAAGCACCATTCAAAAAACATAAATACTATTTAGTATAACATTATAAAAAAGCCTGGTTAAAAACACAAAGCATAATTGCATATTATATACACATTATAACTTAGTCTGGTCTACTTATTGAAGTGGTAGCTTAACAAATATCATTGTAGTTGCATGAGTAAATATACCTAGTAACTGATTACCACCTGCCAAGCATGCATGCAGCATGCGAGCAAGCAACATGCAGCATGCAAGCAATATGCAGCAGGCATGGTTTTTTGTCACGGCTCCGGCGCTGCGGGGCTCCGGAAGCACCAAGCGAGCTTATCGTCGCAGATGGTTTAATTGGTCAACACCGCAGCTTCGGCTCGTCACTAATTTTGTAGCACAACATAATTATTGAGTTTTTGTAACAATATATTAATTTTTAACGATACACCTAAAGATGTTCGATTAAATAAACATTATATCCAATAACTTTATACGAAATAAGTTTTAGAGTATAAAAATGTTATACGTAAAAAAATATATATAAATATAACAGTTGCTATATCTCAAGTTTGTGAATGTTATTGAAATGAAAATGTACCACAGTACTTTATATGATATGAGACGCACCCGGTTAGACATCCTGTCTTCATGTAGGTAAGGTCACAAAAGAGATGAATGTAAGGTGAAACGGGTGAATCCTAAGAGGTAGATGCGTTATTATACAGATAAATGGAATGAATACAGGATACAGACAGGATATAAGATACATAAATTATAGAGTGTTGTGAAAACGTTCTTCTGAGACTCTTCCTAAAATCTTTTCCAATACTAAGAAAGGAATGAATGCTTTCTATCTCTTCCTTCTTTCTTGTTTTATTTTCTTTTTTTATATCTGTTCTGTGGATTTTTTTTTGTACAAATGTGCATACAGCACATTTGTATAATTCCTAATATTCAATTTTTTTGTAATATACAGTGTGCAATTGTTGGTCGTTCCGAATAAATAAAATAAAATAAATATGGCATCGAGTAAGGGTAGGAAGATGATGAGATTATAGGTTTTCTAGTAGTACCTATTAGGTAAATTAAGTTTAAAAAGCATGAAATAAAAATAAAATTAAAAAAACCCCCGATTTAAAAATAGCTTTAAAAAGTGTATGAATTTACGGTCACCTGAGGCGATGACGATTGGCCTAAAGAATCGTACCTATATTAAGTTAAAAGGATCAATATGTATTATTTTTTCACTTTTTAAGGCTATTTTTTAATCGGGGGTTTTTTAAATTTTTATTTTAATTCTTTAGAGATAAGGGGGTGTAAATGGTCACATTTCGTCCAATTTGCTTTTTTTTTGTTTTTATAAGCGTTTTTCCTGTGCTTGTTTTGAGGTATACAATAAAGTATATAATAAATAAATAAATAACTTGGAAACTATTTATTTTCAAATTATACATAAACTAGCTTTTGCCCGCGACATCGTACGCGCATATCCCGTTTTTCCCCGTTCTCGTAGGAATTTCGGGAAATCGTTCACTTAGTGCTCCCGTATACTCCCCAAGGAAACTACATGCCAAATTTCAGCTATCTAAGACCAGTAGTTTTGGCTGTGCGTCACTCACTCAGTAACGGAAGAATTTTATATAGTACAATTCTTATTTATTTTTTTCTAAATCTTATTTCCCCCTAAAATGAGTAGGGGGTTAACGTTTATCTATTTTCGTAATGATTCCGTATTTGGTTCACAGAAGTTCAAATGTGTAGCAAACAATAGAATCGGTCCAATCCATTCGAAGAAAATTGTCCGTGTCAGACGGGGAGACAGACATACAGACAAACAAACAGACAGCCAGCCAGCCAGCCCGCTAGCTAGAAAAATATCGTAGTCATTGTATAAGGGTTTCGTTTTTCCAAACGGACGTTAGGAACAGTTCGGAAAAGTAATTTTCACAGTTTACTTTCATTAGAAAAATATATTGATCGAACCCAAAAAAAGTTGACATTATTATATAAAACTGAAAAAGTTCCATAATTAATATCATGGAATTTTGAAATTCACTACACATTTTCTTTTCATAATAAGATACGTTTAAGATATGGTAGATTAGACTACGAAATGATTGGGAAATATATTTTTTTTACAATTAGTGGCTTTTTAATCGACTTAAAAAAAGAGGAGGTTCTCAATTTTTTTTTGTTACCTCATATCTCCGTCATTTATAAACCGATTTGAAAAAATCTTCTTTCATGTGAAAGGGTATACATTACATAAGGAGGAGGAATAGCTGGAATTCGTATACTTAGATGACGTATTTGGTTTGTCATCCAAGTAAACGAAAGTGCGTATTTTGCTTTCCTGCGACTTTCCAGTGGTGTTGTTAGCTATGGGGTACCTCTCATCATCATCATCATCATCATATCAGCCGAAAGACGTCCACTGCTGGACATAGGCCTCCCCCAAGCGTCGCCACAACGACCGGTCCTGTGCGTCTCGCATCCATCGGCTACCCGCGACCTTCACCAGGTCATCGGTCCACCTTGTGGGAGGCCTTCCAACGTTACGTCTTCCGGTACGCGGTCACCACTCCAGAACTTTTCGGCCTCATCGACCATCTGTTCTGCGAGCAATGTGCCCTGCCCACTGCCACTTTAGTTTGGCGATCCTTCGAGCTATGTCGGTAACCTTGGTTCTCTTGCGGATATCATCATTCCTGATTCGAACACGCAAGGAAACTCCAAGCATTTCCCTCTCCATTGCCCTTTGAGTGTCTTTGAGCCTTCTGATGAGGCCCATTGTAAGCGACACCGTTTCAGTTCCGTATATGTCATCACTGGCAACACGCACTGATCATAGACTTTCGTCTTGAAGGTAAGTGGGACGAGAAGATACCGCGCAACTTCCCGAACGCTGCCTAGCCGAATTGGATTCAACGGTTGACCTCTTTCTCGAAGTTGGCCCTGCTTAGCTGGGCCGTTTGTCCTAGGTAGACGTACTCGTCTACAACTTCGAGTGTAGAGTTTCCGATCTTGATGGGAGTGGGTGCTACATGGGTATTTACCATGATCTTGGTTTTGTCCATGTTCATTTTGAGGTCATCGAGCATTGTACTGAGGTCCTCCGTAGTCTCAGCCATGACGACTAAATCGTCGGCAAATCGAAGGTGACTGATGTACTCGCCATTGACATTAATGCCTAGCCTTCTCCAGTCCAAAACCTTGAAGACATCCTCCATTGCGGCTGTAAACAGTTTCGGAGAAATGACGTCTCCCTGCCTCACACCCCGCTGCAGGAGGATAGGTTTCGAGGTCCGATCCTGAAGTCGGACTGACATGGTGGCGTTTTTGTACAACGATTTCAGCACCTCGATGTACCGATAGGCGATCTGGCACCGTTGGAGAGACTGCAGCACAGCCCAAGTCTCGATCGAATCAAAGGCTTTCTCGTAGTCCACAAACGCTAAGCAGAGGTGGCAGATTTTACTCTTCGGTCTTGTGTATAACCTGCCGGAGCGTATGTATGTGGTTTACGGTGCTGAAGCCTTTTCAGAATCCGGCTTATTCGGGAGGCTGGAAGTCGTCAAACCTGCGTGCGAGACGGTTCATGATGACTCTGGAAAACAGCTTGTGGACATGGCTCAGAAGTGAGATGGGTCTATAGTTCTTAAGCTGGGCATTGTTGCCCTTCTTAAAGAAGAGTACCACCACACCTCTGCTTCATGCCTCTGGCGTTTTCCCTTCAAGTATGACGGAATTGAACAGTTCCTGAAGGGCCTTAAGGACCGGTCTTCCACCCGCCTTCAGGAGTTCGGCCGTAATTCCGTCCCCCCCTAACGCCCTGTTGTTTTTTAGCTGCTTCAGAGCCATCCTAATCTCATACAGGCTGACGTCCGGGATGTCCTCGGTATAGTGCCGGTTCAATCTAGCTCTTGGGTCGTTAGCTAGATTCGTATCGGGTTTAGCCATTGACGTGTATAACTGTCCGTAGAACGTCTCGATCTCTCTCAGAAGCTCCGATTTGGCGGATATGGTTCTGCCATCAGCGGTCTTCAGTTTCGTGAGCTGGCTCTGTACCTCTGTAACCTGGTACCTCTAAAAAGTGAAAAATATAAAACTTTTACATAAAAAGTTTTTCTAGTAAGTACTAATACCTCATTGGATACCTTAGAAACTGGATCGATTAGCATCGAAAAAAGTTTTTGTAAACATTGACAAGTTTCTTGTAGACTGTTATTTTCAACCTTTTTCCAAACCCGAGTGTGTGGTCAGCTATTACCGAATGTAGATGAAACTGGTCAAACGAATAGGCTATGATCTTTATTAATAGATATACTTTTGTCCTGGGCGTATATCCTTGATATAATTTCCAACTATCACGCGGGGGAAGCCACTGGCAGAAGCTAGTCAGAATTTAAGAGTAACATAAAATCAAAGAAAAGATGTATGAACTGTTAGGAAGGCGATATGACTTCGAGTTCCGTACCCCACAGTCGGTGCCCTTAGCGTGCAGCCGCTTAGTTTGTAAGTTTTTAATGGCCGCCACAGGCAAGTCCGGTTTAGCAGTCGACAGCCTCCTGGTAGACCTGCGAGAGGCCACACATAAAAAAGCGATATGACTGTAGGAATAACACTGAGAAGGCGACTAATATATAAGTATGGAAGAAAAAGATATGTTTCGAAGACCCAAACGAATTGAGATGAATCCAGGAACTCCATATATTTTCTTTTTCTTCGTTAATTCTGACGATAAAATAAGACATGCGCCTGAAGTAACCGTGCAAGCTGTGGTGGACTTCTTAAATCTAGGTTTAGACAGGAAAATGTAAGTGTTAACGATCGACAGCATTGGAATCTTGTTTCGTCGTCGAGGACTACAAAACTGGGTCAAGACGGGTACCTACTGGTTTATTTACCAATTGCCTAATTTGTCGTCTTCTGAAATCAGTAGATATGATCCCAGAAACGCTTCAAGACTTTCATACACTTCTAAAAGAAGTACGAACACCATTCTAGATAATAATATACCTCTATTTACTACTAGACATGTTTGGAGCTATTAATCAATTGATCCAACAGATCAGATTTTTTACTAAGTTTTTGTTGCATTTAGCGGAGCATCAAGATTATAAATAAAAAACCTAACAGACCTATCGTCAGATTTATCTAAGGTCATAAGTTTAGTATAAATAAGCTCCGAGCTTAATTTTAAAACATAAACATTTGAACCTTGTAAGGATCAGGACTCAGGAGCTAAAGAGTGCATCATGTCCAAGTTTACTTGTCTTGTGTTGTGTGTCGTGGCTGCCAGCTTGACCAGCTTACATGTAAGTTAAAGATGGATCACCGAGAATATTTTCACTTTCTTAAGAGTTATTGGTTGGCTGTTTTAGAAAATCATGTCAAATGCTCTAATATGATATGATCTATTGTTACATCTTTATTAATTTGCTTTCTTTAAGGTCACTAAAGCGCAGGGTCAGAGTCTTCGCGACTCTCTGCGGCCCGTCATTTTGGCGTGCGAGAAGGAGCACGGCGTCACCGACGCTGACATCCAGGCCGCTAAGGACGCCGGCAGCGCGGCCGGCATCAAGCCTTGCTTCATCGGCTGCGTGTTCAAGAAAGCCGGCTTCGTAAGTACTCATCAGACCCTAGCATTTACTGGTGACTTCCTTTGAAATGAGTTTTAATACTAAAACGTGTGTTGTGCCCTAAAGGGAAGCTTACTGGAATGAGTTGGAGGTCACGTATAGTATTGGGTTATATTTTTTTTTATCACAGATCAATGAAAAAGGCGATTACGACTTGGACACTGGCCTGAAGAACCTGAGACAGTTCGTGAAGGATGATGAGCAATACAACAAACTCGCGGAAGTTGCTAAGCAGTGCTTATCAGGTACGAACACACCTTGAATATTTTAAAAATGTTGAGAATTTTGACATTGCGGGTGACAAAAGTTTCAAAGACCACAATAATAATTAATTTGAAGAAGTGAACCTGGTACACATTTTTGACTATGCTTTTCCGTTCTAATTCAACTGAAATCGACGTAGAAGAAAACTACCCCATGAAACTCAATGTCTTATTGGATTATATTAGAATTATACGAGTATAGTCACGTTTATATATTTTCAGTGAAAGACAAGGCTGTAAGCGATGGAACTGCCGGCTGCGAGAGGGGTGTTCTGTTGGCGAGTTGCTTCTTGGAACACAGGACTAGTGTAAGTTGCCACACATTAATCTTCTAATATATAAAAATCTCGTGTCACGGTGTTTGTTACCGAATGCCTCCGAAACGGCTCGACCGATTTTCATGTATTTTATATTTAAATATCAGCCATATGTATTTGCTGTAGATGTAAATTCTATAGGATTTGTGATTTTGATTAGGAAATGTAACCAGCATAACGTGTCGTGTGTGTATTTTTCACGAGGAAACGATAAAGACAAATTGCCCGTTGTCACTAATGCTAGATGACACCTAAAGATATGCCTAAATTAATTTGTTGGATTTCAATCGCTCGACTCAGCAACGAATAGTGTCAATTTATTGTACTAGTATTTTTTTTTTATTTGTGACTTTTTTTTTAGTCATGCCGTGAAAAATGATCAACAAACGTCAAGTTGCTAAATATTTCTAATGTTCTTTTATTTATTTTTTTCCAGATCATCCTGTAAACAGTTTGAAGATCAAATGACTTAGCGATGCAAGATGAACACTAGAATTCCTTTGTTTTCTTTTTATCAAAATTGAATAAATGAGCGCTTCTATTAAAATCTTATTTTGTTTTATTGTAATCAGAAAAGATAAACCTGGAAATAATGTGTCTAAGGCACTTGTCTCACCGCCGACGAGGCGATTAGCTATCGACTATTTTCTCGTTGAGGAATGGGACAAAAGATATGGATCTCGTGTGAGTAAAAGATAGCTGGCTGTTCACACTGCCGGCGAGCCGGCTCTTACCACTAGTTGGCCGCAGCGACAAGAGCTATTAAAGATAATACTCGCTCAGCTATACTCGCTCGGTGATGCTCGCTTGGCGGTCAGAACTCACCAACTAGCGGTAATTTCTTCCTATAGTGCGGGCCGTAGCGAGTGATGCGAGTAATCTCCCGTCGCACAAAAGTACTCGCTCAAAGCCGAGTGACAAAACTATCGAAACTCGTTTCGAGTTTCAAGATTTACTCGCTTCTCGCTGATCGCCGGCGGCGGCGGTGAGACAAGTGCCTAAGGCATTAACTACGCTTTTGCATCTAACTTATGTACAGTCAACAAAGCTATTCGGTGTGCAGGCAAAAATATTAATTTTTCCACAGCACCGCCAATGTTTATTTCTAATGTGTGCATTATATTTTTTTAAGCTTTTGACATACTTATGAGTGTGTTGTACATACAATAATTGTCTACTCAGCACACTCACAACATTGTTTACAAGTAGTTGTAAGTTAGCTGCCGGCATACCCAATAGCTTTGTTGACTGTACATACAATCTAAATATATATAAGTACTTATATTGTGAATAAATATTACATCAGCTACATTACACCTTTGCTCTATTAAACGAGAGTTTATTAAAGTTGTATGTTCGCAAAAAATAGCCTATAACCGTATCCAGTGTCCCATTTATGTGTGATTTAGGTTTAGGTTTAGATTTAGGTGTGAAAGCGTGACAAACAAACTTACAGTGTTACATAGTTAGAATGACAGAATGAGCGATGATAATCTACTCGTTCTTTTAATTAAGATGTTCATTCGTAATTTTCTAAGAAATTCAATTTTATTTTATTTCTTAAGAAAAGTTACAGCTAGGATACAGGTAGTTGACAGTTAGTGAAAGATGGCCAATTAAAAGTGTTCACTGACAATATTAGGGTAGCAAAAGAAACAGTAGACAGGCGAGTGAAAGTAAGAAATAGCTCGGAAATAAATATAAAAATATTTTTTAGTGAACCTCGAAGAAGTCATTATACAGTATTTTTTTTTAGTTTCGGAACACTGGTACAGAACATGTCAAGATCATCAATACTCTGACACATCGAGTTGTATGCTCTGCTAGCTCTTATTATATATGAGTTTTGTCGGTATTTGCACCGCACAGAGGGAACATACAGAGGTCGATGATTTCTGTAGGTGGAGGATGGAACACGCAGCCCGATTTTGCTCATTAGTTCAGAACAGTCGGTTGAACCAGTAGCCAAATTGAATAGAAATGCCATGTCGGCAATTTTTCTCCGCTCAATTAGTTCGTTGAAGCAATACGCTGTGGTCGCGGACAGCTGTTGTGGATTCAATGGGCAGCCCCAGGCGCCCGAGGAGAGGAGCCCTTAGTGGGCTAATTGGCCTATGTAATTAGTGGAAGAATGTGAAACTTCCTGCAGCGGCTGTGATAGCTAGGTAAATAGGTTTTGGTATATAATAGGCCAAGCGTGGACTTTGGATTGTTTGAGACATTGTACCAAACGTTCTTGTACGTGTTTCTTTGTACCTTGTTATTTGGGATTACCTACAGTTTTTAGTCTGAATCCAATTCTTTGTACTTATTTAATAATCTAAATATTTCGAACCTAACGTATTACTTTGTCGCTAAGCGGTTTCTATTTTTGATAGTAAAAATATAATTATTTTTGTTGATAACGATTAGTATTATGCTTTAGCACAGAGTTCGGCAGAGGTTAATAGTACAACCATATATCGCCAATTATATTTTAGCCCCAAACAATAGGAGGCGGAATTTTGTCTCTTCACAATATTATTTGTTTCGAATTCCAGTCTAAAGCAAATCACGGTACTGCACTTGCTAGTGATTCCGTACAATAAGTAATCACTGAATTTACATTAAAACAACCACTAATAAAGTACATAATTGAACAAAGAGTTGTTTTTTTGCTAGTTTTCCTGCCGTTGTGGTACTGATTATCCACAGTGAGATATAATGATAATTACTTCGCGTCAAATTACCTAATAATAGAAGTTTTGTATAAATAGCCGTCGGGTTACCATTCAAGGCACACACAGTTGAAGCACACAAAGCTGAGTAGCACAACATGTCTAAGTTCACTTGTTTGGTTTTGTGTGTAGTGGCTGCTAGCATTAGCAGGGTTTATGTAAGTTATTTTAGTTAATTTTTGCATAATATAGTTTACTATTTCAATGACAGTTTTTTCATGGGGAAGAGAAAGAGAGTGCAACAAGTTATGATGAAAGTTCATCATGCTCAAATCGTTTTGATTTTCTAGGCAAGCGAGGAAGAAAAAGCTGCTTTCCGGGAAGCGGCAAAGCCTATCTTTGAGGAATGTTCAAAGGAGCACGGAGTCAGTATTGATGAACTCAAAGCTGCCAAGGAAGCTGGCAGCGCGGACGGCATTAACCCTTGTTTCATGGGTTGTGTGTACAAGAAAGCCGGAGTCGTAAGTAGTAATGTCAGGAATCCATTGTTTACGAGAAGCAGAGGACAAGTCTGGACTTGTCCTCTGTTTCTGTCTCTGTTCGTCTTTTGGCAGAAATACTGATTAAGATAAAGTAGTACCACGTTTCTCGATCACTTAACTGAAAAGATGACAAATGGCCCCTAACTGCTGGTTCACTTTGATGTTGCAACTTGCAACTATTGGAAGTTATGGTACACGTTTATTTTCCTGATGTGGGCATGAGACGTAAAACTTGTCGATTATTAAAATCATAGTGTTATGTTTGATCCAGGCGAATAGATTAATATAATTGTTTTGGGCAAGGGACCTCCATGGTTTTTATTGAGAAATATTCAGATGTCTTCATATATAAGAAGTTACCTGTTGGAGCAAACTTCTCAATTAACCTAGAATTACTTTTTCGTTACAGATCAACGGCAAAGGAGAGTTTGATTTGGACAACGCTTTGATCAAGCTCAAAGAGTTTGTGAGCAATGACGAAGACTTCGCTAAATTGGCGGACGTTGGAAAAAAATGCACATTAGGTGCTTATTACTTTGTTTTAGACAATTTTTATTTTCCATTTACTATTGGGAGTGCTACATTTTGTTAATGATTTATTCAGTATTAGTTGTGTCCTTTCCACAGGAGCGATTGTTTTACTTGACAGTCAAAAGAGTTCATGAATAATTTTCATTATACTTCAATTTAATTACTGGTTTCGTTGATTTCAGTGAATGAAAAGCCCGTGAGCGACGGAGAAGCTGGATGCGAGAGGGGTGCGCTTTTGACCGCTTGTTTCTTGGAACACAGAGCTGAGGTTGTTACATTACTATAAAAAAACAATCTAAATTTTTAGGCTCTCCTTGAACCATCATCTCGTCAACGTTGGCCAGCCCCGATCTCGTCAACGATGATTTATTCTTGCTTAGAATAGCGTACCTGCCCTACATAATGGACTTGATAGAGTGTCGCTCTCAACAGCTATCTACGCTAATATTATAAAGAGGAATGATTTGTTTGTTTGTATGTTTGTTTGTTTGAAATGAATAGGCTCCGAAACTACTGGACCGATTTGAAAAATTTTTTCAACAATGGATAGCTACATTATCAGGGAGTAACATAGGCTATATTTTATCCCCGTGCTCCCACGGGAACGGGAACTACGCGGCTGAAACCGCGTGACGTCCACTAGTACTTAATAATTATATTATTACTAGCTAACCGGGCAAACATTGTTTTGCCATACAAAAAAAAATATTCTACCATCTATTCTCATACCTACCGAATATAAACACAAAATTTAGTGAAAATCGTTCGAGCCGTTTCGGAGGAGTTTGGTAACAAACACCGTGACACGAGATTTTTATATATTAGATAATTACCCTGCATGTCTTTTTATGTATTTCAGATCCCCATCTAAATGTCTACCGCCATAAGATAGGTGATACGCAGTGATACCACAAGATGTTTCTTTCTGTTTTCTTTTTAAATAAATAAACCGTCTTTTTTACTTACTTCATTCATTTTATCTTTGTATTTTGTTGTTATTATTTCAATATTGACTTGCGTGCTTTGCGTGCAAAGAATATTGTACCTACATACAAAATAAGGTCTGCAAAAGAAAGGTGGAGAAATCAATGCTGACTGAAATTCAAAGTAAATCACTCTAGGTTCTCTTTTAAAGTATAATAGGTACATACCAAATGCATCTTAATCTTGATCATATATCAATGCAGGTGTATGTAATAATGACGAACACTAAAGCAGAATTAGAAGAAGGAAAGGCCAATGGGGCTGAAAATTTCTGATGATGCCAGCAAGCACAAGTCGTTGTGGCTGATAATGACGATAAATGAGAAACAGTAGGTACTGTCAGCAACTACAGACAAACTGTGACAAATACATATGTTTCCTTAGCAAAAAACTAGGTATAGATTTAATAGGTAGACTAGACAGTGAAAATTAGTTTACCCATCTGTCGTTGCCTTACTAGTTGTTTCTCTAAAAGTAGAATATTGTGGCTGAGAATGAAGTCTAAATCCAATTTTGTATTAAATACAATGGTCAAAATTGCACTACTGTATGCCCGTATCGATATAGTTTCTAAATATTAAAACTGCGCCATCCCAACTAACACCAAAGCGTTAAAAAAACCTATAAAAGGCTCTTATATCAGTTCCATTTTTATATAAAAGTGTTAACGCATACCTGTACAACTATGTTAAAGCATGCTCTAACTCACTTATAACCACGAAAGAGGCCCACAGTTTTAAAGGTAAGAGATATAGAAAGCCGATACTACGGTGTTACAAGATACTAAATCTACTGCACAAAAGCGTTTATTCATCGTCTGCTACTACTTTAACCGATATCACTGTTGTAATATTGGGTTGGTAATCATTACAAGTGGTAGGAAAGAGTCGCATATGAATACTTTGCCACTAAAAACTTCTTAAGTACATTACATATCAACTGTATAACTTTTAGCGTACGTCATGATTAAAAAAGCCTATAACCTTAATACAATTTGATCTGTTTGTAGTGGAAGTGTAATGTCATCCATCATTCAACACAGCAGAATAATATTATATATAACAAGGAAGCTTTTATGTGATGCTTTCAAATGAATCCCTAGTAGGGCGAACGGGTCATGAATCAATGAGGGCTACCGTTTTTGTACACACCAGTTGGCGCCACTGTCGAGTAAGGTTCTTAATCATAGCATTAAAATTGTTATTACGTGCATGTGAACAAAGTTAGAAGGAAAATAAAAACAAATAAGTAAGTAAACTCACGTCAATAGCCAAACAACAGTGAAATTTGACATTTTAAACCTCACGCTACACTAGCGCATCTAGCGGGAATTTCAAACGCGATAGCCCTCATTTTGCCGATATTACATTTTACATAGTAAGTATATATAAATCGGATAACCGGGACAATGGAAACAATCTTTTGTGTAAACAAACCTATAATCTTCAAGTTCAAGGATTCAACTCAGTCTGCACATTCCACTTACGCACCAGGTATTAGACAACCAAAAGTGGGATACTTCCCTCGCTCCGTGTAGCGGTGAGGCGGGCAGCAGTGAATGCGGCCGGAGGTGGCGCCAAGCCCAGTGGCCGGCAAAGGAACATGGAATTGTACGAACGTCAAGTACGCCGCGCCAACCAGCAGGTGAAGAATGGGTCGGACACGTGCAGACTCGGGCGTCTGGTCTGCTTTGGTAACGCCTGGAAGCGCGACCTCTTCAGACAGTCGTAGCCGTATTAGAGCGTGGAACCGCTAGGATCGGGATTCAGCTAATTAGAAGAGTCAGGATTAGCTCGTCTGGAAGGGTCAGCAAAGTGGTCGAGTAAAAACCGTGTACAAGTGACGTCACTTCACGTTTTATGGATTGCTAAATCACAGTTTGATGTATGCTTGCTTTGTTCTACTACCACACGGTAGCATAGATGTCAAATGCTACAAGAGTTCACAAAATATTAGTTAAGTAATCAACTTTAGAATCGAACATAAAAATAAATATGTTAGTACCTGTTTTATCAATAGATCGAACTGTTTTTTTTTCGTAGTTTTTGTTGCATTTAGCAACGAGATAATTAATGTAAACCTGAGTGACCTGACATCAAAGGCCATCCGTTTTATATAAATAAGCGCCGAGCTTAACTTGAGTGCATAAACTTTTGAACCTCGTAAGGATCAGGACTCAGGAGCTAAAGAGTGCAACATGTCCAAGTTTACTTGTCTTGTGTTGTGTGTCGTGGCGGCCAGCTTGACCAGCTTCCATGTAAGTTGAAGATGGATTACCGAGAATATTTTCACTTTCATAAGAGCTATTGGTTGGCTGTTTTAGAAAATCATGTCAAATGCTCGAATGTGATATGATCCATTGTTTCATCTTTATTAATTTGCTTTCTTTAAGGTCACTAAAGCGCAGAGTCTCCGCGACTCTCTGCGGCCCGTCATAGTGGCGTGCGAGAAGGAGCACGGCGTCACCGACGCTGACATCCAGGCCGCTAAGGACGCCGGCAGCGCGGCCGGCATCAAGCCTTGCTTCATCGGCTGCGTGTTCAAGAAAGCCGGCTTCGTAAGTACTCACCAAGAGACCCTGGCATTTACTGGTGACTTCCTTTGAAATGGGTTTCAATACTAATACGTGTGTTGTGCCCGTTACTGAAGCTTACTGGAAGGAGTTGGAGGTCACGTAAAGTAATGGGTTATATTGTTTTTATCACAGATCAATGACAAAGGCGACTACGACTTGGACACTGGCCTGAAGAACCTGAGACAGTTCGTGAAGGATGACGAGCAATACAACAAACTAGCGGACGTTGCTAAGCAGTGCTCATCAGGTACGAACATACCTCGAATATTTTGAAAGTGTTGAGAATTTTGACTTTGTGCGGGAAAGTTATAAAGACCATGACAATAATAATTAATTTGAAGAAGTGAACCTGGTACAAATATTTGACCATGCTTTTCCGTTCTAATTCAACTGAAATCGACGTAGAAGAAAAATACCCCATCAAACTCAATGTTTATTTTGTATTATATCAGAATTATATATTCACGTTTATATTTTTTCAGTGAAAGACAAGGCTGTAAGCGATGGAACTGCCGGCTGCGAGAGGGGTGTTCTGTTGGCGGGCTGCTTCTTGGAACACAGGACTAGTGTAAGTTGCCACACATGTATTTTACATATAATATCAGCCATGTGTATTTACTGTAGATATAAATTCTATAGGATTTGCGATTTTGATTAGGAAATGTAACCAGCATAACGTGTCGTATTTTTCACGAGGATGGGTCACTTAACGTTAAAGACAAATGCCCGTTTTCACTAATGCTAGATGACACATAAAGAAATACCTAAACTAATTTGTTGGATCGCTCGACTCAGCGACGAATAGTGTCAATTTATTTTACTGGTATTTATTTTCTTATTTATGATTTTTGTTTATAGTCTTGGGCATGCCGTGAAAAATAATCAACAAACGTCAAGTTGCTAAATATTTCTAATGTTCTTTTATTTGTTTTTTTTCCAGATTATCATCTAAACAGTTTGAAGATCAAATGATTTAACGATGCAAGATGAACACTAGAATTCCTTTGTTTTCTTTTTATTGAAATTAAATAAATGAACGCTTCTATTAAAAGCTTATTTTGTTTTATTGTAATCAGAAAAGATAAACCTGTAAATAATGTGTCTTAGGCACTTGTCTCACCGCCGACGAGGAAGCGATTAGCTTTCGACTATTTTCTCGCTGAGGAAAGGGACAAAAGATATAGATAATAAAAAGATAGAATAGCCAGCTATCTTTTACTCATACGAGGTAAAAGATAGCTGGCTATTCACACTGCCGAGCCGGCTCTTACCACTAGTTGGTCGCAGCGACAAGAGCTATCAAAGATAATACTCGCTCAGCGATACTGTACTGTATGCATGTTTTGGTTTTTTGCAAGAGTCTGGGTCCATAATACACCACATCACTTTCAATTTTGGAGCTCTTCTTGGATAGCTATAATGCTATAACAGATATAAATGATTACTGTACTATTCTTATCGGTGACTTCAATATGAGCAATATAGATTGGAATCAAATTAGCAGCGGCGCTACTCACACTTACCCCACTTTCTCAAGGACTAATTCTAAACTAAATCAGGCCTTTCTAGACTTTATCCACATAAATAACCTCAAACAATTTAACAATGTATTTTATGTTAAAAATAGAATCCTAGACTTGGTTCTTGTAGATCTTCTCGAATGTAAGGTGACTGAAGCCCTTAATAGTCTAACAAAGATCGATCCATATCACCCTCCTCTTGAAATTTTCCTAAGCGTTAAAGTAAATAATAGTTTAAAACCAAAACGTAACATTAGACTAAACTTCAAAAAAGCCAACTACTCTGCTATTAAATCAGAACTAGAAAATACCGCGGCGACTCTTTCGAACAAATTCCGCAAAAGGCGCGCGTGGAACACAGCGCGCCGTCGACCCGGGCTTGGTTCTGATCGGACGGCGAGCCACCCAATGCTCGCCGTCCGCAGGCCCGTGTCTACGGTGGCCGGGAATCGCCCTGCGACTCCCGACTCCAGTGGCTGCTAGCATTAGCAGGGTTTACATAAGTTCTTTTAGTTAATTTTTGCATGCATAACATAGTTTACTATTTCAATGACCGTTGTTTCATGGGGAAGAGAAAGAGAGTGCAACAAGTTACGATGAAAGTTCATCAAGCTCAAACCGTTTTGATTTTCTAGGCAAGCGAGGAAGAAAAAGCTGCTTTCCGGGAAGCGGCAAAGCCTATCTTTGAGGAATGTTCAAAGGAGCACGGAGTCAGTACCTATTGATAACCTCAAAGCTGCCAAGGAAGCTGGCAACGCGGACGGCATTAACCCTTGTTTCATGGGTTGTGTGTACAAGAAAGCCAGAGTCGTAAGTAGTAATGTTAGGAAACCATTGTTTACGAGAAGCAGAGGACAAGTCTATAGCGCGACTTGTCCTCTGTTTCTGTCTCTGTTCTTCTTTTGGCAGAAATACTGATTAAGAAAAAGTAGTACAACGTTTCTCGATCACTTAACTGAAAAGATGACAGATGGCCCCTAACTGCTGGTTCACTGTGATGTTGCAACTTGCAACTATTGGAAGTTAGGGTACATGTTTATTTTCCTGATGCGGGCGTGGATTAAAACCATAGTGTTATGTTTGATCCAGGCAGAATAGATTAATATCATTGTTTTGGGCAAGGGACCTCCATGGTTTTCATTGAGAAATATTCATATATGTCTTCATATATATAAAAAGTTACCTGTTGGAGAAAACTTGTCAATTAACCTAAAATTACTTTTTCGTTACAGATCAACGGCAAAGGAGAGTTTGATTTGGACAACGCTTTGATCAAGCTCAAAGAGTTTGTAAGCAATGACGAAGACTTCGCTAAATTGGCGGACGTTGGAAAAAAATGCACATTAGGTGCTTATTACTTTGTTTTAGACTATTTTTATTTTCAGGGTGTGCTACATTTTGTTAATGATTTTTTCAGTATTAGTTGTATCCTTTCCACAGGAGCGATTGTTTTACTTGACAGTCAAAAGAGTTCATGAATAATTTTCATTATAGTATAATTTAATTACTGGTTTCGTTGATTTCAGTGAATAAAAAGCTCATGAGCGACAGAGAAGCTGGATGCGAGAGGGGTGCGCTGTTGACCGCTTGTTTCTTGGAACACAGAGCTGAGGTTGTTACATTACTATAAAAAAATAATTAAAATTTTTAGGCTCTCCTTGAACCATCATCTCGTCAACGTTGGCCAGCCCCGATCTCGTCAACGATGGTGCATTCTTGTCTAGAATAGCGTACCTGCCCTACATAATGGACTTGATAGAGTGTCGCTCTCAACGGCTATACTTGATAATTATATTATTACTAGCTGACCGGGCAAACATTGTTTTGCCATACAAAAAAAAAAAAATATTCTACCACCTACCGAATATAAACACAAAATTTAATGAAAATCGTTCGAGCGGTTTCGGAGGAGTTTGGTAACAAACACCGTGACACGAGGTTTTTATATATTAGATAATTACCCTGCATGTCTTTTTATGTATTTCAAATCCCCATCTAAATGTCTACCGCCATAAGATAGGTGATACGCAGTGATACCACAAGATGTTTCTTTCTGTTTTCTTTTTAAATAAATAAACCGTCTTTTTTACTTACTTAATTCATTTTATCTTTGTATTTTGTTGTTATCTTCTTCCTTGTCATATGGACAAGGAAGCTTTTATGTGATGCTTTCAAATGAATCCCTAGTAGGTCGAACGGGTCCTGAATTAATGAGGGCTACCGTTCTTGTTCTCACCAGTTGGCGCCACTATCGAGTAAAGTTCTTAATCATAGCATTAAAGTTGTTATTACGCGCATGTGAACATAGTTAGAAGGAAAATAAAAAAATGAAACTAAAAATCAAAACAAATAAGTAAATAAACTCACGTCAATAGCCAACCAACAGTGAAATTTGACATTTTAAACCTCACGCTACACTAGCGCATCTAGTGGGAAATTCAAACGCGATAGCCCTCATTTTGCCGATATTACATTTTACATAGTAAGTATATATAAATCAGATAACCGGGGCAATGGAAACAATCTTTTGTGTAAACAAACCTATAATCTTCAAGTTCAAGGATTCAACTCAGTCGGCACATTCCACTTACGCACCAGGTATTAGACAACTAAAAGTGGGATACTTCCCTCGCTCCTTGTAGCGGTGAGGCGGGCAGCAGTGAATGCGGCCGGAGGTGGCGCCAAGCCCAGTGGCCGGCAAAGGAACATGGAATCGTACGAACGTCAAGTACGCCGCGCCAACTAGCAGGTGAAAAATGGGTCGGACACGTGCAGACTCGGGCGTCTGGTCTGCTTTGGGAACGCCTGGAAGCGCGACCTCTTCAGACAGTCGTAGCCGTACTAGAGCGTGGAACCGCTAGGATCGAGATTCAGCTAATTAGAAGAGTCAGGATGAGCTCGTCTGGAAGGGTGGCAGTCAGACATGTGACGTCACTTCACGTTTTTTGGATGTGCTAAATCACAGTTTGATGTATGCTTGCTTTGTTCTACTACCACACGGTAGCATAGACGTTAAATGCTACAAGAGTTCACAAAATATTGTTTAATCAACTTTAGAACCGAACATAAAAATAAATATGTTGGTACCTCTTTTATCAATAGATCGAACTGTTTTTTTTGGAAGTTTTTGTTGAATTTAGCAACGAGATAATTAATGTAAGCCTGAGTGACCTGACATCAAAGGCCATACGTTTTATATAAATAAGCGCCGAGCTTAACTTGAGCGCATAATCTTTTGAACCTCATAAGGATCAGGACTCAGGACCAAAAGAGTGCAACATGTCCAAGTTTACTTGTCTTGTGTTGTGTGTCGTGGCGGCCAGCTTGACCAGCTTCCATGTAAGTTAAAGATGGATCACCGATTGGCTGTTTTAGAAAATCATGTCAAATGCTCGAATATGATATGATCCATTGTTTCATCTTTATTAATTTGCTTTCTTTAAGGTCACTAAAGCGCAGAGTCAGAGTCTCCGCGACTCTCTCCGGCCCGTCATAGTGGCGTGCGGGAAGGAGCACGGCGTCACCGACGCTGACATCCAGGCCGCTAAGGACGCCGGCAGCGCGGCCGGCATCAAGCCTTGCTTCATCGGCTGCGTGTTCAAGAAAACCGGCTTCGTAAGTACTCATCAAGAGACCCTGGCATTTACTGGTGACTTCCTTTGAAATGGGTTTCAATACCAATATGTGTGGTGTGCTGACAATAAGTCGAAGATCACTTATACATAGTAATGGGTTATTTTCTTTTTAACATAGATCAATGACAAAGGCGATTTCGACTTGGAAACTGGGCTGAAAAACTTGAGGCAGTTCGTGAAGGATGACGAGCAATACAACAAACTAGCGGACGTTGCTAAGCAGTGCTCAACAGGTACAACATACCCCGAATATTTTAAATATTGAGACCTACTGACAATTCTGAGTAACAAAGACATTTAGTAGTTAACTGATGCAAATTTTTGACTATGTTTTTCCGTTCTAATTTAGTTTTGGACGATTGTGAGGAAACTTTGAATAAGTGATAGTGATGAATATTGAGATGACAACTAAAATGGACATAGAAGAAAACAGCTTTGTCACCGACATGTCATTACAATAATTTGAGATATGGATAAGAAGATGTTAATAACATCAAGAAAACTCAATGTGTTATTGAAGATCAAGCTTTTATAACAGAGTTTTTTATAATTTACGTTTATTTATTTTCAGTGAAAGACAAGGCTGTGAGCGATGGAACTGCCGGCTGCGAGAGGGGTGTTCTGTTGGCGGGTTGCTTCTTGGAACACAGGACTAGTGTAAGTTGCCACACATGAATTTGAGTATAGTTTGTATTTGCGATTCCGAACAATTTGAAATATTGACCCAGCATAACATGACTTATATCTCACTGGTCGTCGTCACATAAATAATATTAATTTGTTGAAAACTCATCGCTCCACTCAGCGATACCAATTCAATTTAGTTTGCTGGATTAGATGTTCTCGTGATTTTCGTTTTAGTCTTAGACATGTCATCAAAATTGCTCAACAAACGTGATGTTGCTAAATATTTCTTATCTCGTTTTTTTCCAGATCATCATCTAAACGATTTGAAGATTCTATGACACAGCGATGCAAGTTGAACACCAGAATTCCTTTGTTTTGTTGTATCAAAATAAAATAAATCAGTGTTTCTTTTAAAAACTTATATTGTTTTATTCCAAACAGAAAATACATGTAAACATAATTTCTGTAAGCATGGAGAAATACAAGAAGCAGTTAAAAAAAATGTTAAAGAATCTCAAAAAATTGCTGTGAGCATTTTAACCGGTGATTTTTAATTGGCACACGTGTGTGCCATTGGGAGTCAACTGAAATTGACGCATAATGGCATCCCACATGCCATACCAAATCACGCGCTTTAAACTTCCTTTTTTAAAAAATGCAGTGTTTAATATTCTATGGCCCCCGATCGACCAAAAAACATGGCAGCCGCCGATTTTTTTGCAATAAATTATTCAAGATCTAAATTTCTAGATGCGCCCTAGAGCGCGTTTGGTTGTGTGAGCTCACTCTAAGTAAATATACTTTTCTCATGATATATTATAAAGTCTTCGGACACTAACACGTCGGCGAGAAGACGAAGTCATCTAAGGCCCAATCATCTGACGACACAGTTTGCAGCCAAAGTCGACCAAGTTCGGCAGCAACTAGACGCTTGCAACCGACGGTTTGACCGAACTTCCTTCGGATCACCGAAACGAACTCGTTACGAAGAGGATTTAAATGTCAACGTAATAGAAACCGATTATTGCGTGAATATGCCATCGTCGCATTCATTTTTACGGCAAACCTTAACGCGCTGTCAGAGAGCGCCTTTCAGTTTTACCTTACAAATGAGTGCGAAACTTCCACATTCGCGCGATTATCGATATGCTCGACGCCTTTGTGTAAATTATTGTGGGAGTGTATAACGTATGTGATAGCATATCTAGCGATTTAAATCGTTTGCCATTGACAAATGTCAAATTAAAATGGATGCACTCCCTACATAATTTAACCAAAATCTTTGAAGGTTTGTAGGGTTTAAAGATATGCATGTAACTCGTAACATTTAGTGATACGAATCTGAGTGGAAATAAAATGCAAATTTTCATTATTGCCATTCTATCAAGTAAAACTAAAGTGATTTTAAGGAAGTATTTATTTTATTCGATTACAATGATAGCACATTTTCAATTTAGAGTAGAAACTTAAAATATATCGTGTGTTCTTTTCACTATTTTATACCAACTTTATGTGAGTAAATTCTCTTTAATAATCCTCCTAATCCGTGTCTCAAACACTCAAGCCGAATCAGAAAGCCTTCTTCCTTTTATTCAAGCTTTTTGACTCATTCAGTGCATTATAATTAGACATGTATTGCTGTATTGCCCATCCTTGTCCAACAACCATAAGAATTCCTCGGCTTGACATAACTTATATGCGAGTAGCAGATAGGCAAACAAGGCAAATCTTCATGTACAACGAGTGCCCGACGATCAATAAATATGTTTTCCACAATGGTTATGTTTATTCGTAAACAAAATCACTAAAATAAAAATATAACTTCGAAAGATGTTCAAAACAACACTTTGATTTGTCATTTAGACCATAGATTCAGACATTAATACGTCAGGATTCTGTCAAATAAACTTAAAAAAATTGTGGAATGAACAGAGGTTCAGGGTTAAAAATATTCAAACACAATAAAAGAGGTTTTAAGTTTTAAAATATCCATGGCATACAAAACATTTCATATCATGGGTCTACCCGTAATTATAAGTATAGAAGTGACGACGCTTTACAAAGCTGAACGATTCCTTAAACTCGCTCCATAAGTACCTATCAGTCAATTGTTATTTTTATTATTTTATAAAGTACTAGTGGACGTCACGCGGTTTCACCCGCGTAGTTCCCGTTCCCGTGGGAATACGGGGATAATATATAGCCTATGTTGCTCCCTGATAATGTAGCTATCCAATGCCAAAAGAATTTTCCAAATCGGTCCAGCAGTTTCGGAGCCTATTCAATTCAAACAAACAAACAAACAAATCTTTCTTCTTTATAATATTATTATAGTATAGAGTATAGATAAGTTGTTACTAACACACTCACTTTTTGTTTACCGATAAAACTAACTTAATTTTTTGCATTTTTGGGCAACATGATGCATTGATTTTGTGGTTCCGTACCAAATAGATGAAAGCGGAATTCTATACATAAAAGCCCACACAGTATTTCTGTCTATATATTACAAGGCTGTATAATATTATATTCAGCTTATAAATTTTTAATAGTATCACATTGTACTAAGTGGCCTCTTGCAATTTTCACATAGTATATGTAACTATGGGCTCTTGAGAAACAATAAAAATTACTAATAAAGTTTTAGTGATACAACTCGAACTTGACCCGTTTTTGCGTGGAAAAATCGATTTATTCCCTTTATGTCGAGTCCCGTTATGTCGAGCCGAAAACCTTGTCTCGCTTCTATTACCCTTATGTCGAGCTTAGTTTTCTGTCCCGTTTCTATTCCCTTTATGTCGAGTTTATTTACCACGCTTTTATTACCTTTATGTCGAGTTTAATAATATCATATTTTAGAAGTACAGTCACGTCCAATGAAATGCACATGCACATAATTTAGAATCAATTAAAGACAAAAAAGAATTTAAAAACAACTAATAACTTTAACCATACAGTACAGCTATGTACCTACTATTATATTTTTTAATAACCATCGAAGTATGTCATAATTTTTCGCATAAGTGATCGCAAAAGATTTTCTGGTTGTAGAAAGTGGTGGGGTAAATAAAATTTTGATATTTATGTTAAATGATTGCAAAAATGCATTGCAGTCCATGAATCTGTTCTTTGTTGATGGAACATTCTTTTCAATTGCCCGACCATTCTATCAATTATATACCATACATGCCGACATTGGTAGTACCGCAGACAAAACCGTAATAGTGCCGATCATTTTTGTGCTGTTACCTGATAAATGCCAATCGACCTATGTGCATATGTTTGAAATGATAAAAGATAACATTCCAGAATTTCAACCAAAAAAAATTAAAATCGATTTTGAGATTGCAGCAATAAACGCTATTAAAGAAGTTTTTCCATTAGTTGATATAAGCGGATGTTTTTTCCACTTCCATAAGGCGTTGTGGAAAAAAGGAAAACAGACCGGAATAGTAAATGTTCCCGGTGGAAAAAAATATATTACCATGTGTGCAGCCACAGCACATCTTCCCAAAAATGTCATCCCAGAAGCATGGGTGTTATTATTAGAAAGTGCACCTGAAGGCAATGAAGCTAAATCATTTAATGAATACGTAACATCGCAGTGGATTAACAAAAATATTGATTTGTTTTGTTGTTACAACGAACGCCACAGGACCACAAACCCAGTAGAGGGATGGCATAACAGGCTAAATAAAAAGCTTAGTAAAAGACCTCCGCTATATACTCTCATTAGCACACTTAGAGATGAGGCTAAAGAAGCTAGGTTTAAGATAGAGCAGGCAAATGTCTACAACGACAACAATCAGAACCTAAGAAAAAAAAAATGCTTGGCTATTGATATACGTATAAATAAAATAGTTGAAGATTTTACAACTAACAAAATTGATTTAATGATTTGTCTTAAACGCTTATCAACTGTAAGATTTGATAAGTGATTATCTTTTAATTATTTAAAATATACATGTTACCTAGGTTGATACAACGATATAGCGTCAATCAATAACGCTAATTTAAAAGAATTATTTACTTATTATAAAGCTATATCTTTTTTTACATTTTCACTAATAGTGGTGATTATACTGTGATTTATTTAGATTAAGAAAGTTACTTTTATAAGAAGAATTATTTTTTACTGTAAAACTTTGCTGTTTAACATTTGCAACAATAGTGATGATTATACTGTGATTTATTTAGATTAAGAAAGTTATTTTTATAAGAAGAATTATTTTTTACTGTAAAACTATGCTGTTTAACATTTGCAACAATAGTGATGATTATACTGTGATTTATTTAGATTAAGAAAGTTATTTTTATAAGAAGAATTATTTTTTACTGTAAAACTATGCTGTTTAACATTTGCAACAATAGTGATGATTATACTGTGATTTATTTAGATTAAGAAAGTTATTTTTATAAGAAGAATTATTTTTTACTGTAAAACTATGCTGTTTAACATTTGCAACAATAGTGATGATTATACTGTGATTTATTTAGATTAAGAAAGTTATTTTTATAAGAAGAATTATTTTTTACTGTAAAACTATGCTGTTTAACATTTGCAACAATAGTGATGATTATACTGTGATTTATTTAGATTAAGAAAGTTATTTTTATAAGAAGAATTATTTTTTACTGTAAAACTATGCTGTTTAACATTTGCAACAATAGTGATGATTATACTGTGATTTATTTAGATTAAGAAAGTTATTTTTATAAGAAGAATTATTTTTTACTGTAAAACTATGCTGTTTAACATTTGCAACAATAGTGATGATTATACTGTGATTTATTTAGATTAAGAAAGATTAGATATATATATGAAAATAAGTAATAGAACAAATAATAAAACAATGTTTGTATGCCATTGGCTTTTAATTTACATCCCTGACTGTACCTGTTCACCAAACTCGACATAAAGGTAATAGAAAGCGTAAAATATCAATACTTTGGAGAACAATAGACTTCCAGGCTCGACATAACGGGACTCGACATAAAGGGAATAAATCGAAAAATCGATTATGAAGTGAATAATGGCACAAAACTGTTAAAAAATGCGTGCTTTACATTTGTCTTGGAGCGTCGTCATGCATATTTTGACTCAAGACTATACAGCAAAAAATGTTTTAGGCTATGCTCGAGCATTTTTCTAGTCTGTTTGCACTGATCCTTAGTTAAATAATTAATGTTTTTCATTATTTTTGTAATATGTAACACGTTGACACGAACTAATTCACATGTAGATTTGTTTTGACATTTTACAATTATGGAAGCTGAAAAAAAAAAACATGTACCATAGACAAATTTGGCGTAATTATTTATTTATTTATTATACACTTTATTGTACACCAAAAGTATAAACAAAAAGGAAACTTAAAACTAAACACATACAATGGGCGGCCTTATCGCATTCCGCGATCTCTTCCAGACAACCTAGGATGGACAGTATTTGCCAGGACATGAGATGGGGCTGTCATTGGTGTGACAAAAACTAATTTAATTACAATATAACATAATAGATACACATATACATACATAAAAAGCCATATAATAGATACATAAATACATACATACCAAGTATACAAGTAGTGAAAATAAATGACGACTATCGATAATCACAGCGATAGGTAATGTTCTTTTACAAGCCTTTTAAAAGCAGGTAACGACTGAGCAAGTCTTACTGGGACTGGCAATGCATTCCACAGACGAGCAGCCTGTACAGTAAAGGATTTATCCACGAAACTTGTTGAATGCACTGGCATTCTTAGACGCAAGTTATCCGATAATCTACAATTTGTCATGATTTTCTTAAGAAATTTTGCTTTATTAAACAGAAACTTGTCGGACATGCATGTAACCCGTTAAATGTCACTTGTCACCTGTAAGTTTTATTAAATAGGCCCCGTAGGTACAAATGACGATTAGCGCGACAAAGATAGAAGAATAACTTCAAAAGTGTCATGTAACTTCTCCATTTTTCCATCGTTTGTTGATTTCACATATCGCGCGTATTTAGTAACATTTATTTCAAATAAGGTGAAGGTGGTGTGACGATCTTATCATGTTTGTGGGGCATACTTGGTCAGAGATCGCCCAAGACAGAGAAATATAGAAGGAGAAGGGGGAGGCCAAATTGAAGTCAAGTTTTATGGAATAAAAATCTCATCTGCCTTGATAATTATAAAAAGGCAATACTTAAAATAAAAATAAAATATTTGAACAAGAAATAATAAATTACCTTTTTTATCCGCACTAACACGGCGTCGGCGAATAAAAATTTACTTCAAGTTATAGATTAATGAATATTTGTCTATTTGCTGTCTAAAAATGGATTTAATTGATCATCAATTGGATGAATTAGAATATTCTACGCTGCAACGGATATCGAGAATTCGCGTATTTAAATTACGTGTTGATTATTTTACGGACTTAGATGAAACTGATTTTTTGGCTAGATTTCGTTTATCGAAGTATGCAGTGAACCAAGTGCATAACTTAATAAAACATAAAATAATTCCTAAAACGCAAAGGTGAGTACCTACCTATAATTTTTTCATTATTTAAATGATTTGACTAATAGATAACCTATCAAGTCATAATTATTAATTCCTTCTAAATATAGATCGAATACAATGTTCTGTCAGTAACCTACATCAGTAGGTTCTACAGTAGGTACCTACTTATCTAACAAACAAAAAATCTTGATTTCAGAAATCAAGCAGTTTCAACAAAAACAAGCCTACTATTAACGTTGAGGTATCTCGCTACTGGATCCTACTTAAGAAGTGCGGCTGATTTTTGTGGTGTCAGCCCACCAACAGCAAGCCGTATTGTTAAGAAAGTTACTGAGGCTATCGCTCAATTACGACCAGTTACGATAAAGTTCCCTGACGACATAAGTACACTACAAGATGGTTTTTATCAAATCGCAAGATTCCCCAGGGTAATAGGAGCTCTAGATTGTACCCATGTTACAATAAAGTCACCTGGTATGTTACGTTTCTGAATTTTATCATGAATGTAAGATGATGAGTATTAACCTAGGTACCTAATACAAGATTTAAATGTATTACTTGTCATTTCAGGAGGCGATTCAGCAGAAAATTATAGAAACAGAAAATCTAATTTCTCAATTAATGTTCAGGTGGTTTGTGATAGTCAATTAAGATGCTTGGATGTTGTGGCAAGATGGCCAGGATCTGTTCATGATCAGACTATTTTTAATAATTCTTTTTTGAAACAACGATTTGAAAGTGGACAATTTGGAGATAGCTTGCTTCTTGGTGATAGTGGATATGAGTTAAAGCAATATCTTTTGACACCCTTTCTGAATCCATCATCCCCTGCAGAAAATTTATATAATGAGTCTCACATACGAACAAGGAATACTGTTGAAAGATGTTTTGGTGTGTGCAAAAATAGATTTCCTGTCCTTAGGCGACAGATAACGTTAAAATTAGATCGTGTACAAGCTATAATCGTTGCCTGCTTTGTGCTACATAATATTGCAATTGATGCAAATGAAAGAAACTTTGAAGACAACTACGACTCACATACTGAGCCTCGTGAAGAAATTGCAGCACAGAGTCCTGATTTGAATAATGACGCTAGGAATAGACTGGTGCAAGAATATTTTTTACCATTATTAATTAATAATAGAGTATAAATAAAACAAACGACATTATTCATTTAAAATTATTTTGTAATTTTAATTCGTACTCCGCTTCCTTCCATTTGCGCTCTTTTTCTTTAAACTCTGCCTCCTTCTTGCGTTCATTTTCCTCAAACTCCCACACCTTCTTTTTTTCTATGATTTCTTCTTCCAAAAACTTTTTTTGAAGTTGAACTAGCTCCAATTTTGCTTGAGTCAGCTCATCAAAAAGTGTTTTTTTCGGTACATTAGCTGTAAAGAAAACAATAGTGAAATAAATACAGATAGAAATAGTACACATGGCCGCTCAACACAGGTAACACTTTGACCTTAAGAATGCCTTTATTCTGTTCCCAGTAAGAGCAGCTTTCATGCTGTGGTTTGGTGGCTGACCATACGTGTGTATAAACCTAATGTCTTACCAATCAGTGCAGGATGTTTCCTTGATTTTAAATTCCTTCTACTAGTGACATCCCACTTTTTATTTTCTGTAGATGGAGTTATGATACATTTCCTCGTTGGAGTATCAAGTAAAACTTTGTCTGTAACAAAAAATTATTAATTTTATAACTTGTATGGCAGAGAACTCCTACATACCTGTTAGGATTATCTAATTATGTTCATGTAATGCTTGTTAAAAAATAGCATCTGGGCATGTCCGGTAAGTATTGAACTGGACTTGTATGCAAAAATTAAGTTTATATTTATGACTGCTGTTATTGTTAATTTTACCCGACTACGGTAAAGTAAAAAGGATATAATTACTGGTGTCAAAGTTTACAAATGAAAAGTATCAAACACAATATCAATACATACCATTAACATTTTCTAGCATTATATTTTTTTCTACTGGAACTGTGTCTGTACTAGTAGAGGGTAGTGGTTCACACTCATTAGTAACTAGCAATAGAACTTCTGTAAATAAAAGAGTATAGCATAATTACCAGACAAGAGGGAATAATCATGATATCACTTAGACTGTGCAGCACAATGGGCACATGATAATTCTTTAGATATTACATTATAGATATGAATACTATAGATACTTACGGTTTTGAGGAGCCTCACTTTCTACAACCTCAGGGATGTCCACGTCTAATAGTGAAATTCCCGTAAATTCTTCAATTTTGGGAACATCGATGCTGTCTGTAACAAAGCATATATTTTTATTTAAGTAATTAGGAATTCTTAATGATTATCAATATTAAACATTATTGTATATTCCCGCGATACAGGTTCCCTCCCTAGTGCAATTTATTAAACAAATAAACACTTCAACAAACAAATCAACTCACCTTGATTTTCTTCAATTTGTGGTAATATATCGGAGTCGTAAATACTTTTCATACCATCGGTGCTCAGTGAAATCATGGCTTTTATTTGTTCTTCTACATTATCTAGCGAAGGTGCCGTGTTCTTGCCACCTCCGGTGCGGTAAAGCTCCGAGCGTATTGCAGCCGACTTTTTTCTGACAGTACGTTTTAGGCCCTCGTATTTGACTTTTAATGTTTTCGTCGATCTGAATGTGCCTCCAGATCGAGCATTAAATTCGTTTTGGATGCTTTCCCAAGCGGCTTCTTTCATTTTCCATGTCGAAGCATCACTTTGTTTATTTTCTAACACAGTTTGGTATTTCTGTACAAGTGATACCAAAATGTCCCTCTCATGTAATGAAAAGTTTGCACTTCTATCTCTTTTAGCTTTATCCATGATAATTTATAAAAAAATAAAACCACACGCAATAATTTCCTAACCAAACACACAACAAACAATACATGAAATGAAATGACAAATGACAGCAAAGTTGCCAATGACGTTTGAAGAGTATCGTTGACGTAATATTGAACGAATGTAACGTATGATTTGTTACGTCATTCACTTAACCGGTAAGTTGTTACTCGAAGCTTTTTTTTCGCTTGTGAAATTGACAGAAGATACTCGTAAGATTTACTTGCCAATTAACGTTAATTGGGAAGTAACTAATCAACACTTTACTTGGAGATGGTGAACGAGGCCCAGAGTTGTCAAAAGATGCTTTGATTACCTTATGCAATAAGTTTCCCCTTTTCATTTGTGTAGATTTGTTAGTACTTCATATATGTATAAGAAGACGGCAATACTCTATTGTGAAAAATTGTCACATCAGCTACATTACACCTTTATTAAAATACTAGTTGAAACGCGTAACTTCGTCTGCTCCGCTCCGTGATGATATATAGCCTATAGCCTTCCTCAATAAATGGGCTATCTAACACTGAAAGAGTTTTTCAAATCGGACCAGTAGTTCCTGAGATTAGCGCGTTCAAGCAAACAAACAAACAAATTCTTCAGCTTTATATATATTAGTATAGATTATACACGGTACCATTCTAATCGTTTTACAATGGCAGCCCACTTCATCTATTCAGTGACTTTGGAAAACGTTTTGGGAACACATTCATAGTGCGTACAGCTAAGGAGTGGAATTCCCTGCCAGAGTCTGTGTTTCCAGGTAGCTACAACCTGGGAGTCTTTAAGACAAAAGTGAATAGGTTGCTTCTAGGCAAACGTGCTCCATCTTCGACCGCATCATCGCTTACCATCAGGTAAGATGGTGGCCAAACGTATGCCTATCTACAGTAAAAAAAAAAGACTACTACAAAAAAGTAATCGGAGCAAGAGATAGTTTATGTCGGGTACATTAAGTGGGCCGCCTTTGTAAGACGACTTAAATGCCACCGTGTATTAAATTATAGAAATCGTGATGATGATTTCAGTACCTACTCCATTTTACCTGATGTTCATTCGCAGTTTTCCCAGAAGTTAAAGCATGGACTTTGCATCGTTTTTACTTCGTACCAAACGTTCTAATTGATGTTACTTCGTACCCAGTAATTTGGGACCACCGTGTTCTATTTTTTTGTTTGATTTGAGTTTCATGCTTTCTAATTATTTTTAACTAGCTTTTGAATGCGACTTCGTACGCGCATTTACTGTTTTTTCCCGTTCCCGTAGGAATCCAAGGAAATCATATCTTAGTGCTCTCCTACACTCCTCGAGCAACCTACATGCCAAATTTCAGCTTTCTACGACCCTGTAGTTTCTGCTGTACGTTGTCTGTCAGTCAGTAACAAAAGAATTTTATATAATATATTGATTGATGATTAAATATTTCAGAACTAGGATTTTTTGTCACGAAGCAGTAAAATTATGTTTTAATAATAAAGTTTTGTTATATTAAATGTCTAGCCTAGCCTGTTATCTACTGTTTAGCGGCTAAACTGTACACAGCCTCTACGAAATTCTGAGGCACATATTACATACTTACTCCCACAGTTCAGTGTAAAACATGAAAATTTAATTAAACCAAAGATCAACCAATTTAGAGACCCTGTATATATATATAGCTACCGAGATAGGTTGTTTATGACATGGTATGCGCACTAGCTTCACACCGCGGCTTCGTTCCTGTGGCCTAGCTATCAGAAACTTTACCTACATAATTCATAAATAAAAAGTAAGTATTAGGTATTAGTCCAGCTTTACAAAGCAACGCCATTTATTAGTGAAAGAATTTTCGTAAACGGATCAGTGGTTCTAAAAACGGCAACTTTAGTCAAATCAGCCAGCACATCAAGTTACCCGAAACTGTCTTTCCCAATCAACCTTGAACCTTAGCGATAAAGATGAAAATAAAAGTTGATAGATTGTGGTATGATTAGTATTATGATACTAATATGATTCTAGTAAAGTAGCCTTTTTAGACCCGCTGTATTTCCTACAACCCAATGAAGAATATCAAACATCTTCCTTTTAGGATGATTGAAATTATTATTCGCAATTTAGTTGAGTGCCCGTAGAGTTTGACCTCAGAATCCAGGTAGGTACTTTAAATTAATGGTAAACTTAGTAATATACTTTATAACTAATATAATCTAACTGGTTTTATAATCATTCGTTTAAAGTAAATGGATTCAGAGGTTTTTGCATTTCAGGCGCTTAAGGCACTTAACTAATTGCACTTGCAAGTTATTCCGTAAAATAAACAAATATTAAAATCACTGAATTTACATTGAAAGAGGTACTAATAAAAGAGGTACCTAATTAAACAAAGACTGTTTTTTGCCAGGTTTCCTGCCGTTGTGCATTGATGATTATTATCCACAGTGAGATATAATGATAATTAATTCGTGTCAAATTACCTAATAATAGAAGATTTGTATAAATAGAGGTTGGGTTACGATCCAAGGCACACACAGTTGAAGCTTCGAAGGATCAGGAGTATAAATAAAATTAGTACAACATGTCTAAGTTCACTTGTTTATTTTTGTGTGTAGTGGCTGCTAGCATTAGCAGGGTTTATGTAAGTTATTTTATTTTAGTTACTGATTTCATGAATTTTTGCCTGAATAATCTTGTCCTAACTTATCCTAATAATATATAAAATTCTTCCGTTACTGCTGACAAGTGACAGAGTGACTGACAGACAACGCACAGCCGAAACTCCTAGTCGTAGAAAACTGAATTTTGGCATGTAGGTTGATTGGGGTATGTAGGGCAGCACTAAGAGGTTTTTCCCGAAATTCCTACGGGAACTGGATATGCGCGTACGAAGTCATGGGCAAAAGCTAGTAATATTATAAATGTGAGTGGAAATTATATTTTTTTTTCCTACTCCGCTGTACTTTTCTGATTAAATTCGTTGCAGGATCCAAGACAGTTAAATCGTATCTCCGGGACTCGTCGGGCTACATTGGCTCGGCGTTTTTCTGGTGGTCGCCACTGTTGATTCTGGCTTTCAGGAGTTGCAGTGGTTGGGAATGTGTGGCGGGCTTGTCCCAACAAAAAAAATTTATTATAAATGCGAAAGTGGTTTTGTTTGTTGCGCATTCGCACCTAAATTGCCGAACCGATTTTGATGAATTTTAGCACTGAGATAAATGGGACCGTATAGATGGTTATAGGCTACATTGACGCAAACGACGCCGCGGACAAAAGCTACTAAATATAGTACTCCAATGAAAACAATTTAGTGCAGACAATTTTATTTATGAGGAAGAGAGAGAAGGAGAGAGTTTTGTTGTGCGCTTAGGTGTACCGTCCTATTTTGCGATTACCTTTATCACGCTGAGGCAAATGTAAGAAATCCCAATTTGTGGGTTAAGCTCGCCGTTATACACAACTGTCCCATTATATTTGTATCGGTTTGTTTTAGAGTGCAGTAAAGAATAAGAATGAATGAGGGACTGTCCAGTTGTGATGAGTGATTGATTATATTATTCGTTGTAATTTTCTAGGTAAGCGCAGAAGAGGACATTGCTTTCTGGAAAGCAGCTAAGCCCATCGTGACGGAATGCTCAACGGAGGCTGCAGAAAATATTCATAAACTCAAAGCTGCTAAGAAAGCTGGCAGTGCGGACGGCATTAACCCTTGTTTCCTGGGCTGTGTGTACAAGAAAGCTGGAGCCGTAAGTAGAAATGAGAATCTGCTGGGTGCGAGACAAAGCATAAGTGGATGTGTTTTGTCAGAAATAATGATGATGATGGAGTTGTACAATGTTCTTATTTAAAAGATCGTCGAAAATTGGATCATTTGGCTCCCTCCAAAATGGTTAAACCGAATGGTGCTAGCGCAAGCACCATGTTCGTGAACGGTTGCCATCTGTTGGGACTGGTCATTTCTCAATAGGGTATTTTACTAAAAAAATCTAATTAGTCCGTCAGATAGATTTCCTTAAAATATTGGACACGTATTTTTTCACGTAAACAAAAAATGAAGACGAAGAGCGCGTTGAAGACACGCGTGACGTCACGTGGCTTGGTATAATGTACCATCATAGTGACGTCACACGTGTCTTCAACGCACTCTATCGTCTTCATTTTATGTTCACGTGAAAAAAGAAAAAATACGTGTCCAATATTTTAAGGAAATCTATCTGACGGACTTATTCGATTTTTTCAGTAAAATACCCTATTGTCACGGTTTATTTTTTTCTTTGAATTGTTTATTTTTTGCTTCGGACGCTTTTATCATCCACGCCTTTTACATTATTCTCACATATAACTTCAACATGAATGATGTAACCATAACTTAGTACTAATTTATTATTTTTTAAACATTGTACGTGGAGTTTCTAGCACGTTCTTCTCCATAGAGATATACGCTTTCGAACATGCAAATAACTTCATCTTTTTGACTGATCGACCTTAACAATTCAAAAGTGCTTATGGTTATGAGTTGAGTTTTTAGATTTGTTCATTCCTAACTACAGATTATGTGTACCGTTGCAATATGCAACTAATGCAAGTAAGGCGAGGTCTATTTCCCTAATGTGTCTTGCGTATTTACAAGTATCTAGAGGGGAGACTAGAAGTTTTTTTTGTATCTATACTAATATATAAAGCTGAAGAGTTTGTTTGTTTGTTTGTTTGCTTGAACGCGCTAATCTCAGGAACCACTGGTCCGTTTTGAAAAATTCTTTCAGTGTTAGGTAGCCCATTTATCGAGGAAGGCTATAGGCTATATATCATCACGCTAAGACCAATAGGAGCGGAGCAGTAATGAAAATTGTGACGTAGACGAAGTTGCGCGGGTCAGCTAGTCAAATATAACCATGTGAAATAGTTGTATTTTGAGACCATGCGAAATTTCTTCAGAAGAACTGAAAAAAATCTAAGTCAAATAAAAGGCACATTCTTGCCAATAATAATCTTTTACCACTTTGGTTGGATATGGTATCTTATGAATTCATGAATGCATATTTCAAATATGCATTCATGAATTCCTTATGTGTTGATATTATGTAATCTTTCTTTCTTTGAAAGTGTTGGTGATTGGAATATCCATTCAGACAGCTATACTTTGCTCATTACAGATCAACAGCAAGGGAGAGTTTGATTTGGACAACGCTCTGGTCAAGCTCAAGGAGTTTGTTAGCAGTGACGAAGAATTCGCTAAATTCGCTAACATTGGAAAGAAATGCGCATCAGGTGCTTATAACATTTATTCATTTTTCAAATATCTACTCGTTACTATCTCTCGGTATCAATTTCAACTTCCACGAGTTTATGAATAATGCAGTACAGTAAGTTCGTGGTTCTTTTTTATTGATTTCAGTGAATGAAAAACCTGTGAAAGACGGAGCAGCTGGATGCGAAAGAGGTGCGCTGTTGACAGCTTGTTTCTTGGAACACAGGGCCGAGGTAGTATATTTTTATAAAAACAACCTTTTCACGTACATATAAAGTACGAGCTCTAATCTAGCCATGTTTACTCAAGGGGGGTTAGCGATTTCTGGCTGACAGGTTTCATAGAATGTATTTTTTATTTGTAAAATCGCTTTTCACTTCGCGTATTTGTTCAAATATGCGTTCAAAAATGCGTTACTCAGATAGTAGAAAAAATACTCTAAAATCATCAATTTTTAAATATGTAAGGTGAAAATTTGCGTAATTATGCGAGGTTGGGTGCCAGCATTAGGCTTGTGTAGGACCATCGTCTCACCAAGTAAAGAAGCCATCAATGATGATGCACTCTTTCCTAGAACAGTTCACTAACTATCTAACATTGACTTGAAAAATATATCTCTTATATATATATAAAAATGAATCCCTATTTCTCTTGGTCACGGCATCACTTATAATTATTTTTTTGTTGTGTTTGTTATTGTTACGAGATGGTTCTTATGAAAGCAGAACAAAATAAGAAAGTTGCCAGTTGACGGGAGCGAAGCCGCGGGGGACAGCTAGTGTAATATAAAACTACGCTTATACAGGATACCGTCTTGATTGTATTATGTTATCTTACAGATCCCCATCTAGACGACTGCCTTCATGATATAAGTGGCATGCAATGAGACAACAAAAGTGAAAACAACAAAAGTAAAAAAAATATAAATATAAAAAATAATAATAATAAATAAATAAATCATTTTTTACTATATCTTTGGAATTTATTTTGACTAACTTAAATCACCATCTTATCTAAATTAGAAATAAAAAATCAAGACAGAATTGTACAAAAAATAATGTACATGAAACCAACTCGGAAAATATGTGTGTAGTAGCCTGCTAAAGTTTGTATTGCTGTGAACGCGCGGTACATAGTATCTGTGTGTATAAGTTATGTATGAACGCGGAACACATTGATCACCGAACGGACACCTCATTCACACACTGGCGTCGAACGAAACAAAAAACACCTAGTCGGTTTTTCACACACGCAGAGTATGTAATTACGTATGACCTTGGTTCATAGCATTTGTAAAATTCACTTTAATTTAACAAATTCAGATAACTAAATTTCGTATCGTATAGGATTGTGAAATACTTAGGTATGGGTTCGAATCTTACTTATACTTGTTTATGTAATTTAATATTAGCAATGCAATCAAGTAAACGTTGATGAATGGATCCTACAATATTGAAGCATATTTATTTATTTTTATAAATCTTATCTAAAACTTTCATTATAGATCTGCGATCCGATGCAATAGATTGGCCTTACAAATTAAATCCTACATCTATATCTTGTAAAATAATATACTTTATTCTTAATTTAAGTAACTTAGTAATACAATGTAACTTTTGCAAATTCATTCAAGTTGCACCACAATACATCAACACTCTCGTGAACTTCATTCATCACCCGTGTTCTCCTTAAATCCCATATTTCCATGCAATGTAACTTCAACTGCTCATCAGATCGCTCAATCCGTGCTCCCTATCGCCAGACCACATCAGACCCCATAGGTTTTCAATGGGGTTGAGGTCAGGAGATCGTGCTGGCCAGCGGCGGCGCAAGACTAAAATTTGATGTGGGTAAGATTGGCATTTAGGTCCTACCTAAGAATAGAGTGATTTTTTGAGTAGGTTTTTAGAGGATGGATTCTACAATTTGAGGGTGAATCTCGCCGAACTCAATCGCACCCCGCCACGAGTAGTTTTGATTTTCTTTTGACTTATTGTGCAAAATTAGTAAATATTCAAGAAAGAAGTAAACTAAAAGAACATATGATGTAAGAGAGAACGTAGTGTGCTTGTGCGAGTAAATCATAGTGCCTATACTACCGCGGCTAATATTTTGACAATACTTACTGAAAATACCTTAACAATAAAAATCATTCAAATAGCAACAGCAAGCAAACCGAGGTAAAAAAAAAATGAAAATAGACTTGGATAACTTGAATTTTTGACATGATTACATCTTATAAATCGATGAACGCCGGCTGCACACACGGAAAAGTGTCACGTTCCTCTTGAGCCGAGCATGCAAGCGTGAACGCGGAACAAGCGATAGAGAGGCACGATAGGCCTAAGCGTTCGGCTTGTTTGTTAAGAATTCAATTGATTTTTTGTAGCCTACTATTTTTCTGAGTTGAAAAAAAAAACGAAAACTGCGATGCCGTAGCCGGTGGTTCACGTCGCCCACGCCTTACGCCACCTCTGGTGCTGGCGATGGAATAACTTTTATCTCCGGGTCTTCATTGTACCACTCACGCACAGTACTCGCACGATTAATTGGACAATTGTCCTGGACAAAAGTTATCTGCTTAAGCTCATCAGCAGGGTAAACGTTGCGCACAGTGGGTAACCTGACATCACATAATACTTCAACGTAAGTCGAACTGTTGGCGCGTGGCAGAATATGTCTTATGAAACCACTCGTTCCATATTAGCTCACCATGTGCCGTAGTCAAAATCAAAGTCAAATGATTTATTTCAACTAGACCAATAAAGCCCACTTTTGAACGTCAAATGAAAATAAAATATAGTGACTATAGTGACAAAAATAAAAATATTCGGAATTGGTAGGTGTGTCGTGTTTTGCTGCTAAAAACACGTTATTCACGTCCCTCTGCCTATATTTTTATTTTCTTGCATATTTTATTTTTGTCACTTTACCAAAATGGCTCTTTTCTATTCTTTTATAGCAATTTGACAAGTTTGTTCAAAAATTTTACTAAATAAATTTTAGCGCAACTCCGACCCCCGAGATACAGGCGCTGCCAATCAAGAGGTCAACCGTCGAATACGACTCGGCTGGGCAGCGTTCGGGAAGTTGCGCGGTATCTTCTCGCCCCACTTACCACAGTGTCTCAAGACGAAAGTCTATGATCAGTGCGTGTTGCCAGTGATGACATACGGAACTGAAACGTGGTCGCTTACAATGGGCCTCATCAGAAGGCTCAAAGTCACTCAAAGGGCAATGGAGAGGGCAATGCTTGGAGTTTCCTTGCGTGATCGAATCAGGAATGATGATATCCGCAAGAGAACCAAGGTTACCTACATAGCCCGAAGGATCGCCAAACTAAAGTGGCAGTGGGCAGGGCACATTGCTCGCAGAACAGATGGTCGATGGGGCCGAAAAGTTCTGGAGTGGCGACCGCGTACCGGAAGACGTAACGTTGGAAGGCCTCCCACAAGGTGGACCGATGACCTGGTGAAGGTCGCGGGTAGCCGATGGATGCGAGACGCACAGGACCGGTCGTTGTGGCGACGCTTGGGGGAGGCCTATATCCAGCAGTGGACGTCTTTCGGCTGATATGATGATGATGATGATGTAACAATGGTCAATATATCTTATTGCAGATTAACAGACTTTGATAGTCAGGCCTGTTCATTACTGATTTGTGAGCATGTAGAGTAGCACTCAGAATGTATAACTGCCGTACTTGAAGAACTGGGAATTCATTGTAGAGCAGGTCTGTTGGTAACTTTCTACATCACTTTAATGACCGCCCTCTGAGCCCTTTCTACATCTATTAATGTGCTTTTACTGATGCTGTCCCAGACCGAGATTCGATACTGAAGCACTGATTGACAGAGACCAAGATGTAAATTTCGTAGTATTTTGATGGGTGTGCACTGTGCAGTCCCATAATCTTTTCATGACGTAAATAAGTTTTCTGGCACGAGCGATGAGCAGATGTAAATGTAGTTTATATTTTCGTGTGGTTTATTTTTTTATGTTTTTCGTCTTTTTTTTATATGTTATGGGATAGCTCTTGACTCTAGTCTAGGTCAGAGATGACCGAGATAAAGTTTACGATGGAGCGAGCTTACCCAGAAGGAGCCTGTTCACTCTAACTTTGAAGAGATTAGGGTTGTAAGCGTTTGGAAACACGGACGCAGGCAGAGAGTTCCACTCCTTTGCTGTGCGCATTATAAAAGACGTTTGGAAACGCTTAGTGCGAGTTGGTGTAATAGCAACAAGGTAGGGATGGTAAGATGCAGTGCGTCTGGATGTCCGATGGTAGAAGGGGGCGGGTGGGATGAGGTCGTTGAGTTCTTGGGCACACTCACAGAAGTACAATCTGTAGAAGACCGACAAGCAGGCAACCTTACGGCGATGAGCCAAGCTATGCAGCTTGGCATCCACCAGTTTTACGTCACCAATGAGCCTCTTAGCTCTGCGTTCCACCGAGTCAAGCGCGGCAAGCTGATACTTAGCTGAGCCATCCCAAAGGTGGCTACAATACTCCATGCAGGATCGGACTTGCGCTTATATAGGGTTAAAAGCTGTCCAGGCCTGAAGTCGTCTATCGTAATATCCAGGTTTCTAATTGATGCCTGCATCAACAAGATGATAGACTTGGTGCCAAGTATTGGCATGGAATATAATGGCTGTGTCGTCTGCATAATATATTATTTCAGCCTTACCTAGTGAAGCATTTGAAATATCATTCACATAAAAAGAAAAGAGAGTACAACCAAGGGTACTGTCCTGGAGAATTCCAAAGCTGATTGGTAGCAATCCACTTGAAGTTTTTCCTACTGTGACTAACTGCTGGCGATTGGAGAGGTACGACTGGAACCAGTTAGGCGTGACAAAGAGTATTCTATTCTATTCTATACCCCGTATTCCTATTCCATCTAGCTAGAACAGGTGATAGGTTTATAGAAATTGTATCAAACGCCTTGGTTATGTGTAAGAAGATGCCCATGGCGTGTTCTCCATTTTCGGTGAAACCGGCTCAAGAAACAACATCATATAGACCGATTTTGCTTACTACCAGTAATGTCAAAGCTGTTTGAAAAGCTGTTACTTAAACGGCTTAAGCCAATAATAGATAGCAAGAACTTAACACAGAGCACCAGTTTGGATTTCGAGACAAACACTCAACTATCGATCAGGAATCCTACATTCTCAACAGATTCTTTTGAATAAGACAAGAAGACGCCTATTCAGAATGAACGCAATAAAAGCTACCGCAAGGAAGTGTGCTAGGTCCGGTCCTGTACCTACTATATACTTGCGATATTTCTGAACCAGAGTACAATATCATTGGTAACTTTGCTGATGAAACTGCCATAATGGCTGTTGGGAACAGCCACGAAGAAGCAGTAGATGGCTGTTAATCAAGTTTATGACTGGATCAAAAAATGGAGGATTAAATTAAATGAATCCAAATCAGTACACAAGACTTTACTAACAAAAAACAACAACATTTTCCAGTTTATATTAATAACCGACAATTCCATACGAGAATACAGCCAAGTATCTCGGCATGACCCTTGACGCAAAGTTGCGCTGGAAAGCCCGCGTCAAGAAGCATAGTATAGTGGGCCTTCTATAATGTTCCCACTGCTGGGACTCAGGCCTCCTCTCTAGGAGAGGGAATGGGCCGTAATCCACCACGCGGGCCCAATGCGGGTTGGTGAATGTCACATGTCTTCGATTTTTTGGTTCTCGGACATGCCGGTTTCCTCACGATGTTTTCCTTCACCGTTTTGAGAGCAGTGGTGATGAAATAAATTACACAAAGTAATGTGCCTGGCTGGGTTTGAACCCGCGACCTACAAGAAGAAAAAAGATGAACTCGACCTACGGTTCAAAAGAATGTATTGGCTGCTTGGAAGAGACTCCGTGCTGTCCGTGCAGAACAAATTGTTGCTATACAGACAAGTCCTGATGCCATTTTGGACTTATGGTATTCAGCTGTGGGGCTGCACCAAACAGACCAATGTACTAAACATCCAGCGATTCCAGAACAAAGTACTACGGGAAATTGTAAATGCACACTGGTACATAGGAAATGATGACCTCCATCGGGACTTACAAAATTGAGTTCATTAAAAAAGTGATACAAAAATCCGCAGAAGCCCACGAACAGAGACTTCATCAGCATGTGAACGTCGAGGCGATCCAGCTTCTCGACCACACGGACATAGTGAGAAGACTAAGAAGAACAAAACCGTTTGAGTTAGTGTTCAGTGTTAGTGAATTGTGTAATGTAACACAAGTGTTACCAAATAAACACAATAACGAAATGTATTCAGCCTATTAGAGACGATAAAAAAGTGCTATTGGACACATTCTTAGTAAAGACAATTTAACAGTTTAGTTTTTAATTAAATTACTTATTAGTCTATATACAAGTCTAGATTGTAATAAAAATAGGGTTCATGCTTTTAATGAACGCTAGGATAAGTGAAAAAAAAATCGATGAAAGAGACTATAGAATTGGTCAGTACTATTGCAGCGTCCTCTGTGAACTTACCTCGTCTAAAACCAAACTGTCGTTCAGATATCAGATTGAATAGAATAGAATACAATACTCTTTATTATGTACACCATATAAGTTACAGAAAAAAATTGATGAAGAAAACATTACATAGGGTGACACAATGGGCGGCCTTATCGCTAAAAGCGATCTTTTAAAGACAACAGATTGTTTTCTTCAAAGAAGTTAACTAGGCGGTTATTGACTGCTTGTACTTTTTCCAGTAGTTTAGATAGGGATGCTTAGGAGAGCTATTGGGTGATAGTTCTCTACTATTTCTGTAAGACCACTTTTGTGATTGGTTCGAACGCCAGTAACCTTCCAGCGGTCTGAAAAGATCCCATTTTCTAAGGACAGATTGAATATGAGAGCGAGTGGTTTGAGTAAAGACTTTTTAAGTATTATGATTAGTCTAGCACTGATGCCATCGAGTCCGGGGGCGCTATCGATTTTAAGCGCGACACCACGCAGCGCAACACGTCGCCGTCACTTCGTGTACAATGGTTAATTGATATCTTTAACGTTTTTTTATAAATACGTATGATAGTCTGTAAGGTATATATGTCATGGGTCTTTGTTACCTGAATTAAATGATATATTATTATTGAACTCGTGTTTGAGTTTTTCGATCTCCGATTCTACGGTAGGTTGAAAGAAAAAGGAATGAAGAGGAGTTCCAGGCAGCGGACTGTATTTACTAGCCAGTGATTCTTGCGTTTCAGACAGTCTCGTTAAAATTACACCTGAAAGATTTTTTCCCAAGGAGGTAAAGTACGCATTACATTTGTTTAGTGCCTCTACGGGGTCCTTGACTTGTCTTAGATATTATTTGGGAGGAATCTTTTTTTGAGTATTAGGTTTGGAAATGGATTTGATGGTATTCCAGAGTTTCTTCGGGTCGCTAGTATTTTTATTAAAATGGTTACTATTGTAATCTGTTCTGAGTTTATGTAAAAAGTTATTACAAAAATTCTTGTACCTGCTGTAAACTAGGCGTCACATTTCATCTTTTCATAAGGCCTGGAGTTATCCAGCGTTTGATATTGTATTTTCTACGGGTGATATTTACTTTTCATGTGTTTTTAGCGACTGAATTTGAAGGTAATTTTGTTAATAGGTTTACGTAGTGTAATTGGTTCAGCCTAATCAGTATTAATTAGTTCTTCAGCGACAGCTTCTCCTTTGTCAATAACGTATTTACACCGGGTTCTGGAGGGTTTGTTGGGATCTTTTGTTAGTGATATGGCTGCCATGACTACATTGTGATGTGTAATTGATGATCTTCCTATGATACCTACTGATTTGTTGAACGACTTTATGAAAATGTGGTCGAGGCAAGTACTTTGTCTGGTAGGCTCTGTAATCGCTGGTAAAAAACTGTGAGGGCAAGAAACGCAAGTATTCGATGTTCTTGTTGTTGGTTCGGTTATTAATATCAATTTTACTGTCACCGGCTGTTGGGTACTGTTTTAATTGTGTTAAGACAGTGTCTAAAGATATTGTAAAATTATCTATATTCGGAAATGCTGGTGAACAGTATATTCCTAAAACGACAACTTTGTTATCAAATATCAGAAGAAGGCTGTCCGCGTCTGTGACTTCGGACTCAAGCACCACCATTTTTATTTAATTGAGTATAAGTGCGGAATACGTGGTACTCTGGTAATTCTATAAAAGTCGAGTCGTTTAGCCAATATTCTGTCAAAATAATAGCATCAAAATCGGTGTGAAGGCGTTGTAGAGCTATATAATTATGCTGATAACTTCTTATGTCCCTTGAAAGTATTTTGAAATTGTTGGTGTTCGGGAGCGGTTTCCTACATTCTTCCGCTTATTCACATGTATGACATTGTATAGTAACGTTTTCGTCCATGTCATGAATTATCGACACCTGCTAGGAATAACATTGCAACTCATATTTAGTAACTTTCGAGGAGAGCGCGTCAAAGATTTAAAAAATTCTCTCAGATTTCGTTTAATTATAAATGCCAGTCAATCTTGAAAAATTTAGTAAACGAAGGAATAGCTACACTTTCTTATGATTATATTATAACTAGCTGACTCGGCAAACGTTGTTTTGCCATACAAAAAAAATACCCTACCACCTATTCTCATACCTACCGAATATACATACAAAATTTCATGAAAATCAGTCGATCCGTTTCGGAAGAGTTCGGTAACAAACACCGTGTCACGAGATTTTTATATATTAGATATATAGGTACGTATATTTTAAGACTTTCTATAAGTTACGATGACATTCCACAAGGTTATCATCATCATATCAGCCGAAAGACGTCCACTGCTGGACATAGGCCTCCCCCAAGCGTCGCCACAACGACCGGTCCTGTGCGTCTCGCATCCATCGGCTACCCGCGACCTTCACCAGGTCATCGGTCCAAATTGTGGGAGGTCCCGGTACGCGGTCGCCACTTCAGAACTTTTCGGCCCTATCGACTATCTGTTCTGCGAGCAATGTGCCCTGCCCACTGCCACTTTAGTTTGGCGATCCTTCGGGCTATGTCGGTAACCTAGGTTCTCTTGCGGATATCATCATTCCTGATTCGATCACGCAAGGAAACTCCAAGCATTGCCCTCTCCATTGCCCTTTGAGTGACTTTGAGCCTTCTGATGAGGCCCATTGTAAGCGACCACGTTTCAGTTCCGTATGTCATCACTGGCAACACGCACTGATCATAGACTTTCGTCTTGAGAAACTGTGGTAAGTGGGGCGAGAAGATACCGCGCAACTTCCCGAATGCTGCCCAGCCGAGTCGGATTCGACGGTTGACCTCTTTTTCGAAGTTGGCCCTGCCTAGCTGGACCGTTCGTCCTAGGTAGACGTACTCGTCTACAACTTCGAGTGTAGAGTTTCCGATCTTGATGGGAGTGGGTGCTAAATGGGTATTTACCATGATCTTGGTTTTGTCCATGTTCATTTTGAGACCCACCCTTTTGGAAGCTCTACTGAGGTCATCGAGCTTTGCACTGAGGTCCTCCGTAGTCTCAGCCATGACGACTATATCGTCGGCAAATCGAAGGTGACTGACGTACTCGCTATTGACATTAATGCCTAGCCTTCTCCAGTCTAAAACCTTGAAGACATCCTCCATTGCGGCTGTAAACAGTTTCGGAGAAATGGCGGTCTCCCTGCCTCACACCCCGCTGCAGGAGAATAGGTTTCGAGGTCTGATCCTGAAGTCGGACTGACATGGTGGCGTTTTTGTACAACGATTTCTGCACCTCGATGTACCGATAGTCGATCTGGCACCATTGGAGAGACTGCAGCACAGCCCAAGTCTCGATCGAATTAAAGGCTTTCTCGCAGTCCACAAACGCTAAGCAGAGGGGCAGATTATACTCTTCGGTCTTCTGTATAACCTACCGGAGCGTATGTATGTGGTCTACGTTGCTGAAGCCTTTTCGGAATCCGGCTTGTTCGGGAGGCTGGAAGTCGTCAAACCTACGTGCGAGACGGTTCGTGATGACTCTGGAAAACAGCAAATTCCACAAGGTATACTGTATAAAATGACGTTGTAAATTGTAACTCAGACATACAATCGCATAAAGTGTGTTAAAGCTTATTTAATAATAAGAAATAATAATTTTCAAGTACAAAATTGTAACTTGTATTACATTGTTATACTAATAATAGCTAGCTTAAACAATGATGACGATGATGTGTAACTAAATATACCCTTATTAACCGACTTCCAAAAAAAAGGAGGAGGTTCTCAATTCGGTGGATATTTTTTTTATGTATGTACACCGATTACACCGAGGTTAAGCATCCGATTTCTGTGATTTTTTTATAGTTCGATGCAGTATTCTTGCCATTTTGTTCCGTAAAAATTTGATTCAGTTTGATTCAATAGTTTTTATTTTATGAGCATTTTTGTTTATTTCAATTTCTGCGTTGACGAAGACGTCGTCCAAGTATCACCACTTAAAAGTGAAAAACAAAAACTTTTTACAAAAAAAATATAACTGACTTCCAAACAAAACACTACAAAGAATAAAATAACCTTAATTTCGGAAGTCGGTTTTGTCGGTTATATTTTTTTGTAAAAAGTTTTTTATTAATTGCAGTTTCTTGTCTCACGCTTACAATGATTTTACTCTGTAAAAATCTACACGCAAAGGAATTTATACACAAGGGGTGAGTGCAAAAAAAATCTTAATTTTTTGTATAGCACGAATATGATTGTAATTTGAAACTGACTTACGCGCGATGTTATTCCTTGCAGGTGTCGTTATGTTGAGTAAAGCTATTGATATAACAAGTGGAAAAGTTTTGTTAGAGTGAAGATGTAAGTTGGAAACATTTATAAGTAGGCGTTTATAAATAGGTGTTTTTGAGTGATATTTACGATAAATTGTAATATGTGTATAAGTGTATCGTGTGTTTATAAAAATTAAAAACAATGAAACAAAATAACAATTAAATGGCATATAATTGCGATATAAAAAATGACATAAAAACTAAAATTATATGTAAAAATAAAAAGTTTGTACTGTAGGTACGTCATAATCAGGCAAGTATGTAGTATCATTGGAGATCTGTCGATTAGATCTTGTGGCGTTACAATAGGGTCGATTTTTGATAGTTACTATTTTTGTTGTTGTTGTCAATATTATCGGTATGTTGTGTAGATGTAGGTAAACTTGGATTTTAATGTGTTTGTTTATGTGAGTTTTGGAATAAATAAAGTTTGTCATTATTAGTTTTTTAGCACTGGAGGAGTTCGTGGCTAAATAATGACAGCCGTACGGCGTACAGGTCGATCCTCAAGGTTAAGCAACGCTTGCCGAGGTTGGTCTATGGATGGGTAACCATGTTAACATACCGAGTTTCCTCCGTGCCTTGGAAAGCACGTTAAGCTGTTGGTCCCGGCTGTCATTTGGATATCTTTGACAGTCGTTACGGATAGTCAGAAGGCAGAAAATCTGACACCAGTCTTGCAAAGAAGTACCGTCTTACCCAGTTAATGGGTTGTGGAGGTTTGGTAGGCAGCCGCTCCACGTAAAATTCTGGTATTTAGCTGAATTCGGTTTGACTGGAAACCGACCCCAAAATACTTGGGAAAAGGCTATTTATGGGGTGATAAAGTTTGTATGGAAGAACTTTATTTCTTGAGTTTGTAAACTTGAAAGTTGGTACGAATACTGAACTTAACAAATAATAAACAAAGTCATCATTAGATTTTCACAACCACCCTGTATAGGGGTTTAGGGGTACTAAAGTTCGTATGGTAGAATATTAACCCTCTGTAGCATAGTGAAGGCTGTAAGTAACATACCGTATTCTTAAAAAATATTTTACAGTGTTATCATCACGCACTTTGGGCATACATTTTAATCGCTCAGCAACGCTTCTCAACGGCGTTTGGAATTACTGTATCTTCGACACAATGTTCAAGTGCAAGAGGTGCGACAATCAAGCCAATGACGGGGTCAAATGTACCGCTTGTCTGGGTCAGTTTGACTTTCGGTGCGCTAATATTAGATCGTGAGACTGGATGGAGAAAGCTCGGTGATAGTAAATTTCTAATGCCCGGTGCCAATATTCAACGATTAGTTATTGTACAAAAGATACGATACGTTTTTGAGTTACGAATAACAGTCGTTATTAAACATTCCTAAAAAATATTGCGTCGAACTGCTCTCGATTACCAACTTACCGAGTCCCTCAGACGCCACATGTGTAAGACTATTGTTATAGCTTGAGTTATGACCAACCCCTGTCGTAAATCCATTGTTTGAATTTTTTTGTGAAAGTTTTATGTCCGTACCTATTAACAGAATGATGTATTTGTTTCTAATATTTATTAACGTCCGGCAATAACCCTTTTGTAATCCGCGGCAATAATACATACCTGATGAGCAGATGTGGATAAATGTCGACTAGTAATTTTTGTACAGACGGTTTATTTAGCCGAAATGTAATTTGAAATTTGCTATTATCCAAGATATTCTAATGGTCGACTCTCGTTTTGTAATTCCTTCGATTAGAACTACTTTCTTCATCTGATTAAGAGTTACTCCAGTCCGATAACCTTTCTAAATCACTTAATTCACTATCTGAACGAGACATTTTACAATAATTTACAGTTGTTAGCACACAATAAGTAAAATTTGTAGAGACAACCGACCAACAACCGACCGAAATCAAGCGGTAAAATATTTCTTAACAACTCGTAACTTTGACAGCTCGTTGACCTTTCCTTTTTGTTATAGGCACACCATAGCCCGATATCTGCATACATTTGGCTACTATCCGTAATTCGATACTCTCCCATCCGTACGCAGCAAGCTGTCGGTAACTTATCTAACGAGACGTCTTTTATAGGCACGGTTTTGAATCACGTCTCGTAGAAAATACTACTATCCGTAAGAAAAACGAAACGTTTCTTGTTTATAGGCACCGGGCATAAATCCACGCTGACCAAGTCGCGGGCTAAGTGCTAGCTGATATTAAAGAAAAAAAAAAAACATAAATTAACACCAATGCCAACTGCAGTGATGTTTAAGTTTTTCCTCCGTCAATACTTTACAAAAACTGGACAAGTACGAGTCGGACTTTTTTTGCATGTTATTTTAAAACTATAGACTACTTACAGGTTTCCTGTAATCTGTAGCTAAAGAACTATTAAATTCATTTTTTTCAAAATTCTAGGCTCAGTAGTAAGCGAGTCGGAGATAGGGGGGGGGGGAGGAATGGTAATTATGATCTAATTTCTTGAAAACTTTTTTAATTATGAAAAAAATAAATAATTGAAACCTTATGATGTAATTTGATTTTTTTTTCTAGTTTGACCCCCAAAAGTGACCCATACTTTTTTTCAAGTTTGACCTCCAAAAGTGACCCGTACTAAAAATTTATTTATTTACGTAACACGTCCGTGTTTGGGTTACAGAAGTACATCTTTTTACCAAATTTCGACACATCGGTCCAATGGATTTGGAGAAAACTGGCTGTGACAGACGGAGATACAGACAGACATCCGAGTGATCCTATAATGGTTTCGTTTCTTACGGATGTTTGGAACCCTAAAAAGAAACAAAAAGTGTGTATGTTACCGGCAATCTGTATAATCCAGTATTCTATAGAATACCTAGGCAATGTATAGAATGCCTAAAACATTCAGGTAATGTATGAAATATAATTCATTTTATACTTTGCCCAGATATTCTACCGAACCGATACAATACCGAAGACGCAGCCGGCAATGTGTGTAAAAGACGATAGCTAAGAAACGGAAAACGTGTGGGGGTGGCAGTAACGTTACGTTTACACGACGACATAAATGTCTTAGCCGGATCTGATTTTTACAGGATACGGTTTAGTCACAATTCAATTTATATGAATGAGTTCACACGTGCATTCGGTTTTAAGATTCGACAAACAACCGTAACGGGCAAAATTTGAGATCCGGTTGTGTTGTGCGTATCACCTAACCACTACTCGTGTTGTCATTCAATCTTAATTGGGGTTCGGGACTGACCATAAGTCCGTAGGTGATACGGAGTAGAATACGCTCACAACTAAGCCGGAAACTACGAACTTCGGGCTTAGAGAGTAGCCCCCAAGATTCACCATTTCATTAAATGTCAACCTCAAAGCTAAGCTCGACGACGGAACCCTGTTGCGCGGGGCTCCTATTTCTGTCTCCAAGGTTTACAGTAAACTTAGGTACATGAATGATGACGGGAGCTAAGTTCACTCGCTCACTCTAGCTCCCGCCATCTCATTCGAACCTAACCTATACATATCAGAGTACCCCCAAGGTCCGTGTATCCTAAGTTCCCAAATGAATTGGCTAAGTAAGTTATTAAACGATATCTTACAAATTCATTTGCCTTGCTGTTACTTAAATGCGGAGCATGCCACTTAGGCCGCTTAGTAAACGGCTGATAAAGCTAGTTGGTTTACTAAGCAACGGGAAGGCCACGGGCTTTCTGGGTGCAGGGACTCGATGGGTGCAAGAAGCACGACTTTGTGGCGTTACATAGCAGATGCCTTTGTTCAGCAATCTAAAGATGTGCTAAATTACGATTTAAGTTTTTATAATCCCGGGATAAGATCATTTTAAACCCGAAGTTTTCGGAACTGGAAAAGTCTAGTGTCCCGAGATCAAATTCTTGAAAACAAGATAATTCAAATAAAAGCTTGTAAAAAGGAAGTGCAAAAACTATTTTACAAAAACCAGTCCAACCAAAAAAAATAAAGACTTCCATTTAAAAACACTGCAAAGCATAAAAACTTTTGTAAAAAAAGTAATACGTATTGATCCTTTAAATTTAATATAGGTACGATTCTTTGGGCCAAGCGTCTTCGCCTCTGGAGACCGCATATTTTTATTTGTTAAATACCTATATTATTAGCGGTAAATTTTTAATTTTATTTCATGCTTTTTAAACTTAATTTACCTAATAGGAACTACTAGAAAATCTATGATCTCATCATCTTCCTGTCCTTATCTCATGTTACTTGGGGTCGGCGCCGTCACGCTATCACTGACTCCCTTTTCTTTCATATCGCTCCTCACACATCCATCCATATTTTTTTTGACCTTCCTCTCCCTCTCCATCCATCCACATAAGATCTACACTCACCTAAACGGCACTACATCCTAAATCGTTATTATTATTATTATAGCCTCTTTATTTCCATAATGAGTGACAAAATATTTCATTAGATTATTTTAACAAAAAGTGCATGCATAAAATTTCAATATATTACAGTTCATATTATAATTATAAATCTCATAATAATTTCTAAATAAATAAATTAATTTTCTTATAAATTTCTAGATGTTAATTAAATTCAATTTTCAATTTATTCTTATAATAATTCAATATGGACCCCTCAACGGGTAAAGGCCTCCTCCATTTTGTTCCACGTCTGTCTGTCCTTTGCTTTTGTGATCCAATTATCACCAGCTTTTCTTATTATCTCATCGACCCATTTTTCCCTCGGTCTACCTCTTTTCCTTTTGCCTGTTGGCCCTTGCCAGGTAGTTACTCTCTGTGTCCATTTTTCCTGGTCCATATGCGCAATATGACCCGCCCATTTACATTTTAATTTTTGAGAATGTTCCAAAGCATCAATTATTTTTGTTGTTCTTCTTATTTCTGTGTTTCTTTTTCTGTGTTTTCTTTGTATGTTTAGTATGCTCCGTTACATCGACCTCTGGCACACTTGTATTTTGTGTTTAGTGTTATTATTGTATATCCATGTTTGGCAGCCATACGTAAGACAGGGTAGTAAACATGAGTCCATTACTTTTTTCTTAAGTTTTATAGGGAGTTTTGATTTTAGGGTTTCTTTGTTACTCCAGAACTTATTCCAGGTTATGTTAACTCGTCTTTTAACCTCATCTTCGTGTCTTGTCTTGGAGAAAGATACTTGTTGTCCCAGGTAAACATAGCTTTGAACGTATTCTAATGTATTGTTACTGACCCTTATTGGTATAGTGTGGTGGTTCGTCATAACTTTAGTTTTGGTAGCATTTAGTTCTAGGCCGATCGTATTACTTACGTCATTAAGTTCAGTGATCATATTCTGTAATTGAGAAGCCGTTTCTGAGAAGAGTATGATGTCATCTGCAAATCGAAGATTACTGAGGACTTTCCCATTTACATTAATTCCTTTCTTCTGCCAGTTGAGTTTTCATTATACTTTGAAGTACAGCTATAAAAATTCTAGGTGACAGGGGGTCACCCTGTCTGACTCCTCTACAAATGTTAATGTATTCACTCATTTCTCTTATCTGCTTCATCATCAGACCCTGATCACAATCTATTTATAGGCTACTAGCTTCTGCCAGCGGCTTCGCCCGCGTGGTCCCTAGGGAACATACTCGCGGGATAAAAAGTAGCCTATGTTCTTTCTCAGGCTAAAGACTATCTGTGTTCCAAATTTCATTTAAATCGGTTGAGTAGTTTTAGCGTGAAAACTCGACAGACAGACAGAGCTACTTTCGCATTTATAATATTAGTAAGGATTCATTACGACCATTTAAATAAATACGAAAACCGAAGGTCTGCTGTAAGTAAGTGAGAAGTTGGGTGTCCTGCAGATTTCAAGACATGCTTCAGCATCAGGTAAAGGTTACTGATCTAAATATAATCTGTTCATTGAAAACATTCCAGTGAGTTCAAACACGACACCTCTGCTGTAACTAAGTGAGGAGTTGGGTATTCTGCAGACCTCAGGTTATATATACTACAGCATCAGGTCAATATAACCATGTTCTTGCAATGTCATTGAAGTAACAGAATATCAAATTTCGCATCGATCAGACTCGTTCAAGCTGGTTAAATGCTTTCATCAACTAGAAAAGAGCTGATGATCTTCAAACGGCTCAACGGATAAAACTTGTCTAAGAACCACCGCTAGAAAACCTGCTTTCAAATAAAAAAAACTGCATCCAAATCGGTTCACCCGTTTAAGAGCTACGGTGCCACAGACAGACATAGACGCACAGCGGTCAAACTTATAACACAAGGGGTGTTATAAGTTTGACCGCTGTGCGGAGGTTAAAAAAACAAGGTCCTGAGTCGATACGATCGAAACGATAAAAAGATATGGGCAAATTTAGATTTTCGTGAAAACTTGTAAGTACCAAAATGTACCTTAATTTTCATTTCTTGGAATTTCCCCTATATTTGTGCTCTAAGACCTTGCTATTGGTCAAATTTCGTAATTCTAGGTCAACGGGAACTACCATATAGGTTTTACGACCCAAAACCTATGGTACTTCCGGTTGATCTAAAATTTTGGTGACACACGGACAGACAGACGGACAAGAGAGTGATCTTATAAGGGTTCCATTTTTTAGCTTTTTGAGGTACGGAATCCTAAAAAAGAAACATCCAAATAGGTTGACAATTGGCGAAAATATCGCTGAACAAACATACAAGAAAAAAACCTTTATTGGAATTGAGTCACCTCCTCCTTTTTTTGAAGTCAGTTAAAAATAGGGAACTAATTTTTTGAGCTGTTATTTAAATATTCGAGCTGTTATTATGATCAGTTGAAAAACATATTGAGCAGTTATTTAATTTAATGGCGGTTCATTAAATATTGCGCCAGTAAAACATGGACAGTAATAAAAAATCAATTTGTCGGTTATTTTATCATACAATGTCAATTCTAAAAATAATTGAGCAGTCCAATAACTGAATGAGCGGTAAACATGATGCAATGAGCGGTTCGATAAATAGTTCGGCAGATCATACCTCGGCAGGTGGTAATCAGCAATTTGACGAAGGATACAAGAGCGAGCGAAGCGAGCTCGGGACTTGGGGCACCCCGACTCGGACAGGTTAGGTTCGAAGGGGATCCCCTTCGTGCTCCCCATCCCCTTCGTGTTAGTTTACTTTAAACCTTGCAAACAGAAATAGGAGCCTTCGTCGAGCTACCTTGGTAGGTGGTAATCAGCAATTTGACTAAGGATCTGCTTTACCACCTCATTGTTTATAGAATTGCTTAGAATGAGATTTGTTACCGACAAATTCCGATTTATTACTGCCCACACGTAACCGCTCGTTCAATAATTTTTACCGCCCATTTAATTATTTTCCTGCTCAATTATATATAATAATAATCATTTATTTCGGACATAAATTAAAATCCATAATGAGTTAGTAACAGAAAAACTTACAACTATATTAGTAACCTTAAACAAAATAAATTAATCAAAAAAAAGTTTAATTCAAAAACTTTCTCTTTGCACCGGGCCAGCAGGCATGCCTACGGGACCAGTGCGCCAGGAAAGGGCAGTCCGGTCTTTCAGCAATAACGCTTAGAATGCTGTTGGGACTCCCACGTATCCTACGCATCAAGGAGGCCGCCCTTTTGCGCATGATAGCCTCAAAACTATCTATGCCTGCCTCAGCAAACATGCCCGACGCGCTACAGAACCGTGGAAGCCCCAGCAGCACCCGGAAGGCGTTATTATATTGAATACGAAGAGCGTTGTAGGCCTTCTGCGTATACTTGATCCACAGGCTGCAGGTGTAAAAAGTCTGACAGTATGCCTTAAACAGTGTAATTTTCACTTCTTTAGTACACCTAGCAAACCTGCGGGCCAACATATTACATCAAACCGACAACGCTCTACTCTCTCTCTCCAAATCATCATCATCACTCAGATCCTCATTCAAAACGTGCCCAAGGTATTTAAATTGAGACACTCTCTTAAGTGGTTCCCCATAAAGGAAGACTGGAGGAATCGACTTAGGTTTTCTGGAACCAACACGAAAAACCATGAACTCACTCTTCCTGACATTGTACGGACTCCCGTACAATGTCAGGAAGAGTAAGGCCATGGGCCGTGGCGTATTGTTCACACACCCCAAGCAACCGTCTGAGTGCATCAATCGAAGGACTCAGCAGCACCATGTCATCAGCATAACTTATACTATTAATGACCTTGCCATCAATAGAGCATCCGACTCCAGTGCTGCTGAGCTCCTCAACCAGCTGATTGACGTATAGGCTGAAAAGGCCTGGGGAGGTTAAGCCACACTCCAGCCCATACTCACCAGACAATGCACCCGACCATCTGACCTGGTTAATTTGGTGGTTATACCAAAACTCGAGGAGATTAACCAACAAGAGAGATTAAAGGTATGGTATTCTGTCTCAATTTTGACCACAGGATATTATAATTAACCAGGTCAAACGCCTTGGAAAGGTCCAGAAAAGCAGCATACACAGGAGTATTCCTATCAGTATAGTACTTAACCGATCACATCACTTCATATTCACTGATCCATTTCATTATTTTTTATTACTCATTTTTGTTTACTTTACTGCTTTTTTTCAACCGCTGAACTAGTTATTAAACGTGCCATTTATAATTTTTAATTTACCAAAAACGCTATTTACAACTGCCTCTTTAAATCAGTGCCTTAAAAATATATCTGTCATCTCTGACCTAGAGTCAAGAGCAAAACCATATCAAATAAAAAAATATAGGTGTCACCGGAAAATGGCAAACTTCGTAAGATTATAAAATAACTTGAACGATTGTAAACTTTCGTTAAATTGTCAGCTGAACATTTGAAATGCTTTTTTACGCATAAAAAATTGATAGTTTATAAATTCTCGAATTCATTCTGAGAAATTGTGAACTGAAATAAACTGGCGACCAATCAGAGCCCAAGTCTATAAGAAACTAGCCTCTTATTGGTTTGTCCAGATGTACGTCACATGTACGCTATAGAGTTGCGAATTAAATGGACCTCCCTTTGTCCGATGTTGGTTGAGTTTACTTTGGGTGTGTAATTTTAGGTACAACTAATTTTTAATATGAATGTAAATTCGGCTTAAATTACGGTTGTGACCAGGGCAAGTTGACGGAGCCGGGGCCGGGGCTCCTATTTTTGCCTGCAGGGTTTAAAGTAACCTAATATGAATATGACCACGGGAGCTAAGCCGCAATCCCATTCGAACCTAACCTATCCGTGTCGGGGTGCACTAAGTTCCCGAGCCGGCGCGGTCGCTCTTTCTTCAGCGGTTAGATCAAATTTCAGTTATACAAGATGATATTAGATCAAAATAACATTGCACTAAACAAAAATATACTAATTGAACGAAAAAATCCCAATTTTTTATCAAAGGTCTGTTTTATTTCGCGAAATTGAAAACGACTCCATTCAATTCGTGACTCTATGGCGTACATGTGACGTCACATCTGAACAGACCAATGAGAGCCTGTTTCTTGTAGAATTGTGCTCTGATTGGTCGCCATTTTAATTCAGTTCACAACTTTTCGGAATGAATTCGATAATTTATAAACTATCAAATGATGCGTAAAAAAGCATTCCCACTGTTCAGTTGACAATTTATCGAAAGTTTACAATCTCTCAAGTTATTTTATAATCTTAAGGAGTTTGGCATTTTCCGGTGACATAATATATTATCACTCGATGTTCTTGTAAGTAGTTACTTATCCCTAAGTCGAACAGACATATTTTTCTGAACTTTTTGTTTGCATTTAGCATCAAGAATATTAATGTAAACCTAAGTGACCTAAAGTCAATGGCATTATTTTTGATATAAATAAGTGAGGAGCAATATTTAAGAGCATAAACATTTGAAGCTTGTACGGATCAAGACTCAGAAGTGCTAAGCTGAAGAGTGCATTATGTCCAAGTTTTCTTGTCTGTTGTTTTGTGTCGTGGCTGCTAGCTTTAGTAGCGTCCATGTAAGTTTAGTGTTTAATTTTATTTTTCATAAGATCATCTTTTGTGGCGCAGATACGGCTTAGTAGCTGATTTTAAAATAAGCACCACGTCTAAACGGCTAGTCGTAATTTTTTGAAAAAAATATGTGTTATATTAGACAAATTTTTTAACAATTTGATACATGAAAATTTTGATTTTTATTCGTTCAAAATAGTGTAATTAATTTGTAAAGTTATGTCAAACACGGATATAAAAACGACTGTGGGACCAAAACCGCCGAGCATATTTTAATGGAATTTGCACTATCTCAAAGACAATTTAAGTATCTACATTTTGATGTGCGGTTTTTTTTAATGTCATAGAATAATAGAGAACGTACAAAAACTGGCCAAGTGCGAGTCGGACTCGCGTGCAAAGGGTTCCGAACGAATTTTTTTTTTAACATGTTATTTTAACACTACAGACTTCTAATTTTCCTGTAATCTTTAGGTAAAGATCTATTATCTCCATTTTTTTTCAAAATTTTAGGCTCAGTAGTTTCGGAGATAAGGAGGGGGAATGGTCTTTTTTCGTCTAATTTCTTGAATAACTGCTAAACCATTTATTTTAAAATTATGAAAAAAATATAATTAAGCCCTTTCATTTGATTGTCACACAATATGGTTTTCTAGTTTGACCCCCAAAAGTGACCCCCATACTAAAAATTTAATGATTTACGTAACGCGGCCATGTTTGGGTCACAGAAATCCATATGTGTACCAAATTTCAACAGAATCGGTCCAGTGGATCCAAAGAAAACTGTCTGTGACAGACGGACAGACAGACAGACAGACACCCGAGTGATCCTATAAGGGTGCCTTTTTTTTCGGAACCCTAAAAAACTACTGAATTTTACACTATCTCAAAGACAGTTTAACTATCTACATTTTGATGTACGGTTTTTTTTAAAGTCATAGAATAATAGAGAACGTACAAAAAACTACTGAATTTTAGGTTGCGCGGGTGTGAAACGAGTGCGTGTTTTGTTCCTCAAAGGAAGCTGGCGTATGTCGTCGTCTTATGGGGCTTTAGACAATAGACCATACTTTAGACAATAGTGATAGCGATTTTCGATGTGCCAAAATATAAGAGATAGATCACGTGATATTTTAATAGCGTTTGTCAATCTCATATAATTTGACGTTTTGACAATCTCCTTCGCCACGCTACCGCTATATTTGCTTACTGTATTCAGATGTTGGTTAACTTGCTGACATTTTCTGATGTTGTGTCGTTGTTGTATTCAAGGTTACTAAAGCCCAGAGTCTCCGCGAAGCTCTGCGGCCAATCCTAGTAGTGTGCAATGCAGAGCATGGCGTCACCGATGCTGACATACAGGCCGCTAAGGACTCTGGTAACGCGGCCAGTCTCAAGCCTTGCTTCTACGGATGTGTGTACAAGAAAGCAGGATTCGTAAGTACTCACCAAGAAACTGACATTTATTTACTTATGATTCCTTTTGAAAGATTTATTATTAAATGCACATCAACTTATCGCCCGTCAATTTATTTACATCAAGTAAATATTGTTTCATATCAAATATACTGATTGTATATAAAATTAACCAGAGGCAAATGGCTTGGTTCAATATCGTTTAACGACTTGCCTAGCTCACAGGGAGCTTAGGGTACCCCGATTAAAGATGAAAATGTTTTTCGTGAGATCAGCATTTTTGATAAAGATTGGATTTGGATTTCTTTTTATGAAAAAAAGGCAGATTTTTTTGATTTACAATTAAATACCCTTCTCAAATTTTCAAAAGAAACACATAGCCTTCCCGGTTACTGAAGAATAAATTTGGGTATGACCTCCATTTGCTCAGTACCTTAAGTAATTATATTCTATAAACAACAGATCAGTGACAAAGGAGACTACGACGCGGACACTGGTTTGAAGAATCTGAGAGAGTTTATTAAGGATGACGAGCACTACAACAATCTAGCGGACGTTGCTAAGAAGTGTACAACAGGTACGAACACTATTAACCTATCTATTTGCTAAAAACCTTTACGTTTTAGAATCTGTATCCATAAATGATGACAGGTTGAGGAAACATTTAAGGGAGGCAGTACATGTCTTTCAGCTGAAACAATGATTATTTAAGGTTGCTAAGAATGGTGCTCAAAACTGCTGAGAACAGTCACGATTCGAAACTCTCGAATGGTGATAGTGTGTTATATCACGGTATATGTATCAAGCTGTGTTACATCACGACGAGCTATCCTCCTCCGCATTTTACATTTCCACTTACTGAGGACTGGCTTCTATCGACAATATTTTTGCTGACGGTGTTTCGCCATCTGTGCCTATTATGGCATTATGAAGCACATCGAGTAGTTTTAGTTTAACAATCTAAGTGGATTAGGAACCCTCGGACGCTTGTCATTATCTTTCACCAGTTTAATGACCGCAATAGTTGAAACTTTTCACTATTAGTTTTTTGTTATTTTCAGTGAACGATAAACCCGTTAGCGATGGAACAGCCGGATGTGACAGGGCTGCTCTGATGGCAGAATGCTTCTTGGAACACAAAGCTATCGTAATTATTGAACAGTATTTTCTACATCATAATCTTAACTTGGGTTTGTTTGTCACGCTTTCACGCCTATATCGCTGAACCGATTTTAATGAATTTTGGTAAAGAGATATATTAAGGGACCCTGGAGCTTTGTTACTTTACGAAAATCTACGAGTATATAAACGCGAGTGCAGCCGCGGGATAAACCCTCACAGTACATATAAGCTAGTCATTGCTGATAACTATTGAGGATTAATGCATCAACTCGTCCTACATACATGCCTACGATCCATTTAAGACGACTTGCAGAAAATTAATACAAATTATTTGCATTCTGCAACTTTATCAACTTACTTTTGGTACAACTAGTAGAATTATTTTAAGAAATTTTCTGTTTTTATTTTCGTTCTGTCCATAGATTATTTAATATGAAAAAAGTCAGTACCTTCTAAATAATATTTTTCTAGAACAAAAGTTTACTGTTTCATTTTCTTGTAAAATTCAAACGCACAACGAATCTTTTTCGGGTTCCGTAATAAAATGATAAAAAAGAACCCTTACTAAGTCTGTCCGTCTGTTACATCTGAATATCTCAAGAACTACTAATGCTATCAACTTAAAATTTATAATAGTTTAAGATAACGTTTGCTCAACTATTTTGCAAATAAGAAAGAAATAAAAAAAAAACAATTTGTGCAACAGCGACTGAAAGCGTTTCTTAAAAAATCGAAGTGGGGTTACTAGGACATTTGGGGTATCATATGAAAGAGTGCTATTTGCACATTCTCAAAAAAACATTTTTTTTAGACCGCACAGTTTTTGACTATTGACGAAAAATGTAAAAAAAAATTACCATTCCCACCCTTTTCTCCGAAGTTAGCATGGAGGAAAATTTGAAATTATCTTACGTGATAGGAGTTTATAAGATTACAGAAAAATAGTACGATGTCTCTATAAACCACACTTTTCAGAAATCAACAAAAAATACATTAGTTAGTTATATTATCGGTCAAGAGATGGCGCTGATCTAAAACTGCAATTTACACCGCAGTTTTAAAATTCTCTGACGAATATAAACTTCGCTGATGTAAATTTAAAATCATTTCACGTTTTATATGATGGTACTGAAACCTCGGTGAATGAGTCCAACTCGCTCTTGACCAGTTTTTTTATGATTTTCACACGAACACTTACTACAGATTGTATCTTTTTACACGTGTTTATATGTCCGTAAGTTACTACATCACTTCTTCTTAGCTGATGTCTAAGTAGGCTATGAATATGCTTCTCAGCTCATTTGAATAAAAAAAAGTGGCCAAGTGCGAGTCGGACTCGCGTGCCAAGAGATCCGAACGAATTTTATTTTTTTAACATATTATTTTAACACTATAGACTTCTTATAGGTTTTCCTGTAATCTATAGGTAAAGATCTATTATCTCCATTTTTTTCTAAATTTAAGGCTCAGTAGTTTCAGACATAAGGGGGGGGGGGGAATGGTCATTTTTCGTCTAATTTCTTGAAAGACTTCAAAACCAAATATTTAAAATTATAAAAAAAATATAATTAAGCCCTTTCATTTGATTGTCACACAATATTGTTAAAAAAAATTTTTTTGACCTTTTCCAATTTGACCCTCAAAAGTGATCCCCATACTAAAAATTTAATTATTTACGTAACATGTCCGTGTTTGGGTCACAAAAGTACATATGTGTACCAAATTTCAACAGAATCGGTTCAGTGAATCCGGAGAAAATTGGCTGTGACAGACAGACAGACACCCGAGTGATCCTATAAGGGTTTCGTTTTTTGTTCGGAACCCTAAAAAGATTTCTGATTTTGATTCTCTTACAGATCGACATCTAAACGATGGCAGTCGCCATGCAGTAGGATGCAAGATGGACTCTCGCGTATCTCTGTTTTACTCAATTAAATAAAATTGCATCTTTAAAAAATGTTTTGTTTTATTTTATTGATGATATAAGTATGACTGTATTAAGGTCGGCGTAAATGATGCAGTTGGGGTTCCAGTATTTTACATGGAGCGATTCTTATCTGAACTTAGGGCAGAAAATCTGTCTTGAGACGAATTTTCTGGCTTGCCAACAAGTACCGTGTTACCCAGTTAATGTTTTTTTTTTTTTTTTTGAAACATAGGTAGGTACACTATTTGTTTTCTTACAATGTTACTCGCCAAACTTATTAGTTCGATGGCGAGAAGCGCTTGTTTAATATACACATATTCTTATGAAATACCAACCTTAAAACTACGCATTATTTCGCTTAAGGATTAGTCACACCGGCACAAGTAGATCGCGGGCGAGCCGCGGACACTGGACACTGACAGACTGCGAGTACCTACACAGAGCCAGACACCAAGCCACACATCCCCAGCATAGGCCAACCTCGCATCGCATAGGATTTCCGTACAATAAGAGGCCAGCCCATACCGAAAACGCATAGCATCATATTACGTAGCCGCGAGCCCACATATGTCAGGAGGTGTCCGCGCCCAGAGCCGCGCCCGCAACCCACCCGCGCCGGTCTGACCAAACCGAATCACAGATTACCTACTTATTAATTAATGATATTTATTTATTTATTTATGCGGTGTGAGCTTGTTCCTCGGCAATGGCAGAAACGTCGTTATCGAGCAACAAACTCCTTAATTTTGATTTTAACATACCTTTACTTAACTTAGGGCATCATGTGGTCTGGTAGGCCGCCCCACGTAAAATACTGGTATGCAGCTGAATCCGGTTTACTTGGAAGCCGACCCCAATATAGCTCGGTAGATGATGACTGCCTATTTGAACTACAACATGGTAACTGCGTAGTACGGTACGGTGGCTCGGGGGAGTTCTTGGTACCTCATGGATTCCTCACACAAGTTCACGTACCTCGCAGATCGAATCGTTCGGCTGTTATAACTAAATGACGACGACGACGAGCTCCTTGAAATCAAACAAAAAATAAAGACTGCATAGTAATTTTTGAGCTAATTAGCAATTAACACTTCGTTACAGCTGAAACACTTAGAAGTAGGCAAGGAAGTTAAGGTTTTAGTGGGTAGGTATGTCCTATTCAACTTAAATAATTACAATACTAGCTTCTGCCAGCGGCTCCACCCGCGTGGTCCATAGGGAATTAAATACTCCCGGGATAAAAGGTAGCCTATGTCCTTTCTCAGGCTCTAGACCATCTCTGTACCAAATTTTATTTAAATCGGTTTAGTAATTTTGGCGTAAAAGCGCGACAGACAGACAGACAGACAGAGTTACTTTCGTATTTAAAATATTATATTAATAAATTAATAATAAAATAAAGTAAGTATGGATTCGTATTTATAATAATAATAAGCCCCCTAAACAACCACACGTCCTGATTGACCATCTAATCACGTGGGGGGGGGACACACGAATGAAAATCTACTGGCGTGGCTAACGTGGCTCTGGAAACCCATTTAACATGGAGACTAGGTCAAAGAATAAACGTTTAGGACCGCTACCCGAGGGCAATCGTCGGGGCGCACCTGGGGCCGATGCTGGGTGCCACAGCATACGACCCATCGGCGGTGGGGGACTGAGCAGGCGGGTTCTCCCCGACAAAAATACTACAGCCGAACCGACTGACAGACTAGACAGGAGGGACAATAGTAGAGCAGGTACATCTACCAAGGATGTTTCGCAGGCGGCGTCAGCTACTCAGCCTGCGACCACCAAGGCAGGAAAACCCAGAGTGCGCATGAAATGGACTGAAGATATGAACACACTCATCATGCGCACATACTTCTATATTACGAAACTTGAAGAGGACAAAAGAATTTACTGCACACAACTATTTGAAAAATTTAAATTACAATACCCAGATATGACAGTAACAGAACAGAGAATTGCAGACCAAAGACGAGTTATTATTAGAAATAAGCTATTATCGGATGACAAATTAAATAGGATTAAATCTGAAATAGCAGAACAACTTAAAAAAGAAGAAGCAACACAAATCAACACCTTGCAGACAACCCATTAACTCACACCTTGTTATAATTCCTCACTAGACCAGACCAGTCCAGAGGCTGATTATTTAGACGACCTCCTCACCAACAACACATCATACAGTAGTGAATCAAGGATCTCGGATAATCCCTTATTAACACGAACACAAACTGAATTTGACCCTTCTTTAATAGAGATATTACATAATGAATTAGAAACAAATATGTTAAAGTACAGTGGAATAGATCCTGCATGTAGACCTTTATTGCCCAAAATGAGGACAAATCGTAAATTATCGGATATCATTAGTATATTTAACCAAAAAATTATCCCACTCAAACTCTCATCTCTAGAAAACTTATCCGACACACATTCCTTAATTTATTGCATAGCTCTTACAGTCGCGGAACACTTCAAATAAAAAATTAATGTAGATAGGGCTATTTATAAAACTAAAGTAAGGGACGAGCCACCATGGCAAAAAAGATTGAAAACTGACATAGATCTACTAAGAAAAGACATAAATAGATTAACACAGTATAAAAATGGTAACACATCTAGAAAACTAGAAAACAAAGTCAAACAAGTTATTGCAAAGACCAAACAACATAGTTCACATGAAAATTTTAATAAAAGAATAGAAGATCATCTAGACACATTAAAACAAAAACTCTTAGTTAAGAGTCATAGGTTAGCAAGATATAAAAAAGCTAGAGTAAGAAAAGATAATAATAGACTATTTACATCAAGTGAGAAACAATTTTACAGATAGCTTAAAGGTAACGATACCACAATCATCAACCCTCCAGCGGTAGAGACCCTAAAAGAATTCTGGCAAGGAATCTGGTCAGACAGCACGGAACATAATAAAGAAGCGAGATGGATAAAAGAAGAAATAGTTAGATCAGAAACAATAGAAGAAATGCTGTTTGAAGATATAGATACACTTGAATTAAATACGATTATAAATAGAACGCATTACTGGAAAGCTGCAGGAATAGACGGTTTACATAATTTCTGGATAAAAAGATTACATACACTACATAGAACATTAGCTGATCAAATTAATGATATTTTAAAAGGTAACCAAACTCTTCCAGATTTTCTTACTAAGGGAATCACGTACATGATCCCAAAATCAAATAAAACCCAGGATCCTTCACAATATAGACCTATAACTTGCCTCCCAACTATGTATAAAATCATTACGTCTTGCATCACAAATAAAATTGTTAAACACACTGAAAAGTATAATATTCTAACTGAAGAACAGAAAGGCTGTAGACGGGGGCATATGGGTTGCAAGGAACAATTAATTATTGACTCTACTCTATTAAAACACGTTCAAAAAGCAAGAAAAAACTTATACATAGCATACATAGACTACAAAAAAGCATTTGACAGCGTACCACACTCATGGTTAGTTCAAGTCTTAGAAATCTACAAAATCAATCCACTACTTATAAATTTCCTTAAGAATACAATGGGATCCTGGCAAAATACACTAAAACTACAATCACAAACCACAAACTTAATCATAGATAGAATAGCAATTAAAAAGGGTATATTTCAAGGGGACTCACTAAGCCCTCTATGGTTTTGTCTAGCCCTAAATCCACTCTCTCGTGCATTAACAGAATCAAAGTTAGGATTTGACATCAAAAACAATAGATCACTATTACATCAAATAACACATTTACTTTATATGGATGATCTAAAATTATACTCTAATAAAAACGCAGATTTACACGGTTTACTAGACATAACATCAGAGTTTTCGAAAGATATCAGAATGGATTTTGGACTAGACAAATGCCGAAAACTTAATATAGGAAAGGGTAAGATTGTGGAAGGACATTACACAACAGATTCGGAAGAAGTAATAGAAGCAATGAAAAATGAAGAACTTTACAAATACTTAGGATACAACCAAGCGCGGCTGTTAGAACACAAAGCTATTAAAGATAAACTAAAACAAGAATATTATAAAATAATTCATTCATTATGTAAAATGTACCTAGCTAGTAAAAATCTGTTTAAGCCTCTAAATACTTATGCTATACCTGTACTAACATATTCTTTTGGCGTCATTAAATGGTCAAACACAGAATTACAAGCACTCGAAATTAAAACTAGAACAATTCTTACACAACATAGATATTGATATTGCAATCGAAAGAGTTATTATGCCCAGAAAAGAAGGAGGCAGAGGATTGATCGAAATATCACATGTACACAAAAGACAGATAATAAACCTAAAACAATTTTTTAATAGAAAGAAGAATAGTAGTCAATTACACAAAAAAATAGTAGAGATAGATAACAAATATACTCCACTGAACCTAAACGTAGATAATATTGAAATAATACAGGGTGTAAACGACATCGTAACGCAAACTTCGCGTAAAGGCTACACCTAATGCCACTAACCAAATTGTGGAAGTCATTAATCTCGCTAATGATCGGTTACAGAAATTGTCATTTTCGAGCACGCAATGTATTGTGAACAACGCGATCTAAACGCGCGAGAGCGTTGTACGGAGTACGTACCTACACTACTTGCACACACACATACACAAGGCTGCGACGCCGCGCGCGCTGCGGTCTTTAAATGTACTCGTAGGTGCTTACCTACGAATATCGCCTACCTATCGTCGACAACAAATCACACAAAATCATTTTAACACTCAGAAATACCTACGGTACCTACTGATGGTAGGAAAATGTTTATGCAGAATTTAAGAGAAGAAAGGATCCATAAGCTTGGTCTCTTAAAATAACAATTCCGATAAGGATTGATAAGATAACAAAAAAGAAACTTGTAAGTACCTACATTGAGATCCCGTAACGTTGGTATAAATTAATGAACTACCTAACTCACTTTGAATGTAGGTACTATGAATATCGCCTTTCGCGGCACAACAATAATGCCTTTCACATAAAATGAATCATTTGTATCATTCAGAAATACTTACCTACTGATAGTAAGAACTATCCAATACGAGTCCAGGATTGATTAATAAAAAATAAGCTGGAAGTACATTGAAATTCGGTAACGAAGATAACTAATGAACTACCTAACTAACTTTGAATGTACCTAAGTACCTACGAATATCGGCCCTTCGCCAACAACAACTGACATGTTTATGCAGAAGTTAAGGAACCATGAGCTTAAGCATGTTCCACACGGATGTAACTGATCCAATGTCCAATCCAAGGTAACCTTGGTGGGAGCTTGGTTTCCATCCGCGAGTTTTGTATTAATTTGGATTGCATCTGCCGTTTACACGGATGGCAACAAGCAAGGTCACCTTGGATGGGTCGCTGGATTACATCCTTGTGGAACATGCTTTAGTCTCTTAAAATCACGAACACGATTCCGATAAGGATTGATAACAAAGCCGGCCATGTTCGAGTCGGACTCTAAAACAAAGGGTTACCATACCCCAAAAAAACGTTTCTTGTATGCGAGCCCACCAGTAAATTACCTAGTCCTTCAGACGGACGGACAGCGGAGGCTTAGTAATAGGGTTCCGTTGGTTACGCTTCGGGTACCTACGGAATCCTAAAAATAAAATTGTAAGTAATAAAACCTACATTGAGATCCGATAATGTACCTACTACTAACTCACCTTAAGCTCGCTCACCCCTAACCAGATAGGGTTCGAAGTGGCCGCCGCCAGCACGCTCGCAGATCTGAGCGCGGCGCAGAGTTTCTGTGTGGACACGGGGCAGAAACGTTGGGTCCTGGGCACACTCCTCACGCAGCGACGCAAACACATTCACGATGCGATTCCTCATCTCGGCTGCGGAATCGCACTCTGACACAAACACTTTGTCCTTGACGTAACCCCAAAGAAAAAAGTCTAACGGGGTCAAGTCTGGTGAGCGAGCTGGCCATGGCTCCGGGCCGAATCTTCCGATCCACCGGTTTCCGAAAGACTCGGTAAGGCAGCGTCTGACGGGAAGAGTCACGTGCGGGGGAGCGCCGTCGTGTTGGAACCATGCCACTCTGTACTGGGCTAGAGGTATATCCTCGATTATTTCCTGGAGGTTTGTTCTAAGGAACTCCAGGTAATTTGTCCCGTTTAATCGTTCCGGGAGAAAAATCGGCCCAATCACGCAGTCTTTATAAATGCCGGCCCACACATTCACCGACCATCGAGTTTGGTGTCCCGTCTGCTGCAATGTGAACGGATTGGTACGAGCCCAGATATGGGAATTGCGCCTGTTCCACATTCCATTTCGAGTAAACGTGGACTCATCCGTCCATATCACATTTGCAGCAAAGTCAGGGATTTCGTCGTGCTGTCGTTGTAGCCACCGACAGTACCTAACACGGGATCCTCTGTCTGCGGGTAATAACGCCTGCACTTTGTGAATGCGATACGGGCGCTGGCGATCTCTGCGTAAAACCCGATGAACAGTCGAATGCGAGACGCGGGTCCTGTAACGGTTACGCACCACACGAGCTGCCGTTCGTACTCCCAGTCGTGGGTTCTGCCGCACGACATTCAGGATGTGGTTCGCTACGCTGGGTCTAACGGGCGTTCCAGCTCCCTCGCGCTGAGGCACAATCGGCTGGTTGTCTAAGACACGCTGGTACGCTCGTGTTATCACTCGAGAATCTCGTGACACCGGACTACGTAAATACGCAGTGCCTCACGTGCGTTCCCACGTGCTTCGCCATAGCACATCAGCATGTTACCATATTCTTGGGCACTGTAGTAATCATTATTAAGTCCAGATGACATCTTTAAATGAAACACACAAAGACACACACAAACACAAAGAGAAACCAAAAGTTGACTTTTCAAACGTCCCGAAAACCGAATTTTGCAATAAAAGCACACTCGTTTGCTATCAATGTCAACAAGGAACTGACCAAAATCTATCATAAAATGTCCTTTTCGAACTTTCCTTTGAGCTCGCCGACAATTACCTACGTGCATTAGTACAGTAGCGTGGCTATCAAAGGCTTTTTTATTTTTTTTAATTGAATGATTTAGTTTATTGAAAAACTGAATTAGTTACTTGGTCGTTTTATACAAACAAGATTAAGATCTAAGAGAACCCAAACTGTAAAATACCGAACGATTTTTTTTTTCACGGGGACCACTCGCAGTTCACCTCGCTAAGGGTGGTCACTGCTCAACCGGGCTAGCCTGTGGTGGCCTAAGAATATGGATATGACTCTAAAGCCCCCAGCCGAGGCAACAAAATACCGAACGAAGCGATCAAGTTTCGCCACTGAATGTAAAGTATGATTTTATTTAATCCTAACAAAACTAAATTAGCGTCATCATCATCACTCATCATTATTAAGTCTCAACACCATGTACATAATTTAGTGCTGCCGTATTTAAAATTCTGTCACATTGATGTATTAAAACGTAAATTGGGTATACCAAGAGCCAATTGAGATAAGCGTAACATTACTAAGCGTAACATTACTTATTTTACCTTAAGAATTAGTATGGTTTGTGAAACGCTAGTAAAAAGAAAAATTATTTTTTCTCGATCGGGTAAAACCACTTAACGGGTTAGCCCCTCTCCCTTACTACTATCAACGCCACAGAATACCTACATCAACTGTTGGCGGCGGCGTCGGCGGCATGTGCAAAGGCCCAAAGAGCGCGCGTTACGTATTGCCGCTATAAGAAAATAGGACTTATCGACACAAAACGAAGTAACCGATTTTCGACCTTAAGCTATTACATTAAAGTTGAAATCAGTTACTTCGTTTTGTTGTGATACGTTTTATTTTCTTATGTCGGCAATTTTAGGCGGAATCCTTTAGCGGTGCCTTTGACAAGCTACACACACATGCACACTCGTTGTGTGCTACTAGGCATGCGTTGACCTTTCGTTTGAACTTTGGACAGCTGAGCAGATACCTATTTGTAGTTTTATTTACATTGCTATTTTTAGTAAAAGTAGTGAGTTTATTATTTTTTTACTGAAAATCTCATTGGGTTAGGTCAGAATAACGATTATGAGCAGTCTAAAGTAAAATAAACTCCTGAAAAAAATGAAAAAATGAGGAAAAAGCCGACGAATAATTCCAACGACGAGCGATATACCAGCTAGGGTCCAGGGTCTCTTTAAGGGAACTTTTTAAAGAAATAGGTATTCTCACGGTTGCTTCGCAGTTCATTTTTGCCAACATAGTGTATATCAGGCAAAATATACATTTATATGCCAAAACTAGTGATATCCACAGCTTTAACACCAGAAATAAGCACAAACTACATGCTCCTTTCCACCGTCTTCGTAAGGTCCAGGGCCATTTTGTGGGGATCGGTATCCGCTTTTATAATAAGTTACCTCTTTCTTTTCTAGACTTGCCTTTTAATGCTTTTAAAGCGAAAGTGAAATCTAACCTTATTTCGAAGGCATACTATACTATAAACGATTACTTCGACGATAAAAATAGTTGGTCGCTGTGTTGAACACGAGACAATGCTAAATGTTCTTTCGTAGATTCTTTACTTGCTCAAGATGACATTGTTTATTATTCTGACCGTATAGGTCATTTTTGTTTTTTTTTTTTTTTTTATTTATTGACATAATCTTCTCATTAGCTTGTTTTTTATGAGTTGTATTGCAGTATGTGATTAACTAGCGACCTCGACAAATTGATAAGTATGATTTTGTCTGAGAAACCGGCAGCAGGTTCGTCATGCTCCCTTAGACGTCGCTGCTTGCGGTAGCGTCGGGGATCGGGTTACCTCCTTCCCTCTAATATGGCGAGGGAGGTAATGGCTGATCTTTGCGTTATGCTCGTGAACGGGTGCTGCTTGTGGTGACTGGTCGTCTTGCTGTCCGTGGTTTATTATTGTTAAAATTTTAGTGTTATAATTTAACTGCGATGGTCCTAGTTTATCACTTGTGACTTTGGGTCACAGATTATGGTTAAATTGCATTGTTGAACATATAAGCGGGCACGCCATTTATTCCTGAAGGCTCATTTTGATTAGTATTGTATGCTTGAGTTTACTTATTTAATTAACTATATATGTAATTAGTTTTATCATTGTTTCATTTGTAATTTTTGGGATAAAATAGTATGCTAGCGGACATGTGCCATCCATTTATTTAATTTAATGATCGACATCTATCATAAAATGTTGAATAATGTTCAATTTCTTTAAACTTAACAGACAGTTGTGTTGCTGGGGAGTTTGTTGGCCACTTCTTCTTCCCAGCTAAAACACTAGGAAGTGGTGACGGGCTGGGCGATTTGGGGGACTGTCTTCATGTAAATTTTGACGTTCAAAAAGTGCTGATTTTCAGCCTAGTTTGAATAAATGCCTTTTTGATTTTGATTTTGATTTTCAACTTGGGGGTGTCCAGAATCATGTCCTGGACCCATGGAAATCGTTTGTGCGTCGATGTCTTTTACACCCGGTAGATAAAGCGAGACATTTAGAAGAAGTACATAAAAATGGAGACAGAAAGAATTAAACGGCAGACATCCTAATGATTTATACCAAACACATATAGATAAGGAAGCTTCCAACAAATGGCTCGAATTAAGTGGGCTGTTTCCTGAAACAGAAGGGTTTATGCTAGCCATTCAAGACCAAGTCATAAATACAAAGAATTATAGAAAATTCATAATAAGAGATAGTACAGTTAGGAATGATTTATGTAGGAAATGTCGTAGCAAACCTGAAACAATACAACATATCACAGGAGCTTGTATAACACTGACTCAAAACGACTACACACACCGACATAATCAACTAGTTAACATCATTCACCAGAAACTTGCAACTAAACTTAAACTCATGCAGGACCCATATACACCGTACTACAAATATTCACCAAGAGCGGTTTTAGAAAATCAATTTTACAAAATATACTATGACCGCACTATAATTACAGACCACACAATATATAACAACAGACCAGATATTACACTTGTTGATAAAGAAAACCAACACACGTACAAATTAGATATAGCAGTCCCAAACACTAATAATATACAAAAAACCATCACAGAAAAAATTAGGAAGTACACAGAGTTACAAGAGGAAATTACCAGAGTTTGGAAAATGAATAAAGTCACAATAGTCCCAATAGTAGTATCAACAACAGGTGTTATTCCAAAACAAATATTCAACAGTTTTAATGTACTCAATCTATCTCAATATACATACCTAACATTACAAAAAGCTGCCATATTAAATACTTGCCGGATAGTTAGAAAAATTTTACAACTGGATCTGGATAATAATTATACTGCAGTACAGAGTAATTTACCATCACATAGCCAATAATAACTAGGATCTCACCTGGTTCACACCCGTGAGATTCTAGCAAATACCAAGTTCTTACTTGAGAAAAATAAATTTAAAAACATAATAATAATAATAAACGTTTATTTAAGATAACTATGATCCAGTTTGTTAGTAGTATAATAACTTATTACTAGTGATAATAAAACAAACCTAAACTATTCGCCCCCTGCCTGACCTATGAATCGAGGTATCAATACTCATGTGAGCATTAATACATCGACTCATGTACAGACAGTCGAGTCTACTGGCTATCATACTTAAAACGCTGTTAGCTTACGCTGTTACGCTTAGCATTGACGCGCACCGCCTGCGCAGAGTAGCGTAGAAGCAATCGATGCGCGCCTCCGCAAACATACGTGATGCACTACAGTGGCGAGGTAGTCGCAACATCGTTCTAACAGAATAAACGCAATAACTCTTAAGGGGTTATTGTACTCATAACTATGAACAACTTTCACTATGGGACCAATTCCGAAATAGCGAAAAAAAATCAGCTCTTCAGTACATTTTGTCGAGTTATGCGCACATAAATGTATGGGGTAGTCGATTTTTCTTTCGCGATTTCAGTGTTGGTCCCATAGTGAAAATGTTCACAACGATGAGTTCAATGACCCCTTAAGAGGTATTGCGTTTAATCTGTTACAGGTTGTATATTTTATACTCAATATTGCCACTGACTGCAACACAACAATAACGTTGGTTATTCGTACAGGTTTCTTAATCATAATGGCTACAAATCAAATTCAATATTAAAACCGAAAAAATGTTATTAAAACATCACGTTCGCAAATCTTGATGGAAATCTAGTTTGCTATATAATGAAGTCAAAATTTGTAAATTCACATAAGTCTGCTAAAAATACTAGGTTTTATCGTAGAGTAGCTAATGGAAAGTGTAAGTATCAATGTTGTTAATACCTAGAATACCAAGATCTTGATAGAAGGCATTTCCATAAGACAAGTATGGATAATACCTATATTAAAAAGAATTTCTGTTGTTCTGAATTTTTGTCTTACCTATTTCATCGATCAGCCACAAAACACCTAGTGCAGAATACTATTTTTTAACGTATTTAATTTCCTCATAAATATGAGAAAATTCAATAGAACCCGTCTTCGTGTTAGTATGTCTATCGTGCGCTCATAGACGATTATTTACAGACGATTTTTGCGGAACATTTTATGTATTTATATTTGTTGTCCATATCAGTTATCATTGAGCTATGTTCGTGTATGGAAACTAAATAATGACATCATTTTGCGTTACCAACCATGAACTTTTTGCATTATGCACACACAGGTCTCTGATCTGGTCTGATCTGAGGTCAAGCTGTTGTTTCCATTATAGTGCAAAGTTGGTGTATTATTCAGGCTGTTGATAAAATCTATACTAATAATATAAAGAGGTTAAGTTTGTGAGGTTGTAGGGGGTAATCTCTGGATCTACTGAACTGTTTTTGAAAATTCTTTTACCAATAGAAAGCCACGTTATTTGTGAGTGTCATAGGCTATATTAACCGCAAAATACCGCATGGGCACGGGTCAGCTAGTTTATTATAAACTAGCACTTCGTCCGCGCTGCAATTTTCATGAGGATCTCTAATTTTATTGAAAATAAATTATAGCGTTTTACTTCCTGATAATTTAGCTTTCTATTGGTGAAAAAATGGTTAAAATTAGTTCATTAGTTTCGGAGCCTATTCGGTACAAACAAACAAATCTTTCCTCTTTAAAACATTAGTAGGATGAATAGTATACACTGTCTTACTATAATGTGCCTATATCTGTGATTCCGTTGTACAAAAGGACAGTTTTGTTCGTCCTGTATAGCTGTGTCACTCACTCACACCGGAATAATATGGTTTCAAGCCGTTATGATGGCATTGGCAGGGTCATAGTAGGGAAGCAGAGGCTCTAGACAGTGTCATTTTATTTTCTTTGTTTTCCCGTTCCCATGGGAATTTCGGGGAACCCTCTCTTCCGCCTCCCCTACACTCCCTGTGAAACCTACATGTCAAATTTCAGCGTTCTGCGACCAGTAGTTTCGGCTGTGCGTTGTCTTTCAGTCACTCAATCAGTCAGTAACGGAAGAATTTTATATATATTGATTGATTGATTACGTAACATATTGACAGCGTTTGTGAATCCAACACATTTTAAATGTTTGAAAATTGCCTTCGCTACACTACCGGTAACAGATCTTCACTTCTCTAGAGGCGTAGCAGTGCAATTGTAAACATCTCACCGTGTATATGCGCTTAGGTGAAGTGAACATGAAGTGAGTTGTCAATCCATACAAATAATATGGAATGACAGTTTACGTCATGCTCACTACACCTAAGTAAACATGGTGAGAAGTTGACAGAATATATTGGCAGGTCTATCTACGGGTACACCGATACTACGTGTTATCGACAGATTTATTCATTTAGTTTCCGATTTACATAAGTTCCAATAGAAATCGCAAAGTTAAAAGAAATCTTGCATTTAATTAAGTCTAGTCCCCGAAATAATAGAATCAAGGATAAACATTGAATATAGATGGACGAGAAAGTATGTTTTAATTAAAACACTTTTTTTGGTTCATCTAAAATCCTACAAAAAACCATTGCGTACTTCTACAATTTTGCAAAAATGACCTAATGAATTTAAATTAATTATTCATTCCAAATGACAAAGAAGTTGTTGTAAATGTTTGTAAAAAAACAATTTTGTGTGAATTTTGTGCAAAAATACTTATTTTTAGAGTTCCGAACATCCGTAAAAAACGGAACTCGTATAGGATCACTCGCGGCAGACAGACGTCTGCCTGTCCGTCTGTTACAGCCATTTTATTCCGGATCTACTGGACCGATTCTGTTGAAATTTAGTACATATATTTGGACTTCTGTAACTCAAATACGGTCGCGTACGTTCTTTTGGGGCTCAAACTAGAAAAATTAAAAAAAGTTTTTCAAATTTTATCGCGTGACGTACCAAATGAAAGGGCTTATTGTGAGGGTTTTTATTATGTTTGTTCCATAATATTAAAATAAATAGTTATGAAGTTATTCAAGAAATTAGATGAAAAATGACCATTCCCCCTCCCCTCTTATCTCCGAAACTTCCGAGCCTATATTATATTTAAATTTCACAAAATCCCACAGCAAGACTAGGGATGAAGTCTGGATATCAGTCAATTTACATTGCCATGAAGGCAGAACAGATAGTGCATTATTAATTTAAATCTAAATTATTTGTTCGCGAAGGTAGCGTCAATAGTATTATATAACTCGCAAATATACGAGCTTATGTAAAACATAGGATAAGTTATAGCATAGATACTTATTGTTGTTTGAAAATTAAATTCATAAAATTATTGTCGTTTTCCCCAGGCGCGTGAGACGTCTTGGGGAACTTATTTAGCTAAAATAGATAGGTAGGGTTACACACCCCCTTACACATTCCAGGTAAAACCCTTAAAAAAGGTATCTGGTAAAACTTAAAGGTAAAGGTAAAGGAGGTACATACACCGACACAGGACAGCTACTCAAAAGGTAGTAGGGTGGACTAATAAACCACCATTCACAGACACCTCCCTTTACTAAACATACAGAAAATCTATATATTTAGGCTTTAAAATATAGGCATTAAAGAGCTGGCCCTATCCAAATATGTATACATCTATATGGTCAGTTAAGGCATAAAGCTACAAATTAGGAAAATGTAAAAACACCGATTTTTTCCCCTTCCGGGTTTCTGACCATCGACCTATCTACAAGTTCAAACTTGTAGATAGTTTCGATAGACAAATGCAACAAACCCCTAAGTGGGTAGGGTTGAAGGGTTGATTTCCACCCCGTTCGACGGGGAATTTCGGGGGCTTTACCGACAGGTGCATCAACCCCTATCCAGACCTAGAATAAGCCTAGATATAGCCAGGAATGTACCGTAGTTAAAGTTAAACTTAAGGTTTAAAATAAACTAAAACAGTTAGTGGTTTTTGGGCCTCGTTACGGTAAAGTAACATAGTACGTTAGTAAATAGACAAAAAAGTTAAACTCGTAGTCATTGGCAAGAAGAAATTTAGAACTTTGAAATAGAAAGTACATAGTCGCGAATTCATCCCTTAAACCGCTAGCTGCAGTGTCAAACAATCAATTTGCGTCTTCATTTAATTCCCTGGTAAGCAAACATCCCTAACCCCAATCATTCCCGAAGACAGCAAGTTCGAATATCAAGAAAGAAGAACGGTACACGTGTGGTACAGAGACTTTCGTACATCGGTACAGGACGTCAGCGCGGCTGGACGCAGTTGGTGGTCGCAGTTCACGTCGAAGGAAATTGAAGAAGGATAGACCTACCCCGAACACACCCCCGTTCCAGCCGATCACGCCCGTCTGGTACATTATTACTATACAAAAGTACCTTTTATGGGCGACTTTTTTAACACGTTTTTTTATTTCAATTATAATATACAATGCTGGGAAAGTAAAATAAATAAAATGAATACTGTTCCGAAACTAACCGTTTGGACGCTCAATCATGACTGCTCAATCTGGGCAGCAAAAACGCAATAAACTGACAACCTATTACTTTTTTGTCGGCTTGTTTAAATTGAAAGCCAAGCAAACATGATTTTTCAAGGACGAATTTAAAATGTCCTTTAAGTACAGATAAAGAGGAAAAAACCGGCCAAGTGCGAGTCGAACTCGTATTCGAAGGGTTTCATATTATAAAACGAAAAATAAAACACATTTTACTTGTATGTGATTTTCTCCTTTTAACTTACATAATTTAATTTACATTATTTGTTGTTAGCGGCATAAGCAAAACCACTCTAAGAAAATTGCTACCGTCAAACTATTACGGTTCATGGGATACAGCTCGCTGACAGAGAGACGAACGGACAAATAGCGAAGACTTGGTAATAAAGTACCGCTAGTACCCTTATGGTACGGAACCCTAAAAAGTTGTTTCAATTAAAAACAACTTTTTTGCTCATATACGAACTCACATGCATGTATCAAGTGCGCTGGCTATAATCAGTTAGGTAAGTATGTATATTATTCACGCTATTTTGATTTCATGCAAAAGGAGGACCGTTCTTTAAGAACAATAACTATTGTACTACCAGTAGGTAGTAAAGTAAGATAAACGAACGAGTTTCTTCTATGAAGTCATGTTAGCATTTCTAGATTCTTCAATATCGTGTCAAATAAAAGAGATCTGGTGTTTTAATTACGGAATGGCTATCTGTGTTTAAAATGAATGTGAAATTGTGAATCTAAATAGCAAAGTTAAAAAAATCTATATTTTTTTTAGTTTTCGATCTCAAAGATAAATTAATTGGTTTTTGCAAAGTTTTTACGTTGGGAGATCAAGAAACTTAGGTCAAATTATCCAAGGATATGCGTTTTATATAAATTGGCATCGAGTTTACACCTAGGGCATAAACAGTTGAACCTTGTAAAGATCAGGATTGTTCAACTCAAGCGGAATCATGTCTAAGTATACTTGTGTTGTTTTGTACATCCTGGCTGCCAGCTTCAGTATCGTTCATGTAAGTAATTTGTTGTGTATTTTTTTAACACTAGTTAAACAGGATTGAAAACTTTGGGCTTAAAAACCACCTTAATTATTGATTCTTCATGGATTTCTTTCTTGACTCAGAAAAAGTAGCCCACGAAGCGTAGTGTGAAGTAAGGAAAACGGTTTGAGGCTGTCCACTCAGGATCTGTGTCCCTTCCGGGGCAAAACGCCCAAACCGTCAGAATCCGTTAGTCCCTTTCGGGATGAGTTTGTATGTTAGACAACATTCGTGGTCTGCGTAGGTCAGCTTCTATTCATGAGAGGCCGTTGGATTGCGGTCTGCCGCTGATTGTATGAAGAGTGATTATTATCGCTCAATTCTAGTGGCAGTCAAAGGAGATAACTCGACTAAAATAGCTAAAGATGTTTACCCTATCTATTGGCACTGCAAATAACATTAATTTTACATGGCTAATCTTCATTATATCTCTTCTTTGTTATAATTTCAGGTTCGTGCTGCTGATACACCTACCTTCCGTGACAGTCTCAAACCCATCTTAGAAGCCTGCTCAAAGGAATATCCCGTAGTTACCACCGCTGAGATAAGTAGGGCTGTAGAGGCAGGCGACCCGAATATCATTCATCCTTGTTTCAATGGCTGTGTCTTCAAAAAAGCTGGGTTTGTAAGTAATATTTACTAGAATTGATCATCCTTATAAACATAAATTGATGGATATGGTTTTTTTTTAAGTTATACATAGAATTTGATTGGTTGAAAATGTAAAATGTGATTGTGGTTTTTCTGTTTTGAATTTCACAATAGCAGTCCAGAGTCTGGACTAAATAACTCTGCGTCCTATGGTTAAGTCGTAGGGACTTAACCATAACTGGCAAAGTGTGGTGTACTGTAGGTGATACTCTGACAAAACCTTCGGGGTATTTTTCATCTTTTTACAGATTAATGACAAAGGTGAATACGATACAAACACCGCCCTGACCAACCTTAGGAAGATTGTGACAGACGACGACCAATACACAAAACTGGCAGAAGTTGCTAGACAATGCACAAGCGGTAAATATCAATATTTTTATTTTCCACTAGCTTCTGCTTACGGTTTCGCTCTAGTGAACGCGAGAAAGCATCCCAACGTTATTTACTCCTGTGTTTTACCAGTCTGCGTTTAATCCCCTAAGTAATAAGTATTTTTCGATAAAATTTTATTAAAGGAATTGAATAAATCCCTTGGTTATCAATATTTTACAATCCAGAGAAGAGTATATTTCTCATAATTAGCAGTTTCCAGTCGTGACGTAAAATAACCCAAAAAATGAAAAGGTTCGATTACGCGAACCGAATTTGGATCCCAAGTTAACAGGGTCATAATCGTTGTAAATTAGCTCAAGAACATCCTATTTAAAGAAATGCACTCAATTACTAGTCACCCTGTATTTTTTTTATAGTATGCCGTATGGATTGGTGCTTAATCTGCCGATAAACTCTCGGCTCTATAAAACGGCCTCGATTTTGGCTCGGGCGCCTATTTTGCAATGTCAAAGTTCGCCCACTTGCATTTAAATCTACTTTTATATCACTCGTTTCTTCCTTTTCTACAGCGGTCGGAGGCTTAGCTGATTAGGTTGACTGATAATTTTTCGTCCGAAATTATATTTTTTTTTTCTATGAAAATATAATTGAAATTCAAACAAAAAGTAACTAATAACTAAGGTTGCTATGTTACCTTGCTTAAAAAAAAATTGTCTATTAAAATGTAAAACAATATTTTTAAACAATTGTTGTATACAGCGCTACAATCACTATAAATCTCGGAAAAAGCGGTCTGTAGTTTTAGTCCGGGCCAAGCGCTCGGTTTTGTAATATCACCCTTAAATCACTGTTCGTTTTATTTCAGTAAAAGATACAGTGAGTGACGGAGAAGCCGGATGCGAGAGGGGTTCGCTCTTGTCTGCATGCTTCTTGCAACAAAAAGACAAGGTAAACTATCTGAACATATGTAAGAAAAATCACATTTATTTTAACCTGTAACAACATGTTGCCACTAACTTTATTTATGACTAGCTTTTGCCTATAAAACCATAATTGTGTTAATAATAATAAAAAAAAACATGTTTATAAGGGACTACCTTTCGCCCGCGAATTCGTACGCGCATGTCCCGTTTCTTCTCGTTCCCGTAGGAATTTCGGAAAATCCTCTCTTAGTGCTCCCCTACACTCCCCAAGGAACCGACATCCAAATTTCAGCTTTCTACGACTAGTAGTTTCGGCTGTGCGTTGTCTGTCAGTCACTCAATCAGTCAGTAACGGTAGGATTTTGTATATTAGGATTGTGTTTAGTTTCCTGTTTTTCTATGAGAAATATTTAAAGTATTTTTCTATTTATTTTTCAGGTCTCCCTGTAAACAGATTGAAGAACAATCAATATGCTGCAAAACAAGATAAACATCTGGATTACGTTTTGTTGCTATTAAAAAAATTACTTCGATAACGTTTTTTAATTCTTATTCCTTTGTTACATATGTTTTCATTTTTATCACCCGACTTTACACCCGTGGCCTATTCCAAAGAACTGCATTTTTCCTTTATTGAATATGTTTGTAAATTTATAATTAACACTTTGACACGTTAATTTATAAAAACTTTTTTATTTTTCTCTTTTTAGTGACCTAACAACATCACTGGAAAGTCGCAGGAAAGAAAAATACGCAATTTCGTTTACTTGGATGAAAAACCAAATATGTCATCCAAGTAAACGAATTCCAGCTATTTGATTTAAAAGCCAAACAGCTAAACCGATTTTAACGAAAGAACAATGGCCACTCGGCTAACATGCTTCGACTAGTAAAATCTAACAAAAAGTAACTTGCTGAAACATATGTCATTTCATTCGCCTATATAGATATAACTAAGAACGGTCTTTGTCATATATTTGAACGTCAGCTGCGATTCGGTAGGTGGGTTAAGCAGCGGCAGCCTAACAAACACGTTGAAAAAAATTTTTTTTTCAGTCATATCCTACCGAATGAAAATTGTGTCAGATTATAACTAACTCAATATCTTGCAGAAAACAAAACGTAAGCTGGCTGTATCTCGATGGAAAGGTTGTCAGCTGGTCACACGAACATGTAACTTTTTTTCATATTTTCAGTTATTTCCTACCAATTGAAAATTATGTCAGATTATAGCTAACCCAATATCTTGCAGAAAACAAAACGTCAACCGGCTGTATCTCGGTGGGAAGGTCGTCAGCTAGCGCCCTGAAAGGGCCTACTTAAGGCCGTATCTTTGAAATAAATGATAGCTCGAAAGCACCGATTTCATCTCCTGGGACCGCGCAGTCCCCGCATGCTTCCACGCGCAATGTTCGTAATATCGAACCTAGCGCCACAACATCGAACTAATTCAAACCGCCAACTGATTCAGTGTTGCCCGCACGCAAACTTCATAAACAGTGATTTTAGACGTAGATAAAATACAATTTAATAAAATATCGAGAGACGAAAAATATTGATTTGTTTTAATACTCATTTTTTACAATCGTTGGTAAATTATATCATGTTTTGTATGGCCCCAAATTATTGTGAAAACTACTAATTCAGTTGACTATTTAAGAACATGGCCATAATTGTGCGATAGAGATAGCACTAGAGACTTTTAAGCATACGGAAGGTATGGAGTAGACCAGTTGTATAAAATTTATATTTTGATCATAATTGAAATATGTACACAAGTTGTGAAAACGAATGAAAAGATAAGTAGTCAATTTGTTTTTTTTCTCGCGTGGCTTTACTCGCGTAGCCATTTCCACAGAAACCGTGCATTTTCCGGAGATTGTTTTGTATCAGTGAAAAATAAATCGAACGTCCTGTAAACATATATTTTTAACTCTTTATCATATTAGTTGAGTTCAATACCTAGTTAACCAATATTAGAACCTAAATGTGATGCAATGACCCTTTCAGTAAAGTTCCATCGGAAGTATACATGAGCACCGCTGCTATTATATGCGTCATTCCAAATCCGGGGCTGTAGGATAACCCTGGTTCTATCCTCAGGCCCATATTTCTAAGTAGTAAATAGTTTCATCCTGATTGTTGTTTCATCCACGGAACATCTTCAAGACTTATACCAAATCATGGCAAAATACTTGTATTAAACTACTTGACCGTCACTGGAAGCTTTCTTATGAGATGGCATTTCCGTTTCCCATCGATTTCTTACCAGTTTTTGTACTTTTGTCCCCTCTATACTTCCGGCTCAGGTTGCGGGTAGTTTTTAGTTTTCGTAAAAAAGTGGCACGCCATTTTTGTTCACACGCTTCGCGAGCATGTCAAAATAACTGTACTAATATTACAAAAACTGTGGTGGAAAAGAAATTTCGAAAAATCTGTTGTTTCTCCTCAAAAGAGTATAATTTATTTAGGGATACTATGGAAACCATGGGAAAATCAAAAAAATCCTACCAAAAGAAAAGATTCAGGGCATCATTACAAAGATAAATCAGGCTCTCGAACAAGAGCGGTTAACTTTGAAGGAGTTGCAGAAAATAGTGGGACTTATCAATTTTGCCAGTTTTGTTGTCCCTCGGGGTCGGCTCAGTCATCGACTGTTACTAATGTTCGTAAATTCGCTGCAAGTCCTGCCATCAAAGACCTACCCACTACCACAAGGTGTCTTAGAGGAACTAAACTGGTGGGCCCAAAATGGTCAAAGGTCAACACCCCTTCAGTACCCTCCTCCAATAAATTTTCTGACGACAGATGCGTCGGATCAAGCGTGGGGACAACTGAACAATTTAGCTCTGTCAGGAACTTGGTCGCAAGAAGAGAAAACGCTGCATTGCAATGAAAAAGAAATGCTAGCAATATTATATGCTCTATAGAACCAAGTTCATTGGCTTCATCAAAGTTCGCTCCTCATTCAAAGCGACAACAGAACTGCGGTCACCTACTTACGAAAGAAAGGAGGTACGAGGACATTATCCCTGTTGGAAATAAACTATCGAATTCTGAATTTGTTAGATCAACATCAGATACACTTCAACGTACACTTCATTCCGGGCAAATACAACAATCATGCGGACCATTTATCGCGCCTTCGCCAACCTCCAGAATGAACGAACATGGACAAAACCAAGACCATGGTAAATACCCAAGTAGCACGTACTTCCATCAAGATCGGCGACTCTACACTCGAAGTTGTAGACAAGTACGTCTACCTAGGAAAAACGGTCCAGTTAGGTAGGGCCAACTTCAAGAAAGAGGTCTACCGTCGAATCCAACTCGGCTGGGCGGCGATCAGGAAACTGCGTGGTATCTTCTAGTCCCACATACCACGTTTCTCAAGACGAAAGTCTATGACCAGTGCGTGTTGCCAGTGATGACATATGGAACTGAAACGTGGTCGCTCACAATAGGCCTTTTCAGAAGGCTCAGAGTCACTCAAAGGGCAATGGAGAGGGCAATGCTTGGAGTTTCCTTGCGTGATCGAATCAGGAACGATGATATCTGCAAGAGAACCAAGGTTACGGACATAGCCCGAAGGATCGCCAAACTAAAGTGGCAGTGGGCAGGGCACATTGCTCGCAGAACAGATGGACGATGAGGCCGAAAAGTTCTGGAGTGGCGACCGCGTACTGAAAGATGCAACGTTGGAAAGCCTCCTACAGGCTGGACCGATGACCTGGTGAAGGTCGCGGGTAGCCGATGGACGCGAGACGCGCAGGACCGGTCGTTGTGGCGACGCTTCGGGGAGGACTATGTCCTCCTGTAGTGGACGTCTTTCGGCTGATATGATGATGATGAGAGGCTGAAAGAAACTTCTTAGTTGACAATTCGGAAATATATAGGTGGTATCTTTTGTTTGTAAGCTTTAGTAATTGGATGAGGCAAGCCCATGTGAAAAAAATTGAAATTACGAACGTTCACTGTTTGTAATTTCTATTATTTGAAGTTTGTGTCTTATTTGAAATATTTAAACAAATGTGAAATCCTGCGTATAAACAGTAATTAATGGATGTAATGGAAATATTGAACATGTTTTTATAGGTTCAGGGGACAATTGAAATGAATGCACCATAGCTATTAAACGAATGACTGTAGTCACTGTGAATTAATACGTATCTAACTTTGGGAATATTTAATCAAATAATATATTTTAAGTTGAGTTTTATTTCCTTATGATGTTTTGTAAGCATCGTATTTAAATTTAGAGTATTTTTGTAATATCATACACCCTGAATTTGCTTGCATTTCAAAATTGGGTAAAATAAGATATCCTGGTCAACTTTGAAAATCATCCTATACTGCAAAGATTGCTTCAGATAGTATTATTCAACAGTTTCTATACACTAGGATATACAGGGCGTCCCAAGACTTTGGACCCACAGAGGGAAACTCTTAAATACTGTAGATAGAAAAATTTACCGAATGAAGGCTTCATTTTTATTTTAAAAACAATACGATCTGCATTCAAAGAATTTTAAATAATCGCCTTTCTGAACCGGGAATCGAACCCACTTAAAGTAAAAAAAAATACCAAGTAATTTTACTGTAACCAGTCAGACTATCCCTGCAAAACTACAGACTCATCTCAGGTACGTCCATCGTCTGCAAGAGTTTGGAACGGGTGTTCAACAGAAAGCTCCTGACATTCCTAGAAGCTAATGACGTTCTGATTAACTCTTAACGCGACTGCTGCCAAAACCGGTCAACTGGAGATATTCTAGTGTATGCAATTCACATCTGAAGTGAGGACATCGGGAAGCAAGGGGAAGCGCTTGCCGTCTCCCCCGACGCCTCGACAGGTATTCGACAGGATCGCAAAAACGCCTTACTAGGCTTTCTTTTTTCGGTCGACCCACTGGATTATGTATTTAGATTGCAGACTTTCTGCGAGATCGGTGATTGGTCGTCCCGTCAGTGTCATATTAATGGCGGTCCCCTCAGGGGTCGTTACTCTCACAATAATTGTTATGCTGCACATTAATGATCTACTAAAGCCTAAAAACTGTTGGGTATGCACATGCAGATGAAAGCACTGTTGCTGAGAGATACGTGCCCAACGCACGTACTCTTTATTGTACACTATAACAAATCACAATAAGGGCTAAAAAAATAATAGGATATAACAATGGCTGATATGATGGAGTATTATGTATTTGTGGCTATATTTTGGTAGATAAATATTTAGGTAAAATGCTTTAAATTGAGCATTACGCATCTCTATGTGAGGAATTATTATGATAATAACATCACGTTCAATTATTTCTCTTTATGGTGTGTATATGAATACATAAAAGGCACATAATTATTTTTGCCTGACATATTCAGTGGAAGCTTTGATACTGAAAAGAAAAACATGTCTAAGTTTATTTGTTTTGTTTTTTGTGCCTTGGCTATAAGCTTCAGTAGTATTTACGTAAGTATTGTAAAAAAAAATTGTTAACCTGTATACGTTACACTTCGTTTTTCTTTTTCGTTTTTTCTAGTACGCGTCATACTGTTACTACTATACTAGAAAACTTTAATTCATAATTCTGGTGTAGCGAATCATTCTTTCGTATTCTTTATTTTAATTATTAATATACAATACAAACAATCATTAGGTACTCCTAATGATTTTATGTTTTAAGGCTAAAAGTGATGAATCTGGTTCCAATGAGGAATTCGACAGGTTGAGAGAACAGTGCATGGAGAAGTTTGGAGTCACACAAGGAGATTTATATGACGTTGTTGTGTCAGGCGATGTGACGAAGATTAAACCTTGCTATTGGGGTTGTTATTTTACGAAAATAGGTTTTGTAAGTTTTATTTTTAATGCTATTTTTATTAAAATTACTTGTTTTTTTTTCATGTACAGCGAGGCAATCAAATCTTTATGATTTGTCTCTTTATTTCTACAATCGTAAATCACGAATTTTGACTGGTGAAGTTACATACTTCATGCCTTTTACACATATAGGTATCGCAAAGTATAATCAGCAGTGCAATTCTATACATCAATATCATAATATATAAAATTCTTCCGTTATTAATGAGGGACCAGCAGACACGACAATGCACAGCCGTAACTACTGGTCGTAGAAAGCTGAAATCTGGCATATAGGTTCCTTGGAGAGTGTCGGGGAGCATTAAAAGGGGATTTCCCGAAATGCGCGTACGAAGTTGCACGCAAAAGCTAGTCTAGTATTTAACTTAATGTTTAATGAAGTAACTGAACAATATATTTGCAGCTTAATGACAAAGGTCAATACGATCCGAACAATTTCCAGACCACAATGAGAAAGATATGGAAGAATTATGAATATTTCGCCAGTCTAGAAGAACAAGAAAAAAAATGTGCAGCTGGTATGTTTTTAAAACCTTGTGTTTTTAGATTTAACAACTTGCGTTCCAGGGCCGCGGTGACACTTTCGAATAAATTCCGCAACCCTGGAAAACACAACTGGCTCTCGGTAACAGAGGGTCATTCTAATTTACTCTTCTTGTTAATTTCAGTGAACGACAAAGCTGTAAGCGACGGAGAAGCTGGTTGCGAGAGGGGCGCGTTGTTGGCGGAATGTCTCATGAAACACGAATAAATAAGATAAGAATAGTAATCTGACACATGCATGCATCTACATCTACACTAATATTATAAAGAGGAAAGATTTGTTTGTTTGTTTGAATTGAATAGGCTCCGAAACTACTGGACCGATTTGAAAAATTATTTTAGCATTGGATAGCTACATTATCAGGGAGTAACATAGGCTATATATTATATATATTATCCCCGTACTCCCACGGGAACGAGAACTACGCGGGTGAAACCGCGTGACGTCCACTAGTCTACACTTCTACACTAATATTATAAAGAGGAAAGATTTGTTTGTTTGTTTGTTTGTTTAAAATGAATAGGCTCCGAAACTACTGGACCAATTGGAAAAATTCTTTCAGCAATGGATAGCTACATTATCAAGGAGTAACATAGGCTATATTTTATCCCCGTACTCCCACGGGAACGAAAATTACGCGGGTGAAACCGCGTGACGTCCACTAGTGTAACATAAAATTCTAATTTATAAAAGTCTTCCTATACTGACTAAGTGACAGACAACTACTGGTCGTAGAAAGCTGAAATTTGACATGTAGGTTCCTTGGGGAGTGTAGGGGAGCACTAAGAGAAGATTTCCCGAAATACTCCTACGAGAACGGGAAAAAACGGGATATGCATGTATGTAGTCGTGGGTAAAAGCTAGTTATTAAAAAAAAAATGTATGACAATTGCTTTATCATTTTTATTTCCTTACTTTATATTCAGCTACTTCGTACATCACCTAGCAACTATGTACCTACATACATGTAATATTACCAACCAAGTGAATCTGGTCCGTCTCCCTGCCGTACCTTCATCTAGTAGTAATAGGAGGTGGGTTCAGGTCTCGGAGCTCCAGCCCACACTTTCCGCAGTTCAGTCTGTGAAGAAGACCGACAGGCAACTTATGCTTCGCCATTGTGAAGTCTAGGTCCCAGGCACCTCATCGCCAATGAATACTTAAATACGTAAAAAATAGCCCAGTCGAAATCGACGCTAAAAAAAAAGACTAAAATCGCAAAGCTGGATGTAGTTATGGTTCATTGGTATTTTGAATAGACCGGTTAGAGTAGTGTGAATTCAAATTTGCAACTTCGAAAAACTTGTGCTCGCTGCGCACCAACCGATCGTCTGCGAAATTTTGGGACCTTTTCCACTTTTTGCTCTAAAAGTCAAAAACTATGTAGTTTCGACAAGTAAATTCAGTATTTTACATAAAGACACCTAAATTTTCAACAAGTTAAGCCCAAACGCAGCTCTATGAACCTGAAAAGGGATCAAGATATGGTCCTACTAATCATTATTGATGGGGCAAAAAGTTTTGGAGTGGCGACCGCGTGCCGGAAGACTAAACGTTGGAAGGACTCCCAAAAAGTGTAGCCGATGGATACGAGACGCGCAGGACCGTTCGTTGTGGCTATGCTTGAGAGAGGCCTATGTCCAGCAGTGGACGGCTGATATGATGCTGATGATGATGATGAAATCATTATTTTGTGTCCAAAAGCAGGTAAAGATGAAAATATTAGTCCCAATGAGGCTTCCGACCTCTTGATGTCGGAGTGTTCAAAGAAGAATGGAGTCAAATAAACAGTCGGTCTATTCTGTCAACATCTCACCGTGTAAACTTAGGTGAAGTGAACATGAAGTGAGCTGTCATTCCATCTTGATTACTTTAATTGACAGTTCACTTCGTGATGATTTCACCCTAGCCTTCACTTCGATATTTTACAGAATCGCACTGCTGCTAGGCTATTCAGTAAAAAACTACTTCGATATCTAGCTTCACCTGAGTGACAAAGCTCACAAAGTGGGCTTTATTAAACACAACATATAGGTCTTATGTTTATACAAATTTGATACTCACCTCGGATTCCGCTGTCGAGACACGAAAATGTTTTTACAGAATAGCACTATTGATATGGAAGCCGCGGTGAGTCAAGAGGCGACGTGTTTGTGTAAAATGATTCGTGTATGTGTGTAAATAAATTTGTTGGAAAAATGCTACAAATTGAGTGATTATGTATCTAAGTGAGATAAGTACTATTAGATATAATTACAGATAGAATGTGAGTATAAAAGGCGTGGAATTGGTATTCGGGGCACATACCGTCAAAACTTACAAACTGAAAAGTTCAGCATGTCTAAGTTAACCGGTTTTGTTTTTTGTTTGGCTGTGAGCTTCAGCTGCCTCTATGTAAGTATCATTTGCAACACCTAATTAAATGACTAGGTTCCACTTGTTGTTCGTCAATATGTACAATCAATGAATCAATCAATACAAAACATCAATCCTCACATATAAAATTCTCCCGTTACTGAGTGACTGACAGACAACGCACAGCCGGAACTATTGGTCGTAGAAAGCTGAAATTTGGCATGTAGGTTCCTTGGGGAGTATATGGAAGTACTAAGAGAGGGTTCTCGAAATTCTTACGGGAACGGGAAACAATGGGACATGTGCGTACGAAGTATGGTTTTACAGTTGATTTGCATAAATAGATATGCACCTATTCATATCCGAATTGAAGCTTTTTCCCATGGGGAAAATCGCCATCAGAGAGCCTAGCTTGAATGTTTTGACGTATATAACGATACTCTAACGTGATAACGGTAGAGTATCGTTAACGTAAGATTTGAATATAAAATCTAGAACCCCATAATATTTTGGTTTCATTTTATGCGACATGCCAACCCAATTTGTATCATACAAAATTATGAATGTAGTATCCAATCAAATAAATATTTATTTGAATTTGATTCTATTTCTTTTTTTACCATTTATAGAAACGCGTTTGACCGTTATCTCACCAGATGGTAAGCGATGATGTGGTTGAAGATGGAGCACGCTTGCCTAGAAGTAACCTATTCACTCTTGACTAAAGACTCCCAGGACTCCTAGACTCCAATATTTATAATTTTGTGTGTGAAACGAATATTATAGCTATAGTAAAAACGTTACGTTACCATACGTCAGAAATATTTGTGCAAGGCCTTTTGCTATGATAATTATGTATACACCTTAAGCTTCGTTGGCAGACAAGTTTTTGTCAAAATTACTGAAATACAATCGGCCTCGTGATCTTAATAATTCTTTTTGCTTTGCTTTCATGTCTAAAGGCCGATGAAGGGGATGAACCAACTCCCACTGTAGACTTTATAGCCGCGAGACAAGAGTGCGGAAAGGAGTACGGAATATCAGACGCTGATTTTGTAGAAGCCGTGAAGACTGGAGACATTTCAAAGATTAATTCTTGTTATTTCGACTGCTACTACAAGAAAGTTGGAATTGTAAGTGTTTTTACTTTAGCGTATCTTGGTTGTTAGTTAGTTATAAGAAGAGTCTTGTTGATGAAATGAACAGCAAAATCTAAAATTTTAAAAGTATAAAATCGGTACCCGTTTGAACTTAAAAAAAACAAGCCTCAGGCAAAGAGAAAAAAAGAAACTACATTGACTCGTATGTAGCACAAGGTTAAAGGTAGGATGACCGCGATTTGGCAAACGTAAGGTTAGGCTAAGTGGAGCGACGATCATCGCGGAGTGGCTGGGTCATGGATATCGAGTGGAAGGGCGTGCACTAGGAGAGATCACTGTGGCTATGTCCAGCAGTGGACTGCTAAAGGCCGATGATGATGAATTGCCTCAATAAAGAAAAGATTGTAAAGGATAAAAGAAGGCCTGCAGTGAAACATATCAGGCTGAAAATTATAATACGAACTGAAATATTTTGGTATACCGGTTTATCTATTAGATTTCTTGATTACAGTTAAATGATAAAGGACAATATGATCTGGACACCTACGTGGCTAACTTGAAAAAAGTTTTTAAAGAGTGATTCTGTATATTATGCTAAACTGAAAGAAGAAGCGGTCCAATGCAAATCAGGTAAGCTCTCTCCATCGACTTTGTCTCTGTCACCTCTGACGTAGACTAGAGGCAAGAGCTAACTCATCTCAAACAAAAAAAAACCGGCCAAGGGCAAGTCGGACTTTCACGCGATGGGTTCCGTACCATAAACCAAAAATAAGAAAATATTTCTTGTATGGCAGCCCGCTTTAATATTTAATTTAATTTTTGTTACTTTTTATTGAAGCTACAATAGAAATGTACATTCTTTGAAGGTTTCAACTGTCTACCTATTACGATTTTTGAGATACATCCCGCTGACGGACAAACGGACGGACGGACAGCGGAGGCTTAGTAATAGGGTTCCGTTGGTTACACTTTGAGTACGGAACCCTAAAAAGGAATAAAGATATTTTCTTCTTCTGGTATTGAGACCTGTTAGTCCTCTTGTAATGTATTTAAATTCCGTGAATAGAGTGGGAATAGTTGGACTTAGAACAAGATAAGGCATTCTCTGCCAGTCAGCCTTCAGTCAGTCTTTTGTGTTCTTCCTCATTAGACCATAAGTTGCATTAATAATTGTATTCAGTTAGCGACTTCGCCCAAGCAAGTATAGTCTAGTCAATTTAGAGTTTGATTTTAAAATCTATATGTATAAAAGGGAATCGGAATGAGTGATACATCAACGCAGAGCCGAAATTACTGGGAATAGGAACATGAAAATTTGCACAAAGCTTCCTTTTATGATGTAAGTGAGCATTAAGAAGGGTGAAAAAGGGAAAAACGTTTGTACTACATCTGCGTAAACAAAGTCGCGGGAGAAGCGCTAAAAAATCAAAATTGAATTTTGTTACACTAATTATAAAAACTTTGTGCAGTTTATTTATAATTTCTGTAAATGATTTCAGTAAAAGATAAAGCCGTAAGTGACGGGGAAGCTGGCTGCGAGATGGCCGCGCTGTTGTCGGCTTGCTTCATGGAACAAGAGAAGCGATTATTTAAAAATAATACATCAATAATACACCGATCTAGGTCAAAAATGTATGCAATAAAATCTTTTTTTTACGAAAAAGGTTTTGTATTATTTTGTTACATCTACATGTAGTAAAGTGACTTTTATTATTTCAGGTACTTGAAGACAGAGAGAACAACAATTCCTGCGAGCCAAGATACACATCTGAATGTTTTTTTTAGTTTCTGTTATTTCGTTTTATACTTATAACTACAAAATATTAATTCAAACTTCACGAATTTTTATTGTATTATCGGCTTCTTACGAGTATAACTGAACAGCGTTCAGAGGCCCGTACCGGGATCCGTACTATGATGACTTAAAACCATCACGCACTATCCACTCTCCTTGAATCTATTCCTGGACTAAATCTGTTCGTTGAGAAATGGCAGGTGATAATGGAAGAATGTTAGAAATGTTACCAGAAAATTAACATTTCCGTTTGCTTAAGGACAGAGGCTGGAGCACAGGCATGGAGCAGAGGTGTTGTGGTACTCTTATTTAAGAAGGGCGACAATGCCCTGCTTAAGAACTACAGGCACATCTCAATTCTGAGTCATGTCTACAAGCTGTTTTCCAGAGTCATCACGAACCGTCTCGCGCGCAGATTTGACGACTTCCAGCCTCCTGAACAAGCCGGATTCTGAAAAGGCTTCAGCACCGTTGACCACATACATACGCTCCGTCAGGTTATACAGAAGACCGAAGAGTATAATTTGCCCCTCTGCTTAGCGTTTGTGGAGTACGAAAAAGCCTTCGATTCGATCGAGACTTGGGCTGTGCTGCAGTCTCTCCAACGGTGCCAGATCGACTATCGGTCAATCGAGGTGCTGAAATGTTTGTACAAAACGCCACCGTGTCAGTCCGACTTCAGGATCAGACGTCAAAACCTATCCTCCTGCAGCAGGGTGTGAGGCAGGGAGACGTCTTTTCTCCGGAACTATTCACGGCCGCAATGGAGGATGTCTTCAAGGTTTTGGACTGGAACAGATTAGGCATTAATATCAATGGCGAATACATTAGCCACCTTCGATTTGCCGACGATATAGTCGTCATGGCTGAGACTACGGAGGACCTCAGTACATTGCTCGATGACCTCAGTAGAATTTCCGAAAGAGTGGGTCTCAAAATGAACATGGACAAAACCAAGATCATGGTAAATACCCAAGTAGCACGCACTCCCATCAAGATCGGAAACTCTACACTCGAAGTTGTAGACGAGTACGTCTACCTAGGACAAACGGTCCAGTTAGGTAGGGCCAACTTGGAGAAAGAGGTCAACCGTCGAATCCGACTCGGCCGGGCAGCGTTCAGGAAAGTCTATGACCAGTGCGTGTTGCCAGTGATGACATATGGAACTGAAACGTGGTCGCTCAGAATGGGCCTCATCAGAAGACTCAAAGTCACTTAAAGGGAGTTTCCTTGCGTGATCGAATCAGGAATGATGACATCCGCAAGAGAACCAAGGTTACCGACATAACCCGAAGGATCGCCATACTAAAGTGGCAGTGGCCTGGTGAAGGTCGTGGGTAGCCGATGGACGCGAGACGCGCAGGACCGGTCGTTTTGGCGACGCTTGGGGGAGGCCTATGTCCAGCAGTGGACGTCTTTCGGCTGATATGATGATGATGATGATGAGAGGCTGAAATAAACTTCTTAGTTGACAATTCGGAAATACGTAGGTGGTATCTTTTGTTTCTAAGCTTTAGTAATTGGATGAGGCAAGCCCATGTGAAGAAAATTGAAATTACGAACGTTCACTGTTTGTAATTTCCATTTTTTGAAGTTTGTGTCTTATTTAAAACATTTAATCAAATGTGAAATCCTGCGTTTAAACAGTAATTAATGGATGTAATGGAAATATTGAACATGTTTTTATAGATTCAGGGGACAATTGAAATGAATGCTGCATAGCTATTAAACGAATAACTGTAGTCACTGTGAATTAATACGTATCTAACGTTGGGAATATTTAATCAAATAATATATTTTAAGTTGAGTTTTATTCCCTTATGATGTTTTTTAAGCATCGTATTTAAATTCAGAGTATTTTTGTAATATCCTACACCCTGAATTCTCAACAGGCTTGCATTTCAAAATTGGGTAAAATAAGATATCCTGGTCAACTTTGAAAATCATCCTATACTGCTAAGATGGCTTCAGAAAGTATAATTCAACAGTTTCTATACACTAGGATATACAGGGCGTCCCAAGACTTTGGACCCACAGAGGGAAACTCTTAAATACTGTAGATAGAAAAATTTACTGAATGAAGGCTTCATTTTTATTTTAAAAACAATGCGATCTGCATTCAAAGAATTTTAAATAATCGCCTTTCTGAACCGGGAATCGAACCCACTTAAAGTGAAAAAAAAATTACCAAGTAATTTTACTGTAACCAGTCAGACTATCCCTGCAAAACTACAGACTCATCTCAGGTACGTCCATCGTCTGCAAGAGTTTGGAACGGGTGTTCAACAGAAAGCTCCTGACATTCCTAGAAGCTAATGACGTTCTGATTAACTCTTAACGCGACTGCTGCCAAAACCGGTCAACTGGAGATATTCTAGTGTATGCAATTCACATCTGAAGTGAGGACATCGGGAAGCACGGGGAAGCGCTTGCCGTCTCCCCCGACGCCTCGACAGGTATTCGACAGGATCGCAAAAACGCCTTACTAGGCTTTCTTTTTTCGGTCGACCCACTGAATTATGTATTTAGATTGCAGACTTTCTGCGAGATCGGTGATTGGTCGTCCCGTCAGTGTCATATTAATGGCGGTCCCCTCAGGGGTCGTTACTCTCACAATAATTGTTATGCTGCACATTAATGATGTACTAAAGCCTAAAAACTGTTGGGTATGCACATGCAGACGAAAGCACTGTTGCTGAGAGATACGTGCCCAACACACGTACTCTTTATTGTACACTATAACAAATCACAATAAGGATTAAAAAAAAATAGGATATAACAATGGCTGATATGATGGCGTATTATCTATGTATTTGTGGCTATATTTTGGTGGATAAATATTAAGGTAAAATGCTTTAAATTGAGCATTACGCATCTCTATGTGAGGAATTATTATGATAATAACATCACGTTCAATTATTTCTCTTTATGGTGTGTATATGAATATATAAAAGGCGCATAATTATTTTTGCCTGACATATTCAGTGGAAGCTTTGATACTGAAAAGTACAACATGTCTAAGTTTGTTTGTTTTGTTTTTTGTGCCTTGGCTATAAGCTTCAGTAGTATTTACGTAAGTATTGTAAAAAAATTGCATGTATTACCTGCCTAATTTACCTGTATACGTTACACTTCGTTTTTTTTTTCGTTTTTGGTAGTACGCGTCATACTGTTACTACTATACTAGAAAACTTTAATTCATAATACTGCTGTAGCGAATCATTCTTTCGTATTCTTTATTTTAATTATTAATATACAATACAAACAATCATTAGGTACTCCTAATGATTTTATGTTTTAAGGCTAAAAGTGATGAATCTGGTTCCAATGAGGAATTCGACAGGTTGAGAGAACAGTGCATGGAGAAGTTTGGAGTCACACAAGGAGATTTATATGACGTTGTTGTGTCAAGCGATGTGACGAAGATTAAACCTTGCTATTGGGGTTGTTATTTTACGAAAATAGGTTTTGTAAGTTTTATTTTTAATGCTATTTTTATTAAAATTACTTGTTTTTTTTTTCATGTACAGCGAGGTAATCAAATCTTTATGATTTGTCTCTTTATTTCTACAATCGTAAATCACGAATTTTGACTGGTGAAGTTACATACTTCATGCCTTTTGCACATATAGGTATCGCAAAGTATAATCAGCAGTGCAATTCTATACATCAATATCATAATATATAAAATTCTTCCGTTACTAATGAGGGACCGGCAGACACGACAATGCACAGCCGTAACTACTGGTCGTAGAAAGCTGAAATCTGGCATATAGGTTCCTTGGAGAGTGTCGGGGAGCACTAAAAGCGGATTTCCCGAAATTCGCGTACAAAGTTGCACGCAAAAGCTAGTCTAGTATTTAACTTAATGTTCAATGAAGTAACTGAACATTATATTTGCAGCTTAATGACAAAGGTCAATACGATCCGAACAATTTCCAGACCACAATGAGAAAGATATGGAAGAATTATGAATATTTCGCCAGTCTAGAAGAACAAGAAAAAAAATGTGCAGCTGGTATGTTTTTAAAACCTTGTGCTTTTAGATTTAACAACTTGCGTTCCAGGGCCGCGGTGACACCTTCGAATAAATTCCGCAACCCTGGAAAACACAACTGGCTCTCGGTAACAGAGGGTCATTCTAATTTCCTCTTCTTGTTAATTTCAGTGAAAGACAAAGCTGTAAGCGACGGAGAAGCTGGATGCGAGAGGGGCGCGTTGTTGGCAGAATGCCTCATGAAACACGAATAAATGAGATAAGAATAGTAGACTGACACATGCATGCATCTACATCTACACTAATATTATAAAGAGGAAAGATTTGTTTGTTTGTTTGAATTGAATAGGCTCCGAAACTACTGGACCGATTTGAAAAATTCTTTTAGCATTGGATAGCTGCATTATCAGGGAGTAACATAGGCTATATATTATCCCCGTACTCCCACGGGAACGGGAAATACGCGGGTGAAACCGCGTGACGTCCACTAGTGTAACATAAAATTCTAATTTATTAAAGTCTTCCGATACTGACTAAGTGACAGACAACTACTGGTCGTAGAAAGCTGAAATTTGACATATAGGTTTCTTGGGGAGTGTAGGGGAGCATTAATTGAAGATTTCCCAAAATACTCCTACGAGAACGGGAAAAACGGGATATGCATGTATGAAGTCGTGGGTAAAAGCTAGTTATTAAAATATGCTTATGCTTCGCCATTGTGAAGTCTAGCTCCCAGGCACCTCATCGCCAATGAATACTTAAATACGTAAAAAATAGCCCAGTCGAAATCGACGCTAAAAAAAAGACTAAAATAGCAAAGCTGGATGTAGTTATGGTTCATTGGTATTTTGAATAGACCGGTTAGAGTAGTGTAAATTCAAATTTGCAACTTCGAAAAACTTGTGCTCGCTGCGCACCAACCGATCGTCTGCGAAATTTTGGGACCCTTTCCACTTTTTGCTCTAAAAGTCAAAAACTATGTAGTTTTGACAAGTAAGATTCAGTATTTTACATAAAGACACCTAAATTTTCAACAATTTAAGCCCAACCGCAGCCCTATGAACCTGAAAAGGGATCAAGATATGGTCCTACTAATCATTATTGATGGGGCGAAAAGTTCTGGAGTGGCGACCGCGTACCGGAAGACCAAACGTTGGAAGGACTCCCAAAAAGTGTACCGATGACCTGTTGAAGGTCGAGGGTAGCCGATGGATACGAGACGCGCAGGACCGGTCGTTGTGGCGATGCTTGAGAGAGGCCTATATCCAGCAGTGGACGGCTGATATGATGCTGATGATGATGATGAAATCATTATTTTGTGTCCAAAAGCAGGTAAAGATGAAAATATTAGTCCCAATGAGGCTTCCGACCTTTTGATGTCGGAGTGTTCAAAGAAGAATGGAGTCAAATAAACAGTCGGTCTATTCTGTCAACATCTCACTGTGTAAACTTAGGTGAAGTGAACATGAAGTGAGCTGTCATTCCATCTTGATTACTTGAATTGACAGTTTACTTCGTGATGATTTCACCCTAGCCTTCACTTCGATATTTTTACAGAATCGCACTGCTGCTAGGCTATTCTGTAAATAACTATTTCGATATCTAGCTTCACCTGAGTGACAAAGCTCACAAAGTGGGATTTATTAAACACAACATAAAAGTCTTATGTTTATACAAATTTGATACTCACCTCGGATTCCGCTGTTGAGACACGAAAATGTTTTTACAGAATAGCACTACTGATATGGAAGCCGCGGTGTGTCAAGAGGCGACGTGTTTGTGTAAAATGATTCGTGTATGTGTGTAAATAAACGTGTTGGAAAAATGCTACAAATTGAGTGATTATGTATCTAAGTGAGATAAGTACTATTAGATATAATTACAGATAGAATGTGAGTATAAAAGGCGTGAAATTGGTATTCAGGGCACATACCGTCAAAACTTACAAACTGAAAAGTTCAACATGTCTAAGTTAACCGGTTTTGTTTTTTGTTTGGCTGTGAGCTCAGCTGCCTCTATGTAAGTATCATTTGCAACACCTTATTAAATGACTAGGTTCCACTTGTTGTTCGTCAATATGTACAATCAATACAAAACATATATAAAATTCCCTCATATATAAAATTCTTCCGTTACTTAGTCACTGACAGACAACGCACAGCCGGAACTATTGGTCGTAGAAAGCTGAAATTTGGCATGTAGGTTCCTTGGGGAGTATATGGAAGTACTAAGAGAGGGTTCTCGAAATTCTTACGGGAACGGGAAAAAACGGGACATGTGCGTACGAAGTATGGTTTTACAGTTGAATGATAAATAGATATGCACTTATTCATATCCGAATTGAAGCTCTTTTCCCATGCGAAAAATCGCCATCAGAGAGCCTAGCTCGAATGTTTTGACGTATTATCACGTTAGAGTATCGTTAACGTAAGATTTGAATATAAAATCTACAACCCCATAATATTTTGGTTTCATTTTATGCGACATGCTAACACAAATTGTATCATACAAAATTATGAATGTAGTATCCAATCAAATAAATATTTATTTGAAGTGGATTGTATTTCTTTTTTTTTACCATTTATAGGAACGCGTTATCTCACCTGATGGTAAGCGATGATGTGGTCGAAGATGGAGCACGCTTGCCTAGAAGTAACCTATTCACTCTTGACTAAAGACTCCCAGGACTCCTAGACTCCAATATTTATAATTTTGTGTGTGAAACGAATATTATAGCTATAGTAAAAACGTTACGTTACCATACGTCAGAAATATTTGTGCTAGGCCTTTTGCTATGATAATTATTTATACACCTTAAGCTTCGTTGGCAGACAAGTTTTTGTCAAAATTACTGAAATACAATCGGCCTCGTGATCTTAATAATTCTTTTTGCTTTGCTTTCATGTCTAAAGGCCGGTGAAGGGGATGAACCAACTCCCACTGTAGACTTTATAGCCTCGAGACAAGACTGCGGAAAGGAGTACGGAATATCTGACGCTGATTTTGTAGAAGCCGTGAAGACTGGAGACATTTCAAAGATTAATTCTTGTTATTTCGGCTGCTACTACAAGAAAGTTGGAATTGTAACTGTTTTAACTTCTAGCGTATCTTGGTTGTTAGTTAGTTATAAGAAGAGTCTTGTTGATGAAATGAACAGCAAAATCTAAAATTTAAAAGTATAAAATCGGTACCCGTTTGAACTTAAAAAAAACAAGACTCAGGCAAAGAGAAAAAGGAAACTACATTGACTCGTATGTAGCACAAGGTTAAAGGTAGGATGACCGCAATTTGGCAAACGAAAGGTTAGGCTAAGTAAAGCAACAATCATCGCGGAGTGGCTGGGTCATGGATATCGAGTGGAAGGGCGTGCACTAGGAGAGATCACTGCGGCTATGTCCAGCAGTGGACTGCTATAGGCCGATGATGATGAATTACCTCAATAAAGAAAATATTATAAGGATAAAAGAAGGCCTGCAGTGGAACAGATCAGGCTGAAAATAATGAAACAAACTGAAATATTTTGTTTGATTTTTGTATCTATTTGATATCTTGATTACAGTTAAATGATAAAGGGCAATATGATCTAGACACCTACGTGGCTAACTTGAAAAAGTTTTTAAAGAGTGATTCTGTATATTATGCCAAACTAAAAGAAGAAGCGGACCAATGCAAATCAGGTAAGCTCTCTCCATCGTAGACTTTGTCTCTGTCACCTCTGACGTAGACCAGAGGCACGAGATAACTCATCTCAAACAAAAAAAAAACCGGCCAAGGGCAAGTCGGACTTTCACGCGATGGATTCCGTACCATAAACCGAAAATAAAAAAATATTTCTTGTATGGCAGCTCGCTTTAATATTTAATTTAATTGTGGCAATAGAAATGTACATTCTTTGAAGGTTTCAACTGTCTACCAATTACGATTCTTGAGATAAATCCCACTCACAGACAGACGGACGGACGGACGGACAGCGGATTCTTAGTAATAGGGATCCTTTGGTTACCCTTTGAGTACGGAACCTAAACTAACTAAAAAGGGAATAAAGATATTTTCTTCTTCTGGTGTTGAGACCTGTTAGTCCTTTTGTAATGTATTTAAACTCCGTGAATAGAGTGGTAATAGTTGGACTTAGAACAAGATAAGGCATTCTCTGCCAGTCAGCCTTCAGTCAGTCTTTTGTGTTCTTCCTCATTAGACCTTAAGTTGTATTAATAATTGTATTCAGTTAGCGGCTTCGCCCAAGCAAGTATAGTCTAGTCAATTTAGAGTTTGATTCTAAAATCTATATGTATAAAACGAAATCTGAATGACTGATACATCAACGCAGAGCCGAAATTACTGGGAATAGGAACATGAAAATTTGCACAAAGCTTCCTTTTATGATGTAAGTGAGCATTAAGAAGGGTGAAAAAGGAAAAAATCTTTGTACTAAATCTGCGTAAACAAAATCGTGCGAAAAGCGCTAAAAATCATAAATGAATTTTCTAATTATAAATTTTTTGTGCAATTTATTTATAATTTCTGTAAATAATTTCAGTAAAAGATAAAGCCGTAAGCGACGGGGAAGCTGGCTGCGAGATGGCCGCGCTTTTGTCGGCTTGTTTCATGGAAGAAGAAAAGCGTTTATTTAAAAATGATACACGTTCGTACATATTAAATTACTTGTTTGTTTGTTCCGTCAGTCACCGATCGAGGTCAAAAATATGGTATACCGCCGTTTGCCCGAATTTTATTTACCCTAATATCATTTGCCATAATGGTCAACAGCCATAATATTATACGACGTAATATTCATTTGCCCTACTCTTATTTGCTATATTAGTCACGTGCTAGAAGCTTTGTTTCCCATAAAGTCACTTACCATAACATAATTTGTCATAATCATCGTGAGCCCTAATTATTACATGCCATAATTGTCATATGCCATAACATCATTTGCCATCGACATTGGGTATGTAACGGTTGTTATATCAGGAGTAACTGGATGCAATCGGGACTTTAGGGCAATCCGACTCGGATAGGTTAAGTTAGAAGGGGATGGCGGGGTCGTGTGAGCGAGCGAAGCGAGCGAATAGACCCTGCCATCCCCTTCGTGGTTATTTTTTTATAAGCCACACAGAAGTAGACTTGGTCCGCCGACCAAGCCCACCATCAACCTAAATGTTATGTCTAATAATCATTATGGCGTTTAAATATTATGTTTGATAATTATTATGGCACTAAAAAATATGAAAAACAATACGTTTGGCACTCGTATCTTATGGTATCTAAGTTTCGGGCAATTAACAGTTTGTCATATGTCTTTTAGGGCAAACAAAACATTCGGGCAAATGAAATTCGGTTAAATGAAATTCGGGAATATGATGATTATGGTATATAATCTTCGGGTAAACAATAGACAACCCAAAAAAAATGTTTTCTTTTTTATCGTATATGCGATAAAAATAATATACATATTTTTGCAAAAAAGATTTTATATTATTTTGTTACATCTACATGTAGTAAAGTGACTTTTATTATTTCAGGTACTTGAAGACGGAGAGAACAACAATTCCTGCGAGCCAAGATACACATCTGAATGTTTTTTTAGTTTCTGTTATTTCGTTTTATACATATACTTACAAAATATTTATTAAAACTACGAATTTTTCGAGGTTTTATTGTATTATCGGCTACTTACGAGTATTACGGCACAGCGTTCAAAGGCCCGTACCGGGATCCGTACTATGACGACTTAAAACTATCATGCACTAAACGCTCTCCTTGAATCTACTCCTGACTAAATCGGTTTATTGAGGAATGGAAGGAGATAATGGAAGAATTTTAGGAATGTTACTAGAAGACTGTCATTTCCATTTGCTTAAGAAATACAGGCCCATCTCACTTCAGAGCCATATCTACAAGCTGTTTTCCAGAGTCGTCACGAACCGTCTCGCGCGCAGCTTTGATGACTTTCAGCCTCCCGAACAAGCCGGATTCCGAAAAGCTTCTTCAAAGTCAAAGTCAAATGATTTATTTCAACTAGACCAATAAAGGCACGAAAGTAATATAATATAAAATACACGTCAAATTAAAATAAAATTAAATATTATAGTGAGTAGTCGTCCGTTCGCAAAAGGTAGATTCTTATGGAGAAGAACGGACAAGAAACTCCATAGTTACTCTTTTCAAAAATAAGCTTTACAATATTTGCCGGTCCGTCGGCGGGAGCAATCAGAGAGATGCTTAATACGTGTGAGGCCTACGCTGCCGCACATGGATTAAAATATAATGGCAAAAAATGTGAATACATGGTCTTTGAGGTCAGCGGCAAACGCCGTGGAGAAGGACCTGAGTTGCTGGTGAACGAGTCACCAATTAATAGGGTGTCAACTTTTAAATACCTAGGGCACTGTCTTGCCGCTGACCTCAGGGACGATGTAGACATTGAGAGGGAGCGCAGGGCTCTAGCGGTCCGTAGCAATATGTTGTCCCGTAGATTTGCACGGTGTACAGACCAAGTAAAAGTAACACTTTTCAAGGCTTATTGCCAAAGTTTGTACACGGGCAGTCTATGGGTCAATTATGCTAAGAGATCGCTGGACGTCCTGGGCGTCCAATATAACAATGCTTTCAGGATGTTGTTGGGGCTACCTCGTTACTGTAGCGCGTCAGAAATGTTTGCGCAAGCCCGTACTGACGGCTTCTTTGCCATTATACGCAAAAAAACCGCGTCGCGACTGAGGAGAGTGAGGGATAGTCGGAACAGCATCCTGAAAACTGTAGCCGAGAGCTTCGGCTCTTCAATTGTACAGAAGTTTGTGCGGAGATTGATTATTACTAACACTAGGATATAAGATATTTTTTGTATGTTTTTACTAACACAATATGGATTTTTTATCCGAAATAAAGATTATTATTATTATTATTATTAATCAGTTGATTATATGTGAGGACGATGCTCCCAAAAAACACTTATATACTACTAATAGGTACAATAAAGAAATGCCAGCAGAGGTAAAATTAATAAGTTTGCTAGTAAGGGAACATAATACTCACATAGGTATGTACAAATTTTTGCAACTATTGATTTATATGATCAGTGTGTGAGTTAAATTAAATATAAAAATCAGTAAATACACCTGTTTACATAGTAAATATTAATACAATAAACACAAACATATCAACCATTTTTACTATCTACTACACCCTAGATTGTCCTATGGAGCAGGACTAGCATGTTTCCAAGCATTCTTATCTTGAATATAATCATCTAATTTGTAATATGCTTGTTCACAAAGTGTGTTTTTTCCACACGTTTTAAATTTTCTTTAATTTAATTCTAATATTTCAAAAGGAATTTTGTTGTAACATTTAATACAGTACCCCATGAAAGATGTTCGTACTTTGGATAATCTAAAAAATGGTTGATCTAGTTTATTTCTATTTCTAGTATTAAAATTATGTCTATCACTAATTTTGCTAAAGAGATGTCGATTTTTCCTTACATGCATTATATTTTCATAGATGAATTGACAAGGGACTGTCATAATATTAATCTTTTTAAAGAGTTCCCTAAGAGAATCGCGGCGACGAAGATTATAAATGGCTCTGACAGCACGCTTTTCTACACTAATATTATAAAGAGGAAAGATTTGTTTGTTTGTTTGTATGTTTGTTTGTTTGTTTGAATTGAATAGGCTCCGAAACTACTGGACCGATTTGAAAAATTCTTTCAGCATTAGATAGCTACATTATCAGGGAGTAACATAGGCTATATATTATCCCCGTATTCCCACGGGAACGGGAACTACGCGGGTGAAACCGCGTGACGTCCACTAGTGTAGAATAAATATGAATTCAATGTAAGCAGCTCGACCCCACCGCAAAATACCATACGACATAATGCTGTGAAAGTAACTAAAATAGACCAAACGCGCGGTTTCTATATCTGTTAGCTGTCTTATCTTTCTAACAGCATAAGTGGCTGAGCTTAGCCGCGCCGCAAGAGATGTTATGTGAGGTCCCCATTGCAATTTCTCGTCTAAAGTGATTCCCTGGAAAACCGTCTGATCAATAAATTTCAGTTTTTGTCCATTCATTATGATGTCACATTCGTTACTTTTAACATTAGGTAAAAAAAAATTAATACATTTAGTTTTTTTTTTCATTTAGTATTAAGTTGTTTGCCGTAAACCAATCTTGAACCTGGTGAATAGAGTAATTGACATCATCAAGGTTTTGTGACCGTCGGTCTATTTTAAATATCAATGATGTGTCATCAGCAAATAACACCATCTTTGGTTCATTTTGAAGTAATTGGGGCAAATCGTTTATGTATGCTAAAAAGAGGAATGGACCTAATATTGAACCTTGCGGAACGCGCATTGCCATTTCAGACCCTAGTGAGTTTACACCGTTTACCTGTACTTTAATCTGTCTGTCTTTCAAGTATGATCTAATCAAATCAAGGGATGTATTCCTAATCCCATAATGATCAAGTTTCAACAAAAGTGTCTCATAGTTAACGCAATCAAACGCTTTCGAGAGGTCACAAAAGATTCCAATGGCGTCTTGTGAATCCTCCCAGGCGTTAAAGATGTTCTTTATTAGGGTGACACCAGCGTCAGTTGTACAACGCCCTTTGGTGAAACCGTACTGTTGTTCGTGAAAGATGGAATTCTTATTAAAATGTAGTAACATCTGGTTAAGCATTAACTTTTCAAACACCGTACTGAGAACCGGCAGGATTGACACCGGCCTGTAATTGTTGGGTTCTTGACTATCACCGGATTTAAACAGTGGTACGTTTTCAAATTCCTGAGCTACCTCTGCATCTGAGTTTATGGGACCATGTACGGTATTTAAATTAAATTTAGTTTCACGCTTTTTCTTCCTACCTATTTCATTATTTATTATTTTCCAGGTGGTTTTTATTTTGTCATCTGCTGATTTTATTTTAGTGCTAATAAACAGAGCGTTAGCTATTTTGCATACACTTTTAAATGTTTTTGAATATTTTGCAACATACTTATGAAAGCTTATGTTATTCACATGTTGCTTTAGGCCATATAGTTCGTATAGATTTTCTCTACTTATTCGAATGCCTGGAGTCGCCCAATCTCTGAATATAAACTTAGTGTAAATACTTTTAGACTTAATTGGAAAATTATCATTAAATTGAGTGTTGAGTAATGAAAAAAATTTGGTATAAAACACATTTGGGTCTTCTATGTTATTAAAATTTAGAACATAATTTACTGGCCAAAGTACTATTAAGTTTTTCTAAATTTTTATCTGTTACTGGTCTAAATTTAATTTGAATTTTTTGTAAAGGTATGTAGGTGCAAAACGTTATTGTTTGTCCACTGTGATCAGAGGGCAACTTATTCACAATCTCTTTATGTAAATAATCACAATTACAAAATATGTTGTCTATGCAAGTCGCAGACGAAGCTGTTACTCGGGTAGGTTCAATAAAAACATTTGATAAATTAAATGATTTAAATAGACTCAATAATCTGATACTATTCGAGTTAGTTTCTAATAAGTTAATATTAAAGTCGCCACATATAATTATTGATTTATTGCTAGTACAATTTTTTTTTAACACATCTTCCATTACAGAATCAAACACAGATAGATTCTGGTAACTTGGAGGTCTGTAGACACATACAACAACATGCTTATCTAGCTCAAGACAGGACAATTCAATAGTGTGTTTAACCGACAGCTTAACAATGTCTTTTCTTTCTTTCTTCAGCACCGTCGACCACATACATACGCTCCGTCAGGTTATACAGAAGACCGAAGAGTATAATTTGCCCCTCTGCTTAGCGTTTGCCTATGAGAAAGCCTTCGATTCGATCGAGACTTGGGCTGTGCTGCAGTCTCTCGAACGGTGCCAGATCGACTATCGGTACATCCAGGTGCTGAAATGTTTGTACAAAAGCGCCACCATGTCAGTCAGACTTCAGGATCAGACCTCGAAACCTATCCTCCTGTAGCAGGGTGTGAGACAGGGAGACGATTTTTCTCCGAAACTGTTCACGGCCGCAATGGAGGATGTCTTTAAGGTTTTGGACTGGAGAAGGCTAGGCATTATTGTCAATTGCGAGTACATCAGCCACCTTCAATTTGCCGACGATATACTCGTCATGGCTGAGACTACGGAGGTCCTAAGTACAATGCTCGATGACCTCAGTAGAGCTTCCGAAAGAGTGGGTCTCAAAATGAACATGGACAAAACCAAGATCCATGTAGCACCCACGTCCATCAAGATCAGAAACTCTACACTCGAAGTTGTAGACGAGTACGTCTACCTAGGACAAACGGTCCAGTTAGGTAGGGCCAACTTCGAGAAAGAGGTCAACCGTCGATTCAGGGGGGCTACTCTCTAACGAAATCCGTAGTTTCGGGCTTAGTTGCAGGCGGGCGTATTCTACTCCGTATCACCTACAGACTTACGATTAGTCCCGAACCCGAACTGAGAATGAATGACAACACGATTTCACAGTAACTGTCAAATCGTGTTATCATTAGTTCTCAGTGGTTAGGTGATACGAAGTAGAAAATGCCCGCCCGCAACTAAGCCCGATACTACGGATTTCGTTAGAGAGTAGCCCCCCTGACTCGGCTGGGCAGCTTCGGGAAGTTGCATGGTATCTTCTCGTCCCACATACCACGGTCAATAAAGACGTAAGTCTATGATCTGTGCATGTTGCCAGTGATGACATATGGAACTGAAACGTGGTCGCTCACAATGGGCCTCATCAGAAGGCTCAAAGTCACTCAAAGGGCAATGGAGAGGGTAATGCTTGGGGTATCCTTGCGTGATCGAATCAGTAATGCTGATATTCGCAAGCCTATCACTAGCGTCATAGCCTGAAGGATCGCCAAACTAAAGTGGCAGTGGGCAGGGCACATTGCTCGCAGAACAGATGGTCGATGGGGCTGAAAAGTTCTGGAGAGGCGACCGCGTGCCAGAAGACCCAACGTTGGAAGGCCTCCCATAAGGAGGACCGATGACCTGGTGAAGGTCGCGGGAAGTCGATGGATGCGAGATGCGCAGGACCGACCGTTGTGGCGACGCTAAGGGGAGGCCTATGTCCAGCAGTGGACGTCTTTCGGCTGATATGATGATGATTACTAAGAAGTTTATTTCAGCCTCTCAGCTGAAATAAACTTCTTAGTATTCAATTCGGAAATATGTAGGTGGTATCTTTTGTTTGTAAGCTTTAGTAATTGGATGAGGCAAGCCCATGTGAAAGAAATTTGAAATTAAGAACGTTCACTGTTCGTAATTTCTATTTTTGGAAACATTTAATTAAATGTGAAATCCTGCGTTAAAAACAGTAATGGATATAATGGAAATATTGAATATCTTTTTACAGGTCCAGGGGATAATTGAAATGAATGCACCATAGCTATTAAACGAATAACTTTAGTCACTATGAATTAATACGTATCTAACTTTGGGTATATTTAATAAAATGATATATTTAAATTTGAGTTTTATTCTCTTATTATGTTTTGCAAGCTTCGTATTAAAATTCACGAGTATTTTTGTAATATCCTACACCCCGAATTCTCAACAGGCTTTCGTTTCAAAATTGGGTAAAATAAAATATGCTGGTCAACTTTGAAAATCATCCTATACTACTAAGATTGCTTCCGAAAGTATTATTCAACAGTTTCTATGCAATGCCTATATACAATCATCCTATACTACTAAGATTGCTTCAGAAAGTATTATTCAACAGTTTCTATACACTGTCTATATACAGGCTGTCCCAAGATTTTGCCACACAGAGGGAAACTATCTTAAATACTGTAGATAGAAAAAATTACTGAATGAAGACATCATTTTCATTTTAAAAACAATACGATCTGCATTCAAAGAATTTTAAATAATCGCCTGTCTAAACCGGGAACCGAATCCGCTAAATGTAAAAAAGTAACAAGTAATTTTACTGCAACCTGTCAGACTATCCCTGAAAATTAAAAACTGTTGGGTGTGCACATGCATACGAAAGCATTGTTGCTGAGAGATATGTGTCCAAGGAACGTATTCTTAATTGTACACTATAACAAATCATAATAAAGGCTAAAAAAATAATAGGATATAACAATGGCTGATATGATGTATTTGTGGCTACATTTTGGTGGATAAATATTTAGTTACTAGTGGACGTCACGCGGTTTCACCCGCGTAGTTCCCGTTCCCGTGGGAGTACGGGGATAATATATAGCCTATGTTACTCCCTGATAACGTAGCTATCCAATGCTAAAAGAATTTTTCAAATCGGTCCAGTAGTTTCGGAGCCTATTCAATTCAAACAAACAAACAAACAAACAAATCTTTCCTCTTTATAATATTAGTATAGAAAATGCTTTAAATTGAGCGTTGCGCATCTCTAAGTGAGGAATTATTAGAATAATAACATCACGTTCAATTATTTCTATTTTTGATGCCTATATGAATATATAAAAGGCGCAAAATTATTTTTGCCTAACATATTCAGTGGAAGCTTTGATACTGAAAAGGAAAACATGTCTAAGTTTATTTGTTTTGTTTTTTGTGCCTTGGCTATAAGCTTCAGCAGTATTTACGTAAGTGTTGTAAAGGCTGCCCTGTTTATTTAAGCATAAATTAATTACCACCTGTATAGGTTACTCACTTCGTTTTTTTTATGTAGCACGCGTCATACTCTTACGATTATAATAGAAAACAATGATTGCATCTCTTTTTTAATTTATAATACTGCTGTAGCGAATCATTCTTTCGTATTCTTTTGTATTTTCATCATTAATATAGTAATGATTTTTTGTTTTCAGGCTGAAAGTGATGAATCTGGTTCCAGCGAGGAATTAGACGAGTTGAGAGAAGAGTGCATGAAGAAGTTTGGAGTCACACAAGGAGATTTAGATGACGTTGTTGTGTCAGGCGATGTGACGAAGATTAAGCCTTGCTATTGGGGTTGTTATTTTACGAAAATGGGTCTTGTAAGTTTTATTTTTAATGCTATTTTTATTAAAGTTACTTGTTTTTTTTTTCATGTACAGCGAGGCAATCTAATCTTTATGATTTGTCTCTTTATTTCTACAATCGTAAATCACGAATTTTGACTGGTGAAGTTACATAATTCATGCCTTTTACACATATAGGTATCGCAAAGTATAATCAGCAGTGCAATTCTATACATCAATATCCCAATATAGAAAATTCTTCCGTTATTAATGAGGGACCAGCAGACACGACAATGCACAGCCGTAACTACTGGTCGTAGAAAGCTGAAATCTGGCATATAGGTTCCTTGGAGAGTGTCGGGGAGCATTAAAAGGGGATTTCCCGAAATGCGCGTACGAAGTTGCACGCAAAAGCTAGTCTAGTATTTAATTCAGTGTTTAATGAAGTAACTGAACATTATATTTGCAGCTTAATGACAAAGGTCAATACGATCCGAACAATTTCCAGACCACAATGAGAAAGATATGGAAGAATTATGAATATGTCGCCAGTCTAGAAGAACAAGAAAAAAAATGTGCAGCTGGTATGTTTTTAAAACCTTGTGTTTTCAGATTTAACAACAAGGCCAGAGCTTTGCCCACTCGCTATTCAAAAATTATCCCTGGAGAGTATACTACGGGGGCAAAGAGTACCCAGGCCATGGTCTACCTGTCATTCAGTCCCAAATTCTTACCTCCTTCACTTATGTACAGACTCAGCAGATCCTCTGTGACGTCAAGCGAATCCTTTCTAAACAAGCTTGCTCTTTCCTTGTTCATCTCGGTCTTAAAAAACGTTCAATTCAGTTCGACCTTTTCATGTTCTTTTTTCTGATAATTCTAATTGAAATCTTCAAAAAAACTTGAGCAGTTTTTCCGCGTTTAGGAACTAGGTGCTGATTTTTAGAACGCGCCCGCCCTAAAGCACCCATTTTTTTGAAAAAAAAAACGCCTTTCGCTCTGGTTGGGAGAAGTAGAAGAAGAGAAAAGTGAGCTTACTGATTAAAACCCATGCGTGTTCCTTCCCAAATGCCCTTTGCGTTCCAGGGCCGCGATGACAGTTTCGAATAAATTCCGCTACCCTGTAAAACACAACTGGCTCTTGGTAACAGAGGGTCATTCTAATTTACACTTCTTGTTAATTTCAGTGAAAGATAAAGCTGTAAGCGACGGAGAAGCTGGATGCGAGAGGGGCGCGTTGTTGGCGGAATGCCTCATGAAACACGAATAAATGAGATAAGACAGTGGGAATTATTCTTTAGTTCTAGATATCTCAACAGAATAATAAACTGACACATGCATGTAACATAAAATTCTAATTTATAAAAATCTTCCGGTACTGACTGAGTGACTGACAGACAACTACTGGTCATAGATAGCTGAAATTTGACATGTAGGTTCCTTAGGGAGTGTAGGGGAGCACTAAAAGAGGATTTTCCGAAATAACTACGAGAACGGCAAATAGGTTACAAGTAACTCTTTTACACGTCATTTTTTTGTCATATTAATCTAGATGAGGCCGGTATTTTCTAGCTGACTACCCTGAGAAGAAACACCGAAACAAACTCAGAGGTCATAGTCTCTTTTGAAGTCCATACAATCGCCAATAACATATGAAAAACCATGTAGGTTAACGTCTGAGGTGGCCTTTTGAGGAAAGCACCACACAGGTTTGAGTGGGCTTGCCCAGACAGTACAAGCATTTGTCAGTTATCGTGCAGCTTAATTCAGAACTTTGAGGAGCTCAACGAACCGACGAACAATGCCAAATTAAGGACATTTGGGTAAGCCGCATAATATACTCAAACTGCCAGACAGTCATGAAATCACGAATATAAATAACGACCTACATAGTTCTCACATAAGTGTCTGCATGGATCTTAAAAAATGATGTATTGTAAGCAATACATCATTTTTTAAGATTCATGCAGATTAGTGTACGAGATGGTCTTTAGAAGAAAGAACCACACAGATTTGAGTGAACCTATCCATTCAGTGCAAGCATTTGTCAATAGTCGCGTAGCTCAACTCAGAATCACTTAGGAGCTCAACAACTCGACGAACAATACCAAAGAAAGGACATTTGTGTAGGCCGTACAAAGCACTCAAACTGCCAGACAAACATTAAAATTACGCAGTACCTTCATCTGGTAGTAAAAGGGGGTGGGGTCAGGTCTCGGAGCTCCAGCCCACACTTTCCGCAGTTCAGTCTGTGAAGACGGCCGACAGGCAACTAACGCTTCGCCATTGTGAAGTCTAGCTCCCAGGCTCCTCATCGCCAATGAATTACTTAAATACGTAAAATATAGCCCAGTAGAAATCGACTCTAAAAAAGACTAAAATCGCAAAGCTGGATGTAGTTATAGTTTATTGGTATTTTGAATAGACCAGTTAGAGTAGTGTGAATCCAAATTTACAACTTGTGCTCTCTGCGCACTAAGCGATAATCTGCGAAAATTTGGGACTTTTCCACTTTTTAGGGTTCCAAAAAAACGGAACCCTTATAGGATCACTCGTGTCTGTCTGTCTGTCAGTCTGTCGCAGCCAGTTTTCTCCGGATCCACTGGACCGATTCATTTGAAATTTGGTACACATATGGACTTCTATTACCCAAATACGGACGCGTTACGTAAATAATTAAATCCTTAGTATGGGGGTCACTTTTGGGGTCAAACTAGTACATAAAAAAAAGTTTTTTGATGTGCATATCAAATGAAAGGGCTTACTGTGAGGGTTTTATTTATATTTTTTACATAATTTTAAAATGATTGGTTTTGAAGTTATTCAAGAAATTAGACGAAAAAACACCATTCCCCCCACTTAGGTATCTTCGAAACTACAGATCCCAAAATTTTGAAAAAATGAAGATAATAGATCTTTGCCTAAAGATTAAAGCCTATTAGAAGTCTGTAGTGTTAAAATAACATGTTCAAAAAATTAAATTCGTTCGGAACCCTTTGCACGCGAGTCCAACTCGCACTTGGCCAGTTTTTGCTCTAAAAGTCAAAAACTATGCATTTTCGACAAGTAACATTCAGTATTCATATAAAGACACCTAAATTTGCAAAAATTCATCCCAACCACAGCTCTATGAACTTTATAGGGACCTAGGTATGGTCCTACAAAGATGGTAAAATTTTCACGAAAATTGACAATTTTAAGTTTTGCTCCTGTCTGAAGTAAAATATTGGCCAATGGTAACTCGTCCTATAAATAATGACGCAGTCAAACTAGCAATTGAAAGAACACTTCAAATTTGAATTGGCCCCTTACTTAATGGCGTTATTTAATGAAGAAATGGGATCAATTCAAAGTTTTACGAAGCTTTCACGCAAGCCTCTGAAAACGTCTTTACAGAACTTTGAACTACATCGTGCTTTGCGATTTTAATGTTAATTTCCAGTCAGCTAATCCTCGATATTTACATCATTAAAAATCATTAACAATGGAGCGATGCCGACTGAAGCAATTTTTATTTTTACGTCTAGTGCGTTTAGCGGTTCTAAACGACCCGGTGCACGATGACCCGATAGACACACTAGATTACATGCTGGTTGAGCTAGTGAGGTCCGTGTGTTTACATGAGTTTTTTATGCAACTGAGCAGAGAAAGTGAAATATATGAAGCGATCCAGGAAACTGTTTAATTCATGTGAGGGTGTTACAAATAAAGTAAGCGAAGGTTTTACAAGATAAATATTATTGGGTCTGATAAGCTTTCGCCCGCGACTGCTGCGCGTACGCATATCCCGTTTTTTCCTGTTCCCGTAGTAATTTCGGAAAATCCTCCCTTGGTGCTCCCCTACACTCCTCAAGGAAGCTACATGCCAAATTTCAGCTTTCTACGACCACTGGTTTCAGCTGGCTTGTCTGTCAGTCACTCAATCAGTCAGTAACGGAAGAATTTTATACATTAGGATAATGTTTATATTAGCTAGTCAACTGGTCACAACTCACACATTACAAGTCCTACAAAATGCAGCCATCAATCCCCAGCCACCAGATTCACCCATACCATCAACCAGTAGGTACAGCTTATAGTGGACGAATACAAATATTGGAACATAAAATTATTCAACAAGCTTACCAAAGCGTCGATACCCCAATAATAAATTGATGGTCATTCTCCTATATTCAACGATAGTGATTTTTTACACCTAAAAATCATAAGAAGCAAGCACCGACATACAGCTCAGTAAATGAAACAAAAATCCCCCTGCAGACTGACAGATCAAATAAACCATTTTCTACACCTAAAAACCGTAAAAAACAAAGCCAAATAAAAGATCTGTGATAACGATGGAAGTCACTGATGAAGAACTGTTATTAATCGACATAACTTTTTGGTACCTTCTGAAGTTGTTTGAGACAGAATCGATTGGATTAATCCCACGTCAAGTTTATTTAAATGTAATTCCCTCAAGAATGACTCCCTTTCGCGCCTGTTCCGGACATCCGCCATCAACAAATGTTGCACATCCTCAACAAGACCACATTCTCTGCAATTCGGCGAATCAGCTTTTTTCATAAGGTATGCAAACTTCGCTGATGGATAGTGTCCAGAGCGAAGTCTTAAAACTAATTTAACATAACTTCTACTGACTTGATCAACATCGAACCAGGGCACTCGAAGAGGCTCGGCTTGTATGGTCCTATACCATATACCTTTTTGTTGACTAACATTAAAAAAAATGTTGTTTCCAGGAGTTATAACATATTACTTTAAATTTATATATGTATTCCCAATAATCTGGTAAGTAGTTAATTGTTGTACCATCTACTGCAGCTAATTTAGATAATCGGTCAGCCTCCTCATTACCACGTAGTCCGATGTGAGCTGGAACCCATTGCAGCTTAACTGCTATATTATTCTTATACAATAAAATTATATTTTCAAGAATATCATATGCTATCTCACCCTGCTATGCACCTCTGAGACCAGAGGCACATCGAGCAATATGCTGTAGTGCGCTTTTACTGTCTGAGAAGATAACAACTCTTTTTAAATTCTTAGTTCGGCTGTAAAAGATCGCTTGATAAATTGCAATGAGTTCCAGTGTCATTATTTATACATTACAGTTAACTTTAAAACCGAGATTAGTTCCTAAGCTTTGGTCAAATACCCCTGCACCTAGACCGGGAGTAACCTTTGAACCATCTGTAAAAACTTTGTGCCAACTACCATACATAGAATTTAATTCAGCTAAAACATCAAACACTAATAAATTTGGGTTGTCATTGGATTTGGGTATCTTTACACATTCTAGATCAATATTAATTACATTTTTAATCTCAATAGCTGTTGTCCAAGTTTCTAAAGTGTACATTTTATGGATATCTGTTGAAAGAACATCTATATCTTTTACATCGTTGTATATTTTAACTAATACGGGTACTTTTTTGTTTTCCCAATATTTAGTACTACAAAGGGCACTCAAATCTGCAATTAAGCTAACTGTCACATTGTTTGACCTTGACATTATTTTTAAACAATATTTGTAAGCTAAATACTCTCTTCTTAAAAATAAAGGAGGAATACTCAAATCAGACTCCATTACATGGATTGGGGAACTTTTGATATATCCACCAATAATTCTCAGGGCTTGATTCTGTAATTTATCTAGCTTGGAAACATGAGATTTTGCACTACAATCATACATAAAACACCCATAGTCAGTTCGACTTTGAATCAGTGAAATATATAACCTACGTATATGTTTTGTGTGTATTCCCCAAGAGCTACCAAAGTCGAACTGACTATGGGTGTTTCATGAACATAAAATTATTCAACAAGCTTACCAAAGCGTCGATGCTTTGGTAAGCTTGTTGAATAATTTTATGTTCCAATATTTGTATTCGTCCACTATGAGCTGTTCCTACTGGTTGATGGTATGGGTGAATGTGGTGGCTGGGGATTGATGGCTGCATTTTGTAGGACTTGTAATGTGTGAGTTGTGACCAGTTGACTAGCTAATATAAACATTATCCTAATGTATAAAATTCTTCCGTTACTGACTGATTGAGTGACTGACAGACAAGCCAGCTGAAACCAGTGGTCGTAGAAAGCTGATATTTGGCATGTAGCTTCCTTGAGGAGTGTAGGGGAGCACCAAGGGAGGATTTTCCGAAATTACTACGGGAACAGGAAAAAACGGGATATACGTACGCGCAGCAGTCGCGGGCGAAAGCTTATCAGACCCAATAATATTTATCTTGTAAAACCTTCGCTTACTTTATTTGTAACACCCTCACATGAATTAAACAGTTTCCTGGATCGCTTCATATATTTCACTTTCTCTGCTCAATTGCATAAAAAACTCATGTAAACACACGGAACTCACTAGCTCAACTAGCATGAAATCTAGTGCGTCTATCGGGTCATCGTGCACCGGTTCGTTTAGAACAGCTAAATGCACTAGACGTAAAAATAAAAATTGCTTCAGTTGGCATCACTCCATTGTAAATGATTAGAATCCTTTTTCCTTAAACAGTTTTCAAGCTCATGAATATTGAAATCGCATTCCAAGACTTCATTAGTAGATGTAAACACAGGCGCTTGGTTTGGAACATAATCTGGTGTTAATGCACACAGTTATTCTTTTTGTTTCTCAATAGGGGGGTAAGTTTTAAGTTGCTTATATCCCTTTATCCAACGCATACGTCGCCACATTTCAGACACTGACGTTACTTCATCGACTGAATCACAAAACCGGCGATGTACCCACACCTTCTGAAACATTTACGACTGTAGGATCCTACAGATGCCTGCGTTAAAATATTTGTAATTTAAATGTACATACTATCTAACAAGGCCTTATGAACCTGGTCAGACCAAAATGTATCAGCGCATGAACTGAATTCCATTGGGAAATTCCCTTAGAGCTCCTCATGGAATATGCTATGGTAAAGGTTAATCTGCTCAACTTCTCTTCTGCCCCAGATCATATCGTCACCTACTAGCTATCCTATTTATATCACATTCCACATAAAGTAGAGAATGGTCAGACCAATACACGTCGTGCTGCACCCACTATATGGACCGTCTCCTGAGCGGCTTTAGACAATGCGGTGATCTAACCACCTCCTACATCTATGCGCCTCACTCTTAAAAGTGTATGTACTAGACTGCATACCTAGCTTCTCGATATCAACACAGCACCAGTCTTGTTTTACACAGAATCTCAACAGTTCGCCACAAAATAGTTCGTTTGAATGAGCATTAAAATCCTCTAAGATATAAACCGCTTCACTATCAGTATTCACTGCTATCATAGACTTAATAACACTCAGACAGTCCGTAAACATAGGCAAATTTTTAATACCGTTAACATACTTAAAAATTATAATTGACCCATTTCGCGTCATCACTTTTTTCGCATATATACGCTCACTATTACAATCTATTACTGAGACTGACTCAAACGCACTTTTCCGCCACAGAATTGCCACCCCGCCATACGGCCTGCTACTTAGGAGACCTAATAACGTGTTCACCGCACCCGAATTCTTCGTCTATTGTGCTTAGCAATGGCAAATCATGCGGCAACAACCACGTTTCCTGTAGCGCTACTACATCAGCATTCTTACACAGCGCTCGCTATGTAATGTTATGTATCGCTATGTATGTAATGCTTTGTAATTGAAACTGACCGGTGTACTACGCATTCGTGTATTCTCCACTTAGTCGTTATAATATACCCGTTGAAATATTATTCTCGCCTTTTACAAGAGTATTATCCCTAATATTAACAAAACGTCGAAACGTAATCCCAGAAGGCCACAGATCACGGTCTAGAAAAACGTCAATACTATTTTTCGTTACAAAAATCTTGTATGTATTATAATCTTATGGCTTCTTCATTTTAATTTTTAATAACGATACCTTCTCCTTTGTTTTGTCATAAATATAAGTCACGATGACTGACTCAATCACGTCTTTGTGTACATTTGATGCTAATAGTGGTATTTTTGTATCAGCTGCCTTAAATTTCTGTAGCTTGAGTCTGCTTTTCTCTTGCTCACTATAAACCTATTTCATAATTGCTTTCTCTGCGATTCTATCCAATTTTCATCTAGTTTCGGCTTTTTACATTTTTCACCATTATTGACAATCTCCGCAAAAGATAATTTCCGCACCGCCATCGCCAGCAGCCGTATTACCAATCTGCACACTTTGTTTATATAAATCAGCTGGCGACAAAAAAATAATTAAAGACATTAATAGCAGAGGACGAGTCCTCTGCTATTAATGTCTTTAATTATTTTTTTCAAAACCTATCGAGTGGGGTATTAAGATAAAGGGCTCGAGGAGATGATTCCAAAAATGTAACTACTAAAATGTAGGAAACAAAAAAAAATACTTTGTCACAAAACCCGACCAGTAAAGACGACTACAAAGTTCTAAAAAAGTCGCCTTTCAAGCAGTCTGATGCAGTTCAATCACAGGTCTGATGCTACAACTGGATCACGCGTACGTGGCACCATTTGCAAATTCGTCTACTCGTTTGTAAAAACCAACTTTAAATAGAATAGGACTGAATTTTCCTGAATGATGTCATACAAATGAAGTCATTTCTGATTGAATAACAGGTCTAATTTTTTTTCCGGATGCTATTTTATGTCAAGTGAGCAAAATTATAAAAACAACTATTTACAAAAAAAAAAGTATGCTCATAAATTGAGCATTTTGCGCTAGTAGTCAAATTTTATAGTAATTACTTCGCGTCAAATTACATCTATACTAATATATAAAGCTGAAGAGTTTGTTTGTTTGCTTGAACGCGCTAATCTCAGGACCTACTTGTCCGATTTGAAAAAATCTTTCAGTGTTGGATAGCTCATTTATTGAGGAAGGCTATAGGCTATATATCATCGCGCTAAGACCAATAGGAGCGGAGCAGTAATGAAAATTGTGACGCAGACGAAGTTGCGCGGTTCAGCTAGTTTTATATAAAAAGGTGTGGGCATTGTTACTCGGAGCTCATTCAGTCGAAGATTCGAACTTATAGCGTGTAAAACTTATAGACCTAACACAATGTTTCTGTTTGTTTTTCTTCTTTTTTCTGCCGTGGCTTTAAGTTCAAACAGTGTCTTTGTAAGTATGTAGATATTAACCATATATTAACGTATGCCAAAATCATCCTATCAATTAATTGTCTATATATTGTCTAATTATTGGGAAGACAAGTCTTACATTGTGTTTTTAGTGCTGTGTTTAGGTTTTTATTACTTATTTCATCTATCCTTTATGGTTGTTTTTTTAAAGGCCGAAGACAATTTTACAACAAACGAGTGCTTTGAGGAGTACGGACTTACAGATGCTGACGTAGTGGCCGCTGTAAAGGCAGGCGACGTGTCGGCTATTGATTCATGTTTCTGGGGTTGCTACTTTAAAAAACTTGGATACGTGAGTTTTTACTTTCTAACCGACTTCAAAAAAAAGGAGGAGGTTCTCAATTCGTTTTACTTTTTATGTTTGTTTCCATATAGTTCCGTCATTTATGAACCGTTTAAGAATATTGTCTCATGTTAAAGGTTATACTTTCCGATTGGTCCCATATCATCAAAATCGGTTTAGTAATCTAGCTTTTAAATCAAAATAGCTGGGATTCGTTTATTTTATTTTTACAAGTAAACGAAATTGCGTATTTTGCTTTCCTGTGACTTTCCAGTGGTGTTAGGTGTGGGGTGCCACTATAAAGTGCAAAAAAAAAATATTTCCAAAAAAATACAACCGACTTCCAAATTTCGGAAGTGGGTGTTTTTGGTTGTTTCTTCGTATTTTAACACCGACTTTCGAAATTAAAGTTATTTTATACTTTGTAAAAAAAATTTTTTTTTTCTTACTAATTTGGGCTTTTTTGTGAACCATGGGTCATATTTTGTAGGTGATTTGACTATTTTAGTCAGAATGCTTCTTAATTTATTTTATTAAGCTCTAAATACACATGCCTAACTCGCACAAGCGTACTCTTTCGTGGTATTGTGCCATAACAAGTTTTTATTCGTAGCATACATTTTGCTAGTGGCACAGGCATGTGAATGAGGTGAACCGCCTGCTCGAGCAAAACCAAGGCTGTCCTTCATATCCGCCACAGTTTATCAGAAAATACACGTGCCTGTTATTTGTACCTATAAACGTTATTTTTTAGTAATTGTATTTTATTACAGCTCAACGACAAAGGTGAATACGATCCGAGCACCTACGTGGCCAACATGAAAGAATTTATGACGGTGATAAGTCAAAGGCTTATATAGAAAAAAAATCCCACCAATGCGACTCATGTATGTAGAAAATAAGTGCTAAACTGTCCATATTCTTTTCCGTTTGCTTCTCTGTATACACTATCTCATGACCCGAATTAATTACAGTCAAAAGTCCTTATCGGAATGAATATATTATCTTTCATTATTACTTATTTTTTGGTTGTAATGACGAAAGTAGTTGAAGAAATTGTCTTTAATACTGAGCTACACAAATAGGGTGCTGAAAGTTGGTTCCAAGTGCAATTTATTTATTATATTTTTTATGAATTATAGTGAAAGATGCAGTCGTAAGCGACGGTGAAGCTGGGTGCGAGATGGGCGCACTGTTGGCAGCTTGCTTTTTGGAACACGAAAGAAAAGAAAAAGGTTGAAGCACCAATGTTGAGTCATGTTTTTTTTAGGGTACGTACCTCAAAAGGAAAAAACAGAACCCTTATAGGATCACTTTGTTGTCCGTCCGTCTGTCTGTCAAGACCGTTTATCTTGGAAACGCGTGGAGGTATTGAGTTGAAATTAAGACCATACACTCAGGCAGCTGTAAAATAATCAAACTTCTAAGTTAACTTAAAAAAAAGATTCGGTCGTCTATGCCGAAAAAAAAAGTATATTTCGACACTCTCAATTGATTCAAAATGTGTAGGTATTTCCCGTTGACCTAGAACTATGAAATTTGGCAAGTAATACCGTTTTATACTACAAATATTATAGGGAAAAGTCTGAAAACTATACAATTGTGATTAAATCATAAAAAGAATATAGTCTTTAATTAAAGTAATTTGTAGCTACAAATTTGTGCGGAACACTTGGTGGGCGCGTCCGACTCGCACTTGGCCGGTTTTTTTTTTTCTGTGAGGCTACTACACATGGCCACGTACAGTTCTAGGATTATATGACCACACCGCTATTTTAAACCTCTAGTTCTTTGTCACTATAGTCACAGATACATTGTCTTCTCTTTCAAACCCTAAAATATTAATTTGTCTTATGAACGATGATCATTTTATATTTATGAGTATAAAATGTTAATTGTTCATCCCTTTTACTACTCCTCACTAGCCTAACTATACCCTATGGCGGCTCATAAGTACTAGGTATGTGCTAAACAAATTTTTTTTTTTTGATTTAAGAGTTAACAGCTAGGTTGGTGCAGAGACTGAATTAACATGGGGTTTTCAAGTACATTACTTGATTTTTTTTTTCTTTTAATACAACATGTGTTTTGTATGTAATACGAATGTTTTACATTGGACGCAAGTGCGACTGCCGAGCACGAGGTCCTAGGTTCAATTGCAAGGTGTAAAAGTTGATACCAGAGCCGTGTCCGGGTCGTAGTCCGTAATGAACTCAAAAAATTGGGTGTTTTATTTTCTCCCTTTTTTATCGTGTGAGCAATAAGGTTTAACGACCCCACACGCCCTAGTATCAGAGTTTCTAAACCGAAACTTAAATGTACCGAAAAGTTTTATATGAACTCTATTACAGACGTCCGTGTCACGGCTCCAACATGCCTTAATTGAGTTTTTCCATTAGGAATTTCTCAGTAGCAGCCCGGAGTTTAGGAGCTGGTGGTGTGACAACCCCGTGCCTCGGAAAGCCCGTCAAGTCTTACGCCAGATATTACCCCAGATCTCTGTCCTATCGTTTCAGATTGCCGTCCTATTTGATAACAAAAGTAATGGAAGTGAGAGTGCTGTGTTTAAGCACACACTTGTGCACTAGAATATTTCTCGCGCCGATGGCTAGTCACCGTTGTGATTGGCCGCCATGACCGAAATCAGTCAGGAAGACTAACATTATTATATTTTAAAATGAATATTTTTCTTCTCAGGTCTTTGAAGGAACAAATGAAAATGCAGCGAAATAAATCAAACAGCTTATCGGAAAGTCTTAAATAAAAAATAAAACACATCAAACTAATTTGTTCTATTTTTCTTTTTTTTTGAACCTACATCCACATCAGCGACTCCAAACGAACTGTGTTCTTTTGTATTATTAACAGGCTTCCGTTTGAACGTTATTTCACCTGATGATGGGAAATGATTTAGCAATGAGCAAGCATACTTTGCTAAAAGTACTTGAACATCTTTTTTCAATCAAATCATGTAGGTAATGAATTCTTCCGTTCTGGGCGGAGCTGGAGTGACCGAAAATCAAAAACTGATCCTCCAAGTTACATTTGTGTGCCAGGATCTGACCGGAGGATCCAACCTTTATAATGGAAATTGCGAGACCATACCTACACTACGGTAAAAATATCTACAGTATTCTATCTTCATACAAACAGTCCAACGGTACAAACGATCGGAACGCGAGTCATACCTACGCACTTCGAGTTCAAACTGCTCTCCAACTGTAAGCAGTCGCGAATGCACCGCAGTCAAAGACTACAATATTAATATAGGGTAGGTGTGATTAATTTGTAAGCAGTAAGCGGGTGATTTGTGAATATTTGTTTTTGAAATAAGTGCAAGTAGGTACTTACTTAAAATGGAAAAGAAAGATTATTTAACATAATTATTCTGGTGTTTTTGGTTGCTTGGATTGAACAATAACGCAGCAACAAGATATCATTTCAAACTCAATCTCAAATTGTTTATTGCCATCCATAATGTACACATATAGGTGGTAAAATGAATAAACAGAAACAATTATGGACCCTGTCGGGCACAGCAAAACTTTAAATAATTAGGAGAGAGGAAGAGCGCTTGAGATCATTTTTCTTGTAATAATAAATGTTTATTATTTCCTGTCTAACTTGTACCTATTATTGAACATTTTATGCATATTATTATTATCTACATATTTATCTATTTTTGGATTAAATTACATTTTTAGTTGTTTTATTGTTCATTCCCTTGCAACTTGTTTTGTAGTTTAACTGGTACATAATTTGTTTCTTTTATTAATGGGTAGGTATTTCGCTTTTTCTACCGATGAAAATACCTACGAGCAATGAAAATACCTACTTATTCTTAAATAAATAAGTGACAGGGTTTGCAAAGGTTTGACATCGGATGGGTGACCAAAAATATTGTTATTTCGAGTTGCTCCATGCAGTAGGTAATGGGAACGAAAGAATAAGCTGAGATAAAAAAAGATATTATAATTATATGTCAGCTGTTTCTTGCATTTTGGTTGAGTAGGTAGGTGATGAAGTTTATAAGAATTGAAGATTGGTAAACTTTGGCGACAACAGTTTATTTATTTCTTTTTTAATGTTTTTAAATAAATAATCTTATATTTACAATCACAAAAAAAGAAAGAAACTCAAGTAGGCACGTAGATGAAATTCAAATGCTGGAGGCGGCCAGCCCTATCGCGTGTTTACGTACCGCGCGGCTGTGGGTAATTATTTCAAGGAGAGGGCCGAGTTACAATACTGGTAGATATTTATACTGTGCCCACACCTTGTTCTGCATACCCATAGTTTTGAATGAAAAACTTCGATTTACAAACTTAAAAACTTGGTGCAAATACCTGTGTAGTAATGAATTCAATTCAAAAATCAAACAATTAGTGACTCACGATAACAACAAATCAATCGGAAAGAAGAGTCCTCAAACTGGTTAATGACATTTAAATGAAACAAAGATTCAATCCGATTAAGTCAACCTTCTTCTATATACTAATAATATTATAAAGAGGAAAGATTTGTTTGTTTGAAATGAATAGGCTCCGAAACTACTGGACCGATTTGAAAAATTCTTTCAGCAATGGATAGCTACATTATCAGGGAGTAACATTGGCTATTTTATCCCCGTACTCCCACAGGAACGGGAACTACGCGGGTGAAACCGCGTGACGTCTACTAGTATTCAATAAAAAAAAGACTCTCCAGTCACGGACCGTAAGGCCTGATTGGGGTGAAATGGTATTGTCTTTCAATCGTTTCAAGATGATTGCCTGACGGGACTGTTACAGTAAGTAGTTATTAATGTATCATCTCGTCTGCTTAGCCTTTTGCCAACTATTTTGGGGTCGTCATCCATTCAAACCGGATTTAGCTGAATACCAGTATTTTACGTGGAGGTCTGGGTCGTGTAGGTTTGGTAGGCAGCCGCCGACCAGACCAGTATAACAAAAAAAAACAGTCCATAGCGAGTCGGACTCGCGCACCGAGTGTTCCGTACAAGACACCGAGGGTTCGACCTAAAACCTAGGGTACTTCCGGTTGACCTAGAATGTTCAACAGTAGCGTAGCGAGGGGGGGGGGAGCGGCCCGCACCGTGTGACACCCGTTTAGGGCTGACACCCGACCGTTCATTAACTGGTTTTTGTCACTATCGGGTGTTACCCCTAAACGTTTGACGCAATGAAACCTGCCGGGAGTGGGGAGCAAAGAATTTTGAGCTCGCTATGCTCGCTCTTGCATGCGGCACTCTCTAACTTCATCAGCTTTTCTGCATAAATCAAGAAAAGACATCTATTTAAGTATGAAATATCTAAAGACAATATAACCCTTCCGAGATAAGGTTCCTCGTCTCCTCGACTGTTCGTTGACTTTTTCTCACGTTCGGGTGTCACCCCAAAACGGGTGACGTCCGAGGCAGTGTGTAAAAATTTTCGAGCTCGCTTCGCTCGCTCTTACATTCTGCACTCTCGAGCTTATCTGTGTAACTCAACAAAATTACTATGTTTATGTATGAGTGATCAAAAGAAAAAAATCTTTTCCGAAGTGCATGAATCTTCGAGCTCGCTTCGCTCGCCCTTGTTTCTGCCCTCTCTCAGTTAATGAGCTTTCTGGCATCAGTCCATAAAGTTACTTCTATTTAAGTATGAACAATAGAAAATAAAACCTATCCGAGGTGGGATGCAGCGTCTGTGTTCCCGTCCGAATATAACCCGTCTGCCTTCAAAGCAAGAGTGAACAGGCATCTTCTGGGCACTCTCGCTCCATTATAGATCTCATCCATCGCTTTCCATCAGGCGTGATCGTGGGCAAGAGCAAGCCCATTACTCAGTAAAAAAAAAAACATTTTTCGAGATCGCTTCGCTCGCTCTTGTGTTTTAACCTCTCACTATTAAAAAGCTTTTTTGCATCAGTCCATAAAGTTACTATCTGAGGTGGGATGCGAAATTCGAATTCGCTCTTGCGTTCTACCCTCTTTTGGTTCTTGAGCTTACTTGTATCAGTAAACAGAGTTGAGTTTGGATAGTAATAAAAAGAAAATCCAAATAATCTGAGGCGAGGTGCACAAATTTTCGAGATTTTTATTTTATTTATTTTGGGGCAACAAACAGCTACAACATAACGTTTTAACAAAAAATAATGTATATATCAGGTACAGTAAAAACAATATTGCAGCCCACTACATTATCCACGTATTAATAATTTAAATATTTGGTTATGAGTGCCACTAGAAAGCATTATTTAAAAAAGCAGTACATAACGAAATTATTACATCACTCACGATAATCTATACATATAATAAATCTGTTGAAGAGTCGTTTTTGTACATTCAAAATTAAAAATAAAAATATAGCTAGGGAGATAAAGGGTAACGTACAGAACCCATTTCCATCATTTTTGGAATTTTTGTCTGTTTGTCTGTTTGGATGTGCAGGCATCACGTCTAAAGTACAGAAATAACGTAGATAACTTTCACGCATTAAAATTGTACGTAACTGGAGGTATCACTTAGTTTTTGTTTCATCGCAATCGGTTTACTCTATCAAAAGATATTTGTTTTTAAAGGTTTCGTTTAAAGTTTCATTACGTGAAGCACATACATGCACCGCCATCTATTGAGATTAAATAGTAACAGTTTAGAACTGTTTCATGAATGAATGCGTATATTATTATTTTGTGAAACTCTTAAGGTAGAATTCCGTGCATCGCGATCGATCGCGGCCGCGCGCGGGCTACGACTGTCGTCGATCGCTCGCGACAATAGTCAAACTATGAAAATGTATGGAACCGCTGCCGAGGCCCGCGACAGACGCGCGCGGCCGACGAATGTCGTGAGCCGCGCGCGGCCGTACACGTCTTAACATGTTTTAGCGCTTAACAACATCGTGGATTTCATGGCGCAAACATGTCTAGGAACGCCGGAGAAACTTTTCATTATAATACAAATGCTTTTGAATCAATATTTGGTAGTATCCTTCTTCATTTCTGCTTTTAAAGATAGGGTCGATTGGTACTCTATTTTCATAATATAGCAACAGCAGCTCGTCATCCTCCTCTTCTTCTTCAAGGATGTCAATTAGCACTTCGACCATGATTTTGACTTCGGTAGACACACGTCTAGAGGGAACTGACGAACAACGTCTACTAATTTCAAGACACTGCCGCGCGCGGCTCACGACATTCGTCGGCCGCGCGCGTCTGTCGCGGGCCTCGGCAGCGGTGCCATACATTTTCATAATTCGACTATTGTCGCGAGCGATCGACGACAGTCGTAGGCCGCGCGCGGCCGCGATCGATCGCGATGCACGGAATTCTACCTTTAAAATAACATTTAGTCATATCGTTTCATTTATCGTAACATCTGAGCTTCTAAGTTTGAACTTATATTTTGACAGTTCAACTACATTAACACAACATAACTAACCATAACCACCATAACTTATATGGTGTACATAATACAGAGTATTCTATTCTATTCTATTCTATTGTCGATTGATGGCGATGTACTGATGACGCGTTTTTCTGAATTGCGGTGTTATCAGCAGATTGGTCAATGTCTGACAAATAAAGTTTGGATACCTAATGCTATGTAGCTAATTAGAAGGTGATAACGATACGTATGACCGAAAAAGAAAAAAGAGAAGAGTAGTGATTCATGAATTTTATGGTGATTCGAATCGACATAATTAATCTATATCAACCGCACGGGTCGATCTTCAGGGTTTAGCAACGCTTGCCAAGGTTGGTACGTTGATGGGAGACCATCATAACATACCGAGTTTCCTCCGTGCCTCGGAAAGCACGTTAAGCCGTTGGTCCCGGCTGTCATTTGAAGATCTTTGGCAGTCGTTACGGATTGTCAGAAGCCAGTAAATCTGGCTCCAGTCTTGCCAAGAACTACCGTGTTACCCAAATAATGGGTTGTGGAGGTCTGGTAGGCAGCCGCTTCACGTAAAATACTGGTATTCAGCTAAATCCGGTTTGACTGGAAGCCGACCCCAATATAGTTGGGAAAAGGTTAGGCAGATGATGAGTTGCACGAGTCTTCAAGATTAAGCTACGCTTTCCGAGATCGGTCTGTGGATCGGTGACCATTTTAACATACCGAGATTCCTACGTACCTCGGCATATAATAGCCGCCCGGGTCGATCTTCAAGGTTAAGCAACGCTTGCCAAGGTCAGTCTGTGGATGGGTGACCATTTTAACATACCGAGATTCCTACGTACCTCAGAATATAATAGCCGCCCGGGTCGATCTTCAAGGTTAAGCAACGCTTGCCAAGGTCAGTCTGTGGATGGGTGACCATTTTAACATACCGAGATTCCTACGTACCTCTGAATATAATAGCCGCCTGGGTCGATCTTCAAGGTTAAGCAACGCTTGCCAAGGTCAGTCTGTGGATGGGTGACCATTTTAACATACCGAGATTTCTACGTACCTCGGAATATAATAGCCGCCCGGGTCGATCTTCAAGGTTAAGCAACGCTTGCCAAGGTCAGTCTGTGGATGGCTGACCATTTTAACATACCGAGATGCCTACGTACCTCGGAATATAATAGCCGCCTGGGTCGATCTTCAAGGTTAAGCAACGCTTGCCAAGGTCAGTCTGTGGATGGGTGACCATTTTAACATACCGAGATTCCTATGTCCCACGGAATATAATAGCCGTCCGGGTCGATCTTCAAGGTTAAGCAACGCTTGCCAAGGTCAGTCTGTGGATGGGTGACCATTTTAACATACCGAGATTCCTACGTACCACAGAATGTAATAGCCGCCCGGGTCGATCTTCAAGGTTAAGCAACGCTTGCCAAGGTCAGTCTGTGGATGGGTGACATTTTTAACATACCGAGATTCCTACGTACCACAGAATATAATAGCCGCCCGGGTCGATCTTCAAGATTAAGCAACGCTTGCCAAGGTCAGTCTGTGGATGGGTGACCATTTTAACATACCGAGATTCCTACGTACCACAGAATTTAATAGCCGCCCGGGTCGATCTTCAAGGTTAAGCAACGCTTGCCAAGGTCAGTCTGTGGATGGGTGACCATTTTAACATACCGAGATTCCTACGTACCACAGAATGTAATAGCCGCCCGGGTCGATCTTCAAGGTTAAGCAACGCTTGCCAAGGTCAGTCTGTGGATGGGTGACATTTTTAACATACCGAGATTCCTACGTACCACAGAATGTAATAGCCGCCCGGGTCGATCTTCAAGGTTAAGCAACGCTTGCCAAGGTCAGTCTGTGGATGGGTGACCATTTTAACATACCGAGATTCCTACGTACCACAGAATGTAATAGCCGCCCGGGTCGATCTTCAAGGTTAAGCAACGCTTGCCAAGGTCAGTCTGTGGATGGGTGACCATTTTAACATACCGAGATTCCTACGTACCACAGAATGTAATAGCCGCCCGGGTCGATCTTCAAGATTAAGCAACGCTTGCCAAGGTCAGTCTGTGGATTGGTGACCATTTTAACATACCTACCGAGAAGAGATCTTAGGCAGTCTTTACGGATTGTCAGAAGCCGACAAATCTGACACCTACAGTCTTGCCAAGAAGTATCGTGTTACCCAGTATTGTAGGGTTGTAGAGGTCTGGTAGGCAGCCGCTCCAATCCCGTTTGACTGGAAGCTGACTCCAATATAGCTGGGAAAAGGCTAGGCAGATGATGCTTCATGGTAAAAAACTGAAATGATTTGCGAAAAACACTTATTCTACAGTTGGCAAAACTGGGTACAGATTACAAACGTAATTTTGTTTCAATTTCCTTTATCCACTAGGGAGACGGTCTAAGTGACATCCCGGCATTTAATAGAATTTAGGATTCCCAAAAAATTAATAAATTCATAGTTATATTTTCGTCACACCTACCCTATTCATAGACGGCCTAAGCATATGCCAGCCTGTTCATTAAATGTTGTCACATGACAGACCCATTCGCCACTTTGACACATTTGCGCATTGGGGGGATCATTTAGGCCGCTGATTAACCGCCATTCAATGAAAAGGACAATAAAACGGCAGAGTTACTCTCTCAAGGACCGTCAGCCCCAATTGGGGCCAAATGGTATTGTCTGTCTTTTTTAATACATGCTTAACCTTTTCCCAACTATATTCGGATCAGCTTCCGATCAACACGGCGAAGTCGCGGTATGTTAAATAATATGGCCAACTATTCACAGAGCCACCTAGGCAAGAGTTGTTAAACCATGAAGATCGACCCGTGCGACTGTTATTATTTAGCTACGAGCTCCTCATTTAATAAGTCTCCTCTTTCAGTACCTACTAAATATCGATTTAAAAAATTCGATTATTCTTACACAGTAAATCGATTCTATAAACCCGGTAGAACTGTTTAACATAAAATGTAAATATTAATCGGTGTTCTGTAATCTACAATTGTCAGGGAAAATCAAAGAAACTGTTTCTTTTTGCTGGCTGGACAAAATTAAGAATCAACTTTATTCATCAGTTTCTTTGTTTCGTAGTTTGAAGACTACCTACCACCGTTCGTTCGATAATCGGTTTTGTTGATTTTGATACCTACCTCGAGGTAGGTATGTACCAGGAGATTACCCGGGCTAATCGGCATTTCAACCGGAAGATATGATAGAGTGCCCTGCATTAGGTACCCTCTTCCTATTTTCTTAATTTTGACACAGATCAGGATACGCAAGGTATTAACTTAAAGTAAATTTTATCTATGCAACAGATATTTTTCGACATCCACGCGAACGAAGTCGCGGGCACAGCTAGTTAACTAATAAATAAATAACTTAGTAACAAAACAAAAAAACATTAAAATTGCACCAAATAGGATTTGATTCATTGTACATTCATTATTATACATTAATTAATTCATTAAAAGTACATTCCTTTCATTTTATTCATTATTATTAGATAGCAGTTTCATAATATTCCATTTAAATTTTGATTTAGAGCATACAAAAATGTAAAAAAAAGTATTATATGTGTCTACCATTCGGCGAATAGGGCAGCGCAAACCAGAGTTAGTTCGACAGCTATTTAGGGCAAATAGGGTACCAGCACGGACACTACGCTTGTTAACAGTGCGAGGGATTGCGTAACATGCTGGTGAGGTCAATGGAGTCAAAATGGTTATGAACAATGCCATGCAACACAGATGCCTCCAGGAACTTACGTCTACACTCTAAGGTAAAAAGCTTATATTTACTTAATAATTCGGAATACGGTAGGTAGGTAAGTCCTGTGACACCTATAATTCATGGCACGTAGAAACTTACGCTAGACTTTCTCGATCTGATCTATATATTTCTTATAAAACGGGTTCCAGATTGGCGTAGCATATTCAAGCTGTGATTGTACAAGCGTTTTGTATAAATACAGATATTGGAACCTCGCTTGAACTCAGCGGCTGATCTCATGACAAATCCATACATTTTGAATGAGTTATAAACAATTTTTTCAAAATGTTGATTTAATGATAGCTTATTATAGAGTAACACACCAAGATCTTTTACAATAGATACATTAGTAAGTGTGGTGTTATGCAATCTATATTTAAAATTAATAATTGATCGGTTTTTAGTGAAAATTAATAATATAGCATTTCGAAAGGTTAAGATGTAGTTTATTGTCAAGACAGTAACTCGCAAGTCTATCTAGGTCTTCTTGGAACTTAAAGCAGTCATCCACAGTCTGTATCGTTTTATATGCTTTTAGGTCATCAGCATACAGGAGAAATGTTGTATTTGTAAAGCAGTTATTTATGTCATTTATGTATAATATAAAAACAGTGGCCCCAGGATTGAGCCTTGTGGAACACCTGAGGTTATTGGCACGGCACCAGATTAAAAGCTATTCACGACAACCTTTTGAGTCCTGTTTGTAATATAGGAAGAGAACCAGCGAAGTAGATTTCCCCGTATCCCATTGTATGCTATTTTGCTCAATAGAATTTCATGATCGACTTTGTCAAATGCCTTTTTAAAATCTGTGTAAACAGCATCTACTTGCAAGCGTCTGTCGATGTTTTCAAAGAGATCATTGGAAAATATAAGTAGGTTGGATATTGTTGACCGCTGTTGAACAAATCCATGTTGTTCGGTGATGATAGAGCTGTGCTAGATCGGATAAATTTCATTATGTACGAGTCTTTCAAAAAGTTTTGCCAAAGCCGACAGAATTGAGATAGGTCGATATTGCTCAATGTCATGTTTTGAGCCGTCTTTGTGAACGGGCGTGATATTAGCTCGTTTCCATACGCCAGGAAAGATACCAAAACTCATTACAAATTATATAAATTTGGTTTGTAAGTGTGATGTAAGAACATTCCTGAAAATAAAAGCCTGCATAAACGGTACACTGGTAAATGGCTTGTGATTGCCGTCACCAGAACGAAAGGCGCAACTCATATTATTATGGGGGCGTTCATTTGTGGGGTGACACCACATTATCCGCCCCGGGTGTCACCCATGCTAGCTACGCTACTGATTGTCAATTTTGGTTAAAAGCAAAGTCTTACAGCACAAGTAAATGAAAAATTACGACGGATAAATAAAGTTGAAAATTAAGGTAAAATTTTGGTACTTACAAGTTTTCGCGAAAATCTAAATTTGCCCATATCTTTTAATCGTTTTGACTCAGGACCTTGATTTTTATACACCTAATGGGGACTATAAACTTTAGTACCTGCTATAAATTTCAACTTGTTAGGTTTACCCGTTCCTGAGAAAATCGGTGGTGACACACGGCCAGACAGGCGGACAAGAGAGTGATCTTATAAGGGTTCCTTTTTTACCTTTTGAGGTAAAGAATCCAAAAAAAAAGGAAATATCAATAAACGTGTTTGTTTCCGATTCTGGTACGCTACAGAACCCTTCGTGAGAGAGTTCGACTCGCACTTGGCCGGTTGTCTGAATTATGATTTTATTGATATTGTGTAACTTTTTGTAAGTTTTTGCGCTGGACAAGAATCTCTCTGAAACCGTACTGTCATCTGCGTACCAAACAAGACCAGGCTGAAGTAGGTCATTGATGTGCAGCAGAAAAGATTTGAACAGACCCCAGAGGAACTCAATAGCCATGAGGACTAAGGAACAGTCGTCAAAGACTACTCGGATCGACCGTTCTCTAAGGAAGTCTGATATCCAGCTACAAAAATCAGCTGGGTTGGCATAAGCAGGAAGCTTGCTTAGTAGTCTTGCGTACCAGACCGTGTCAGAAGCCTTCGAGATATCAAGCGATACATCACGTGCTTCGCCGTGTTTCTCGATGGTTTCACCCCAACAGTGCGTGAAATACACAATAAGATTGACCGTCCCCGGTGAAAGCCGTATCGAGGAGATCTGTCTTCGAGCTTGGTCAGCAACAGCTTTTCCATAATCTTGCATAGAATGGAGGTATATACATACCCGTAGGTTTGTATAAAAATCTTTAATTTAGAAACTTAAAAACATAGTGCAAATACTGTGTAGTAATGAATCCAACCCGAAGATCAGATCTAACACTTAGTAAATCATGTTAATCACGCATCAATCGGAAAGGAGACTCCTCATTCTGGTAAATAAGATTTAAACTCGCGATTAGACCTTTCGTACTGCAAACAGTAGGTACAGGTCCAATCACGGACTTATAGATTTTCCTCCTTTACCCGCGATTACAATGGCCACAAATTTAATTTATTAGCGCATATGTACAGGTGATTTAAGTAATGGCCTCAATACCAGATCTCATATAGACTTGCTACATGATAACTTTTGCAAGACTGGTTACCTGACTTTCAGGCTAACCGAATAGCTGTAACGACAATTGGTTAACAATGAAGTCATTGCAGAATACATATCTATTAAGGTCTTTTTTCCGGATGTCGTTTTGTCGGTCCAAATTCAAAACGACATATTAGTAGGTAGTTGCCAAAATTATCTATAACTATAATGATTATAAAATGGTAGCAAATTGAACATCACATAGCAACATTCCAATTAAAATAATGACCATAAATAACTATAATCTGAAATAATTGGACGTGATGGCCCAATTATTACAGATTATAAGTATTTATATAGAAGGCCTCAATTTAATATTCAGAGCATTTACAGTTGCACCTTTGTGGGATCACAAGTGTGAATCTGAAAAGTACAACATGTTTAAGTTTGCTCGTCTTGCTTTGTGTGCTGTGGCTGTGAGCTTAAGCAGTGTTTATGTGAGTACCATTTGTTCTAGTTCTTGGTTCTGTTTAATACTCAGGGAATCCTTTTCAGAATCACAACGTTGTTTTACTGTTTGCTGTTACATAAATAAAAACTTTTCAAAGGCTTTCTTACGTATTATTCTTTCTTCTTTCTTTAAAAGGCAGAGGAGAGTGGTCTAAAAGAATTTATGCTCTTGGTCGAGGAGTGCGCGAAGTTGCACGGTCACACGATGATAGAGCTGAACTCCGTTCTGATGAAAAATGACGTGTCGAAAATTAAACCTTGTTTCTGGGGTTGTGCCTTCACAAAAACAGGGTTTGTAAGTATACTGCTTCAGTTGCCGAGTGGTCGATGACTATGAAAACTTTAGTGTAGTGAGCTGTCAATTCCAAGCACAGGGTAAATTCAAAATATTTCGTTTCACAAAAAAGTCGGATCCTATGGTAGGCGCCCAATAAATTTACAAAAACTGTCATAGAACCACCTACATTTATTATTTCAAAAACGGAAATAAAGGCAAATTGCAGCCCACGATTCGTAATTTATTTTTTTGGTACCCACGAAGACGTATTAGGGAAAGGAAAATGTAAATTATATGTAATAAATTTGCATTAAAATGCAAATATATTTGCATTTGCATTATTTATTTAGCGCAATTTATTTAGCGCTTACCATAGTGCATGGTTCCAATTGGTCGTTGCCCATGAAGAAGGTCCCAAATTCAACCCCACTCTCACTAAGTTTTCACGGTAAGATTTTAAAGTAGGTATTTACAACTCGAGTTACGTGTACTTATTTGTTTAAAGAAACTAAATTTCATTTTCGCATTTATAATATTAGTTAGGACTATCGCGTTTCAGAAGTGCGTGGCCATATTTCAGGGTTACGTTCTGTATCTGATATAAAGTAACAATAATTGCAAAAACAAAAAAAATACGACTATTTTTTTTATCCGATTTCTAAAAATGACACAAAATTCCAAACAAGTCGCTTTTCTTGCAAGCAGTTGCATGCAAGTTGGTGACATTTATTTAAGTTCAATCACACATTTGACGCCACCAACTGCACCAGACTGCTTGAAGAGTGATTATTTTGGAACGTTGAACGCCAAACGTTTCGTTTTTAGAAGTCAGATTATATAAAAGTTTTGTTAGCTATGTCTGTACTTTAATATCAAAGTTAGAACGTACCTAATCCTTCAAGACCACGCACTTCTGAAACACCATGTTTAAAACATTTGTTGTATGGTGAAAACACGGATAAGAATTGAAGATGCATTTATAAATGCAAATACAGATACATTTACAACTAGCTACCAGAGTATAGAGTATTTAAAAATATTTAATTAACTGTTTTATTTGAATTACAGCTCAATGACAAAGGTCAATACGATCTGGAATCTGGTCTGATTAGTCTTAAAAGGTTTATGAGAGACCCTGTGGGATTAGAAAGATTTGAGCAAGTAGCAAGACAGTGCGAATCAGGTACCTGTTAAGCGCAGCTGCAGCGCTGCTGCTGCGCTGCTTTGTTAATCCATACAAATAATAAACACGCGAACGCAGCGCAGCTGCAGCGCAACCACAGTGCTGCACTTTAAATAAATATATTGAGCAGAGTGCCATTTCAACTGAAATTAGTAGAAGTGTCCCTCAGGTTTTTTAGCGCTTCTAATATCAGTCTCGTAGTAAAAGTCGTTTGTATTTTTTTTAAAGTTCGTTTTTTTTCCAAACGCTTACAACCCTAATCTCTTCAAAGTTAGAGTGAACAGGCTCCTTCTGGGTAAGCTCGCTCCATCGTAGACTTTGTCTCGGTCATCTTTGACCTAGACTGGAGTCAAGAGCAAACCCATCACAAATAAAAATAAAAAAAAAAAGAATACGTGGGTACTATAGGACAATACATGTACCTGAACCCGGCATTAAGAGGGGGGACTCTAGTCGGTAACTCTTGGGCCTTTCTCCATACAAACGTATTCCGCTGTTTTCTTCGTAGATAATACTGCTAGAACAATGTTTTTTTTTTCCAAAAAATCTAAATCGAATTAATACTTCCCTTTATCATTTCTTTTATTCAAAAATTATTTACTTAAAGAATTATGACAATCCAAAAACCCGAAAAAAAACAGCCTGTTTTTAAAGCCATGTTCAGACGAATATCAGACAATAATGATAAATTATTGACAAAATAGAAAATAATAGAAGCATATATGTAGTCTTCCTCTAAATTTTGATATTTAATTCTTCTGGATCAGTCCAGTTTTGAAGAAGAAAACAGTGGAATACAAAACGCCTTTTGGTCAAGGTGCAGCGCGACGGCATCGGCAATAGTTTCTTCAAATACCTGTTTTTCAAATTTCTCGGGACTAGAGTCTTAAGTTATCTAATAGCAAATCTAAGTGCAATAGAGAGAGCTAGTAGGTTTTCAATTAATTTAAAAACCTTTTTCTTTTTTTTTAGTGAAAGATAAAGCCGTGAGCGACGGTGAAGCTGGCTGTGAGAGGGGAACGCTGGCTGCGGAATGCTTCATGAAAAAGTTGGAGCTCAAGCAGGCCTAAGACGCAGAGACACGAAATAGATGTCTGAACATTGTTTTGTTGTTATCATTTTCGCTTAAGGGGAAACCTTATTAAACTTCTACTTCTTCTTCTTCTTCTTTCTTCTTCCTTATTGAACTTTGTACTTCTGTGTTTCTCTGTTGAATGTGCTAGTTAAAAGGAGCTACATCTGCCAACAAACTGCTTTGCAGTTTGGCAGAAGTAATAATTTTCTTGTAAAATGCATTTTCGTGAATAAACACTTTTACATTTTTTTTTTCTTTTTTTTTTTTTTTAAAACATCGTATCATTTCCAAATCTGTACCAAGTGAGGACCACAATTCATTTCACACGGGCGGAAATTCTTATTATAGCAAAAAAAAATCCGCCCGTGCGAAACGAATTCCTTTATTTGTAGCCTTGTCACGCCCTAACGAACTATGTGGATACATTTGTAAAAGGGCATGGAAATCCTAAGCAGCTAAATCGTTAAAAGTAATTTAGTTCTGTTTTCAATTACTACGGCACAATTAACGTTAACTTAGTTACTGAAATGGTAACTGCATTTCAGTAACTAAGTTAACATTTAGTTGTTCTAATCCTGTATCTGTCATTACTTTGTAAGTAATTACTTGTCAATAATTGCAAAACGAGTATATAGACCCAAAACTAGGCTAGTTGCTTTTTTGGAAGTGACACTTTATTACTGACATGCCTCAAATGGTCAAATATTCATAAATATGTGCTGCATAATATAACTACCTAGTGCCTACCAAGTGGAAACATTTTTTTTTCTACTTCGGTGAAGGCAGCCCTTTGCAGAGGGCCTTTTTTCGGTACCAGTCGTCATATCTACCATAGTTTAGGAATGCGTGCAGCGCGCTACCAAAAAAACTCTAACTAGCTAGGATAATGCACCCATCCATCAAATGACACAAGCCGATTCTTTATTCTAATATTGTCACCTATTTATACATTGTAGGCATTCTAGACTCACCTACTTCTAATAATTCAAGCTTTTGTAGTACATAAACTCAGAAAACGTAATGCAAAATTCTAAAAAGGAACTACAATTTGCGTCTGTAGAGTCAAATTAGAGTCGGTAAACTAAATTTATTTTTAACATTAATATAAATCAAGGTGAAGTAATTTATATGGAAACCCAAGATAGAAATACCCACAGATACCTTATAATTTGTCCATTCAAAGGTTGTCTTTGCTAAAAGCTTTTAGCGATTATGAAAAAAAACAAAATCTCCATAATAAAAAATAAAAAAAAATCTTCATAATAAATGGTTATCTGTCTATTTATCTTGTTCTAGGTACAAAACATAGAATCATGTTGTCAAAATGTTACGTGTTTTCTACAGTATGTTAGTGATTTCTACAGCAGATCTTTTAAACTCATATCTAGTAATTTTTTTCCTCATGATTTAAAATTCTTACTAAATAATTTAAGTAGGTAGGCACTATTATTATTGGTTTGTTTTTATCAACATAAGAGTAAAAAAAACAACAAAATAAGGTAACATCTTAAACCTATTTATTTACAAACTTAATTTTAGAGTTTTAAGTTTAAAAAGATAACATAATACTATGTTAGGTCAATAACTGTAATACACAATCCATGAGTAAATTCAGATTAATTGTATTTTCCCTTTCTTAAGTTAACAATGATGTCTCAAAATCTAGTAGTTTATGTAACACAACTTTATTTTCTTTTTAAACCGTCCAAATAGCTCAAAAACACTGGGAAAAATATCATTCCATGTAATAAACCTAGGATTACCAATGATAAGAACATCCTAAAGAAAAATACTTCGATTATTTCAGTGTATGAAAAGGCTAGAACTACGATAGGAATGTTAGTGAACGTAATACCAGTAATTATCGTCGCGCCGACTTTCTGAATGGCGTCTTCTACTTTATTAATTCCTTCACCAGTAGCATAAGCGTAAGCAATATGACTACAGAACTCCACAGATATACCGATAGACACAATCAAATTAATACAAGAGACAGCGTTTAGGGGAATATTCCAAATGTACATAACACCCATCATATTTACAACTACCAAGACTACATTAAACATCACGGCAAACGTAGTTAAAAAATTAAACCCAGATGCTAACAGATTGATCACAATGGCACCGATGAGGCAGTACCCGATTGACACAAATGTGTCGAGCCACATAGTCAAATATTGCTCATAAAATACAAAGAAAAAAGAATAAGGGAAAACTTCCACTTCCACACCTGTATGTCTTTGAATAGCCTCAGTTATGTCCGCACTGATTCTATAAGCAGAATCAATCGCACTGATATAGTCTTTCGAGGTACTTAATGGCGTAAGATAAGCCATGAATTTAGTATCATGAACAGTTGCACGACCATTTTCATCGAGAACATAATTAACAGCACTTGAATAAATGGCTAATCCAGCTTTGTTGCACATTTCAGTGGGTGGATCCTGCAAGAAGAATGGTATATACGTTTCGAAGGCTTCTTTGTGGGGTCTCAATAAACCATTAGCATAGTCTGACCTACTGATTTCACAAAAAGAGCAGTTAGGTGAACTACTAGCACTTGGACAAAATCCACCATCGTTGATGTCGTATTGACAACAAGTACCGTATAAACTAGTCCAATCTATGAAATCATCCAGCCAAGAGTTGGAACTCTTAGAAATAGATGTAATGTCGCTATACTGTGAAGCCAAAAATATTTGTGTGATTAGAGAGTCAGTATGACATAGCTGCCCACCACAAATTACGTTTTGATGTTCGGGATTAGTAAAATCTAAACCTCCTTTAAGAACAAAATATACAGGTGGTCCCATGCGAATTAAACTATTGACAGCTTGCAAATATTGATAAACGTAAGAGTCGGGAGGTAATATTAATTCTTGATCTAATCCTATTTCAAGCTGAGGAATTAACAAGGCACTTGCAGAAACCATGCCCATAAATAGAACAGCTACTATTATTTTGACACGCCAATCGAGAAGAAATTTAGAATATGGTTCCATCAATCTTTGAGTAATACCCTTGTGAGGAGTTTCGGAATGTAGAGAGTTTTCGTCATCCAATATCTTTTTCTGAACGCAACACAACAAGTCAAATCTGTTTTGGGAGGCTCGTTTGTAGTCAATTGATAGAAGTGCAACAACAGTTGTTACTTGAAAAATGAACAGAAATCCTAAAGAAACTGATGCAAATATAGCAAAGGTTACAACGGCAGGGAAGTTAGCAAGACTGCCGATAGCGAAACAAGTTATTTGCGTCACTGACGACACAAACATTGAAGGACCAACTGTGCCCATCATTTTTTCAAAGACAAACCTCCTCTTCTTCTCGAAACTCATGTCTTCTTTATAACCATCAAATGATTTTAAATTACTTTGAATATCATGCAGCGTGTTAACCATAAGGAAAACGTTATCAATACCGACAGACAGAACAAAAAATGGAATGACGTTAATAGCAAGCAGCGTTATGGTAACATTGGCATACCCGAGTGCACCCATCGCACAGAAAATGGCCACGAGAACAACTAAAATACTGCCAAGAGCAACAATAATCTTGCTATCAATAAACCATGTTTTTAATGATCTTTTGTTTCCCAAAGCTAATGTTACATAAAGAAACATTAGGACGTAACTTATAGCAATAGGCACAGCTTCTGCTTCAGAAACTCGTTGGATCTCATCTTCAATGGACCTTTCTGTTGCATAATTGACGGTGACAAAATGAGGTTTCTTATTATCCCGGTAATCATGTAAAAGTTCTAAAAACTTTCCTTCCCATTCCAACACAGGTTCTAGTTCTTCTTGTAAAAGAAAATTTGCAATAGGAAAATTAATTAGGAGGGTGTTAGCACTTAAAATATTACCTCTATCGAATCCTCCAAACACAAGGTCAGGCTCAGCACCTCCACCCCACGACGATAAACAACCGAAACTATAATGATTGTTAATACAGTTTTGAAGATAATTGAGATATGTATCAGGATTTATATTATTCCTATCATCACCCAAATACGAAGCTGCCGACATTGACAAACACTGCCCAAAATCTTTTTCCCCACCGCGAGCACGAAGTGGAGCATAACAGACGTCTTTTAGCATAACACCCCCTTCTTCTTCACCTATGGCAATAATAGCATCTTCAAGTTTAACTAATTCTTCCAATGCTTCTACTCTAAATGCCGGACCGTAAGTGACGCCCTCTTCGGTTGTAAAAGAAGCTAAATCAAATGTTAAGAAAACTTGCGCAGCTCGATAAAATGGACCAAACCTCTCATTGAAAAAATTTAACTCTTCACGACTGCGAGAAGTAGGCGAAGACCAAAGTTCTATTGGATTCGTAGTCAGTTTTAAGTTTAATATACCGAAAAACATAGCAAAAGTAACCCACGATGTAAACATAATAACCAGGACAGGATGGCTTCCAAATATACCACCGAGTTTAGCAAATAATATTTGGAATACTTTTGTCAGCTCATTTGCACCTGATCCACTATCTTTCGATCCAGAATTACTATTTGCTTTTCTACGTTCAAAATATGCTAGAAGTATAAATATGAGAACACTGCATATAAAGAAACCTAATCCAATATAAAATCCAATACAGTTAAGTGGTCCAATAGTACAAATATCTGGGACTACAGGTTCAGCCGTGGGGCAGGTTTTTATACAGTCCACACAGCTGCAGGGTAGGTCATTGCCAAAGGTTTCACTACAAGGTAAAGCCTTCTTGCTCATAGAATCTTCTTTAGAAGGCCACATGTGGAAATTTACTTGAACTGGCGCCAATGGATTATTTGCAGTGTCACCAGTGAATCCAAACCAAGCTTGTGCATCACAAACAACTGCGTTACCACACATTATATTTATAGCTGGTAATCCAGTTTGGGGCACGATGACGCCAGCGCAGGATGCGTGGGCTCCCAACATAAAATCTTCATGTATTCTATAGTCTATTACATCGACATGTTCAATCCCATTTGTGATGTTTGAAGTCACTTCCAAGAATCGATCCTGGTCTGTAGCGCAATTCATTTCGCAGATCTGCCTCGCGAAGTTCCTGTAGCATGTTGGACACCGGCCGAGGACACTCTCAGCGAGAACTAAGCTTTCAGCTATCCTGCCAATTTGGTTTGCATTGCAACAAGTTCGTATCTCACCATCTGGTAATTTAATATCTTCTTCGTCGACGACGAAAGTTGGGCATATCCTACTGAAGATATCTATGACTTCTCTTGCCTGGTCTTCGGATAATCCTTCTATCAATGGTGGTGCTTCCATATCCACTTCACATGGTTTGACCAATCCATTCGGTGCTTGGTAGCATTCACCACGTACGACACATCTCGCGTCAACACTACACCACAAATTCAGAAAACAAAAAAATGCAATAAGAATCTTCATTTTGGCAGATCCACTTTTTTAGTAATCATATTTGAAAAAAAATCATTGCTATGATAGTCGGACTGTCAGTCATCACTATCTACGACGGTGATATAAATGAAAAATTGCGGCCGCTTGTATTTATTTAACAGCTATGTAATCAATGACTCATGAAAAATTAACGCAGGTGTGCAAGATAGTATTGTCATTGATTACAAGGAAGAGTTTTCAGAGCTTTATCTTAAAGATGGCAATAAAATTAAATGAGTAGGTACACAGGTGCGGACGGCTTAGACCTGAGTCCCTCAGCGTCTCGGGGGCTGTCGCTACCTACTCACACCGCAACTGCTTCCCAACACGTTCCTTAATGCATTCGTTATGAGCCGCCAGACGACTTGATATCGTATCGCATGCATTTTTAAAACAAGTCGTCATGAAAAGGATTTATGTTTCAGTGGTTTCAGCAGAAATAGATCGACAACGCATTTCGACTAACGGTTGACCGATTCAATGCCATCCTGATATGCAGTACACCGACAGTTTACCCGGTGAAATTTTTACAGAATCGACCGGCTGTAAAGATCTGTAAAGATCACAAACTTAGGTGAGGTGAGTTACTGAAAAAGAGACAGTATATGGACAAGATGATGAGAGGTGAGATGAGAGATGAAGAGAAAGGCAAAGAAAAGATCGATAGATTGTGTGAGTGATATGAAATCAAAGCGGAATGAAAGGAGAAAACGAGTTGCGCTGACCCCAAGTCACGAAGAACAAATGCAGGAAAATGATGACTTATTCGGGATTTGTTGATTTGCGACGGAAATGTCTGGTGGTCGCCACTAAAAAATTAATTCTAGTCATAGCTATTTTCAACACCTCTTGTAAAATTTGTGCAAAAAAAAAATAAGCTATTGATCTAATTAAATAAGATTACCATGTTTTTAATAGTAGGTAATGCAGCGTTGTTTGAATGTTTGGTGACAGGTCCTGTCACCTGTGTGTGACTCACAGATAGGTATCCACTATCTACATAAATAATTGCACCTGCTGAATCTGCCAAAACAGGTGGTTATTTTTAAGCTCTTGATAAAATTAAAATATACGTATGCTGAACACCTGAAAAGATAAGAGAAAAAATACTTCAATTGTTATTACAATACAAATCACATTTACAATCAATTTTATCCATGACTTTTTGAAAACATGTCTGATGTTGACATCCTTGTTCTCGTATCTACAATTTGTTTGAAAAAAACTTATTACAGCTTGCGTTATCCCCCAAAAAACAAAACTGTGAAAAAAAGCCAAGTTCCTATACCCAAAAATTGGGCCTATAAAAGTAATGAGATAGGCCAAGTATTTCAGAACTGCAGAATAATCCATGACTATATTATTGTCTCTTTTGAGAATACCAGTGAACAGAGAGCTCGGATCTTTTTTTATTATTATTATTCCTTTATTTCCGACGACTGTGGCCCATACAAATACAATACACAACAAAATAGAAAAATACATAAAAATAAACTAATACATATAAAATATAAACTAAGAAATACGAAGTGACGGCGTCGTGTTACGGTGCGTGGTGTCAAGTAGCCTACCACGAAAACGTCGGTAGACTACACCCTTCGGCCAAAACTCTTCCTTTAGGAACCTGTCGAGATATTGTGTCGGAACCCGTACCACAAACGACTTGAAGTTGGTGTTGTGATGCGGCTCCAGCTTCTCTACCCTCAAGGTCCAGCTGGTCTTCACCTTCAAATACTCCACGATCTCCTCAACCTTCGTGGAGTGATGTAGTCGGGACACATACAGCAACGTCGTAGGAACCGCTGGACGTAGCAGCACATTTGGTCCTGTCAGTCCAGTACCGCTTTGATTGCGACAAGTAGGCTCCGTACCCAAGGGGTAACCAACGGAACCCTATTACTAAGCCTCCACTTTCCGTTCGTCCGTCCTTCCGTCCGTCTGTCAATGGACTGTATCTCAAGAACCGTAATAGGTACTCAGTTGAAATAGTCACAGATTTTGTATTTCTATTGCCGTTCTATTAACAAATAATAAAAATTAAGGTTTGTGGTACGGAACGCTTTGTGTGGGAGTCCGACTCGCACTTGGCCGGTTGTTATTCTTCCTCATCCTTACTTATAATATTATAAATGCGAAAATAACTCTGTCCGTCTGTCGCGCTCTAACGCCAGGACTACTGAACCGATTTAAATGAAATTTGGTACAGAGATAGTCTAGAGCCTGAAAAAGGACATAGGCTACCATTTATCCCGAGAGTATGTTCCCTAGGGACCACGCGGGTGAAGCCGTTGGCAGAAGCTAGTTTCTAAAAAGTTTACACAGACAAATTTTTACAGAATAGCACCTAGCAGCACAGCTACCTTTAGCTTCGGTATCGGCATTAAACTGATTGTATGTATGCTATCCCCTATTCTCTTTAACAAGTAGGCTAGTATAGCACATAGTCAAAGGAACCGTTGAAAATAATTGGTGAAAATTACAAACAAACGTAAGGCACTGACACATACACACTTGTGGCCAACCTAAAATAACTTATTTCTTCAGAATGGATAGGATTAGTAGGGAATTAGCTCTTAAGATTAAGCACGCTAAAACCAAGCTAGTGGCGCATTGTCACTTGAAAACAGTCTTAAGATTTCGTCTACTGTAATACGGTAATGTATCAATAATTAGATACATAAAAATGTCTTAAATTGTAACTTTTCAACTGCAGCGAAAATGGAAATACCGAAGTATATTTTGGAAATAAAATAAATTTGGTGAAGCCCTTGGTATTTATTGGAAACTCAAGAAAGCCAATTGTAACAGCATCGGTGCCTTTGAGAAATTTTAAACATTTGAGACATTTAGCGATAACGATTGTTAAAAAGTCCAAAATGCATTTAAATGACATTGACTTGCGTTATTGGAATTACACGTGGTCAATGCCAAACATATTGGATTTGGGATGAAAATCGTAATTGCTAATAGAATGTCATTTTGCCTAGAGCCCCATGATAAGCACAGATACTTAGTAAAGATGCATCAAACACAAAATAACTTTACATCAACGAGGGCATCACGATGGGGAATAGTAGGGGAACCACCAGACGATAAATGATGATCAACCAGCTGGCATCACGCTGCTGGTACCACTCAAATCAAATCAAAATTCAAGTTATGTGAGTAAAACAGTCAACACACTTTTGCTTAAATCTATGTCAAGTTCACTGGTTTTATGTGCCTGAACTAGGACAATTGTGTTTGTTTCAGGCTAAAGGAGGTAAATAGTATGAAATAATCACGGCAATTATATAAAATAAAATAGTCAGTCTTATAGATTTTGAGAACATCACTGCGCGCCGGGTGACAGCGCGGGGTAGCTGCGGTCGCGGAGGGGGCGCTCAAGCCGCGAGCGCGCACTGGCTTCCTTTTTAATACTTCTCTCTTCTTCTCTGCTATCTGTCCTAGTACCACCTGAAGGATATAACCATTTCCTTTCTACAGGTATGTAAAAAGGTGTAAATAGTGTAAAAAAAACATGTTTCCTACAACCTTAGTATATTAACTTAGCTTACTAAATTAAAATTAATAGGAAACAAGCAATCTTTAATTCAATACCGCTAACCACTTCTTTGTATTTTAATAAAACAAACTTTGAAGAGTTTCCTTTAGAGTTTTCTTACGTTTTTTAAAACTTGGGGAATAGATGTCTGCTTTTGCATTTAGTCTAGAGTAGTGGTCCAAGGAAAACATAAAATTTGGATGTGAAAGCACGTTTTGTACTTGTTTTCGTCTCTTTTTAGTAAATTCAGTGCACTGTCGGCAGCTACACCTCAAAGAGCTGCTAAACTAAAATAAACAAAATTACGTAAAACGCCAACAAATTGAGCATAATGCTGCGTTTAGTGAGACATTATAATAAATTGTTCACGTCGAATTACTACAGTTTAGGATTTTGTACAAATGATGACCTCGAGTTTTCAAATACTGTTAAACCTGCAAAAGAACAAGAGCATGAATCTGTGCTTAGAAGTACAACATGTCTACGTTTACTTGTCTTTTTTATGTGTCGTGGCTGTGAGTTACACACATTATAGGTACTTACAAACAAACTGCTCAACAGGTTGTTTGTAAGTACCTATAATTTGTGTTTTACTAGTTTTTTCTCGTGGTTTCGCTCCCGTGACTTGTCCTGTATTCTGAGATTAAGTAGCACAGTGAGTACGTATGGAGGTTCTTGTCCGTTCTTTTCCACAACAATCTACCTTTTGCGAACTTTTGCGACTATTCACTGTAATATTTTATTTTCATTTGACGTTCAAAAGTGCCTTTATTGGTCTAGTTGAAATAAATAATTTTTGACTTTGACTTTGTCAGTGATAGTGTAGTTTTTGGTTCAGGAAAATAATTCTAGTAATCGGATCAGTAGTATTCCAGCTCACCTCTTCACCGCTTAGCATTATTTTAAAGACTGTTGAAGATGAGAAAACTATGTATGAAGAGTTTGCCTTCCTTCTGGACGAGTGCTTGAAGGCTTTTGGATAGGGGACAAGGGAAGAATATTACGCTGCGTTTTGCATAGCCAACGAAATCATTACGATTAATCCTTATTTACATAGCTGCTACTACTATACGAATATTGGACTTGTAAGTACTTTTAAAATATTATTCTCAAAATCAACGTTGTTTATTCAACGTTGATTTTGAGATATTTACTTTTCTTTCTTATAAAGGGCAGACCTTATGAGCCCACTATAAGCTGATTATATCTACAGAATTTTTGTTTTCAATTTGTTATGTTTTTATTAATAATTATTTTTTACTTTTTTGTGTATTAAAGCTGTTCAAATTGCAAATAGCAAGCAAATTGTATTAGAACAGGCTATGGAGGAGGATGATGAAGGATATGCTATTACAGAAAAAATGACAAGAAAATGCGAGTCTGGTAAAACTTTTTTTCAACATTGGTTTAAGCGGCCAATATTTCTTTCTAATTTATTATTTTATCATTTCAGTAAAAGATGAAGCGGTTAGCGACGGAGAAACTGGATGTGAAAGAGGAGCGCTGCTGGCTGCTTGCTTGGCAAAAAAACAATATCTAGTATAGCAGGACATAGCAAGAACTTGCGTGATAATTAAGAACAAAATAGTGTGGATTTTAAATTTAGTATACATCTAAAATACTTAGTGAATATTTCATTGGTTCTTTCATTCATGTTCTGATTAAAATATCTGCGCAAAAGATTTAGTTTTGATTTTATCTCGAAAGAGAGGGAGACGCCAAAGGAAAATGATTACATAGATTATTAAATCCATCAGAATCTAAAAGAAAAGAGAGTTGTAGTGTGCAGCTCGCCTAACCTTATATTTGTTACTGCACACAATAATTATTGACATTATTACACGAATCGTTGAACTGAACAGCTCTCTTTTATTTTGCCTACATCACTCTAATACAGAGTTATGGTTGACAGGTAGTGGAAAAAGAAAACTTGCGGCAACCCCAAGTAACATGGATCAAGGAAAGGAAAATGATGATGCTGTGTTTGTAGTGATAGTACTTTGACTAGTACACGTTACCAAAGTTTGATATTTATTTGGTAACAATTTGATCTCTTACTGTCATTTTCAATACCTGATCTCTTCATAGAGATGATGGGGTCATCCCCATCATTACTTCCAGCTACTAAAGATAAACAAATCTACTATTTTATCCTTACTTGTTCCTCAATAACCTACTGACGGATAGCATTATCTAACCAAGTTGGCTATCTGTCATCGGGAGGACGGATAGCCTACTAGAGACAAGACGGCCCATACAAGTTGTTCTTACCTGGGTTTCAATAAAAGTTTCAAGTTACTCTCCGATAGACGGGTTTAAGCCCTGGCTGGAGGCTTTAATATTTATATTAAGGCCACCACAGGAAAGTCCGGTTAAGCAGTCGACAACCTCCTAGGTTGACCTGCGAGAGGCCATACATAGAAAAAAAAAAAAAAATCCGATAGACGGAGCTAACTCAGCTAACAGATACGTCATTTGATTATCCGTCAACATCGGCCGATAACGCGACTATAGCTTTGAATATTAATAGCTGTAGCTATAATAATGGGATATTATAGCAGTGATGACAGCGATATGGATTTATTTCAAATGCTAATAGATTGTGTCAGTGACAAGACACGTTTCGCGCTCCAGGGTGCAAGTAGTGATAGGGAAGAACTATGTCGCTTAAATGTTTTGTAAGGTGACTGATTAACTAGTATTATAAGGTTAATTAGTTTGTATTCGTTCACATAAGAGTGCAATAACACCGAATTTTGATAGTTTACAGTTTCAAGTAAAATTTTGTAGCGCAGATACCTAATAACGTAACTTAAAATGTGTTTTTTTTTAAATATCTTTACAAAATAAGTGTCAAATAAAACGTTTTTACATAAAAAGAATACCAAAAAAAAAAGGATTAAGTCGATAGGACATGCAGTTTTAGAAATACCTATAAGGAAAAATGTAAAGTGAAAATTTGTCACATCAGAATTTTGTAAGTTTATGTTCTAGGGTCTCTTTATGCTTTAGAATTATGAATTTTCTTGTTGTTTTAAATGATAAAATACAGTCTTGAAAATCTAAATATGTATAAATTGTAAGGGTTTTTGAAAAGGTTGGATAAAAGAGAGGAAAAAGCTATCTTTAGTTGGTCTGACATGGATTTACACACTTATCTGCATTTGTGAAATGCAGACTAGGGATATCTGTTTAAATGAACTATTTATATAAAACGCGGGGATAGCTATCTATCCGCAAACTTAGAAAGGTTATTGAACACGGCCGTGTCAAGTTGATTTCGAAATTACAGAAATATTATTTCTGATCTAGATTTTATACTTTACTACTTTCTCCTACTGGCATTCTAAACAATATTTAAGTGTTGTATACAATGACTAGGCATAGTATAGAATGATAAACTAAAGACTAAATATTTTACACAATACCTGTACGAGGTCGGCATTGTATGGAATGAATAAGTATTCTAAATACCTGAAGTAAACGTATGCTTTGCCTGGTTAATGCTACACTAGTTTGACCTTGCATCCTCATTGCAACATTTTTTTAGACTATTATTACTCGATCAGACTGTGATGATTCGTACATTGATTAGCTCATGATGTCATATCCGTATGTAATTTGCATTCTATTCCGGATGCTTACCCGGAAAAAAAAACGAATTTTAAGTTTAAATTCACTAAAAATACTGGCAAAATTTGCATATTATAGTGAAAATTCTATACTATTAAAATAATAACTACGAGTACCGTCATGGTGTACATCACGTCCAATTACTACAGTTTACAATATATAACAAGGTGTGAAGTTGGTATTCCGAGCATTTAGTGTACAAGCGCAATAACTAAAACGTACAACATGTCTATGTTTTCGTGTCTTGCTCTTTGTGTTGTGGCTATATGCTTAAGTAGCGTTCATGTGAGTATTGTTTTCTTTATTATATAGAGACTAGCTGACCTGGCAAACATTGGTTTGCCATATAAATGAAAATTACCTACGACCTATTCTCAAACCTACCAAATATACAGAAAATAAATCATAAAAATCGGACATACCTTTTCGGGAGAGTTCGATCACAAATACTGTTACACGAGATTTTTATATATTAGAAGATGAATCCATAGTCGGAATATTATTGTTGGCACGATAAAATAGAAAAAAGCTGCTGATTATGCGGATGGTGGAAACTAGTCGAGTAGTTACTTGAAATTAAAAGTTTTTTTTTTTTACTTTGTACAAGCTATTCATAAACTTTCTAATCTTGGCTCCAGACATAAAATTTTGCACACGTATGAATTTTAGTATCCAAGCTTTTTTTAAAAATGTTAGTTTTCACTCTTAATTATTTCGATTTTCATTCAATAAGTATATTCAATATACTCATCAAGTCTGTGGATTTTGTTAATAATTTGATTTGCTTATATTGTTTTCGTCAATTTCATCAACCAATTGAACTCACCTACACCTGTCTTTATATCCACATAATACATTTTGTATAAAGCCAGTAAATCTGACTCCAGTCTTGCCAAGAAGTACCGTGTTACCCAGTTAATGAGTTGTGGACATCTGGTAGGTAACCGCTCCACGTAAAACACTAGTACTCAGCCGAATCCGGTTTGACTGGAAGCTGACCCCAATATAGCTGAGAAAAGGCTAGGCAGATGATGAATAAATTTTGTATAAATTCATGTTAAAAGGCGGAAGATGGACCTGCCACCACGGACGATGTTCTTGACATCATATTTGAGTGTGCGAAAGAGCATGGAGTCAAAGCGTCGGAAATGATGGCTGTTTATAGAACAAAAGACGTGACTGCAGTTAATAATTCTTGTTTCTGGAGCTGCTCCCTCAAAAAAGGAGGATTTGTATGTATTTTTCAGTACTTTATACTGCCGCTCTTAATTTTGTAGAATCCTAGGTAGTTCTTAGTTAATGACCTAGATATCGTATTTAGAGGCTGCCCATATTGAATTAGAGTTTCGTCTTTTTGAGCTGTTTTTTGTTGTATTCAATTATTTTGCGTAGACTTTTTCTTGGTCCTTTTTTTCTAATAAATATATTATCACTAATTTTTTATTTATTTAATTATATGAGATATTACTTTGCGAAATAATGTTTTTTTTTTTCTAAAATAAATTAATACTATATTTTCTGTATTGTAGCTCGATGACAAAGGAAAATACGTTCTAAGCCCTGGTCTTACATACGTCAGAAAATTTGTTGATTATGATAGAGCATACAACGATCTTGAAAATGCAGCAAAACAGTGCGAGTCAGGTAAACACTTTGAAATATTTCATCTGTCTGCGATAATATTTTATAGGAGTCAGAAATCGCACAAAGCAGAAAGCATTGGAAGATAAAAATAGGCATTTGCTTAACAATGAAACACAACGTACTTGCGACAACTAAAATAAAAGAAAAAAGTTAGAACGGACGTTTTCCTCTGACTCTATCGTCTTACTCCTTAGCTGCATATTGTCAAAAAAAAAAAAAAAATATCACACTAAGGGCTGATTTTTTAATAGTCAGATAACGTTTATTGGAAGAATAAATACGTCATATTGACATATTTTCCATAGAAAAGCTGTCAGACGGCCATTTTTATACTTCGGGTAAGATTTATTATACCATTGAAAATTCAGCCCTTAATAAGATGCCATAATATTCACTTATCGAAAACTCCCATGGCAGAAACATAACAGTTTGCTGTTATTGCAGCATCCGATTCATTGATAAGATATTTGATTCGGTTTTTCACAAATCGATAACTATCTCAAGTTTTCATCACATAAAAACACATTTTCTAAGAGATAGTTCAATTTAATGATTTCATCCATTAATTTCAGTCAATGATAAAGCTGAAGGGGCAACTGAATGTGAGATGGGTGCCGCGGTTGCAGCTTGCTTCATGGAACAGATGATGGCGATAATGAATGGGTGTGTAAAAATAATCATTTAAACTAACGCCTCTTTATTTTCGCACAAACATTTTTCTCCCAGATATTTTATGAATATGTACTATAATTGTACATGCACTTTAAGGATACATACGACGGATGCGTACCGGAAGACGAAACGTTGGAAGGCCTCGCACAAGGTGGACCGATGACCTGGTGAAGGTCGCGGGTAGCCGATGGATGCGTGACGCAAAGGACCGCTCGTTGTGGCGACGCTTGGGGGAGCCTATGTCCAGCAGTGGACGTCTTTCGGTTGATATGATGATGATGATGACGACACATTTTCTTTGTTGAGTTATGTAGTCAGTATAGTTTTAAAAACTACAATTGTAGAGACAAATTAAAAAGGTCACCAAACATCCCATCGTTGAGGCCTAGCTGTACCATGCTATCAATATAACCTAAGGAGGCTCATAATTATGTAGATTATCTTTAGAGAACACATAGTCGCATGTATTGCGTGTTACGGAGGCAAAATGTGATCAATGGTTTGGTCTTGCCCCGCAATGTACTGTAACTTGCATGCGTGTTTTTTGCAGGTCGAAATGCGGCCTAAGACTTGGTTGTTGGCGAATAATTCGTGATCTTGTTTTTTGCAGGCCATGAAACAAACGTTAGAACATAATTATCAACTTGCAGCGGTTCGACAGCAAAACTTGTATGGATAAACTTTGTTATTTTAAGGATTAATAAAATAAAAAATAACGGCGACATTAGACGATACAATTTTGTTATTTTTCCGTACCCATTACCGATATTAGGATATTATATAGATAAATAGAAAAATAATAATTATATTTAGTCAGTCCGATAGAGTTTAAAAAAATATGAGACATGTACTTTCTTGTCATTTTAAAATGATAAAAAATACTAAAGATAACGCAGGTGACGTTACATTTTCGTGAAAGTGTACCATCCCGTGACGTCACACGAGTTTTCAACGAACTGTATCGTCTTCATTTTTCGTTTTGTTTTTTTTTTAATTGCCTGCCGTGTCCCACTGCTGGGCAAAGGCCTTCCCCATATTCTTCCAGAAACTCTTTTCTTGCGCTATCTCGAGCCAGCCTTCGCAGTGTGCGTCCAGATCATCTCGCTCATTTCTCGATCATTTTTCGTTAAACATCATGTCGAATTTTTATTGGAATTATTCTGACGGACTAATTAGAATTTTTCAGAAAAGTACCCTGTTTACCAAGCGTTTTTTCACAGCACTGACAATCAATCGATTCTTATAAGTATTATCTAGGTAGATTTGATTAACTATAATGACTCTGACTTTCTGCTTGGTGTTTATATGTAGTCAAAATCAATCACCATCGTCCCAATATGTAGTCAAAATCAATGATCATTCTCCTAATACATAACGTACAACAGAATAAACGCAATACCTCTTAAGGGGTTATTGTACTCGTCATTATGAACAACTTTTACTATGGGACCTATCCCGAAATCGCGAAAGTGCACAGAAATGTATGGGGCAGTCGATTTTTTTTTCGCGATTTCAGTGTTAGTCCCATAGTGAAAGTTGTTCATAATGATGAGTTCAATGGCCCCTTAAGAGGTATTGCGTTTATTCTGTTACACGTTATATATTAGGAGAATGATCATTGATTTTGACTACATACAAACACCAAGGAATAAGTCGGCTGATATGAGGTTGTATAAAATTCTTCCGTTACTGAGTGAATGAGTGACTGAAAACGCACAGCCAAAATTCTGGTCAAGGAAGGCTGTTGGCATGTAGGTTCCTTGGGGAGTGTATGGGGCACTAAGAGGATTTCCCGAAATTCATACGGAAATGGGAAAAACGGGATATGTGCGTACGATGTCTGCGTCTGTGTTTTTTTGCGTTTTGGTACTCGTATCATTCGTAAGGAACTTTGTAAGGTATTTTGATGTTCTATTGAAGCTTGCTTACTTATTTAGAAATAGTTAAGGAATGTTCAATTTTAAATAAGACTGGATTTGGTGTCATTCGAAAGGATTTTACCTTCCACCCTCAAGAGGAGTTCTGACTTAACTATGACAATTATTACAAAATCAAGACATTTGTATGTACAATTACTCGTTTTTAGAATTCATCCTTACTAATAATCACGAACAACCCAAACATCAAATAGAGTGAGTGCACAAAAGGACTACGTAGAAAACTGGCCAAGTGCAAGTCGGACTCTAACACGAAGGATTCCGTACCATAAACCGAAAAAAACACGTTTCTTGCATGGGAGCTCCCTTTTATTTTTATTATCTGTTGGTATAGCGGCAATATAAATACATACTCTCTGAAAATTTCAACAGTCTACCTATTACGGACAGACAGACAGACGGACGGACGGACGGGTGGACGGACAACGGAGTTAAGTAATCGGGTTCAGTTGGTTACCATTTAGGTACGGAACCCTAAAAACCAAAGTTCAAGGGATCTGGTACACTTTTGCGAAATGACTTGCGTGAATTAACTGGAGCAAAAAGCGCGAAGAGATACTTGCGAGAATTCTTATTGAGCAGAATTTGAGATTTGATAACTTTTCGTAATTTTCATAGTTTTCGGGGTCGGTAATACCTAATGAAATTGGTGTCAAAATATGCTGGAAAATCATATAGCCAAAATGTTATATTATTATGATAATTACTGTTGTCATGGTTTTCACGTCCAATTATAACCGTTTAGAATATTTATATAATACTGTGTAAAGTTGGTATTCAGAACATTAATAGTTCGAGCGCAGAGAGATAAGACTAAAATAACTTAATAACTTGAAAATTCAACACGTCCAACTTTATTTACCTTGTTTTGTGCGTTGTGGTTGTGAACTTAAGCACTACTCGTATTTATGTGAGTATTATTCAGTCTCATTTATATCTCTTTTGTAATTACTGCGTCGTCAGTTTACCTATAAAGTGATGAGCTTCGTTTCAAATCGCCTCAAAAATAAAAGAAATACCTGGCATTTTTATAGAGTAAATGCGGTACAAAGAGTGAATTCCCATTGAAAAGGCAGGACCCTCCGACAGGTTGTTGTGTCTGGTGGGCAACTGTCCCATAGTTTATATTTGGACTGTTGTTTATGTTCAAATCACACGGAAAACTCTGATACCGCGATGCAGGATTTTATGAATAGATCGCTGTTGGTGGAATAGATGGCGTTGCGGTTCTTTTTGTCGCCGTACAAATTTTGCTTCGTTAGTCTTTCTTGTGGTGGCATTGATGCTGCTACATTTAAATTACAATTAGTGACTCTAACTGTATATAGTTGATAATCATTTAGTTAGATATCGATCAAGCGGTCCCAGTGGGGTGATGACAATGTGGTCACTTTTAACGCCACCAAAACACAGGCGTGTCTTTTTACCGCAAAAAGGAGTCGTTTTGACCAAACTCCTACTTTTCGGGGTGCATCTGTTCCTGTGACTGATCGGCTCGAGCTCCTAGGCATGGAGTTGACATCCAGTCTCAACTTCGGCGCCACCATCGAGTACAAAGCCCAAACCGCTGCCAAAAAGCTGGGCATCCTAAATAGGGTGAAGCGATACTTCAAGCCTGGACAGCTTTTAACTCTATATAAAGCGAAAGTCCGATCCTGCATGGAGTATTGTAGCCACCTTTGGGATGGCTCTGCTAAGTACTCGTATCAGCTTGCCGCGCTTTACTCGGTGGAACGCAGAGCTAAGAGGCTCATCGGTGACGAAAAACTGGTGGATACCAAGCTACATAGCTTGGCTCATCGCCGTAAAGTTGCCTGCTTGTCGGTCTTCTACAGATTGTACTTCGGTGAGTGTGCCCAAGAACTCCACGACCTCATTCCACCGGCCCCCTTCTACCATCGGACATCCAGACGCACTGCATCTTACCATCCCTACCTTGTTACTATTCCACCAATTCGCACTAAGCGTTTCCAAACGTCTTTTATAATGCGCACAGCAAAGGAGTGGAACTCTCTGCCTGCGTCTGTGTTTCCAAACGCTTACAACCCTAATCTCTTCAAAGTTAGAGTGAACAGGCTCCTTCTGGGTAAGCTCGCTCCATCGTAGACTTTGCCTGTGTCATCTCTGACCTTGACTAGAGTCAAGAGCAAACCCATCACAAATAAAAATAAAAAAAGCGAAAAGCAAGTCATTATTATTTATTTATTATATACTTGATTGTACACCTCATATTTAAAGCAGAGTAAAAATTCTATAAAACAAGTGTACAATGGGCGGTCTTATCGCACAAGGCAATCTCTTACAGACAACCTTTGGATGGACTAAACGAAAGGAGATAGAGTTAGAGCTGCATTATTGTGTTTATTTAATGTTCAAAGGCAGATGAAGATGGACCGGTCACCATGGAGGATGTCTTAGACATCATGGACGAGTGCGCATTGGAAAACGGACTGACACTAGAGGAAATGCAAGCTGTTACGAGATCAAAAGATGTGAAGACGGTTAATCCTTGTCTATGAAGCTGCGCCCTCAGAAAAACTGGTTTTGTGTGTATTTTTTTACTATTTATTTGTGTTTTAACCCCCGACGCAAAAACGACGGGGTGTTATAATTTTGACGTGTCTCTCTCTGTGTGTGTGTCTGTCTGTGGCATCGTAGCTCTAACTAATTTTGAATTAGTTTTAATTTGTTTGAAAAGAGAATTAGTCGGGAGTGTTCTTAGCTATGTTCGATGAAAATCGGTCCAAGATGCATGATTACATATTTTTTCACAACTCCCTCAATATGGGTATCAATTGAAAGGGCTTGACTATTAGAATATTATATGTATACATATACACTATGACAAATTTCAAATCCAATATGGCCGCCACCACAAAATGGCAAATTGCAGTTTTTTTTCACAACTCCCTCAATATGGGTATCAAATGAAAGGGCTCGACTAGTAGAATAATTTACACTATATTGAAAGGGAATGAGAAATATTAACAAATTAAATAAAAATTAAGTTTAAAAAGCATGACATAAATATTAAATTAAAAATTTAAAAAACCCGCGATAAAGAAACTTTAAAAAGTAAAAAATAATTTCTATTGATCTTTTTGGTTGAATATAGGTACGATTCTTTGGGTCAAGCGTCATCGCGTCGAGAGACCGCTAATAATACACTAAGTGTTTAAAGTAAATAGAAAAGATTTACGGTCTCCCGAGGCGAAGACGCTTGGCCCAAAGAATCGTACGTGTATTAAAGTAAAAGGATCATTAGAAATTATTTTTTAATTTTTAAAGCTTTTTATCGGGGGTTATTAAATTTTTTATTAATTTTTATAGATACAATTTATTTATTTGTGGGCTGCAAAGGGCACTATTTTAAGAGTATCGTATAAGTATTTACATTCTTTTGAAAGTCCTAGCCTAGTCCCGGAGGAATTTCGGGAAATAATCTCTTAGTGCTCGTCTACACTCACCAAGGAAACTACGTGCCATATTCAGCTTTCTGCAACCAGTAGTTTTGGCTGCCCGTTTTCTGTCAGTCACTCATCAGTAACCGTAGAATTTTATATTTTAGGATAAAAGTAAATAATTGCATTTTCCGTATTGCAGCTCGATGATAATGGACAATATGTTCTGAACCCCGGACTTAAATACGTTAAAAATATTGTGAAAAGGAATGAAGAGGCGTACAAACATCTTCAAAATATTACAAAGGAATGCGAGTCCGGTAATAAACTTGGTTTTTGGAATCATAAAATATTTATGAAAGATAAATTTTAAAAGGAGTCAGGGATTGCACATGTCAGAGAGATCCAGAAGGAGAAAGAGGCCTTTTCTCAGCAGACCAACATATACAAAGGCAAAATAGTACCTTGGCCATCGGCAAATATTCTCTATGTATCTCTCCCAACACCCACTGGACACAACCCCTAACAAAAATACTCTAAAAACCGGCCAAGTGCGAGTCGGACTCGCACACGAAGGGTTCCGTACCATAAACCTTAATTTTTATTATTTGTTGTTATAGCGGCAATAGAAATACACACTCTGTGAAAATTTCAGCTTTTTATCTATTACGGTTCTTGAGATATAGCCCGCTGAGAGACAGGCGGACGGACGGACGGACGGACAGCGGAGGCTTAGTAAAAGGGTTCCGTTGGTTACCCTTCGGGTACGGAACCCTAAAAAGTAAAAATATATTTTGATCCAATAAGTTTAATAAAAGTACGAATGTTTTATCGGGAAATTGCATTTTTTTTGTATTCACTAAGTATTCTTTTATTTACTAGAGGTCCTCCGACACGATGACACTTGGTCCAAAATATATTAAATTCTGTCAAAAATGTATGGAAATTGAAGCTTTTTAATCCCCAGGTCTCTTATTTTTGAAACATTGCCCCCATACTAAGAATGTCTCCTGTATTGTGTGTGCGTTTTCAAACATATAAACTCACATACACAAACATCCAGACCCGGAACAACTAACTGTTGGTCATAGAGATATTTGTTCTGTGTGAGAATCAAAACCGCGATATGAAGCGCAGCAGTCAATTGCTCAACCACTGCGACAACCGCGCCATCAAAATTGGCCCTCAGGTTTTCATAAATCCACTGTTATTTCCTATTTTTATGAGATAGATCTATAAACTCGTACACGTTTCATTCGAATATTTATTGAATTTGGTGTCGCCAATAATTAAAAAAAAAGATACAAGACTTCGAAAAGCCTTAACATCCCAGGATAAATTAACACTGACGTTAAGATTTTTAGCCACCGGCGATAGCTTTACAAGTATGCAATATTTGTTTAAAATATCTAAACAAGCAATCAGCAAATTCATTCCAGATGTATGCCGTGCATTAATTCAAGTATTAAGGGAAAACATTAAGGTAAGTAAAAAGCTCAATTTCTTTATTTAGTATCCACACTTTATAACTAATACTTATGTTTTATTATGTCAGAAAAATTATATGAGATCTTGTATATCCCAATCACTACCACTCGGACTGTTTTCCGCCTGAGTCGGAGTGGTATTTTGTTGACATACGAATGGCGGAGAAGGCACATTTGTTGATGTAGATGACGACGGCGATGTGTAGTATCCATATTGTGACTGACTATAGTAACCGTAATCGGCTTTAAAAAGAATATCGCATATTGCCTGTTGCACGGCATTCTTAGTGTGTGTCATACTTTCTCATTTTATTGGCTGAAAATTTGAAAAATGTAATTATCTCGTCATTATCATCGTTAGACTTTGATGCAGATGTTTTTAAAATTCCAAAAGCGTCTTTTAATATTGCCTATTTAGGATCCGCTTTCTTTTTTTTGGGAGGAGGGGGAACTTGTGGTTGAAGAGAGTTTGATGTTGCTGTGTCAACTGGTTCCTCATCAGTACCCGCATCACCAGTATTGGCATCAATAGCGATGTCTTCATTATCAATAATCTGAAAATAAATTAATATATACAATTACATTACAGTTACCAGATAATGCTGAAGACTGGAAAAAGATTGCAAAAGACTTCCAAGACCAGTGGGATTTTACGCATTGTATTTCAGCGCTAGGTGGAAAACATATACTTATAGAGGCACAAAATCAATACTGGCACAGATTTTTTCAATTACAAAGGAAGTTTTAGTATTGTACTATTTGCTGTAGCAGATGCAAATTACTTTTTAAAATTTATTGATGTTGGTTGTCAAGGCAGGATTTCGGACAGTGGAGTATTTCAAAACACTCAACTATATACAAAGATAATTAATCAGGAGCTGAATTTGCCTGCCTCAGAACCTTTACCAGAACGAAATAAAGCATTGCCTTATTTTTTCCTTGGTGATTCTGCTTTTGCTCTATCTGAAAGTATGATGAAACCTTATCCTGGTAAAACACTCCCTGCATCCATTCATTCATGCATTCCATCAAGAGAAAGAATTTTCAATTATCGATTAAGTAGAGCGCGTCGTGTCATCGAAAATGTGTTTGGAATAATGGCATCAGTATTTCGAGTACTAAGAAAACCCCTACTCGTTGAGCCAGATAAAGCTGCCATTATTGTAATGACAATATGTCATTTACACAATTTTTTAAGAGAGAATTCCAGTAATTATATAACTTCAAATGAGATAGATACGGAAGTTTATGGACAATTACGGGAAGCGTCCTGGAGGCATGACTCAGAAATGACTTCATTTCGACCTATAGTAAACACAGGTCGCCGTTCCGCCAAACAAATAAAAGAAATAAGAGACGAACTGGCCGATTACTTCATGAATGAAGGTTCGATTCCGTGGCAGAACCAATATTCTTAAGTGAAGTGTAAGTGTCAAAAAAAATGTACTAATCAAAGATATTTTACTACCAGATGGTGTCAAAGCCTGACCACTTCGTCTTTATCGCTTTAACCCTGCAGTGTTCCTACCATAAAAATCTTACCCTAAATATCGAGACGTAATCACTATCCATCTGGTAGTAATATATCTATGGTACTAATATATCATTTAATGGGTCTAAATCGTGTATGATTTTTTATTAAGAAAGGTATGCGACCTTTTTTAATAAAAAAATATACACGATTTAGACCCGTTAAATAATATATTAATACGAATAATAATCGTGAAAGTTTAAAGAAATTAACACTTTGTACTTACAGTATTAAGCGATTCCCTAGGTTTGACGCGCGGACCACTCCATGTTAGCGAATAACAAACACGTCGTGACACGCTCGCGTCCACGAACAAACTGCGCTTTCCTTTGAGATCGCGCAAAAAACCGCTTCCCGAGCGCTCCGCCGTGCTCCGATTGTGCTCCAGTCGCGCTCCGCGATCACGACGTATCCATTATGTTTGGTTTGCGGAGCGGGCGCGTTCGCAAACCACGACGAACCTAAGTGGATACCCGGCTTTACAGCTGTAAGTAAAAATTAATGATTACTTTCCTTATTGCAGTAAAAGATATTAAAGTAAGCGATGGAGAAGCTGAATGCGAGATGGGTGCCCTGGTGGCCACATGCTTCATGGAACAGTATGAACTAGCACTGAAAAACCCGTGTGTATTTATTTTTAAACTTACCTTTGTCTTTTCGTCTGAGAACATTTTCATTGTTATGATTTGCCGATGTAGAAACATCTGTCGAATCATAACAATCTGACAAAACCAAAATAACAAAATGTGATCGCCACAAGAGACGCCCTGGGCCTTGGTAGCACCCAGGGCGCGGACCTGTGGCCGGCGAGCATTGGGTAGCTCGCCGTTCTTTAAGAAGAACGAACGAAAGAACGAACTTTTATTGAGTAACATTGTTAATGTTGCGCGCCTGCGGGCAACGTCGTGCGTTGTTGTGCAACATTGCGGATCATGTTGAGCGTCGCGTGTTGTGCATCAAATGTTGCCTAGTGGACGAGGCCTTACAAAATATGTCGTCTCGACGGGTTTGCGCATTGGTGGAGTCCAGGCCTTACTTTTATAATTACATCACGTTCAATTACTGTTGTTTAAAATATTTACATAACAACGTGTGAAGTTGATGTTAGAGCAGATATTGTAGAAGTTTTGAGAGATTAGTAGTTTGGAACTGTAAAGGACGATATGTTTAAGAGCACATATCTTATTTTGTGTGTCGTGACTGTGACCATCACCAGGGTTCATGTGAGTACCTATCGTTAAGTCTTTGCTGTTGTCAAGCTAATTAGTAGGTAACTATGTACTATTCCCTAGTGATAATTATTGACTTTGTTACGGGTGAACACTGTGTTATTTTTGATGTTATCCCTGTTCTACCGGTCAATAGGTACCAGACAAAAAGTCACCGTGAAAAATGAAGGTGCAGGCGAAGTGAGCTATCATTCCATTGATGCTAGGCATAGAGTACCTCTATTGTTCTTATTGATTTTTTCTCTTGTGGTCTCGATTGTCACTTTTGGGTTTTATTTATGTTCAAAGGCAGATGGAGATTGTGGACCAGTCACCACTGACGACCTTAATGTTATGTTCCTCAAGTGTGCGAAGGAGCACGATGTGACAGATGCTGACTTAAAAACAGCTACGGAATTAGAAGACGTGTCGTATGTTAAACCTTGTTTCTGGGCCTGTTGCCTCAAAAAAACTGGATTTGTAAGTATTTTTTAACTTGGTGTATTTCTGCTAAATCTATACATATAATATAATCCTAGACTTGCTGTGTCTGTACATTGGATATTTTTGCGTAAAAATTACATAGAAACGTAAGGAAAAAGATATAAAACACAAAAACGCATTTTTAATTTTTTTGTTTGTTTGTCCGTTTGTCTGTTTGTCTGTGCGTTTTTGGGAGCATCACGTATAATCTATACATATAATAAAATCGTAGACTTGCCGTGTCTGTATATTGGATAATTTTGCATAAAAATGACAGAAACGTTGGGAAAAAGATTTAAAACACAAAAATGCTATTTTTTTAATTTTTGTCTGTTTGTCTATGCGTTTGTGGGAGCATCACGCATAAATCACCGATTGGATTCCAAATCTATGTACTTAAAAATATTAAGTACATAGATTTTATTTATTTATTTACCCGAGTAACATTTAGCGTTTATTTCATCAAAATCGACCCACAAAATCAGAAGATATTGAATTTTTATGTTTAGGAAGTAACTTCATCGAGCGCTAAAATATATTTTTAAATCTTTGAGACTCCTCATACTTGCAATGCCATATAATGAGAAAAATAGTTGTAACAAATGTGTGAAAAGAACATCAAAACATATTGTTGAATTATTTGTTATACTTAGACTTTGAATTACTTAGACTTTGTTTGAAAAGTGAACATGTTATTATTATCTTATCATTATTTATCGTAACAATTGTGAGATTCTTAGTTCTAACTTATATTTGACAGTTCAACTACATTATCGATAGATGGCGTTGTACTGATGACGCGTTTTTCTGAATGGTGGTGTTAAGTTTCTCCGCAGAAATATGACCTCAGCCATGCATGTTGTTTTGTCTAGCTAAGAAAATGAACAAGACAAATATTTTTATTTTTACAACAGGTCGATAATACAAAAAAACATCGGTAACAGTTATTTGATTTGATTTTCGAGTCTACTTGGAGAGTTGTAAACTGCATCATTATACTGGGTAAACTGTTTAACTTACATTTAGAGATAGTTGTAACAGGTTATCTGTTTCACTGTTACTGTTACACAAAAATAACAGATCCAGATATCTGTTATTAAATAACAGCCTGTTATTGTTGTACGAACGATAAATACGTACTTAAATCTCAATTGAATATCATCTTTATTCATATTACCATAAAGTCGTACACGCATGGACCGTTTTGCAACCAACCCGTCAAAACAAAGACAAATAAACGAGTGTGCTTATGACCACACGACTGAAGTGAACCTTCTTTCGCTCCATCTGTATGTATATATATATATATATGTGTGTGTGTACAATATATACATGTATGTACATATACATATATTAATTTTCAAGAAGCAATATTTTGCCTGCAGTGTGCTTAGATATACGGAATGTATTTGGCTATGAGAGGAAGAGATTAAGAAAATGTGCGCGCGCACTGCTGTCTCTTGCTTAAATCCCCCACTCAACTCCCGTTCGCCTCGCCCGATCACACTTTTCGTCACGCGTTCGCCAGCTTACTCCCCAAGTCAAGCGTGCGTAAAGAAGTTTCACTTCAATAAAGGGGTTCTGACACGATCACTATAATTGTTTTTAGTTGCATAGCAAACTTTTTTTTTGATAAATAGTACTCTTTATGTCGACAATAACCAACAAACTACACTTTTACATACTAGTTGGTCAAAAAATCGTGAATGTCCGGAAACAAATATATATCTACTATAAGCATTCGGATACGATCGCTATTTCACTTATAGCAATTTTAATTCAATCCTAAATTCTTTATTGCGTTCCTTAATGTTGATAAAACAGTTGGCTCAAAACAAATTAATAAGGACCCATTTTTTTTTATTGAATCACAAATTGCCATAAAGAAAAATAAAATAAATTTCTCAGGAACAGGCCGTGTAACAGGTAATACGACGTAATTTAGGAGTCACTTTTTCGAAACTGAGTGTTCTTGTAAGACCACCAACTATATTTTAAAATTAATAAACACTCTTTTCAGCGTAGTTTAACCGCTTTAGTAAGAGTGAGAAGTACACATTTCGAAATAAATAATAGGTGTTTCTCTTTTTAGCAACGATCATTCTTTAATGAGAAAAAGAGAGAAATTGATAACAGGCGTGGTAACAGTCTGTGTGGGGACTGATACAATAAAATAACAGTAACAGCCGCGGTAACAGTGTTTGCGGGTCTGTCATTAAAGTAACAGATAAAATAAGTTTGTAAGAACAATTGTTATTTGTTATTTGTAAATATCTGTTATTTCTATCTGTTACTGTGTACGGATCTTTGGTATTATTATAATATGCCTCATGGTGGCTTTAAACTATAACAGGCGCACGAGTCGACCATCAAGGTTAAGCTACGCATGCCGAGGTTGGTATATGGATGAGTGACTATTTTAACATACCGAGATTCCAGCGTGCCTTGGAATATAACAGCCACACGGGTCGATCTTCAAGGTTAAGCAACACTTGCCGAGGTCGGTCTAAGGATGTGTGACCATTTTAACATACCTACGGGTCGATCGACCCATGCGACTGTTATTCAATAAGTCTCCTCATTCAGTACCTACTAAAATTCTATTTAAAAATCGATTATTCTTACAAAATTTATCGATTCTATGAAACCGGTAAAACTGTAATCCTAATAGTCAAACAAAATTCTGCATAGAATTAGAAATTTGGCATATAGGTTCTTTGGGGACTGTAGGACAGCACTAAGAGAGAATTTCCCGAATTTTTTACGGGAACGGGAGAAAACGGGATATGCGTGCATGAAGTCGCGCGCAAAAGCTATCTATACTAATATAATAAAGCTGAAGAGTTTGTTTGTTTGGTTGATCGCGCTAATCTCAGGAAGTACTGGTTCAAATTATTTTATTATTGGATAACCCATTTATCGAGGTAGGCTATACGCTATATTAAGGCACGCACGCTACGACCAAAAGGAGCGGAGCATCAATGAAACATGTTTTTTGCAAAAATGTTTTTTTTTCTCTCTCTTATGTGACGCAGACGACGTTGCGCGGGTCAGCTAGTTATCAATATACTTTAAATGCAGTCTGAAAGAACTCGAGCATAATATTTTTTTTACGCATCACCCAAAGGTCGACTGGTAAAAACTGGCCAGGTGCGAGTCGGACTCGCGTGCAAAGGGTTCCGAACGAATTTTTTTTAACGTGTTATTTTAAAATAGACGAAAATTGACCATGCCCCCCGGCATGGTCAATTTTCGTCTATTTTCTTGAATTACTTCAAAACCACTTATTTTAAAATTATGAAAAAAATATATTTGAAACTCTTACAGTAAGCCCTTTCATTTGATATATCACATGGTATTTTTCAAAAAACTGTTTTTTTTTTTAATTTTCCAGTTTGACCCCAAAAGTGACCCCATACTAAAAAAATAATTATTTACGTAACGCTTCCGTGTTTGGGTCACAGAAGTCTATATGTGTACCAAATTTCAACAGAATCGGTCCAGTGGATCCGGAGAAAACTGGCTGTGACAGACGGACAGACAGACGGATAGACAGACAGACAGACACCCGAGTGATCCTATACGGGATCCGTTTTTTGTTCGGAACCCTAAAAATGCAGGCAGTAAGTCCGCGTTTGTACCTACAGTGTTTTTACTATCGCATAAAGTTTTAATAAAAAGCCATCGTGCCTGTCTTGTTACCTAGCTACATTTAAATGACCAAACATTCTTGTTTACAGCTCAATGACAAAGGACGATACGTTTTGTACCCGGGCCTGTATTACGTAAGAAATATTGTGAAGAGAGATGACGCATACAAAGATCTAGAAGTCATAGCAAGACAGTGTGAATCAGGTACAATCAATTGCTCTGAAACGTTAAAAGTAGGTCTGTGGTATATTCTCTAGGCAGATTAGATCATCAGTAGAAATTGATATTTATGTTAGCAGCTGTTATTAGGGTGATTATTTAACATCAAGCAACGCTACTAAAACAAACGATGGGAGGACGAGCTTAAATTAACAGTGGGGCCCAATGGAGAAGGGTTGTCAAACACAGATGGAAGCTGTTAGAGGAGGCCTTAGCCAACAGGCACACTGAACTAAGAGGCATTCTATAAAGTATCAACTGCCTCCGTGGTCGAGTGGTTTAGGCGTCTGCCTTGTGACCAGGTGGTCGTGGGTTTGATTCCCACGGGAAGCATACTTTGTAAAGTAGTTTTCTAGTTTGGCTAGAAATTGCAGGCTTAAATCACCTGATTTTCTGATAAAAAGATGATTCCGTGCTTCGGAAGGCACGTATAAGCCGGTGTTCCCGGCCGCCAAATGGCGGTCGTCAAATAACCATGGTGTGTGGGGTCGTTAGACCTTACTGCCTACACGATAAAAAGAAGAAGATAAAGTAACAACACCACAAAACGAAAACAGTTTAGGGTAAAGAGGCTATTTGGATTTGGAACGCTGCTAAAGAGACTCTAGACAAGTTACATTCTATCAGCGAAACCATGTCGGTAGCGCTTCTCAACAAGTCAAAAATATTTGGGATTGACAAACTTATAGTCTCTTTTCTTAATTTTCAGTAAACGATCAAGGCATGAAATACGAAGAAACGGGATGTGAGAGAGGCGCGCTGGTAGCCGCTTGCTTTATGGAACAGATCGATCAAATACGGTCTGTAAAATTTTAGGATTCAAAACACACAAGTAGGGTTGTAGGCAGCTAGGTTTGTGGGATTTGTTCGAAAGAGTCACCGCGGCCATGGAACGCAAATGGCATTAGGAGGAACAAGGATGGGATTTAGTCAGTAAGAGTCTGACTTTTCCTTCCGCCTCGTCCACAGCGGAAGAAGTCATTTGATGGTTCACAAAAATAGACGATTTAAAAATAATAGGAGTTTAGGTAGAGTCATCTCTTTGGTTTAAGCTTTGAAATAACAAGTCTACGATTTTCACCTGTGTAGTGTTGTGCGCAACAACCTTGATATCTATTTATTTATTTAAGGGATTTTTGTACACTTATGAAAAAAAAGCTTAGATATTTGGAGCATAGCCTTTTTGTAGACCTGATTGCACGACAGATTTAATCAAATCATTTTTTGCAGGTTCTTCAATTAACGTCGGAACATCTTCATTAGTTAATTTAAGTGTCAACTAATTATTCTTAGCTAGTATTGAGTAAGTGAGAGTCAAAATACTGTGTTGTAAAAATTATGAGCACGAACTGTGTGTATGTGAACCGCTAAACACAAGGAGCATTCACATAAGCCATGAACTCTGCTTGCGATCATGCGAATGCTGTTGGCGCTGGCCCGCACCCTGCGCACCAGAGAATCGCCCCTAAACAGTCGAACGCATTATTGTATTGCAAGCGACGCATGGGCGTCGAACTTTTCGAGAAATTAGCTCGCTGGGTACAGTAAGACTGCGTCTCGACCAGAGAGGTGCGAGGATGCGTAACGACTGCAAAGAGGGATGTGTTTTTGAAGAACCAATACAATCGCTTCATTTACCGATGAAGCGATTTAAAAAAGATTGAACTTTGTATTCATATAGCAACGTGCAAACCTACAAGCTGTGTTAACTGCATTGATGTCCTTCGCTCCCACTTTAGGTACGTCTTTTTTTATCTTTGTGCCGGCGGTAAGCTGGTGACCAAGATATTTTTATGAACATTTGTACTTTGTTTGCATGCCAGCGGACTGTATATAGTTTTGATGTTATTTCCTGTAAGTACACATTAAAATGATTTTACAAAACATGTTTTTTTTTCGCTAAACATTTTTACTATTGTCAAACAATGAAGTAGGTAAAAAAGTTCGGTGTCAACAATATGCTATTAATAATACCCAATCCGAAAACATCAGGAAATAAAAATATACATAATTATTATTATGTGTTTTACTTTCTCAAGCAAAACAGATAATAATAGTTATGCAAAAGAGTTGAATAAGCAAGCAAAACAGATTCAGATTCATTTAAATGAATCTGAATCTGTTTTGCTTTCCCTCCCCTTATTTAATGACTGTTCCTTACGGGTTCATATTTGACACATCAAGGTCTAGTAGATTATTTATGTTAAAGGCCTACTCGAATATTAATGCTTTTGTTATTCGAAACATTACAATCAACTAACAATCTCAACTCAATATTAGCGCAATGCACAGCTGTCAAAATAAACATGCGAGTAGCGTTTACCGCACGCTAAGCCCGATTCCGATCCCACTTAGTTCCTCAAAATGGACACTCAATTTGGCGCTAGCGTCGAACTCAAGAGTACGAAACGTCACAATTCCAATGACGATCGGTCGGAATTAAAATCAAGATTAAGCATGCTGGTCGATTACACCCCGTACCGTATCAGGGGGGCTACTCTCTAAGCCCGAAGTCCGTAGTTCCGGGCTTAGTTGCGGGCGTATTCTACTCCGTATCACCTAATCACTAAGAATTAATGACAACACGATTTGACAGTTACTGTAAAATCGTGTTGTCTTTCATTCTTAGTTCGGGTTCGGGACTAATCGTAAGTCCGTAGGTGAGGTAGAGAGTAGCCCCCCAGAGTCGAGCCGTAACATCGTTCAACTAAAACTTCTAGAACTTATCACTCTTAATCAGCACTACCATCTGATCGGTATGACCTCTTCAAAATCTGTGCGAACATGCACAGATTTTGAAAAGGCTGACCTCTCTATCAACCCGCCTACAACGACTGGCGAGGCCACTTTTATCGGTCGTTTATCTGTTTATTATCGCTGTATGTCATAACGCCATTGGTTCGTTAGTGGATAAACGACTGATAAAGTACCTCAGAAACGAGGCATTAATCGCCTTTGCCGTGCTACCGCTGACAGAATGTCTAGAGTCTCGGTATACTTGAAAATGTTCACTTTAATTTTTCCATGTATGGAATGTATAATGTTTTCATGTTTCCAAGCCTTCAAGCGTACCACGTGTAACGACCGCAGTATGTTATAACTAGAATGGCTACGATGGGTTTACAAGTGAACAATACTGTTGCTATTTATATACGCACATTATCGATAGTGCACGATAACGATGACTTTGATATTTTTGTTCACACAGGTACATTCAACGGGCGTATCTAAATTATATCATCTTCGTACTATGTGCACCGAAAACTTCATTACATGGCGGTATAACATAAATAATTTTATGTTGTGTAGGTAATTCCCGATTATAATGATTCGTACAAACTGCTTTCTGCAAATTGTAGCCCATACATAATAATGTAAGTATGTCTAATTATTTTCCGGATGTCCATATTCATAACAATATACAATTTTTGGTACGAATTCGAGCGAATTTTCAAAAATACTCACAAAACTATAAGCATATTTTCCAGGCCGTAATTTTTTTTTTCCTTTATACAATGTCAAGATTTTGTATGCGACAAACTCGTAAATTCTAGTCTCTGTAACTCAAAGAAACCAATATTCAAAAGGGGGCACACCAAAAGATGACCTCAAAGGCAATGAAGCTCGACGAGTTCCGGAGAAAGATACAACTACCATTATCCCGTTACAAAATTAATCAGAAAAGAACTGCGTAGAAGTAGTACTTAATAAACAAATTTTCCATTTATGCCACTAATAATAGACGTCTGCAATACTGGGACACACATAACTTTTTGAAACTACACCGGTACCTCTTGAAAATACACAGCAACGCTACTTTCATTCATCTATATCTAATCGCGCTTATCAAACACTTATCACTTTAGAGCGAGCTCGTATCTGTTACGTGTTAGCTGACCTAGACTAGAGTCAAGAGTAAACACATCTCGAGTAAAAAAAACTGTTCAAGAGCGAGTCGGACTCGCGCACCGAGGGTTCCGTACAATCATATAAAACATGAAATATTTTTCATCGACGAGGCCTATATTCGTCAAAGAATTTTAATTTAACACTGCGGCATATTTTGCAGTTTTAGATCAGCGCCGTCTTTTCACTGCTAGTGGAACTAATGTAATTTTTGTTGATGATTTCTGATTTTTTTTCTATTTAGAGACATCTTTTTATTTTTCCTGTAATTTTCACATAAACTTTTGTCAAAATAATAATTTCAGATTTTTATCTTTATAAACTTCGGAGATATTGGGGGGGGGGGGGGGTAATTTTTCTTTACATTTTTCGTCAAAAGTCGAAAACCATGTGGCTTAAAAAAAGAAAAATGTTTGAGAATGTACAAACAGCGTTCGATTGATTACATGCCCGCTGCATGCATCGCTGTTGCAATAAAACAATGATTTTTATTTTTAAATGCAAAACAGTTGAGCAAACGTCAAAGTCAAAACGTTTATTTAAACGGCACTTCTGAACGTCTTCCAGAGTCATCACAAACCGTCTAGCACTCAGGTTTGACACTTTCCGACATCCGACTCCCGAATAAGCCGGATTCCGAAAAGGCTTCAGAACCGTAGACCACATACATACGCTAGGCAGGTTATACAGAAGACCGAAGAGTATAATCTGCTCCTCTGCTTAGCGTTTGTGGAGCACGAGAAAGCCTTGATTTGATCGAGACTTGGGATGTGCTGCAGTCTCTCCGACGGTGCCAGATTGACTATCTGTACATCGAGGTGCCGAAATGTTCGTACAAAAATGCCTCCATATCATTCCGACTTCAGGATCAGACCTCGAAACCTATCCTCCTGCAGCGGGGTGTGAGACAGTGAGACGTCATTTCTCCGAAACTTTTCACGGCCGCAATGGAGGATGTCTTCAAGGTTTAGAACTGGAGAAGTCTAGGCATTTATGTCAATGGCAAGTACATCACCCACCTTCGACTGCCGACGATATAGTCGTCATGGAGTCATCTGAGACTACGAAGGACCTCTGTACTCTTTCGCAACCTCTACTGAGGTCATCGAGACCTCAGTAGAGCTTCCGAAAGAGTTGGTCTTAAAATGAACATGGACAAAACCAAGATCATGGTAAATACCCTTGAAGCACCCACTCCTATCAAGATCGGAGAGTCTACACTCGAAGTTGTAGACAAGTACGTCTACTTGGGACAAACAGTTCAGGTAGGTAGAGTTAACTTCGAGAAAGAGGTAGACCGTCGAATCCAATTCGGCTGGGCTGCGTTCGGGAAGTTGCGTGGTATCTTTTCATCCCACATACCACAGTGTCTCAAGACGAAACCAGTGCGTGCGTGTTGCCAGTGATGACTTAAGGAACTGAAACTTGGTCGCTCACAATTGAGCCTCATCAGAAGGCTTACAGTCACTCAAAGGCAATGGAGAGGGCAATGCTTGGAGTTTCCTTGCCTGATCGAATCAGGAAAGACGTTACGTTGGAAGGCCTTCCACAAGGTGGACCGATGACCTGGTGAAGGTCGCGGATAGCCGATAGATGCGAGACACCACAGAACCGGTTGTTGTGGCGACGATTGGTGGAGGCCTATGTTCCGCAGTAGACGTCTTTCGGCTGATGTGATGATGATGATGATTATGAATGAAAAAAACATGAAACAGCATTATTTTTAACAAAACTCAGCATATGTAGTCGTAGGGCGGCGGAATCGGTATTGCACACGGCGATCAAACAGCTAGCGGCGAGCCTGGATTAGGCATACAACTGTTAATTTTATGACCGAGGAAAATAGCATGTTATTACCCGACTGCCATTGAAGGGTAGAGGTCAGCTCAAAGCGGCCATCTTAACTTTGAGTTAAAGAAAACCTATTAAACGATAGACTTTTGAAGAGAATTTTATACTCATAGCCAGAGAATTTGTAAAAATTTTAGAATGTGAAATTTTAAAATAACCATGTCATTTGTAAATTACGAATCTTTGTCAAAAACCCGCTTTACCTTAGTGGCCGCCCGAAGCGGCCATAGGGATAGCAATGTGGCCACTCCAAAAGTACAAAAGAATTGTGTTTTTTTTTTGTTGAAAAATATATTGCTTGACAAAATAAAATACTAAAAATATTTAAAAATGTTACACTGGTCAACAAAAAAACACTTTTTGTGTGTAACAAGAATGTTTTTAAATAATTATGTTAAGAACATGTTTTAAAATTATAGAACTGAAATCAGAATTATTGAGACACATACAGTTTTCCAGTAATATGATTTTGAAGTGGAGCTTTGAGGCGAAAACTGAAGTGTTCAGGTGGTTCTAGTACAGGCACATTATCAAGTTAAAGGATTGACTGTGCAGCAGATGGTAAGTCAGGCTACTCAACTATCCCTTTGTATTCAAAAATCCCAAAAGAAAGCTCACATTTTTATTTACTGATCGTGCAGAATTTCTCTTTTGAGTTTTAAAATAATTTCACCATAAATGTAAAGAAACTTGTCAGAATCTTTTGGTCACTTCTTACACATTTAAAAAGAATAAAATAACTCAGTAAACTGAAAAAACCAGCTATTTTATCGAAAAACAAAAAATCTTAATTTACAAGCTAAAGGGAAAATGAATAACCCTGATAGTAGTTGTAACACAAAAACTAGACCTAATCAAAGCAAAATAAATATGGTTTCGTGATAAGGGTATGTAGGTAATTCAAAATTAGTAAGCACATTTCTTGTGGCAAAATCTTGTTGACCAGTGTTACTTATTATTATTTAACATTTCTATAACATTTCTGTAATCAGCATTTTGTGCTTATCTTTAATCACAATTAGTCTTGAAAGTAATTTGACTTAACTATATTGTTATATTTAGTTTGAAAACTTAAATAGGAAGTTTAAAATTAAACTGTTAGTAAATTATAATCATGTTTAAAATAATAATATAATATAGGTAACATAATAATCAGGCTTCAAATTAAATTGAACCTCATTTTTCATTTACTTCTTTAATTGCCCGGGCCATCACATTTTAACTAGTTAGTTGCTTAGTTGTTAACTAGATGGTTAATAACTGTAACTGGAAGGTAAACAAAATAATTAAGCATTAGGTATCTATCGCATCGCATCATAATAATTTTACATAGGGCAAAGCGGTCAGTTGGCCGCTTTACTCGAGCGGCTTTTTTCGGATATTTGGTTTTAATAATGAACTGCTCTTTAATTATTTATTATATTCCTGAAAAAATAAAACACAAGCAAAGGTAAGTAACAATAACGTTCAATAAAAGCATTGAAATAAAAAGAGGTTTGGCCAAAGCAAATTGAACTTACGTTGCATTTTTTTGACAAGCTAATAAATATATTCACTGCAGCCACACGTTCGGTCCCACTGCAACCAAACGGCTGAACGGCGCGGGGCTGCGGATTGGTTATGCGTACAGAAAGGAACGAGCCACGCTATCATTTCAAATAACCGAAAATTAAGCGTGGCCGCTTTGCCTCCTATGGCCGCTTTGAGCTGACCCCTGATTCCCTAATGCTTTTCGCGCGTATCTTGTATGTATCTTTGTAAATTTCAAAATGACGTAAATTAAAAGGAGATTACAAATATATTTACATATACGGTACATAGTATCATTTGTAGTCGGGCTTTATATTTTTAATACATAAAACAAAGTCAGGTTTGTTCGATCGATCACTTATAACACGAGAACGGCTGGACCTATTTTCATATATATAGGTAGGGTAGTTAGGGTAGGTAGGGTAGGTAGGGTAGGTAGGGTAGGTAGGGTAGGTAGGGTAGGTAGGGTAGGTAGGGTAGGTAGGGTAGGTAGGGTAGGTAGGGTAGGTAGGGTAGGTAGGGTAGGTAGGGTAGGTAGGGTAGGTAGGGTAGGTAGGGTAGGTAGGGTAGGTAGGGTAGGTAGGGTAGGTAGGGTAGGTAGGGTAGGTAGGGTAGGTAGGGTAGGTAGGGTAGGTAGGGTAGGTAGGGTAGGTAGGGTAGGTAGGGTAGGTAGGGTAGGTAGGGTAGGTAGGGTAGGTAGGGTAGGTAGGGTAGGTAGGGTAGGTAGGGTAGGTAGGGTAGGTAGGGTAGGTAGGGTAGGTAGGGTAGGTAGGGTAGGTAGGGTAGGTAGGGTAGGTAGGGTAGGTAGGGTAGGTAGGGTAGGTAGGGTAGGTAGGGTAGGTAGGGTAGGTAAGTTAGGTAGGGTAGGTAGGGTAGGTAGGGTAGGCAGGGTAGGCAGGGTAGGCAGGGTAGGCAGGGTAGGCAGGGTAGGCAGGGTAGGCAGGGTAGGCAGGGTAGGCAGGGTAGGCAGGGTAGGCAGGGTAGGCAGGGTAGGCAGGGTAGGCAGGGTAGGCAGGGTAGGCAGGGTAGGCAGGGTAGGCAGGGTAGGTAGGGTAGGTAAGAGATAGGACCCTGCTCTCGACACCGGCGGATTACTATTTTTTACTACTAAAAGATATTAGTAAAGTAACTAAAACTTTAAATAAAGACTATATTTTTATGACTTAATTGCAAATGTATATTTTTCTGATTTTTCCCATACGTAGATAAGTTATGACGATTTAAAATAAGTTGAATATAATTTATTGGCACATCGATAAGCAAATAAATCTGATAATATTACGTAATAAATAACATGCCTTTTTTTCCTCGTTCATAATATTGACAGTTGTATGCCTAATTCCAAATGCTACAAAACATTCTGCTGACACGAAATAACCTGCAGGCGCTTTCTATGAAAATTTTAGTAAAGTTAAAATAAATAAAACCACTGTCTGATATTGATATTTTTCAACACGTACGCAATAAACACTATTCGTACAACAGTTTTCATCAAAAAACAGTATCGTGTATGCTTCGCGAGTACATGTTCTGAGTGGCTCTGCTAGTGAGTATGCTCCCCAGCAGAGCCACAATCAAAGTCTATTTTATCATTACCTAATGCACGTACAGCGATAAAGGTATACGTACACTATGTACGTTTGACGTACATCATTTTAATATAAAACTGATCGGTTTCTAAAATGGTGGCTCTGCGGCAAAGCATGACCAGCATGTTTCCAAGCATTCTTATCCTGAATGTAATCTTCTAATTTTTATGCTTGTTTATAAAGTGTGATTTTAATATACTTTTTAAATTTTCTTTCCTTTAGTTCTAACATGTCACAAGGTATTTTATTGTAACATTTAACACAGTACCCCATGAAAGATGTGTGTACCCTAGATAATCTATAAAATGGTTGATCTAATGTATCTTTATTTCTAGTATTAATATTATATCTATTCCGTACATACATAATATTTTTATATATGAATTGGCAAGGACTTTCATAATATTAATCTTTTTAAAAACCTCCCTTAGAGAATCGCGACGACGCAGATTATAAAGGGCTCTGACAGCTCTCTTTTGTAAAATAAATATGGATTCAATGTCAGCAGCTGGACCCCACAGCAAAATACCATACGACATAATGCTGTGAAAGTAGCTAAAATAGAACAAACGTGCGGTTTCTACGTTTGATGTGTTTCTACTACCCCACCTGCCTCCCACACCTGCCTACCCCACCCGCCTACCCCACATGCCTACCCCACCTACCTACCCTACCCTACCTATACTTAGTCGCTTGTCGCAAACTTATAAAACATTCACATAAACCTTATATATTTCCATACAAACTTTCATCCCCTATTCCCTATTGTTATTTTACACCCTTAAGGGTAAAACTTTTACAAACTTTGAATGTATAATTTATTTATATCGAATCAACAGCCTAAAAATAAGTTTCAAGCTTCTAGCTCTAAAAATGACGATACTTCCATACAACTTTTCATCCCCCCATTCAACCCCTTACAACCCTTTTTTCGCATTAAAAAGTAGCCCATGTCCTTTTTCAGGCTCTAGACTATCTGTGTACCAAATTTCATTTAAATCGGTTCAGTAGTTTTGGCGTGAAAGCGCGACAGACAGACAGACAGAGTTACTTTCGCATTTATAATATTAGTAAGGAAAAGGATAGTAAGGATTCCTGTTTTGTGGTAAACAGGAATTACATGTCTTTTACCAACTAAAACCATGAGTAATGTTCATTCTCCAACACAAATATTGTAAAACTGATTCACATCCGTACACTCAACGTTAGTTTCAGTTGAAAACCAGCGTCAGGCAGCTCCTAATTGTCTGTCATTTTGCTGAACTGGACCTATTTGGCGCAGCCGCGGAGTACACAAAGTTATTGTTTTAGAATTAAGTTCCCATTTATTTGTACCTACACTGTGTGTATCTGTGTGTGCCAAATAAACTTGTTTTCTTTCTTTCATATCCTAATTTTTTTTATCAGAACAAAGTATATGAATTTTTCTAACCCATCTTTTAGTATACATTTAAGCTCATTTTAAAGTTATTTCTTCTAAGTGTAATATACTTAATAAATATTTTCTACATTATTGTACTTGTTTTTATCGATGTAAACAAACATGGAGACACCATCGTATGGACATCGCAGTATGGTGTCGGCCGGTACCGTATATGGTGCCGTAAAAGAGTAATACCATTCCATCATTTTCCGTGGGTGTCGTAATAGGCGACTAAGGGACTTGCCAGAGAATGGGCACCAGCGTTCTCTGTAAAACTCAACACCATACACTGCGATCGCCAACCCGCCTGCCAAGCGTGGCGATTATGGCAAACCCCCCCCCTTTGGGGGAGGCCTTGAGGGTTACGATGATGATGAAAAAAAACATGGGTGGATTTTACTGACCCAGTGCGAGTCGACTCGCGTGCAAACGGTTCCGAACCAACTTCAATTTTGTAACATTTTATTTTAATACTATATACTTCTTATAGGTTTTCCTGTAATCTATAGAAAAAAAACTTTTATTTGCTTTTTTGTTAAAAAATTTAGGCTCAGTCGTTTCGGGGATAAGGGATGGTAATTTATGCTCCAATTTCTTGAATAAATTCAAAACTATATTTTTTAAGTGTGAAAAAAATATAATTAAAACCCTCACAATAAGCCCTTTCATTTGATAAGTCGCATGATACAGTTTGTAAAACGTTGTTTGAAATTTTCTAGTTGACCCCCAAAAGTGGCCCACATACTCAACATTTATTTATTTACGTAATGCGTCCGTGTTTGGGTCACGGAATCCATATGTGTATCTGATATGTTTTAAACTAGGAGGTGCGAAATAAGACACGGGTGTTACAAATGATCGTTAGTTTAATACTGAACCTTTGACAGACAGGGCACTCACACATTCACATTATGGAACTACCTACATTGTGTGAGCAGCAGGCACATACACATCACTCCTCCACACTAATTTTGAGACCTGTTGACAAGAATATACGTATATAGATACTTATATAAACTTATTTAATCTATTTATAAAATAACGAATAGTCTACATTTTTCCTGGGGCGCTGAGAACGTGCACGTGATACTGGTATGGCAGCTGAATCCTGCGTGACGGCTGAGGCTTGAGGAGCCTGGGCGTCATCACTAAAAGATTGCTGTGCATTTTCTCGGCTCTCAGTATTAATTATTCTAGTCTGATTGCTGCCCGCTTCAACGCTAGCTGCAGCGGCAGCAACCCGCGCTGTATCCTTTTCCACTTCCAACGGTTCCTGTGAGACAGCGCTCTCGGGCGTGCTAACTGAATTTGATTCATTTATTGGTCCGGGCATCATGGGTGATCTAAACGGAACAGGTGAAGTCGGTGGACTAGGAACAAGCGGGTTATCCGGAAGTGTTGAGTCAACACAATCAATTGACCTTGCAATATTAATTCTCTTTTTACTTTTACAATTTAACAGTTGATCAAGATGTCTTATACAAAATAAACCATTATCTTCAACCAGCACTTTATACATTCTTTTTCCTATCACCTTATTTATTACTCCTAACTTCCAAGTCTCTATTCTACCACTGTACCAGCGGACCCATACCCTATCACCTGCTTCGAAAGCTCTTGTGCGACATTCTTGCTCTCCCGACGATTTTGTGAGCAATTTATTGTCTTTAGGGAGTATTAAGTCAAGACGAGATCTTAAATCTCTGCCAAACATTAATTTGGCGGGCGAATGTCCAGTGCTACAGTGCTCTGTGTTCCTGTATTCGAACAAATATTCTAATAATTTGTCATGTATAATATTTTGTGCCGTAGTTTCGTTTATTATACTTTTTAACATCTTTTTACATGTCCTTACTGAATTCTCAGCTTGTCCGTTGCTACATGGATGGTAAATCGGAGATGTCAGATACTTAATACCATTATTGGAACAGAACATATTAAATTCTTTTGAATTTATCTTCACGTCGTTATCAGAGACTAAAGTACAAGGTAAACCAAATATGGAAAAAACTTGTTTTAATTTTCTTATTAAAGATTGAGTGGTAAGATCATTCCGCATGTGAATACACTCTAACCATTTAGAGTACGCATCAATCACTACCAAGTATGTCTGTTGACGTATAGACAAATAGTCGATGTGGATTCGTTCCCACGGCGCCGCCGGACACGGCCACGGTGAAGGCGCAGCGCGTGGCGGCGCAGGCCTCTCGCTTGCGCATACATCGCATGCACCGATCCACCTCTCAATATCCTGATCTATACCGGGCCACCACATCCTACCACGCGCATTGCATTTCGTTTTGACGATGCCTAAATGTGTGCTATGCAGTTCGCGCAGCATTCTTTCTCGCAGTGTCACAGGAATTACCACTTTATGACCCCGCATTAAAACACCATTTTCATATTGTAAATCCGTACGACATAAAAAATAAGGACGAATAGATTCGCAAACAATTTTGCGGGGCCAACCTACATTTGTATACTTAACTACAGTTTGTATAGTCTTATCGCTACAAGTAGCATTCTTTACATCCAACAACAAAACAGCTGGTTCGTTCGCATCTAAAAAATTTAGTGAGCAATACGCGTCATATTCGCTATCTTCTTTGCACACACTATCCGGTACAGGTGCACGGGAGAAATAATCGGCTACTAAGTTATTCTCACTAGTTATCTATATACTGAACTATGTAATTATATGCAGATAGAATAATAGCGTATCTTTGTAAACGTAACGCTGTGGTTGTCGATATACCTGTTTTATTATTAAATATTGACACTAAGGGACGGTGATCGGTCTTGAGAACAAAAGGTTCACTTCTACCATACAGGTATTGGTGGAAATGTTTGACGCCAAAAATTATCGCCGTCGCCTCCTTTTGGATTTGACTATAATTGCGTTCACTCGCCGAGAGCGACCGTGACGCATATGCCAGCGGGCGTTCGCCGCCATCGTTATCCCGTTGAGACAAGATAGCTCCGAGACCATGCGGGCCCGCGTCTACCGTCAGCACTAACAGTGCACTCGGCTCGAAGTGTGCCAGCACGCGCTCGGAGGCGAGTTCAGCGCAAACGCGGCGCACCGCGCGGCGCTGTCGCGAGCCCCACTCCCACCGTGCGCCAGCGCGCAGCAACTCGTGGAGCGGGCTCATAATGCTTGACGCATTAGGAATAAAATTCCTGTAGTAATTGACTACTCCTAAGAACCTTTTAACTTCTGTGACGTTAGTCGGTTCTGGAGCGTTTAATATTGCTTTAAATTTTTCGCGGTTAGTCCGTAATCCGTTCTTATCAATAACATAACCCAAGTATGTTACGTTCTCTTTAAAAAACTCACATTTGTCCTTTTGAAGGCGCAGCCCAGCCTCATTTAACCTGCTTAAAACTTGAGCTAATCTCGTCATATGGAGTTTTTTCGTTGGCGCAGTCAAACAAATATCGTCTAACCATATACTGACTCCATCGATACCAAGCAATAGTGTTTCCGTTGCCTTTTGGAACAGAGCTGGAGCGTTCGCAAGACCATAAACTAGGCGCGTATATTTAAATAGTCCTTTTGGTGTGTTAATGGTAGTCAACTCCTGGGAATCTGCGGAGAGTGTAAATTGGTTATACGCGTTTTTTAAATCAATTTTAGAATAATGTTCTCCTCCGCCAAGTTTTGCGAATACTTCTTCAATTCTAGGCAATGGATACTTATCTATTATAAGGTCCTTATTTAGTGTGACGGAAAAATCACCTGCAATCTTAACCGTGTTATTGTCTTTGAGGACTGGTACTATAGGGGTTGCATAACGAGAATTACTCACTGGAACTAGTATACCCAAACTGACTAATCTATTTAATTCAGATTCGACCTTGTCTTTTAATGCGAACGGTATTGGGCGAGCCTTAAAAAATTTTGGTACTGAGTTTTCCTTTAATTGCAGATGGACTTCAAACTTATTAAAATTACCTAGTTCGTCTTTCCATAAATTCGGAAACTGTTCCAATAATGTATTAACATCATCATCCTGGCTTATTTTATAAACATTTGTTAAAATTAAACCAAAAGCGGACATAAAGTCGCGACCGAGCAGGGGAGGGCCATTTGAATCTACAACAAATAATTTAATTTCTTTCTTTTGATCTTCATATTCGACGGTAGGCTGAAAATACCCCAACGGTGAAATTTTATGTCCGTTATATAAACACATTTTGATTTTGCAATTAATTAAGTTATAATGTGCAAACAGTTCTAAGTACATTCTCTTTGACATAACCGAAACCCCCGACCCGGAGTCCAACTCCATCGTCACAGTTTTATCACCTACTTTTATCGTTAAATTCAACGGTTTATCGGTTACGTACCTTATGTTAAAGTTATGACATTCGTTACAGGTGCTGCCATCCGTGTCTGTTTCTGCGCCACTATTATCACTCCCGATATTATTAACGCGAACACGACCGGTTTGGTCCTTTTTATTATCACACACTTTTTTTAAATGACCTACTTTTCCACATTTTTGGCACTTATAATTCATGTAACGACACTTGTCCTTATCGTGATTTTTTAAACCGCAAATTGAACAACGAAAGTCTTCAAAACACAGGTCACGACCATTTTTTGATGTTGACGAGCGCCCATCCCGCGAGCCCGTACGCCCACTGCCGGCCCCACCGCCACCACTGCGTTTACCGCTACCCTCGCTCGACCGCCAGCATTCACCTTTGCATATTTTGTTCACTGCTTCTTCTTTTATATTAGTGACATCAGTGGACACCATATTCCTGGACTCTCTAGCGCATTCCGCTCGCTCTGCTATTTCTAGAGCTTTGGAGATCCCCAAGGTGGAAGCATTCTGCTCAAATAGCTTGTCACGCTCGGGTCCCGCACCTAAACCAAGGACGAAACGATCCGTCAGGTTCGTATCTAAAGCCGCTCCGAAGTCACAGTAGCTCGCCAATCCTCGCAGTCGTGCAGCCCAATCGCCCAACGACTCGCCTGGGTTCCTCTTCGCCCCGTAAAATTTGGCCTTGTCCGAGAATGAGCATTGTTTTTGTTTGAAGTGAGTATCAAGCAATTCCACCAGCTTCTTATAATCTAGCGCCTCCAAATCGACTGGGTATGCTAGATTCCGCACCAACCGATATGATTCATCAGATAGATGAGTTATTAAAATTGCACTTTTAATTTCCTCCTGCACATCGTTGACTTTAAAAAATTGGGTCAACCGACCTTTATAAATCAACCACTCGCATGATTTATAATCGAACGTCGTTAAACTCCCTAAAAACGACTTCGCCATTTTTTTTTTGTTTGAGGGTAAGATCGTCCTCGTCGCCAATGATATGTTTTAAACTAGGAGGTGCGAAATAAGACACGGGTGTTACAAATGATCGTTAGTTTAATACTGAACCTTTGACAGACAGGGCACTCACACATTCACAATATGGAACTACCTACATTGTGTGAGCAGCAGGCACATACACATCAGTATCCAATTTCAGCAGAATCGGTCTAGGAGATTCGGAGATAACTGGCTATGACAGACAGACAGACAGACACCTGAGTACCTGACCCGTATAAGGGTTCCGTTTCTTACGGATGTTTGGAACCCCTAAAAACAAGCATAGGAAGTAAATCTATAATCCAAAATGTCCTTGGAAGTGACAAAATAATTACCAATTTCCAAAATTGCGACTAATAAAGAGATCAAGCGGACGAACTATTTTTTGCTACGTTTAAATAGCAATGAGCGTCGCGTAGTTAGTAAGTAGGTAGTACATTATGATAATTACCTGGTCCACAATTACCTGCTCCTGTTTAGAATTTTTATATAAAAGGCGTTAGGCCTGATATTCAGGGCATATTCAATTGTAACCTCAAAGTAACCGGAGTTGGATACTGAAAATACAACATGTCTATGTATACGTGTCTTGCTTTTTGTGCAGTGGCGGTGAGCTTAGGCAGCGTTTATGTAAGTAACAATATTTTTTTATTTGCGGTTCTCTGACTAAGTAGAAAGATAATCTAGCGATTCAGTTCTGCAAGCTCAATCAATAACATGGGGAGTAGGGATTTAAATCCCGCGATTTTCGGCCACCGTAGGCGCGGGCCTGCGGACGGCGAGCATTGGGTGGCTCGACGTCTGATCAGAACCAGGCCCGGGTCGACGGCGCGTTGTGTTCCACGCGCGCCTCAAGGAGCTGTCAGCATAAATGACGGGGCCCGCTAGGGCCAGTGCCTGCCGGGGTTGCGGGATTTGTTCGAGAGAGTCGCCGCGGCCCTGGAACGCAAAGGGCATTAGGAGGAACACGGATGGGTTTTAGTCAGTAAGAGTCTGACACTCCCTTCCGCTTCACCCAGAGCGGGAGAAGTCATTTGATGATTTCCCATCCTTAAAAAAAAAAAAAAAAAAAAGGGATTTAAATCCCGAAAATGATACGAGATCTCGCGAGATCGAGATCCCGCGAGATCTCGTGTCATTTTTAACCGACTTTTTTTATGTATGTACACCGATTACTCCATGGTTTCTGGTCTGGTTTCAGTGATTCTTTTTTAGTTCGATGCAGTAAGTATTCTTGCCATTTGGTCCCATAAAAATTTGATTCAGTAGTTTTTATTTAATGAGCATTTTTGCTTATTTCAATTTCTGCGTTGACGAAGATGTCGTCCAAGTATTCACCGCTTAAAAGTGAAAATTAAAAAACTTTTTACAAAAAAAATATATGTTAAAAAAACAAAGAAACAAAACCAAAAACACCGACTTCCGAAATTAAGGTTATTTTATTCTTTGTAGTGTTTTGTTTGGAAGTCGGTTATATTGTTTGTAAAAAGTTTTTTTCGAGATCAATCCCAAAGCATAATATGACGAGAGCTCACTCGAAATTGTCATCACGTCGCTGACTACTGCCGCCCTATACCCTCATAGGGCGGCAGTAGTCAGCGCCGAAATGGATCTACATGAGTGCGGAGGAACAAGGGGTAATTTATTACAGTTCGCTTATATTAGGGATGATTCCTGAGTAAAAAAAAATCGGCTAAGTGCGAGTCGGACTCGCGTGGTTTTGATCTCAATTTTGTACCATGTTACTTTACATAGATTTCTTATAGGTTTTCCTGTAATCCGTAGGTAAAGATATATTATCTTTTTTTATCTTTTATTTACTTAACGTTTATCTAATCTAATATATAAAAATCTCGTGTCACGGTGTTTGTTACCGAACTCCTCCGAAATGGGTCGACCGATTTTCATGAAATTTTGTGTGTATATTCGGTAGGTATGAGAATAGGTAGGTTATTATTTTTTTGCAAAACGACGTTTGCCGAGTCCGCTAGTATTATATATAAACTGCTGTTTCCTTTATTATTTATCAACTAGCCAACATCACCCTTAAATATCACCACGCACTTCTGGAACGCCCTGTATATGCTCAAGCAGTCAAGAGTAGGTATATAGGTTATAGGCAAGGCTAGTGTGTTCCATCATCGACCATATCATCGTTTTCCGTCAGACGAGACTGTGGTCACACGCGAGTCTATCAATAATAAAAAATAAAAAAATGAAAATATGCTCAATTTTCGATGATTTTTATGGTTTATTAATTTTTTTATTATATTTAAATTTATGATAGTGAAGTATCAAAAATTTTCTGTCCTTATTTCTTGTTATAGGCCGGTGAAGACGCGGAAGTTGCTTTTCATGAGGCGATCAAACCATTCGTAATGGAGTGTGCGAAGGAACATGGAGTTAGTGAAGCTGATCTCGCCAAAGCGAAGGAGTCACACAGTCCAGGCAGCCTCAAGCCGTGTTTCGTTGGCTGCGTCTTCAAGAAGTTTGAAATCGTAAGAGGATTCTGCCCTTACCACCAGTCTTTCTGACCGGGTGAAGCTGAATACCAGTATTATTTAGCGCTAGATTCTGCCAACGGAAATTATCTCAGTGCTAAAGTTCATTTAGATCTGTTCAGCCGTTTTGGCGAGATTGAGCAGTAAACATCCATCCGTCCAAATTGTCGCATTTATAATAGTTGTAAGATGGGTAGATGACTTAAGGTATAAGTTCGTAGTCGACTGCAGGAAGTAACAGCAGGCCTCGTGTTTCTAGCTACGAAAGGTATTTCATAGAAATACTAAAAAACCAGTAGTGCCGCGGCGACATGTCGCTTGCTGCTGCCTGCAGTCGGCTGTGAACTTGTACCTTCATGTTTTTTTATACCTAACTTGTTTATTATAGGTGATAACAATGATTATTTAAAATATAGTATGGCCTCTTAAAAGTCGTGCATCAGACAAGAATTAAATAGATAAATTTGTGTAGGTACATTGTTTGGGTGTAATCGAGACCATTGTCATATTATCTTCAACGCCCTTTGACAAACTTGAAGTATTAATTTTACTAGCTTCTACATACAAATAATTATATGTCCTACTCGAAGCTTCAATCTATCTCTACGTAACAATTTATCGAAAAAAAAATACAACGTTTTTCGAGTGAAAGCGTAACAAACAGTCAGACAGAGTAATTTTATAACATTAGTAAGTACTTTATTAATTACAGATAAACGACAAAGGTGAATACGACTCGGAGAGCAATCTTGCTAAAATGAAGAAGTTCGTGAAGAATGATGGTCACTTCGCACTTCTCGCGGACATTGCGAAAAAATGCGAATCAGGTGAGAAATATATCGCATATAAATCGAAGTCTTTGTTATGATCCACACTTTGAAAACCCATTTCCCAAACTCAGTTAACTACTGTGAAATTATAATATTTTTCATTACTCATACTCGGAAAGAAAGCCTGAAGTTGCCTGAGGAGCGGGTTGAAAGTAGGTATTACTTTTCAGCCCTAGGGAGAATCGTTTTCAACTGACAGCTGTCAAATTATAAATAAACAAACTTGTTGCACATTTCTATTGAACCATGTCCCAACTTTCTATATAGCCAGTCAATTATAGCGCGATGTAAAATCGAAAGGCTAATTATTTTTGAGGCGAATAACAACTTATTAGGCAACTAACTACTTGGTTACAAAAAAAAAATAACTTGGTAGCGATTAAATATTTTTAGCAAAATTATATTATGTGAGCTACAAAAGACAAGGATCTATAAAAACTAAATAATGGCTGCTACTATAAGATATCAAATATATTAAACAGCGCCAATTAAATAATAGGTGAGGTATTAAAAATAATGACTCTGGCGGCTAATATTAACAGTTTTACGTACTTCTGTAAGCCATACCGGGCCTCCCTTGACTGGCCAAGTTGAGCGGCATTGAATGCAAGAACGAGCGAAGCGAGCTTTGGACTTGGGGCACCCCTGGGGCACCCCGACTCGGACAGGTTAGGTTAGAAGGGGATGGCGGGGTCGAGTGAGCGAACGAAGCGAGCGAATAGACCCCGCCATCCCCTTCGTGGTTATTCTTTCATAAAGCATTCAGAATTAGGAGCCCCGCGAAGCGGGGCTCCGTCTACCGGGCCTAGTAGTTAATTTTATGAACACCAAAAAATCACTGCCAATTAAAATTTAAACAAAGTTTACAACTCAAAATAAGCTGCTACTTTATACTTAAAATGCTACTTCACTGTAGCTGCCAACCTATTATTGTTGCTATCCATTTTAATTATTTTTAAAACTCTAAATCAGATAAGTTTGTCGCCGCGTTAAATACATGCCAAATTGAAATAACAAAAAGATAAGTATTAACTAAAGATTATATTTTTAAATTAGTTTGTTATAATTTATTTTAACTATTTTAAAATGACATTGGTTTGGGTAAAATATTTACCATTTTTGAAATGATGAAAATGTAAAATAATATCTGAACAGTTGGCCGGTCACAAAAAAAAAAAAACAAAAGAGGCGGGAAAGCGGCAGTCCGATCTTCATTTGTTTTTCGAATTGTAAAGTTTTGTTCATAATTTTTACATATAGCAGAGATTAGTATTAACACGATAAGTTCATCAGATTCAGATATGGATTTTTTCTTTAGCTAATTAGTGTTTTTATTTTTACTTTCCTTGTATTCGTATTGAAAAGCACAGTGTTTACCTCGGGTGAAAGACTTATTTAGTCCCTCGAACTACTGGCGCCCTCGCTGCGTTCGGGCGCCAAACGCCGTCTCGGGACTAAATCGGTTACTTTCATCCTAAGATAACAATGTACTATTTCTTGTGTCTTCAAAAACATTATGATAGTTTTAGTTTAAAGAAAGAGATGGAGTGGGAGTGGGAGGCCGAAGAAAAGATAGATGGATTGTGTGAGGAGTGCTATGAAAGAATAGGGAGGTAGTAATACCGTGACGGTTGACTGAAAAAAAAATTGAGGAAAAAATATGTTAGGCGCCCATTACACAATAGGTTTTGCTGTCAGTTTAACCACAGTCAAGGCTGTGACTGACGGATAACCTATTGTGTAATGGGCGCCTAACATAATTTTTCCTCCATTTTTTTTTTCAGTCAAACTGATGGTTGCATGAAATTTATTGACGAGAATCTGGATATTTCATTACTCACGACTTTTAAGTGAATGGGTCTGTTTTTATATGTTTATGAAATGTAGAATAGTTAATTCCTTGTCCTTTTTCGAATCCCGTATAATAATATATCGTTGCATATTTAAGAATGAGCGTAATTCATCATTAATAACTTTTGGAATTGAGTGACGCTTGCATGAGCATGTAATGGGCGCCTTACGCCGACCTAATTACATATTCTTTTCTTGATAATGTTTTATTTATTTTGCTACCGCTAATATTTTATCTTATTTCTTTCTTTTTCAATTACAGTTAATGCCGTATCTGTGAGCGATGGAACAGCTGGTTGCGAGAGGGCTGTGCTGTTGGCAAAATGCTTTATGGAAAACAAGTCCGAGGTAACATTCTAAAGGCCAATTCTCGTCTTTAAAAAGCATTCAAATTCAAGTCGCAATTTTTATCTCAGCGACGCGACGACCAATGTCAAAAACTTGTCAAAATGTCGGCAGATTAGAGGTCTTTTTGTCAGTTTGCGACTGCGGCATAATGCTTCTTGAAAATATGACGATCATATCATATCAGTGTCAATTCTACTCATTTTTAACAGACTTCAAAAAGGACTATTCAGTTGTATTTTTTTAATTTTTTATGTTTTTACCTCACAACTCCGTCATTTATAAACCGATTTAAAAAAAAACTTGTTTTATGCGAAAAGATATACTACTCGATTGGTTTCATTTAAATTTCATCAAAATCGGTTTAGTAATTTGACTTTTAAATCAAAATAGCTGGAACTCGTTTACTTTGATGACGTATTTGGTTTGTCATACAAGTAAATGAAATTGCGTATTTTGCTTTCCTGCGACTTTCCAGTGGTGTTGTTAGGTGTAGGTTCCACTAAAAAGTGAAAAATATAAAACATTTTTACAAAGAAATACAACCGACTCTCAAATAAAAAAAAAAACCCCTACAATTATTTGGGAGTCGGTTGTATTTAAAAAAAAAAGTTCTTTAATACATATGTTTTAATTGAAGTCTCTTTGATCTAGAAATTAATATTTTTGTGTGATCTACTGCAAAATTTATGGTAAATTTTGCTAGCACTTGTTGCGTATTTGGATGTTTAGAAAATTTGACTCCAACCTTATATGAATTGTCAAGAAAAAGTGTAAGATACTAAGAGGCTTTAAAGTTTACCATTCGATTTTTTACTATGATTTTTACAAAGATGTGGGCATTTCTACGTGAGTAGGTATATCATATTATCTAATATATCCCTATACTTGAATTTAATTTGAAATAATTTCAATTCGTCGCCACCAACTCATGAATAAGCGTTGTTTATGTACATATAGTCATGTTTTAATTTGATTATTTACAGATCCCTATGTAAGCGGTTTTGAGTTACCGGTCGAGCTGTAAAAAATATCAATATTAGCATTTCTTTGTGTTGTTTTAAGTAATAAATTAATTTTTCATCTACGTTTTGTTTCACTTTTACCTACGAGTAGATAGCCAAGAACAGTAGGATTACCAATAAATTCTACCTTTACCACATTTCGGTTGTTATGTTGAATTCACTTAAAAGCCAGGGTTTAGCATATTACCATAAATTGGGCACACATTCTCGGGACTGCCACTGCTACGTTTTCCTACCATCACATGTTTAGCATTCACAGCACACTGATTCACACTAGGGTAATATTACACCTTATAGGGAATAGAAAATAAATACTACCTACTTAACCTACTTTTTTTTTAATGATAACTTCTGATAATATTTTTCTTTCTTGCCTGCTACTTGCATATCTTCCTTTAATTGTACTCAATATATTTACTTACAGAATGAGAAAGCGCCTTGACATCCACAATACAAGCATTACTTAGTTTGTAATTCCAGAGTTCCCTTCCTTGTTCATTTTTAATGAGCAATAAACCTTTTTTAGGGTTCCGATTAAAAAACGGAACCCTTACAGGATCACTCGGGTGTCTATCTGTCTGTCTGTCTGTCCGTCTGTCACAGCCAGTTTTCTCCGGATCCACTGGACCGATTCTGTTGAAATATGGTACACATATGGACTTCTGTGACCCAAACACGGATGAGTTACGTAAATTCTAAATTTTTACTATGGGGGTTACTTTTGGGGGTCAAACCAGAAAATTTCAAAAAAAAAGTTCTTTGAGCAATATCGTGCAACATATCAAATGAAAGGGATTGCTGTGAGAGCTCTAATTATATTTTTTTCATAATTTTACAATAAATGGTTTTGAAGTAATTCAAGAAATAAGACGAAAAATGACCATTCTCCCACCTTGTCTCCGATACTACTGAGAAAAAAAGGAGATAGTAGATCTTTACCTATAGATTACAGAAAAACCTATAAGAATTCTATAATGTTAAAATAACATGTTAAAAAAAAATCGTTCGGAACCCTTTGCACGCGAGTCCGACTCGCACTTGGCCAGTTTTTTTATGTTAGCATTTGATACACAAGACCAACGAGGCAGTGAACAGGAGGAACTGCATCATTATGAAAAAAAAAATATATTCTGTTTAAAATTATAAAAAATTGTCAATTTAAGAAGTATCTGGCCTGTTCCCGACTATGTTGGGGTCATTTTCTATTTTAACCGGATGCAGTAGAATACCAGTACATTAAAGGGAACGCCTGTCTATCCTCTACATTCAGTAGCAGGATAACAAACACCATCGCAGGCTCTCAATAGGCAGCTGGATCAAGGGCTTCATTCAGAAATCGGTGGAAAAGACTCACATTATCAGGAGGTTCCTCTCTCTGGAGCCCTGACCGCCGCAGGCGATATCTTGGACTCTGTTCCTGATATCGTTGGCCTACTATATTTTCAAAAAAAGAAAATAAAGATAAAGAGTTTATTTGCACCAAGCATGACGCATACCAAAAAATAAACAAAATTACAACTTAATGAAAGTTGGGAAGAATATGCGTCACATTCGCGTAAATTTTTGAAACACTAGCTTCTGCCAGGAACTTCGTCCACTTGAAAGTCAAATATCATCCCAAGATAACGTACTCCAAAAATTAAAAGTATTCTACCCGTGTTAAGAGGAAACATGGACGGCGAGACTTAGTATGTCATCATCATATCATAACAGCCGAAAGACGTCCACTGCTGGACATAGGCCTCCCCCGAAAGGGGGTGTTTGCCATAATCGCCACGCTTGGCAGGCGGGTTGGACGTTTAACAGAGAACGCTTCTGCCCATTCTCTGGTCGCCTCCCTTCCCTTAGTCGCCTCTTACGACACCCACGGGAAGTGATGGGATGGAATTATTCTTTTACGGCACCATATGGCACCGGCCGACACCATACTTAGTATGTAATAAGTCATAATTCGAGGTTTGGCTCTCGCCTGTTTTCTCTTCCAATATTGGACCGATTTAAAAGATATTTCACGAACTGAATAAGAAGGAAGAATACTATGTGCCTATGTTTCCTTCTTTTTTGATTAATAGCCAAACTTGTACACACAATTTTTTTGAAGGTTCTAGTGCTTATACGGTTAATCAATAATCAAAAAAGAAAACATAGGGACACAGTATATATCCTTTTTATTCAGTTTGTGAAAAAATCTCTTAAATCGGTCCAATATTGGAGGAGAAAACAGACGAGAGCCAAACCTCGAATTATGACTTTTATATACAAAGTCTCGCCGCCCATGATTCCTCTGAAGACGTGACAAACAAACGCACTTCTCTTAGATACTATGTATTATACTTAGAATTAAAAAATATATGAAATATGTAAAGAAAATGAATAAACGAATGCTTCTCAATTTTATGGCCTTTAAAATTAGTACATTTATTTAAAGAAAAATGTACGTAGTGTTAAAGCCTTGAACCTGATACAATAAAAATGCTCATCATGTTATTAAATTGTTTGATTCACATTAACTACTACGTAGGTACCCTGCTTACGAGTATGTAACTATGTAGCTACTGGATTGTTATCAATCCACTTAAAATTGCAAGTAATAATCGTAATATAGCCAACATTTGTTACATTGACGCAAATCTTCTTGTACCTCCAAGCTTGTCAAATTACCTGGCAACATTAATTTTTAACAAACAACTGCCACTTCTAATTGATTTATTTTCCTCATCCCACCTCACGGTAGTACAATATGTATTCGCATTATTATCTGAAGCCTTGGTAAAATATAAAGCAGTCGTCAGTTTGATTGTTAGTCTAAAAGCCTGGGGCTGAACAATATACCCTAGAGATATCTAGAGCTCAAGACATCTGAGGGCCTGGCACGAATATTTTTGACGTATAGTAACGTAACGTAAAATTTTACCATAGCTGCAATACTCGTTTCTCACATAATATTTATTTGAATTAAATACTATGTTCATATTTTTTTTACGATATAAATTGTGTATGTCCCATAAGCTTAAACCAAAATACTATGGAGTTGTAGTTTTTCACATTCAAAATTCACTTACGTTAACGTTACTATACGTCAAAATATTCGTGCTGGGCCCTCAGTTGCTATGGCTTTACGATTTGACAACAGACCATAACTTTCCATTTGCTTTTACCCTCGACTTCGTACGTGCATATCCCGTTTTTCCTCCCGTTCCCGTAAAAATATCGGGCCAAGCAACCCACATACCAAATTTTAGCTTTCTACGACAAGTAGTATCACTCAGTAACGGAAGAGTTTTATACAACGTATAACAAAATAATGGCGATACCTAAAAAGGGTCATTATACTCATAAGTACGAACAATTTTTAGTATCAGACCAACCCCGACATTGTGAAAAAAATCAGCTATTCAGTACATTTTGTCGAGTTATACGCACAGAAATGTATAGGCAATTCGATTTTATTTTCGCGAATTCAGTGTTAGTCCAATGGTTTGAAAATGCTCAAAACTTAAAACCATCTCGCACCTGAAAAACCGCGAAAACAAGAGGGAAATTAAAATACTCAATCAAATCCTTACTAGTTTTTACACGATTTGGAGATGAATTTTCAGAAATCCTTCGTTAGTGGTCCAATAACAGACTCTTGAACAAAAATGTGACGTTTCTGGACTTTAATGTCTTCTGTCTATCATTGAATTGGTTGAACATTTAATGATGTGTCCTATATGCCTTTGGTCTTAGAAGTTGGGTAGTAGAACCGAAGCGCTTAACATTTTAGTCAGTGTTAAGCGGTTCTGTTCTACCATGTTCAACACCATAGTCAATGGCATTTTCATTCACAACGGCATTGGTTGGTTAACAGTTAACAGATAGATAAACGACCAATAAATTACCTCAGAAACCGCGCATTAGAATTTGTAATACCAACGAACTTAAGAAAATAAGTAATAAATTAGGAAATTATTTTATCGATTCAAAAAATTAGGTACCGCACTCAATTTTATATTGGCCCTTGAGGTATGAAAGGTTCTTATTGAAATATATTTAATAGGTTTTTATTGTATTTTCCTTACAAGGTAGATCACCAAATATAATCCTATGTTATCCCAGCAAAAGTCTAAGTCCTAAACACGACACAAGATTCTATCAAACGTACTTAACTTACAAGTATGTTCACTCTGATTAAAAAAAAAACGTATTCTATGACAATTCCTATACACGACCGTAGGGCCTCACGGTCAGGTCTCGACTGTCAACTACTTCAAATTCAGAACAACGTCTGAGATTTTTTACATAAAACCATAAGCAATTTTGGGCAATTTACGACGACGAGCAAAAGCTAATTTGATGTAAAGTGACAAGTGCAATTTAGGTACTGAAACGTACTTATGATGTTGCAAATGTTGCGATCAAGATTACAGAGGACATTGCAAAGACATTTAGGACCATTAGAAGCAACTAGACATACTATTCTAATAATATTCTGAATGTAAAAGTTTGGGTGTATGTAAATCAATCGCGCCTTAGCGGCTAAACGGGGTAAAGACCGATACATACCTACAGATAAACCACGACCTGAACTTTGAAAGCGTTAGTAAGTTCCTTTGACATAATTTTCGACACTCACTAGGGCGAAGCCCTAAGCAGAAGCTAGTATCATTGTAATTATTTTGCATAACATGATGACCGAAAGGAGAAATCTTTGGCAGGAATGGTATGCCCAAAACAATTTTCCTACCCAATTTGTCGCAATAGAATCAAGAACTCCTCATTAGCACATATCTACAACATTTGTTTTTTTAAGGATGTTCAACTACTTGGTTTGTGTAAAATTGACACAATTGGGTAACACAATAATTTACCCAATTGTGTCAATTTTACACACTTTCTCACCTACAGTATCAGGTAAGTAAAAAATTGTTCAATTTAAATTTATTTTAATTCAATTCAATACCTACTGACTGATGGCGAAAAAAAAGGAAAAGTACTTTTAAATAGAGATTATCACACAATACTGGCAGTGGTGGCCAGACGAAGCTTTACAATCTGCAAAGTCTTGAGCTGAAGCTGGAAATTTTCCAAAGCTCACTTGTGTAGGTAACGCGACGATAAAGTCATGGAGTAACATAATCTCTCGATACAGTTTCAATGTCGGTACTTACTAATTATTAAGTTAATATTTATAATATTCTAAATCAGTTGAAGACTATTTACATGCATGAGTCGCAATCGTCATCCTGAACGAATTATGTAAAGTGACCTTTGCATTTTTGTAATATGTCTCAGTGCGAATTCGTTGTTTCTAGTAATTGTTGAAACAATAGGAAATTCCTCTACTTAAGGAGTAGTAGGTAGATAACGTCCAAAAAGCCAGCCAGCTTTTTTGTTGTATTTCGTAACACTAAGTGAGCCTTGGTGAGATATTATGATAATTGCCCCATACCACGATGACTTTAACGACAGAATTTGGATATAAAAAGGCAACTGGCTTAGACAAAGGCATATCAATTTGAGCATTCAAAGGATCAGTAGTGCAAAACCAAGGAAACCTGCAAAGATGTCGAAGTTCACCTGCATCGTCTTGTGTGTTGTGGCTGCTAGCCTGACCAAAGTTTCTGTAAGTAGCACCCGCATTTGTTTTAACAAGTATCTTGGTCTTCTTAGTACACTCCAGTAAAGCTAGTTCTGGATACGTTTCATTGGTCTCTCTAAAGCAAGGAGTTCTGGGAACGTTCCAAATATTCAGTCAGATAGTCTGAAACCTTCACAGAAAACGGCGTTTCTGAAGCCATTATCCCGATTTTCATTGCTTTCATACTTTTGTGGTCTCGGTCATTCAAGTTTACTATGAACGCAAATGTTTTTTGTTCCCTAAATTCAAAACAAGCTACAAATTACTATAGCACTCTCTCCCATAATTTTGATACTAGCCACTATAATTTTCACCGTTAATGATCACATTTCTATTTAATGTTTTCACTCAATTCTCATTTTTTTATCATAAACAAGTTTTACAAAAATCTTTGTTATAACTATGCCCCACAAAACCATTTACACTGTCATTTACTATTCCAGCATGCGGTTACCGAAGAAGAGAAGGCGGCATTCCGTGAGGTGATGGCTCCGCTTATAGCTGAGTGTTCAGAGGAGCATGGAGTGAGCGACGCAGACATCAAGGCGGCCAAGGAGGCTGGCAGCGCTGACGCTATCAAGCCCTGCTTCTTAGGATGTGTTATGAAGAAAACTGAAGCAGTATGTTTATGTCTATGACTGTTTTGTTCGCTGATCAAAATTTTGTTTATTCTACAATATAACCTTTTTTACGCAGCAAAGGCCAAGTGAAGATAGTTTTATGCTATGATTTAATAAACTGTAATTTTTAGCAAGACATACATTAGAAGTGACTACCTCGTTTGTCTAGTGGTCACAAATGGTACTGTTGATTTCGTCATCAGGTGCAATTCACGGGTCGATTAAATTGTCACTGGGTTTTCTTTCTGGAATTCCTCAGCAGCCCATAGGGTAGTTTCGATTCGTTCTCAGTTGACGGCAATAGGCTCACTTTCTATTACATGGAACTCGAATATATCAGGCAAAATTACTATAAATACACCTCTGCCTTACCCTTCAGCGTATACATCTATTATGCTGTCTCTTACAAGTACTGAAAATAATCTTAATTAAATAGTTACATACTTCTTGGTCATCAACCGACAGCGGAGCCAATTTAATATGCATGCTGTAATTAACATCCATTTCAAACTGATAACGATGTCTTCCTTTTCCACAGTTGGACGCCAAAGGCTTGTTTGACGCAGAAACAGCCCTCAGCAAGGTCAGGAAGTTCGTGAAAAGCGACGATGATTACGCCAAATTCGAAGAAATTGGAAAAGCCTGCATGTCTGGTACGTATCCTATTTATATTATATGTATTCTTATTTTAACACTTCTTAAGGGAAAGCGAATAATACCACCTTATTTTACAGTTAATTCTATTTTAAGCGAACTATGCGTTTAACGGTGGAATAATAAATCGATAATTTAGTTCGGATACAATACCAGCCCGGATGATGGCAATACACTAACTCCTAACTACACCTCGACCACATCAGCTATATATATGAGGATGATCTTAACTTCTCCTTCGAGCTTCGGAAATTAAAAGGCTTAATGTTTTGTTAATCCGTTTTAATAGATTGTAAATGTGCAGGATTTTTATTGTTATTTATTTTTATACTTCATTTTCCAGTAAACGACCAAGCCGTCAGTGATGGTGAAGCCGGCTGCGAGAGGGCCAAGCTTATCCTCGCCTGCTTTTTGGAACACAAAGCTGACGTAAGTGTATTATTTTACTTAATTCATTTCATTGTGATGTTCTTTTATTTTGTATAAGACAAGTCGCCAAGATTTATCTTGAGTTACACGGTGCTATTTAATTGCATGTGGCATACCATTGAAGTTGAAGCAAGTCATTTGTTGCTTGAATTTTATTGTATGGTACGCAAGTAAATCTTGTAAATGGACCTTTAAAAAAAGAACAGAAAAATTGCTGTGTTTTTTACATTTACTTATGTTTCAATTTCTTTTACAGATCCCATTCTAAACAACTGGCTTATAACAACATCAAAATTGAGTTTTGACCGTACGCAACACCAAATGAGGCACATGATTTTTGTTTATAATTTATTATGTTTGTTTAGTAAGTAGTTAATATATAAATAAAGCAATTTTCGTTTAAAGTTGTGTTTTAAGTTACTACATTCGTAAGTGGTTAGGCAAAATTATAGACCCTTGGATCTATAATTATAATAATTACTAGAGACAGTAAATATATCAATTTTTAATAATAAAATAACGATTTAATCCAATCCTATTTAAATAAATACAATAAATAACGGAACACATTGATCTAAAATAATAAAATGATTTCAAGTCCATATTCTGTTGCATTCAAGGTTGTGAAGCATCTAAGCGAATCGTGTGCTTAGATTTCAATACCAAACTGTAAAAAGAAAAAGTTCATATAATATCATCATCAATAGGATCAAGTGAAGAAAACTTTCATTCTTCAAAATGAGGGAAAAGAAAACAAACAAAGGCAAAATAAATAAACATTAACTTTTCAGAATATCCGACCGCAGAAAACGCCCACAAGCTTCCAAACACATCTATTTCAAGCAGTCTGATGCAGTTAGGGACTCAAAATCTGTGATTTAACTAAAAGAATTCACCCCATGATATACCAGGGGGGCTAAAAAGGCCACTTTAGGAGAATCATATTAGAATCATAATTTAATCACACAATAATCTGTCCAATTTCATTTTCATCTTTATCGCTAACGCATTAGGTTCAAGGTTGATTGGGAAAATTTGTGACAGTGACAGGTAGCGTGATTTGCTTTCTGATTCTGCTAAAGTGGCGTTTTTAGACCGATATAGAACAGCACCCTTAAATATTATATTACTACGCTTTAGAAATACCCTGTATTTGTCCATGTAGCATGATTAAACATATATCAGTCTAGAAATAAAAAATAAATTACCTGAGAAGCATTATCTGACATACACTTGTACGCTAGCATGGCTCGTTCACAGCCAGCCGCACCATCGCTGACAGATGCGCCGTTAACTAGAATCAATATTTGGTTCGTTAATAAAACAATATTTTTAATACCCAAGTTACATGTTTCTGACAAAACTAATGTCATGTTGCAGTGATTCATGGCCGTATCTATAGGAAAGCTGGAAATTAGCCTGTTCATTCACACGACATTCAGCTCGATCTAATCTTTGCCAATCAATTTAGGTAGTCGGTACTTCATAGTCGGTACTAAAGTTAGGTTATTCAATTATTTTCTAAATAGTTCTTAGAGTAGTTGTTACATAAATTTATTAAAGGAAACTGTTAGTCTTCTAGGTAAACTTGTAGTTTAAACAAAGTTTTGAAATAATCATAGATGAGAGAATAAAAAATTCCTTTTAGTCGAATTGAGAACCTCCACTTATTATTGAAAAAGGTTAAAAATTACTGTCTTGTCTATAGTCTTACTATGAGAGCAGGAATGAAGATAATCTTCGATGAGCTTCAGTTCTTCGGCGTCTTCGAATATGGATTTGGCCATTTCTAGCAGTGTCTCTTTTTGCAACATGCCACTGTCATCCAGCTGTAAAAAGCAAGATTCAGGATTGATCAATCTTATCAAAATATCTTCATTGGAAACACTTCACACATATAATGTTTGAACAAATGATTAAAATTTTCACTTAACGAAGAATTACCACATTAATATATTTAGGGCTGATCTTTCAATAGTCAGAAAACTTTTATTGGAAGAATAAATATATCATAATGACATGTCTTATATCTATACTTCATAATTTATAATTAATATGTAAACCTGAAGAGTTTGTTTGTTTGTATATTTGTTTGTTTGCTTGAACGCGCTAATCTCAGGAACTAATGGTCCGATTTAAAAAATTCTTTCAGTGTTAGATAGCCCATTTATATGTCATCACGCTAAGACCAATAGGAGAGAAGCAGTAATGAAAATTGTGACGCAGACGATGTTGCGCGGGTCAGCTAGTAATAATTAATATGTAAAGGTGAAGAGTTTGTTTGTTTGTTTGCTTGAACGCGCTAATCTCAGTAACTACTCCGATTTGAAAAGTTCTTTCAGTGTTAGATAGCCCATTTATCAACGAAGGCTATAGGATATATATCATCACGCTTAGACCAATAGGAGCGGAACAGACGAAGTTGCGCGGGTCAACTAGTTTTTATAGAAAAGCTGTCAAACGGCCATTTTTATACCTCGGGTAAAAGTTATTGGACTATTGAAAAATCAGCGCTTAGTAAAACTTCACATAGGTCCTTTACGCTTCTCTACCATTCCATCAAGGACGTATGAAGAAAAAACATGGAAGGTTCGTTTGATTAAGATGACAAGAGAAGAGAATATCAAATTAACTGACAAGTAACCATAATGTAGTATGCCAATTGCCATAATATGTATATGTGTCTATCGTAATCATCAGACAGAGTTGATATTTTAACATCTCCTTAAATTGATCGTATTGGGTATAAATAAAGAAATCAACAATACTAACAATGCCAATCTGCTTCATCATGCACGCCAAGAAGCAAGGGGCGTTGGGGCCCGTAGGAATCTTCCTGGCCCTGAGGTTGGTGATATCGTCTGCTGTGATCATGGTGCTGTCCTTGTTGCACGACTTTCCAATTGTCTCGAAGTGCGCGTGGATTTGAGCCCTTTGCTCATCTGTCATAGCCTTGGAAAGATAGAAAGGTTAATAAACCTAAACTTAGAGGTAATATTTGTTTGTTTGTTGGAAGTAGTCTCTGGAACTACTGATCCGACTACGAAAAAATATTTCACTGACTGAAAGTTACTCCATCCATAGACTAATTTTGGTCCCGGAAAATATTCAGTTGCTGTAGCACAGGCCACGCTATGGGCTGGAAAACGCTAATATAATAACAATACAGGTAAGAGACATTTTAAAGTTGTAAACATTTACAGGTAAGCGTAATCTAAAGTCTATTATTTAGATGAAAAAAAAAACAAGAGAAGTAGAATTCTTTTACAAACCAAACTTAGAGAATAGCTAGTTAGAGGAATACAGAAAAAAGTGTGCTTATGTTGAACAAAAAAAAATCAATATGGTACTTACAAAAGCTAAATACGGTGTTAACGCACAGAAGCATAAACAACAAAGAAATACTGAAGATTTGAACATTTTGATAATTTTGAGATAAGGTACTGTGTTGTAGATGATGATGCCAAATAGAAATCCAGAGGCTTATGATTCATTTTTGGACATTTCCGAATTTATATAGTACCGAAATCCGTAATGATATATTGCTAACTCTGTAATTACTTTTCATAACATCAAATTAAGTTTGTCACATTAACTAATAAATAGGTTTCAATGTCACGATGACATAGCGACATGGGTTCACTGAATTGTCGCCAAAATTGTGAGATTCATTGTCTGTCCAATATCCAAGGGTCACACAGGTGAATCAAATTTCAGTTTTTGGATGGTTGTCGGTTATGTCAAATAAAACAACGCAGAAATTCGTGCACAAATACAACCCTTTTATGGCTAAGAATCGAGAGTGTTTGTTTATAATATCTATAATAACGGTATTAGAAAAACTCCAATAATCATGACATGTTTCATCGTTCAAACTATTTATTTTACTTTATAAATACTGTATTATGTGCCATTAAACGTCCATGCCATGTTCCATTTTATATATTTAATCGTTTTGTCCACTTGAGCCTTGTCAAAATATTATTCTCATCCAATTTGATCACCAGCTTCTTCAGCTTTTCTCCTGTGATATCTACTTGCTACCAATACCTTTTATAACGTTTAAAACTTTGTTTTCTTTGCCATTCTCTATAATTCATAAAATCCAGAAAATGAGTATGCTACGTTGTATTGTGCACACACAAAATAATTATTGTGCACGCAGTGAATAAGGATACAATTTTATTGAATAACCATATGTAGCTTTTCTAAAAGTAGTAGTGGATATTAGTAGGTGAATCAGTTTTTAATAATTTTGTAAACTTAATTAGTTCAGTAATTACTATAGACTGTAAAGCAGATTCTCATGATGACGTCATGTTATCTGGGAATTTTAATGGAATGGGTTTTTCATACCTGTGCAGTTAATCATATCCAATGTTATAATAAGTTTCTCGTTACGTTGACACAGGATGAATGAGATTATTTGTCAATAAATTCAGATAACGGCAACAAAAATCTTGTGAAACAATATCATTGTTGCCAACATAACGACATGCTTACAATAAATAAACTCAAGGCATTATAAACCTAATGTATCCGGGATAAGGGCGTTATTTGCGTCTTTATTTATTGTAGTTAATATTATAAAATGGATTACCAACTGCACATGTATGATTGCTTTTGTCGTAATTCAGTGGTTATTCACCATTGCTGTCAACTCATATATATAAAAGGATAATTTGTATCAATTCACACATTCGCTTGACAAATGCACGGGATTTCGTTCGTAGCCATGTTTAATTTCTATTTTTGTGTGTTTATCTGTGGTGTTTTCTCTATCAATGTTAAGGTATTTATTGAACAACTCATTATTACTAAATAGTTAAGAATAGAATATCCGCTTAATCTTGAAGGTGTTGAATTATTTTTTATAATGATCGAATTTAAAAATCTAAATATTATTTTAGACAGTGTAAAAATACAAAAACAATCATTTGATTTTAATGTTAAAATTACAGGCATCATCATTGGATGAACTGAAAATGAAATACGTGGAAATGATATTAGAATGCTCCAGCAACTACCCGGTCACGGCGGCTGATATGTTAGTGCTCCGAAGCAAGACAATGCCTGACAACGAATCTATAAGGTGTCTCTTTGCTTGCGTTTATAAGAAAGCGGGAATGGTAAGAATTCTTCAATTATAGCTAGTACAGTAGTACCCAACTGATATGGCTTACCGATGTACCTGCGCAGAAGATGAATTTTCAAAGCGCGGGAAATGCAATTGACCAAGCGGCTCGCTCCACACAACGCGCTTTTTTTTCCTTTACCGCTATTGGTCGGCAGCTGCCGCCATGTTAGCGCGCGCCGTGTAGCATGCACGTGACTTGCGAGTGAGAAGGAACAGCTGCAGTGTATTATGAACCTTATAGTAGTGATCTAAGGTTGATTGTAAGTTTGCTTTCTTTCGTTAATCTTCGTGGCCATACTTTCTTTTCTGTGAGAAAGAAGATTTACGACGCGCCTTATCAGTTAGGTACCACTGTACTAGCTTCTGCCAGCGGCATTGCCCACGTGGATTTTTAAAATTAAGGGAACTTTCGGGGTTAAAAGTATTTACACCAGACTATAATCTATCTCTGCAGCAATTTGTATCCCGATCTGTCCAGCTGTTCCAGCGTAATTGAATAACAAACATCCATCCACCTATACATCCATCCGACCTTTCGCATTTAAGAGGAAATGCTGGCGGCGAGACTTTGTATGTAAAAAGTCATAATTCGAGGTTTGGCTCTCGACTGTTTTCTCCTCCAATATTGGACCAATATAAGAGATATTTCATAAATTTAATAAGAAGGATGTATACTGGGTCCCTATGGGGTCCCTATGTTTTCCTTTTTGATGATTTATTAACCGTATAAGCACTAGAACTCTTACAAAATGCTCAAAATTGTCCGATAAATCGCAGTCAACAGAGCCCTAGTGTACAAATTTGGCAACTATTAATTAAAAAAGGAAAACATAGGGACACAGTATACATCCTTCTTATTTAGTTTGTGAAATATCTCTTATATCGGTCCAATATTGGAGGAGAAAACAGTCAAGAGCCAAACCTCGAATTATGACTTTACATACAAAGTCCCGCCGCCTGCATTTCCTCTTAAGAAGTAAAATTACTAGTGCACTACTATTAACATGCACTTAAATGGCATCATGTATCCGTTGGGGAAACGAAAAAGATGGCCCCAGGTCATACTACAGTATTTGATAAAGGTAAAAATTGCGAAAGTGAGATCAGCAATGTCAACTCTGTCTACTATAAATAGCAAAGTACAAGGTTCAGTATCAAATTATAGATATGGTGTTTTTGTTGCAATTTTTTCTGTACCATGATTGCTTTGTCTGTGTATGTTACCCTCGTGCGTCATAAGACACAGCATAAGCAGCATAATAGTCTTCCTACTACTGGGAAACAAGTCCTCTTGTGGGTAGGCAGGTGTCATATCACATTTCTTCGAATTTTTGGTTCTAGAACATGCCGCTACCCTTAAAATATTTTCCTTCTTTGAGAGCAGTTGTGAGAAAAGTTATTCACCCGTCGGAGTTCGTTCGAATCCTAGGGCTTACAACTCGTAAGTCCGAGCCACCACTGCTCAGCTACAGCACCATCTAATGATGCAGTTCGTTATTTAACTGGCTCTATTGTTTTCTTAGTAATCTGTCGTTTCAAGAAAAGGTAAGGTTCAGCCTGTCTGTCTTTTATGTCTTCCTCCATTTTTTTCAAGTTCTTCTCTGTAAAATTGTAAATTGACAAAAATAATACCCACCATCACCACCTTCGCGTGCTATTATGATCCCCTGATTCAAGGCACTAGTTTTATACAATACGAATAACGCAAAACATACGACAGGGACGTCGTCCCGCTCAGCGAGTCCATTTTATCTGCAGCCTAATGAGTTTCATCAATTCATACAAAATTAAAACAATACATCAATGAAAAAAATTTTTAATCACTGTTAATTTGTTCCTTTACTTTGTACTACCATCATTATCTACATCTCGACTTTAGGGTGCCTGTTCATGACATCGGACCGAGGCAGCGGAGCGGAAAAACGGAGAAATTTTAACCAATGGAATTGACATTTTGACAGAGATGATTGGTTAATATTTCTCCGTTTCTCCGTTCCGCTGCCTCGCTCCGCTGTAATGGACAGGCACCCTTACTGTTTGGCATTGAACTCTTTTTAGGATTCCCTACCCGTCGGGTAACCAACGGAACCCTATTACTAAACCTCCGCTGTCTGTCCGCCCATCCGTCTGTCTGTTAGCGGGCTGTTTTTCAAGAACAGTAAGAGTAGGTAGAAAGATGAAATGTTTACAGTGTGTATTTCTATTGTCGAGATAACAACAAAAATTTAGTTAAATTGAAAATTAAGGGGCTCCCATACGCGTTTTTTTTTTCGATTTATGGTACGGAACCCTTCGTGTGAGAGTCCGACTCGCCTTTGGTCAATTTTTTGTGTTCTGTACTAAGACCAAAGGTCATCTAATGCCTGCTTTGTGGTAAAATGATCACGCTTCTTTTCCAGCGAACAAAGTTCGTCGTTTTTGACCTACTTCAATCTCAATAACCATCGCCCTTGAACGATTTTCTGTTTTGTTCTAACATTCGGTTCCATATTCAATGATTTCGGATGTGCAGCTTCAGTTAGGTTCCCAGCAACGAATTCTGTTGTGTAAAATTATGCAAGGTCGGATGATAAGTACACCAATTACACGGTCGACAGTCATTGTACAATGCCTTCTCGTCGAAACGATTACAGCTAATGCTTTTTACTCACCGGAAACTGGGATCTGATGGTACTTACCTTCGTTCAACATATGATGTGCATGGGAATTATTTTATTATAATTCTAATTTGTATGATAGTATTTTATGATGCAGCAGACTAATTAAAACATGAATCTAATGTTGGCGGTACAGATCACAATTAAAACAAGCCTGTACAAAAGTAAACCTTATTAGAAACCTAATGCGAAACAATGAAACTAAGCGGACATAATAAAGGATATAAAACAACAGAGCTAAAAAAATAAATAATTTCAGATGAACGAGCAAGGCGAATTATCAGTTGACGGTGTGAATGAAATGACTCGAAAGTATTTATCTGATGATCCTGTCAAAATACAGAAGAGTGAAGAATTCACAGAAGCATGCAAAAGCGGTAATTATTAAAATTTTTAGATGTAAATTAATCTATACTAAATATTGTAAATAGAGGAAAGATTTTTTGTTTGTTTGTTTGTACCGAATAGACTTCGAAACTACTGAACCGATCTTAATGATTTTTTCACCAATAGAAAGCTAAATTATCAGAAAGTAACATAGGCTATAATTTACTATCAAAAAAATACAGATCCTTAAGAAAATTGCATTGCGGATGAAGTGCTAGATATTATTTAATATGATTGGGAAATGAATCAATGATGGATGCAATAGTAGATTGTTCACAGTTATTGAAGATTGACTGTAATAAGGATAACTTTGTAGACACAAAACAAAAAACACCATCATAGTAAACAATTTATCAGAACGTATTTTTTGACGATAATGTGAAAACAATAATAATGATAATGGAAATATTGGTGATAACAATCCATTATGATCATCCGTCCATTTACCATGTTAAAATTCAATATTTTCTTTGATAGAAGATACCACCTTTGTACGCGTCTAACTACTACTCTCGAATCTGTGTAGTTCTTTCTTCTTTGCTAATTCTGCATCCTCTTCATCTGCTTGATCAATGATAATGTTTGGACACGTATATTTTTTTTTACAGGAATCTCAAAATATCTCTCCTACTACTATTGTCTGTTATTTGTGTAGGAGGCTTATGTCCAGCAGTGGACGTCTTTTGGCTGATATGATGATGATGAATTCCCAAAGCTAATGAAGCTAATTCGGTAGTATTAGTAGAAGAGATATTTTGAGATTCCGACATCAAACTAAAAAACGAAATAAGGTAAATGCCGTAAAATCTACCAAACTGCTAAGTAATGTTTATAAATAACGGGCGTAGTACGGGTAAAGATTAGTAGGTATATTTTGAAGATGAATTCATCTATAATTAATTTATTTATTAAGTACATTATTAATAATTTATTTTGCAGTAAACGATATTGCCGTTAGAGATGGAGAAAGGGGCTGCGACAGAGCTGCTTTGATCTTCAAGTGTACTGTCGAAAAAGCTCCTGATGTATGTATTTTTTCTGTTAATACAACAGCCTATAGATCTAAATATCCCTGTTAAAAACATTTACCATACGAACCTTTTCGAAAATTGGGGTTTTTAAGCTTTTATCGGGAGACATATATTGATTGACATTCTTTTGAAGCTCGCTTAGAGAATATCAACGGTATCATCAGCGGTACGGTATCCAGGTTGCCTGGAAGAGATCGCGGAATGCGATGAGGCCGCCTATTGTACTTATGTGTTTTAGTTTGTAGTTTTCTTTTTATGTTATTATCGGTGTAGAATCAAGTATAAAATAAATAAATCAGCTATGTGAACTATCGGCGGTACGATTACCAACAGCAACGTTCCAGAAAGCCCGATAATGTCATATACTAGTATTTTATTGATCTTTATCTTCTGTTTCAGTTTGACCTTCTTTAAGACGCATGAAGATTGTTGGTTCTTCTGTGAAATCGAGAATTATAAGTTGCTGCTTATTGTATTTTGTGTATTCTGCATCGGCCCTAAGAGCTGCGTTCTTAAGCTTGGTCGAAATATTAATTTAAGTTTTAATGTAACAAATAGTGTTTCATAAAGTTCAAATAAAAATGTTTTTACTTGCCCTAATTTTACACGGAAATTAATTTGGTTTTTAATGTAAACTGTAACCATTTAAGATTACATCAATAGCCTAAAATGACTTGCTAAAATATCCATTGTATTTAATGTTACCACCAAAAGATTAAATCGAAAAAATATATGGAAAGATCCTATCTAGCCAGTAGACGGTGAAAACTCAAAATTATATTTAAAGCTATTATTTCACGTAATAATAACTAAACTTGAATGTTATCGAGAATGTATAATTTCCTTTAATACGCGTATGTTTCAGAATCGTAGTATTTATACCTTGTTACATATTCATTTCGATTAGTATTGGTCGAGGCGCGAGTTCGATATGTGGAAATTTATTGTTTTGTGTTTAGCATTATGCAGTTGTGTTTATGTGAGTACCTTCTTATATTTCCTTCATTGAGATAAATTTTGTTTGTTTTAAAAGTCATTGAAACCTTTAATTCTACTTACCTCTATACACTTTAGGCTCGACAAATATTAGCGCTGCCTACAAACGTATGTTTACATCGTTTTTTCTTACTATAGGATTCAGAAAGTTTAAAAGTGCAATACTAATACATTTTTTGATTTTCGCTATCGTGTTTTATTTAAAAATAAACTGTGTCTACCGATTTGCATTCAGTAACAGTTTTATTTTCGCATATTTATTTGCTTTTATTTATGTTTCATTTAACTTCACGAATCGATTATATTTATATTTAAATTCAAATTAAAAAGGAAAAGCTTTTTATAACACTCAAAAGCTCTGTTAATTGTTTTCACTGTTCATTAATTGACTATTTTCATTAAACTATTAGAAATCGTTGAAAAGTGTAACTTAGTCCAGCCCTAACTCTCAAGCTCTCCTGCGAAATGTCAGCCTTTTGTCCAGTGAACAGATAGGTGCCACGATGCATTTGGGTTCACCGAAATAATGAAAGTGACGATAGTCACGTGTTTGGCACACATGATCAATTTTGGTCATGACACGTTCTCAAGATTTTTTCTGTCAGGCTCTCACAGAGGAAGAACTGAAGATGCAGATTACCAAGCTGGTAATGAAATGTAACAAGGACTCGGAGGTAGACATGATGGAACTAGTGCAGCTGCAGTCCTACCAGGTCCCCACTAAGACTGCCACCAAGTGCGTGTTGGCATGCGCGTATAAGGCTGCCGAAATCGTAAGTAGCAACAGATTGATTTGTAGACAGATTGATAGCCCATAGGAAATAAGAATCCTAAGGCATATTTATTGTTATTGCTTGTGGTCTCTCAGTAATTTCATCCCAAAACATAAATTCTTAAAAAAATATGCTTTTTTGCACTTTATCTAAAATACTCTATACTATAAAATTTAACTGTGCTAGATATCACACTCAACTGTATATACTAAAATTTTATTTAAAAATGTTTCATAGAAAATACAAAAAATAATGAAATGAGAGATCAATTTATAATTCGTCTGATTTTTAACCGACTTCCAAAAAAGGAGGAGGTTCTCAATTCGTTGGGTTTTTTTTATGTATGTACACCGATTACTCTGAGGTTTCTGATCCGATTTCTGTGATTCTTTTTTAGTTCGATGAGATATACTTGCCATTTGGTCCCGTAAAAATTTGATTCAGTTTGGTTCAGTAGTTTTTATTTCATGAGCATTTTTGTTTATTTCAATTTCTGCGTGGACGAAGACTTCGTCCAATTATCAACCACTTAAAAGTGAAAAATAAAAAACTTTTTACAAAAACATTATCCGACTTCCAAACAAGACACTACAAAGTATAAAATAACCTTAGTTTCGGAAGTCGGTGTTAAAAAACACAGAAACAAAAACACCGACTTCCGAAACAAAGGTTATTTTATACTTTGTAGTGTTTTGTTTGGAAGTCGGTTATATTTTTTTTCCCGATATAGTTTTAGATGACAAGTTAGCCCAAATCGCTTTGACTGACAGTTCAAGGTTGTTTAATTTTATCAGTGCAAGTAATCTACCAAATATTGATGCCATTTACGAGTATATTTTGTGATAAGCTAATTATGATGGCAACCTTAAAACTACATGTTGAAAACGATAATTAGTTAAATTTCATTGATTGGTGTACAAAATTGTGTATCGATATATTAAAAACTGATGACAACATAATGATCCAACTCATTAAACACCGATTGTAGTGATGGTATCACAGATAGGTCTTCTTTTGTTTAGTTGGAAATTTATTTGATTTTTTAAAAGTACACAAAGTGCACAGCAGTACTGGGTGTTCCAGAAGTGTGAGGTCATATTTAAGGGGGGTGTTCTGTAAATATATTATCTATACTTAACAATATTATAAAGTGGAAAGATTTGTATTTTTGTATGCCCTTGAGTCAATTGAGAAACGAGCCAAGAGGATCATCGGCGATGATAGGCTCGTCGCGACGAAGCTCCAAAGTCTTGAGCATCGACGACGAGTTGCTAGCCTGTCGGTTTTCTACCGGTTGCATTTTGGGGAATGTGCGACGAAATTGCATAATTTGATTCCGCCAAGCCCGTTCCATCATCGGACCACAAGACGAACGGCGATGCGCCACCGGTACATGGTAGGTAGACATCCCACCCACGCGCACAAAACGTTTTGGGAACACATTCATAGTGCGTGCAGCTAAGGAGTGGAATTCCCTGCCGGAGTCTGTGTTTCCTGATAGATACCACCTAGGAGTCTTTAAGTCAAGAGTGAATAGGTTACTTCTAGGCAAGCGTGCTCCATCTTCGACCACATCATCGCTTACCATCAGGTGAGATAGTGGTCAAACGCGAGCCTATAAATAGTAAAAAAAAAATGTAACGAATAAACTCAAAAACAACAGGAACGATTTGAAAAATCTTTCAGCAATGGATAGCTATATATACAAGTAACATAGGCTATATGTTAACCCCGTACTCCCATGGAAACAGGAACTACGCGTGAAACCGCGTGTCGTCCGCTAGTCTGCTATACAATGAGGAACAAAACTAAAAAAAAAACTTAACCGCTAAAAACTACTAAAAAGTTATTTAAAAATTACTTTTCAAGCAGTCTAATGCATTTAGTGGTGTACATTTTACTTCAATCACAGATTCGATCCCTCCAACTCCATCTGCTTAAAGTTTTTTTCAGGGTTCCGAACAAAAAACGGAACCCTTATAGGATCACTGGGGTGTCTGTCCGTCTGTCACAGCCTGTTTTCTCCGGATTCACTGGACCGATTCTTTTGTTTGGTACAAATTATGGACTTTTGTGACTCAAACACGGGCGTGTTACATAAATTATTAAATTTTTAGTATAGGGGTCACTTTTGGGGGTCAAACTAGAAAATTAAAAAAAAGTTTATTGAACAATATCGTATGACGTATCAAATGAAAGGGCTTGCTGTGAGGGTTTTAATTAAAATAAATGATTTTGAAGTTATTCAAGAAATCAGGCGAAAAATGACCGTTCCCTCTTTTATCTCCGAAAATACTGAGCCTAAAATTTTGAAAACAATTGAGATAATAGATCTTTACCTAAAGATAACAGGAAAATCTATAAAAAAGTCTATAGTGTAAAAATAACATGTTAAAAAAATCGTTCGGAACCCTTTGCACGCGAGTTCGACTCGCACTTGGCCAGTTTTTTTAATAACATTTTATTAATTTTTCGAGGTCGGGTTTTTAAAGTGAAACTAAAATTTGACTTTCAGATGAATGCTCAAGGACTGTACGATGTCGAGCATGCCTACAAAGTAGCTGAACAGATGAAAAATGGAGATGAAAAACGATTGGAAAATGCCAAAAAAATGGCAGATCTTTGTGCAAAAGGTACAAATCTTTTGACGCTATGAATAATGTTATTGAATTTGCTACACTAATGAGTAATACATAACTTTAAAATATTATTTGTTTTCAGTGAACGACTTGAAGGTGTCTGATGGAGAAAAGGGTTGTGACAGAGCAGCAATGATTTTCAAATGTACGACAGAAAATGCTCCAAAGGTTAGTAGTTCGAAGAGTCCTGGATATGATATTTTGATAATAATTCTCACCCCCAGAGCAATATCCTAAGGCCCCCAGACATTACTTATTTCGCAGTAACACAATGTGTGGCATAGAGTAGTGTTAGTACTTTGAAGGTAGTTGTATAATAGGTATACTTGTTTACTTGGGCCGACGGCCAAATGAAAGATAAAAAAAACATAACGTACCTATATTTAAAAAAAAAACATTACTATTTAAAACATTACCATTATTTTTCTTGAATTCTACTCAGACTTCAAGAAACGTGAGTAATGCTTTTTTTTTCAACTTTTGATGATATATTAACCGTATAAGCACCCAAAAAAAATGCTCAAAATTATTCGATAAACCGCTGTCAACAGAGCTCTAATGTACAAATTTGGCAATTATTAATGAAAAAAGAAAAACATAGGAACAAAGTATACATCCTTCTTATTCAGTTTGTGAAATATATTTAAATCCTTCCAATATTAGAGGAGGAAACAGGCAAGAGCCAAACCTCGAATTATGACTTTTAACATACAATTTCCTCTTAAGCATAACATATCTATTTAGTCATCATAAGGGCTCTTCGGGGCGTCTTCAAACTTGTCGCAAAGTGCCGCGCGGGAGCAGCACGGCTGCAGCGCTGCTGCCGCGCTGCTTTGTTAATCCATACAAATAATAAAAGCAAAGTTCCACGCGGCACTTTGCGACTTTGAATGCGCCCTTATAGTCTAACAGCTGGTCGTCACCTCGAGCGAGGTCCTATTCACACCGCTGAAATTTGGGCATAGTTTATTTATTAAGGTGTCAATAAGGAAAACTGAAGTCTACCAGGATTTCAGATGGCGCAAAACTACCTCCTTCAGTTATAAAATATGTTCTAGCTAAGCTCGACCCAAGCTAGCAGGTATGCGCACGCTCAAAGTACCTATATGCTAACACTACTCTATTCTATATTCTATGGCACACATTTTGCTCCCGAGAAAAGAAGTAACGTCTGGGGGCCCTGGGACAAACCGTCCCTTTACCAGCACTGCCGATGAAGTTGCGCGGGTTAGCTAGTCACAGTTATCATGAGACTAGCTGACCCGCGTCATTTCATCCGCGTCACATTTTTCATTAATTTTCAGCAGTTTTGGAAAAATATGAATGAGATGTCATTCGATTCGGAATAGTATGTAGATGATTTAAAAAAAACAAAGCTTCGCTCGAAAAAGAAGATTAAAAGTTATAAACATTTTACTGAATTGTTTATTACTTTTGCTTTTTTCTACATGCATATATGGGTAGAGGACACTTATACAAGTACAAAATGTCCGCAAAATGGTGCCCTAAAGTGTCACGTTGCAAAGATATTTTAAGGAAACTTCGCAGAGTAAGAACAATGAAAATCATTAAAAATGAACTTATCACGCGCTTTTATGCAGTAAATTGTTTTCTAGTAATAGTTCTCTGCTTGATTAAACCATATATGATTATACGAAGTTCTTAATACAGTGGTTGTTACGTGTTCTTATTTTTACTTTCCACCAATAAATTGTTAAATCAAGCTGGGAACTAATATTTGAACTTAATCTACTACGTATATAAGCTCACAATTAAGTAATTTTTAAAGATAGTCATGATTCTCAAATATCTCGGCAGCGTGACACTTAAGGGGAATCAAGTTCCTAAAATCTTTGTTTGTTGATGTGTCCTCTATTTATGCATGAATGTTAGATCGTGCGCCGCAACTTTGCAAGAAAAATCAAAATGGCGGGGAACTTTGCCACAATCATAGTTCTATGTCCTTTTTCATGTTTTTTCTTAATATGTGTTAAGATGGTGTTAAGTAAGGAAATCGGATTTTGTAATTTTTCTTTTCTTTCTTGCAGTTCGGATTCAAGCTATAAATAGAAGATTGATGTGATGCTCCACAGTACTTTTAAAAAGTTATTTTAAGTATAAAATTTGTTATTTTTTCAACACTAAATTACTAAGATCAGTCATTAGTTTTATTATTATTTTTCGTGCTTATAATTTTCTCCTGATATTCTTCCTCTTCTTTCGTTTCAAAAATTTAATTAATATAGGTACCTAATCGTAATTTTATAGTTGAATAGGATTAGGTGGCAACATGAAGACATTCTCCTCTGCATAAATATGCTGTAGGAGCACCGTGTACCTACCCGTGAATACGGGTGCACGGTGCTCATAAGATAATTTCGTTAAACCTCCTTCATAAAATGTTTTTAATAAGGTTACAGAGCTGAACTCGGTATAAAAATAAATATTTTAAATATTTTTTGTTTTATCAAATACTCATCAAAGCGACATCTATAGAAGGCAACGTTAACTAACAGCAACATACGCTGACTCAATGCGATAACGTCTGTGTGGGTGAGCCATTGAGTTCAGTCAAGCAGTATTAGTTAGTTCGGCAGTAAACCGACAGACAGCGCTATATTAAAAACACATAAAACTTTAGTTTTAAGACAATCTTGATAATAATTTACTCTCTATGTATTTTATTGCCGGAGATTAACATCAAACATTTTCATAGTGAATGCGTTTTCGTATGCCTTAATCATGATAATAATTTATTATTGCTACAAGTTTCATTGAATGACTAACACTACCATGGTGTACTTTATGGCAAACTTTATATTATTTAAACAGTCCAGAAGATCTTTCTTTACAAATAATATCCTTAACCAATGGGACGCTTTGCTAACCGTAACGTGTCACGCCATGACTCACACATGGGCATTTTTAAAGCAAGTTTTTCAACACCCCTTGCGCTCGCGCACGTTCAGTCTGTGTTGCGTGTGCACACATAGAAAGGTCAGCGGGCAACTTCATTCAAAACTGTCTCGGCAGTTCGAACTTCACTCGTTTCGTAAGCCAAACACCGTATGATCGGTTCTTTGATGACATTTAACCAAACAATTGTCGGTTTATTGTTTGTTTTGTCAATATTTCTGTGAGTGTATTGTTTGTGAACTGAGCTACATGCTCTGCAAGTGATTTGTATTGTTCTGTGTCCGTGCTAACATCTTCTGGTGTAATTAAGTTGTTTTATTATTAATCGATAAGCTGTGTCGAGCCAGTTTTTCTACTATTTTTGCTGTTTGTGTCATGTCTTTCAAGTTGAGTGTGTAGTGTTTTTAAAAAAGGACCTTATTCTTATCTTTGGGTCATTTATTTGGTGAGTACCAAACTGTTAACTTAGCATAGAACGTTTACCATAACTGCTTAATGTTGATAAGGGAGGAATGTTATAATGAAGTGTTGTACAAAAGGTTTATTGTTTTAAAAATAATTAACCATAATTCAATTACTCAGTACAATAGGAGTTCTTAACTTAATTGGAATTGGGATGAATCTGTCATCATCCTTATCACCACTGTAATTTGGTGGAGATATCGTTGCTTGATTAATATTCCTTTTAACTGAAGATCGTGTTTTTCTTACTTCAACATTACTTGGAATATCCTTTAGGTTATCTGTTTTAAATACTTTTTTTTTAACAGTCTCAGTAAGAGATGCAATTTTTAAGATTCTATTCTGTTTCGTCTTTTTTCTCAGCGTCTCTTTTAGTTGAACATTTTTGCTCTCATCGTTTAGTTTTTTAATTTTATCTTCATATTTTTTTAACGTTTCCGGTGAGAAATCAGGTCCAGTAACTTCTTCAGTATCTCGTCTTCTGCGTTTACCAGACACCACTCCTAGTTGGAGCAGAACTGGGTTACTGACAAGGGCTGCTGCTGCACCCAATAAAGCTATTCCAGCTATTGGCCATAAAACAGTTTTTGCTGCCAGAGCCTGAAACATAAATAAGGATGACAACTTACTTATTTATCCAGTTAAAAGAAAGGATGAATTATTGGAAAAAAATAAAATTGTAAGAATTCAGTTTAGGTTTATGCTTGTTAATCTCTCTCTCTTGTGAACACACGCTGGATTCCAGATATTCACGTCACAAGTCAATATTCCTCATAAGGAACGTGGGAAAATGAGAAAATAAGCACCAGGGGAGTAAATTACTGAAGGATAATAACAAACACAGTAGGAACGTTAAACTACATAGCTTCCTGGCGTGACTACGCCACGTCGTCGTTAAAACGAATGTCTTAAACTTAAAATAAAATGTGGCCGAAACTAGGTAAAAGCAATCATATAATGTACCTATATCAACAAAGAACAAAATACTTTATAACATGGGCATGAACTGTATACGTACGTCTAAACGCATTTGAATAGGATGGAATGTGAACTAAGGACCTTACCGACAAAGAAAAGTGATTAGTATTAGATACGCTACATGGTCTGGATTTCAAATTATCCACAATTGCGAAATTGTTTGATCTAACCTGAGAGGAAATATTGTACAGACTTTAGCCTCCGGTATAGTTTTCAAAAATCCGTCTACCGAAATATTCAAAAATAAGTTCGATTTGGATTATTCAATGACCTGTAAACAATGGATATAGATTAGACTAAACACTAAACTACAATCTAACTAAGGTTCTTCCTAAACATCATCAACTATTTTGTGACAAATTAAAAGTCACGAAGATAAGCCAAATCGATAAACTTAAAAAAGTCATTGATTTCTTAATCATTGCGGTTTCACTCATATTATACACGATTCTAACGTGACCATTACGTGTGTTGTCATGTCACTGGGTGAAAAACAATTACACAGCCTACTTCATGGTCGTTGCAGGTCACTGCAAAATCTAGCCTAGCAGTTGCATTGCCTTCCATCCAACGCTGATATATCTCATGTAATTACACTACTTAATTGCTTGATACCTTAGTGCTACTTGATGGCAGGACTATGCATGGTTGAAACACTTTCCCGAACGATTGCAGTTTTCTCAAAAATAGTAAGGTAAAACCTATTTGTATTCAACGTGTTACAGGCTTAACGCAATACCTCTGAAGGGGTCATTGTTCTCATCATTATGGAAAACTTAACTATGGAACCGACCCCGAAATCACGAAAAAAAAAACAGCTGTAATAATGCGTACATAAATGTATGGGGCAATTGATTTTTTTTCGCGATTTCAGCAATGGTCCCCTAAAAGTTGTACATAATGATGAGTACAATGCCCCTTTTTCAGGTTTTGCATTTATTCTGTTACACGTTGAAAGAGCTACTTACGTGTTTATAGTGTTTGTTAAACGTTCCATGTTCGTAGTGAGGTTGTTTAGGTCCAGAGTAGTGATGCCCGTGGGATGGTAGATAGTCTCGATAGCCATAACTACCATGATGATCAATATGGCCGTACAAATTATGCCCATCATGTTCTAAGGCAGGAGGGCTATGAAAGTCTGGGTGATAATCGTGACCGTGAGAGTAGTGAGGGCCTTCGTCGTAATCGTTTACTGCGTACCCTGGAATTAAAGTAAAATCTATCAATATAATAAGTATCAGTACATGCGAAAAATACACATGGGGATCTGTAAGTATGATGATAAACTAGGCATAAATCAAAATCTGTGAAGTTTTTTTAAAGCTGTGATACTACCTTCCCGTAGTGCTGCCTTGTAAAATATTTAAAAATGTTACATTCGAGGCTAATACCATGAAAAACTTTTCAGAATTGTAAAAGCATAGTATCATAAAAGCAGAGCGAGAAATATATCTCATATTTTTAAGCACATTGATTTATATATTTCTCTTAAAAACTAGGCACCAACCGCCCAGTATTTACAAAAACGTCTTAACGCACCAAAATATTTGTATCAATATGCTTTCAAATGGAAACAAAAATGTTACATAAGAGAAAAGGCTCGTTGTGGTATACATAGGCATGCGGCTGTTATAATTAAGTATAACACATGATGCAGTTTGTCACACAGAAGTGAGCAGTATAATGACTAAGATAATTTAGTTATGCAGTGCAGTTGTACAATACCAGAACTAAAACATTTAATAAGAAACAGGAACAGTTAAAACAGAAAATAGTGCTAACGAGAAAGACATTTTGCACATCAATATTAAAATCTCTCCAAGACATAGAGAAGACAAGTCTATGTATGAAGTAATAAAATAGACATTACAAGTGAAATACATTAATGATGAGAGATACCTGGTTGATCATGATAAAGCAAGCCTCGGCCATTGCTGGAACTGGATAATGCGCTGTCGGGTATTTCCTGCAAAATGACCGATATGATTCATTCATTTTCTCCAGCAATGTTTGCTTTTCTTCTTTTTTAGTTATTAGCACCTACATAGCAAGACGTTTGTCGTTTGGAGAAATCGATGATATTTTTTTAAAGCCAACAGAGAATGTTGAAGTTTTCCAAATTGTTCGATATTCGTTTTTTCATGAAGCATATTATTCAAAAAATAAATTAAAGACTTCAAAAGACAAAATGGAAAACGAATAAATTTTACACTTCGTACTTAGTACATAAAGATAAACACAAAATCAAATACAAAACTTTTCAGTTACAGAAATTGTGGTTCACATCTTGGGGGCTAACAAGGGTTAATGCTATAAAACGGTTTAGTAAAGATCCATCATTATTTTTTGTCGTGCGACCTCACACACAAATTTTATTCAGGCGTGCATCTTTGATGTAAAATACGCTTCTCACTACTGAAAAGTGTAAACATTTCATTTGACTGACACTGCGGACATTGACGGATGAATTCCATAGTCGTTATTTCTGAAAATTTTACTAGTAAAAAGTTTTCATCACTAGAAAAAAAATCAGAAAGAAATCTCTATACGAAAAATAATTTCCGATCCCTATAAAGATGCTTCTTTTTGATAAAATAATTAAAAGCAATTAGAGCTTGGCTGCGGTCCGATGGTTCGATACGATCGTCTGAACACTGCCCCTTTTCACATGGCACTCAATGTTTCTACTTCAATTGATGGCGTTACACGGCATTACTTTCCTTTTAAAATGTCTACAAACTTGTTCTTCGTGAGGTAAAACATTTGACTTGGTGTATTTATTTTAGCTATGAGTCAGAATTCAGTAATTTGTACTATATAAGTAGTCAAGACTACTTGTCGTCAAGACCGACGTCTCTTAAATATCTCGAAAAATGTTGTTTGATACAAACACATACTCCTATTTCACAGATATTTGAATACAATCCTCATCTAACAAGCTTTGTATACGAAAGTGTGTGAGTCATGTCTTCTTTTTTTTACTCATCTCGTATTGAGGTTTTGTTCCGAAGCATTATTCATTACTACGGGGAACTGATCTGATATCTGACTAACTGTTGCGTTGAGGTCGAGGCCGTCACGGGAAAAGATTCTCAGTTATGCATCTTAAAATCCCTACTTCAATAGCAAATTGTTCTCTTTACTGCTTCTTATCTTTCTACTTATATGTTGAGTAGAACTTTTAATTATACTGGCGTTGGTTATAAACGCCAGTATAAGTGGTGCCATTTTAGTCATCTTACGACGGCAGCGCACTTCATCTATCCAATGACTACTTATTCATTCACATTTGAATTATTTAAAAAATGAATTATGATTCATTATCAAGACGCATGACATAGTTTGAAACATCCAGGAGCAAGCGCAGTCCGAGTCTTGTGTTCCAAGGACGGCGCGGAATAGAAGGGCGACATTGTTTTGATACGTAAACATTATAAACTGGGTGTTTCATAATTCTAATGCATTACTTACTTTTATTGTTCCTAGAATCTTAATTAATTATTTTAATAAAATAATAGCGCCTAGAGGTAGTTTATGTCGGGTACATTAAGCAGGCCGCCTTTGGAAGACTGCTAATTTTATATATACCTAATGCAACATGGACAGACTACCACGAACATTTATAAGAATAGAACATTTAGATTTAAGTAAGTAATATGAATTGTAGTCCACACTAATAACAAAATAAACTGTTTCTGTAAACCATCGTCTGCAGACTGTAAAACTTAAAATGCTGAACGTTACATCAGTCGACAAACTTGCGTACCAAAAAACTGGGACAGGACGATAAGCAACTGATACCCTCCTTGTTTTATGTATTCGTTGATCACAAAAATAGTGTTAATTTATTTAAAACTGCCAATGTTATATTGTATCAACTGCCGGTTGAGTCACGTTTCCGTTCCAGCAAGTTTATCAAGAATGTGGGCCATGTCAGTGATATTCCCACAAGCAGCCTCGGCTTGTCGTATTTCTGCATTTGAAATGCGCTAAATGCTGTTAGCTATGCGGCGAAGTAATTGCGCCCGGTTTAAGTACTCTCATTACAAATACAAGTTAGCCCTTCGAATACACAACTGCATACTTATCAGGATTGTAATTACGGATTTTGAGTCCACTGGTGTTATAACAATAAGATAGAATGAATTTTTCAAATTCCCACCTTGAATTTAATTGGGTTGCTGGCTGGAGCAAAGGTTGCATACTTTCCTAAATCCTCTTTCTGTAACGTTTTCACGTTTGTTATGTTCTGAAATAAAAATGCATTTTGTAAAGATATTTTGCTCTTTAACATTGTTACTTTGAGTGTTTATTTCTTGACTTACATTAATATCTGCAACAGGCGAATAATCTCTTATGTGAGAATTAAAATTCGTGTTTGAAATTGCATCACATTTTGCTACATCGTACGTTGTAGTCAAAACAATGACGAACAAGATTTGATATTTGTTTGAAACGAACCACATATCCTCACACTTAACACTAACACAGACACTGAAAATCAACAAGAAGCTATGGAAAAACAAGTAACTATGAGGCTGGACCGGCTAATACGGTATACTTTATAAAAAATGGTTGCACAAAAGAGGGGGATGGTTTGGATGGCAATTTGAGGAGGCCGAACAATGGGACAGTCCAAGATATGGTCATACCCTGTTGACTCGATTGCGAAGTCGTTTCTCCGGCTTTGTTCATAATAAATTATAATGATGGTCATGTTTGTTGAATTGTTTCATGGTGGATGAGCATTGCCACGGATGCTTTTCAAATTCCAAAGGTATACGAGCGTTTTGTTCAAGATGTAATAAGAGATGAAGGCGATGAGAAACAAGATAAACTTTCTTAACGTGGTGATGAATAAATTGGAGGGAAATTGTGGAGTTAATGTGAGAAGCCTAACAATGACGTCGGAATGTTAAACAGTTTTTCTTGCAATCGTGAAGTTAAGTTGACAATGAACAGTAATAAAGTAGCGATTACTTTGACAATAGTAGCAAATCCATTAACTTTATCCCAAAAAGTATTAACAGTCGCTTCTTCTGTTTAAGTTTGTTCTACAACCTGCTCCGTTGTTAATACTTCCACGATCTTGAATCCTTTCCCAACATCTGTTATTTAAGCGACACGTGCACCTTATCTAAGTCTTACAAGCAGGATATTCTGAAACATTTCCCGTCACCATGAATTATTCGCTAGAAATTCCTCTCGGCGACAAGTAAGCAACGAGGTAGCAAAAACATATGTTCGATAGCACGAACGTTTAGAAAGCAATGCGTTTCCGTGATGCATAATGCATTTTCTGTATACGTTATCGTAAATTATCACCCCCATATCTCACAATTAATCTTGTTACATGGTATTAAGGTTTATTTTAGCTTGAAAATCAGTTGGAATAAATTCTGCAGTTGTTAGCGTTTGCAGTGTTGTCTCATACGAACAATGGTACAGCACTTGCGTAAGATGTAAGTGCCTACTAATGGACTTAAGTATAACAAATAGTGTTTATGTAAAAACGCTGAAGAAATATATTTTGTCATTTTAATGAAACACCTTTTAGTACTGTTGTGAGAATCACTGTTATTTCCGGCCTGTTTCTCACACTGGGCTGAAGTGTGAAAATTACGGAAGCAAAATACTGACACTGAACTGATTTAAATTCGAAACGAATATCTACGTGGTTGGGTCATCTTTTGCCAGTTTCTATTCCCACCCAGCTCCAGAAACAGCTCAAACTAGAAAAAAAAAATACCCTACAGCATCGCTAAGATTTCAGCCCTAACCTAACTTAAACTAAGCTATTTATGGAACTTTATCAACGCCATCTCGGCAATAAATTTCATGTTTCATGTAATCAGTAGAACTCCTTCTGTAGTTCCCTGAGATTCCCGAATGTGTTTCGTGTTTGGAATATAACTAAGAAGAACACAACATTACGGGCAAGAGGCCCCGTTTTTATTAGTTTTAAATTATTTATTTCGCGGCAACAGATTTACGATTGGCACCGCGATATATCAGGCGCCCGCCAATAAAATTCACTCTTACCGTAGATTAAGAGGAACTGGATGTGTCAATGAATAACTTTAAGTAAATCATAGGTCACAACATAATCTATAGCTCTAGCTTTAGGTTAGCTCTGAAACTAACTATATACATTTAAGTAGGTACCTATTGCATCATTCATGTTATTGATAATTTTGTTCGACACGTTGTAAATAATAATGTGCAAAACCACAACAAGAACCTCAACATTTTGAATAAACATAAATTGTAAAATGATTGCACTCTATTTATTTCATGACCTCATTAAATGTATATTAAATGTATACTTAAAAGCGCCGCCGTTGGCTAAAAATATTTTAGATACTGAATTATGAAACTATAAACCTGCGCTTATCTACAGCCTACCGGGATATGAGTCCTTCGATCTTATACTCAATACATTATGACTGTTGAGGAAATTTCGTAAGAATCGTGATTTCCAGGTAATGCCGTATCCTGTTTATACAATTCCATGTGTTCTCTTACATTTTCCAGATATCACCCGGCAGGTAGCTCAAACCCCCTTTTATTTTACGATGTTAAATTCTTCACGAGATACATAGGTGAAAGAGAAGTATCCAATGCTATTTCAACGGTTTTGTTGAAAAAAGAGATAAAAATTGGGAGGAGGGTAGCTGGTAAATGGCCTGGCCACGATTAATGGGGTCATGTAATTATTTGCAGTGCATCCAACGAAATTGCACAATGGGATCGTATTGGAAATTGGGACTTCGTAAACCGAGGTTGAGGTTTTTATGCTATTGTAGGTAATCATCATGAATCATTTTTTTCCGTTACTGACTGATTGAGTGACTGACAGACAACGCACAGCCGGATCTACTGGTCGTAAAAACTGAAATTTGGCATGTAGGTTCCTTATCCCTACACTATTTAGGGGAGCACTAAGAGAGGATTTTCCGAAATTCCCACGGGAGCAGGAAAAAACGGGACATGCGCGTACGAAGTGGCGGACAAAATCTAGTCCGTATAATCATTATACTCGTAGTAGTACCTAACTGTAAGTCCTATTTATGGGTTATCTCTTCTGCTTTCTCAAAGTATTCTAGTACTTTACATCCATAATGAGATCACCGGCAAGTTTTCTCAAGCAATCTTGTAACAATAGGCTTGATTTTCACATGATTGACTTGAATACGAAACGTTATTGCCTGTAATGAACGTAAGTAACGTGAAACCAAAATATTCTTACTAAAGAATCCAATTGATCTTTGGAAAAAATAATCTTGTCTTTCAACACCAAGTAAATAGGAAAACATTTTCAAGCTTTTTCGTCTGCGATATCGTATTGAAGAATCGTGTTCGCTCGAATCTAATTTCTGAGCTTAGAAAAGCATCGATCAATGTCTGCCGCTTTCAAAGAGCATATCGGAGGCAAAGCAGAAGGTGTCACAGAGAATGGATCGACGCTTAAACGAGTATCAATAGAGCTAAATTTACGTGATTTGTAATTCTTTTACTGAGTCGCTTTTTCGAGTTGTCAGCCGTTTTTGAAAGGCGATAGATTAACAGAATACACATGTTACAAAGCGAGCATTCGTAGTAGTCAGTACGTGGAAGCGAGCACGAACACGCGAGTAACGAGCCGCTCGTTGCTCGTTGCGAGTGCTCCGCCCGCTGTCGGTTTTTTGGCGAATCCCTTTGGTTGTAACGCAGTTCATTCAGTCTGGTCAGTGAGCTGCGACAAGTAAGATATCTTGACTGAGATTTTCTTGCGAATTTGGAGCACGGGTTAGCAAAGAGTTCGAAACGAACCTGTTACACGGTGTAACGTAACATGCTCGCTGCGAATGGCGTAAATATTGTTTAAATGAGGATCACTCGTTTTCAAATGTAGATAGGTCACATAAGCGATCACTTATTAAAAAATTAGTTTATCCAATAATTAAAAGAGTGTAAGATCTCAAAAGAGAAAAAAAAATAGGAAGATGATCTTTAAAAGTGTCACAGAATATTTTCATCCAGACTTTTCATTCGAAAGTGCGAAGGCACTTGCGAGCGCATTCGCCTGTCCCATTTGGCAATATGAGAGTGACGTCTTATGAAAAATGCGGCTATACTAGTTGAAGCCGACATTAAACCATCTGAATATGCGAGGGGTTGTAAATGTCACGTGTGATGGGGACTTAAAATAGAAGAGGGTGACTTTTAGGCGATATTACAAAAATATTTCTGGTGAAACTATGTAGTTAGTTGAAAAGGGAAGAAAGTTATTAAAGATATTGATTCATGGGCATTTTCACTTTAAAGTTTACCCTGATAAAAACTGTCCGTCACCAAACTGACGTCACATTTAGGGGAAGATTTAAAGAAATAAATTTTTTAATCACATTGAGATATTTTGTAAGAATAAAAAAATTAAAAATATTTCAATCTTCAAATCAATTTAAAAAAATTAAAAAACATTTCCCTTTTACTCAAGACACTGTTTTATAACTAAAGTTTTTAAATTTCGGCCGTGATCTTTTTCTCAAATTGACAACATTTGTGAAGAAGATCACGGCCGAAATTTTAAGAAATATTAGTTTATTTACTAATTATTTTGAACAACTGGAACCGTCACTAAACTGACATGTCCTTAGATTTGTCCGACCGGTTCAAGTTTAGATTTTTTTTTTGAAAATGTATTTTTACCCCATTGTATTAGAGTTTCTTGTACAAATTTAACAAAAACAACACACAATGGTTGCACCAAAACTTTTTAGTAATTTTGTCCAATTCAATGTCGATATGGGGTGGGACATGCCAAAAATAGTTACTCTGAATATTTAAAATACTCATATTTTAATAATTTGATCGTTTTATACCAGGATTGCAGATGAATTCATTAATTTAATATATATTTTACCTTTTTATTCAAAAAATTAGACCGAACATTATTTATCTCGCTATACAATTTTGAATGTGTGGGACAAGCTCAAAATGGTGGAAAAAAAACAAAACTGAAAACTGAAAATGCCTTCATACGTTAGCATAGCATTGCTAACGTATGAGGGCATTTTAAAGTGATAGTAGTTTCTGAAAGATTTGCCGAGAAAATTTCTAGCATATTTGCACTGAACACAATAGTAGAAAACGCAAACAAGGTTGAAGATTTGTAAACTGTTGTAGAGTTTGTAAAGTATTTCTCGCTGTCTTGTCTGCTGGTGTCTCACGAGATCCTATTTTTCAAGTTTGTCATAACTATGTAACAGCTGCAGGACTCGGGAGTGAACACTCAATATTTATAGACGAGCTTGCATCTGCTTGCAAAAAAGATAATAGTGGTTTGGTATTAAAATACAGTTAACATTAAATGAACAAAATAGTTACTACCTTAAGAGGTTTATTGAGAGTAGTACCAGTAAGTACTGATGAAATGTGTGTGCGGTAGTAATAAAACAATTTTGTCTCAAGCACTTCTAGACCATGGCAGTGATAAATGTTAATTGATATTTATTTTGCAAATAGGTTACACGTAACTCTTTTACACGTCAAATTTTTTTTTGTATATTAGTCTAGATGAGGCCAGTGTTTCATAGCTGACTACCCTGAGAAGAAACACCGAAAAAACAAAATGTTTTTTTTAGTAGCAGTAAGACCCATATCCATGCAGTGAGTCCTTTTACTTTACTCCAAAAACTGTAAATAAACAAACACATCACCAAGCTGATACAAAACAAACTTGAATAATAGATCAATGGCGTACCAGAAGCAACTCGTAAAAAAACACTTTTCCGCCAAAGAAACGGGGGGCCGAGAAAAATTACAGTCGTTATGGTACAAGGAATTGGCGTTAATAAAAAACGCACCGTAATTCGGAAGTACGGGTGTTGACAAACGACGAGACTAGAGCCGGACTAATGAGCCACGGTGAAGCACCTGACGAAGGTAAAATGCCTATCCGAGGGACTTTATAACCTATTTGTTTTTCCCTTTTTGGAGGGAGCTGAGAGAAGGTAATTTTTGCGTCTTCGTTGTTATTTATTCTGCTATTATAAACATGTGGGCGAGACTATAGTGCCTCGTAAATGGTATTTTTAGAAGAAAATTACTTGGAGTAGGTCAAATGAGACACCTGTAATGTTTCACCTGTGCGTAGCCACCTTACGCTTATCTATATCTATATTACTAATATATAAAGCTGAAGAGTTTGTTTGTTTGCTTGAACGCGCTAATCTCAGGAACTATTGGTCCGATTTGAAAAATTATTTCAGTGTTAGATAGCCCATTTATGGAGGAAGGCTATAGGCCATATATCATCACGCTAAGACCAATAGGAGAGGAGCAGACGAAGTTGCGCGGGTCAACTTGTATTTAAATACTACGCGGGTCACCGCGCAACTTCGTCTGCGTCACAATTTTCATAACTGCTCCGCTCCGATTGGTCTTAGCGTGATGAAATATAGCCCATAGCCTTCCTCAATAAATGGGCTATCTAGCACTGAAAGAATTTGAAATCGGAACAGTAGTTCCTGAGATTAGCGAGTTCAAGCAAACAAACAAACAAACAAACAAACTCTTCAGCTTTATATATTAAGTATAGATTAGCTGCAGAAGAGCCAAACGCTCTTGGCGTTTTCTATACCTAGACTATGGCATTAATGTAAACTCAGTGAACGTTTAGTTAACTTGTTTTCATTTTATGATTCAATCCATTCAATCATGTTCATTAAATTCAGTTTGCCAAGAGGCACATTTACAAAATGTGATGAGCATACTTATACATTTTGAGGTGGTGTGTGTTAAATCCGATATACAAATACGTACATCGAAATAACACAAATCCCAAAATTGGGGAGGTGGACCAAATAAATCGGAAACCGAAATGACGCCCTAACAATCCCATAATCCCGTACCTCGGACTATACATGGTCGGATTTGAATTTGAGGCGCTAAGATGTTGCTTTTAGAGTTAGTAGACAAAATAATTAAAATTATTGGTATTTCTTGTTCTTGCCTTGCTAAATTTTAAAAATTTTGGGACACCGGTTACTCAAAATTATATTTTCTGTTTATATAATACTAGCTGACCCGCGCAACTTCGCCTGTGTCACAATGTTCAATAAGGCTCCGCTCCTTTTGGTCTTATTGTGATGATATATAGCCTATAGCCTTCCTCGATAAATGGGCTATCTAACACTGAAATCATTTTTCAAATCGGACCAGTAGTTCCTGAGATTAGCGCGTTCAAGTAAACAAACAAACAAACTCTTCAGCTTTATATATTAAGTATAGATAGATCAGTCTAAACTTCGTCTGTGATTTTTAGGCTTCCGTACCCGAAGGGTAATCAACGGAACCCTATAAATCACTAAGCCTCCGCTGTCCGTCCGTCCGTCTATCTGTCAGCAGGCTGTATCTCCAGAACCGTTATAGGTAGAGAATTGAAATTTTCACAGATTGTGTGTTTATATTGCTGCTACAACAACAAATAAATAGAAATTAAGGTTTATTGGTATGGAACCCTTCGTGTGCGAGTTTGACTCGCACTTGGCCGGTTTTTTCATCTCTCAAGATTGGAAGATCGCTCTATTCTAAATGTGTGAATGGGGCGTGTACATTTTTTACAACCATTCATTTCTCTCTCTTTTTCAGCATAATAACTGAAAATTTTGCCATTTTAAGTGTAAATAAATTGGTTATGTTTTTAGTTAGTCGATATGTTTCTGCCCATCGCCCAGGTACGACAGTTTAGTCACCCTAAAATACAGGTTGTTTAAATTTTAAAGCGTTCGGATCAGGGATCAAAGCGTCTATTATATCCGTTTCGGCACGAACCATGTTGTACTGAGCTATAGGCAAATACCGCACTCGTCATTTTGTAAAGGACTCTCCCTGTTAATCCTTGTTCGTGATTTGTTTCACATTATTCGAGATTCGTGAATTCAGTGGTGGGATAAAAACTATTATTTGCAGTCTTCCTTAAGTGCTTGTGAATTTCTAGTAAACGAATTACCACTACTACGGATTACCACTAATATCTTCTTACTTAAATCAAATTCATGTAATTCAATTATTGTATAATGTTAGTTAGGAATATCATCAGATATTGCAGGGTGCCTCAGTAATACCTTATTCTTTGATATTTTTCCCAGTGAATTTCCCTCGTCAAATTCTAAGATGAATGACGATCACATCCCAGGCTATTACAGTAAGGCCAATACAAATGTCGCAGATATACGACCTCCACCCATGTTCCCAGTGTTGCCACCTATCATAAACACTCATCTCGCGAAAGCTTTCATCCCCTTATTCAAATTGGCAACATTTATGGTGTGACTATGTAACTCACGCACGACCGGCGATGGCTGGGTATAGTGGGTATTTCAGGCCCAACATACCCTTTTTGTGAGATGACAGTGACACCCATTTTTGGCAACCAGGAAATTGCGAACGACTCCTAACTAGAAAGCCTTGAGTAATTTTGTTGGCGGTTTTAGATAAATCGAGGTATCATAAATTGTGTTTAAATGTTTGGCACAGATAAATATTGCTATGTTTCTGAATAAGTACTTGAATACCTTTATTACGTACTATAATAATTCCTGATATATTTATCTTAAGGTGATGGTACTGGAGCATTTTCTTGGCGCAGTTGCTTTGTCGAACAGAAAGGGAAGGCATTCAGTCATAATTAATCATTCATCATTTGGAGTATATTATGCTAAGTTTTATCAACGCCTTTATGAATCGGTTTATATGTACGGTCAACGAAGCTATTCGGTATACAGGCAAAAATATTAATTTTTCCACAGGACTGCCATACTCAACACACTCACAACATTGTTTAAAAGTAGTTGCAAGTTAGCTGCCTGCATACCCAATAGCTTTGTTGACTGTACCTAAATATCTTTTACCTGATACCTGAATAGTGATAAGCCTAAACTTAGCTACAATAGCTGCTTTATCAGTGCAGCTACGCATGACTTCTCTTCTAGTCTTGCATATAAAATAGTATGCATCTGTCAGTGGGTGCAGGATAAGTATTGCGATGATTGAGTAAAATGGTAGTAGAGCGATTCTGTGAAAATCTCACCGTGTAAGCTTAAGTGAATTGAACATAAAAAAAAATGTTTATTTCATCAACTTATGTAAGTAACAATACAATATTGGGAACTACATTTTAAGCCAAAAAAAAATGCTTGTAGTAGGTAGTTCCGCTCCTCTAGTTTACAGTAGTGGTACATAAATTTTCAAACTAGTCACAATTTAATTAAAGACATTCAAAGAAAAAAAAAATATTTAAAATAAACTAAAATTTAATAAAAAATGTTTAAAATAAAGTTCAGTTCGCGCATTGGGTGTTTGTGTTATGGTTTGTGTGTGTGATGGTGTGTGTGTGTGTGTGTTTGTGTGACGGTGTGGGTGAGTGGATCTATGTATGTTTCTAATTATTTGAACGTATATAGGATCGACTCGATTTCGTCGTAACTCTTGTTTGTCAGCCATTGAGTGTGTGTCTGTCAATCCATACGAACAAAATGGAATGAAAGTAAGTTCACGTTATGCTTACTTCGCCTAAGTTCACTCAGTGAGACGTTGACAGAATAGACGGGCTGCAATCAATTAAATAATAGGATATCAGTATCTACAGTACATTGAAAACTCACAACATAGTGTAGTGTAATACTATGAAGAGATTTTACACTACAGATACTATTGGTATTGCTCCAAGAGACATAACAATGACAATGTTTTGTCACACATTTGATTATGTATATGAAATACAATCATCCCAAGTCCAAAATAGCGTAATAACATCGCATCAATACAAATAAACCCGTAACAGCCCGTAGCCGTAGGCGTCATTTCGTAAACATGATTTGGTGTAAACGTCGCGCGTCGGTTGCCTAGCAACGGATCGCTTTGCCCACATTCGAGTAGTTGGACGCAAATTGCTGCGTCCGAGTTTATGTGGTGTGCTCACACTGGGATCATTACGTGTGGTTACATAGACACGTAACAGTCTAATGTAAAGTTGTAGAAATACTACGAGCAATAGAGCAAATCTATCAGCAATATAACAAAATGTTGTCAAAAAATGTTTGGGACTGACCACGTGATATTTCAATCTATTCAACGAAAAAGGAATTGAAATCTAAACGGGTACCAACTTCTGTAGGTAATCCTGAAATAAGGTAAATTAAGGTTCAAGATTCGACTGAATGCTAAGGAGCTTTAATAAATGTGCCAAATTTCATGTATGTAGGTTAAATATTTTTCGAGTTGTGTCGAAATGGTTCGTGTAATATAATATTACACACGGCTGCTGCGTCACCAGTTCCTATTTTCTTTGAACTATTGGCTGGACACGCTGTCGCGTGTCTAGATAGTGCATGTTGATCCCATACATTTTGGACTTTTTGTAAATCTTTGAGTTTCCTACCTACTGAACTTTCCTACCTAATGAATAACTGGAAAATACTGTTTATTGTATCGACAGGAACTGGAGCAAACCATTTAATTATATGTTTAGATTAATTGGAAATTTTATGAATAAACTATGAATAAAACAAGGAAAAAACAATTATTTTCAATAAGTGTTCTTTGATTTATAATAGTAATTCAAAATAAATAAAATTAAATTGAAAATAATTTGTAATCCTTGTTTTATCTTATTTATCTTAGCGGCTGAGTAACTTTTATAACACGATACCTGTTTTTTAATAACATTAGAAGAACTAGTCTGTCCAAAGAGTTTGAGTGAGCGGTGACCTTTTTGCTTTAGGGGACACTTCGAGGGTGCAAACAAATAAAACGAAATGTTGGACGGGGTTCCAACAACTCGAGAATTTTCTCTTGATCTTCGAATTACTTCATTCTTTGGAACACTCTTCAATTATCGACTCCTGGCATTCGGATTATTTTTACCAATTAAAAAGTTAGGCGGATTAAAAGTTTGAAGGAATTCCTCATTGATGGGAGTCTTTATGTTCTGTTCTGCAGTTTTATTAGATTTGTAGACGTTGGTACTTTTTGCTCTTGATAAGAGAAGCGTTTTAATTTCTACTGATTTTAGTATCTGTTATATGGACTATCTACATATTTAAGTGTATTTTGTTCGTCTAAAAGAAAAAACGGTATCAAGTTGAAATTAATATCAAATATTGTTTAATAAAAAAAAAAAAACATTTAGAAACTAAATATGAGTTGAATAAAATACCAGTAGTATTAATTAGCTTTTGATATTAGAATGGAATAAATCAAAAAACAAGCTTCAAGACAACGCAATAAAAAATACGGATTTGGGACTTTGACCCGACATGCAATTCGCCGAATTTTTTACAAATTAAACTGTGTCCAAAAGTTCATAGAAAAGACCATAGCTCGACTCGATTCCCAAGCATTCAAGACAACACAGAAAACATCTTACTACAACGTAACATTGATTCATCTAGCTATACTAGCTAATCATAAAAGGATGTGTGGTGTAGTACTAGGTGTAATATAACATCATAAATACGGCCATATGATTACTAATAAAGAATAATCTCATCGCGAGCGTGCTCTTACGTGCGTTCAAAGGATCTTCATATTTATTACGTATCCTTCGGTGACGAGTACTAAATATGTATTCAGTTGACATACTACTACGAGTATTATAATACGTGATAGGTTTTGATGTGATGTTAAAGCAAGAACACAGTCATCTTGTATCTATAAGGTACATATTTGCATATTAAGTATTACCTATTTTTGTCCGATACGTTTTGTCAGTGTTGGTATTTGAATGCGGATCATCGGAATCTTTTAGATTTTCCTGTTCGAGTGAGTTTGAGCTTTTACACGTACCTACCTACCTTATAGGTAGGTACGTGTACAGTTGGTTTCTGAGCTTTTAGGGCCAGTTGGTTTCTGACCTTCAAATTTGTTGCAAAGTGCCGCGCGGCAGCAGCGCGGTTGCATCGCTGCTTTGTTAATCCATACAAATAATAAACGCAAAGTAGGCAGCGCTGCAGCCGTGCTGCAGCCGCGCTGCGGCCGCGTGTTTATTATTTGTATGGATTAACAAAGCAGCGCGGCACTTTGCGACATTAATTTGAAGGTGAGAAAACAACTGACCCTAAAGCTCAGAAACCAACTGTAGGTCCCAAGTCCCAATAAAATAATTTGTTTATAAGAAAATAGTAGGTAGTTTTTTGTAAGAAAACGTTGCAAGCAAAATATATTTGTACTTTTAAAAAGTAGGTAATCTGATTCTGTAATTCCAGTAGCAATAGAATCCCATTTTATGTTGGGTGTTAGGTTGTTTTCGTCTCAAATATCAACCTGAAATCAACTCCTAGTCATATGATCAGTCCTTACATAAGACAACGATTTCATAGAACCAGCAAGTAGAGAAAGTTTCTTGATGAATTGCAGAATCAGTCCAAGAAAAGTTGTATCTGCCATTTAAAAATCTTCAAGCACTTTAAGATTTATTATAGTTTAATACAAACAAATAGTATCAGTTCGTTTGTCCAACAACAATAACGTTTAACTAAATAGGTGGAAAGCTGCCTAAATGTGTCGGAAGTTTTATGATTTCAAGAGGTTTATTTATTTATTTAAACTAGCTGAGATTGGTTTAATGAGTTTTCGACCGACAATCACATCACTTGGTTTGCGTACGTGACGGGTCGATTTTTTTTCCATAAACCAGGATAAATCGTTTAATACCATGAATAATATCTTTTTTTTATTTGTGATGGGTTTGCTCTTGACTTTAGTCTAGGTCAGAGATGACAAAGACAAAATCTACGATGGAGCGAGCTCACCCAGAAGGAGCCTGTTCACTCTAACTTTGAAGAGATTAGGGTTGTAAGCGTTTGGAAACACAGACGCAGGCAGAGTTCCACTCCTTTGCTGTGCGCATTATAATTATTACAAAAGACGTTTGGAAACGCTTAGTGCGAATTGGTGGAATAGCAACAAGGTAGGGATGGTAAGATGCAGTGCGTCTGGATGTCCGATGGTAGAAGGGGGCCGGTGGGATGAGGTGGAGTTCTTGGATATCTAATCTTTATCAAGTAGTCAAAGATAATACATACGTATAAGAACGGTAAAGATATATTAAAACAATATCGACGCATACGGGCAGACGTTACTATTACAGCATTATTCACACACGCTACATACAAATTCGTTTCTATGCTTCCTACACGTCTTCAATTACACGTTCCGGATGCTCGAACGATTTAAATTCGTCGGTCGACATGACTACCCAATGTATAAAGTTTACCCGAAACAGTTCACATGTCGGATTTGTTGAATAGTGAGCTTGAAGAGTGAACTAAAAACTAACTGTAGACTATGTTTGGCTTTGAATTGTTACTAAAGGATAGATAGGTTTAACTAGACCAGACCCCCATTATGATGGACGTGTTATTGCCATTAAGTCCAATATTGGAGGAGGAAGCAGATGAGAGCCAAACCCCTAATTATGACTTTTTACTCAAAATTCTCTCCGCCCCCATTAAGTTGCCACTTAATAATCCTCTTCCAGGTAGCCTGGAAGAGATCGCGGAATGCGATAAGGCCGCCAATTGTATATTTTTTAGTTTAAGGTTTCCTTAATGTATTTTAATTTTGGTATACAGTAAAGTACATATAAATAAATAAATAAAATCCTATTAATATTATAAATGCGAAAGTTTGTGCGATGGATGGATAAATGGGTGTTTGTTACTCTTTCTCGTCAGAACGCCTGACAGGATGTTCATGAAATTTGGCACAGAGGTAGATTATAGTCTGGAATAACACAAAGGATATTTTTTTTTTCGTCATTCACATGGGCGGAGCCGCGGGCGACAGCTAGTAATATATATTTTTCTCCATCACATAATGCATAGGAATAATCAATAGATACTAACAATCAGTTTTACAACATTGATGTTGTGGAGACTGGGGCTTGTACTAAAAATTCCTGTTTAAAAGAGGCCCGGTCAGATCAAAAGACCGTAAAGAAAAAGGAATAGTGCTATTCGTATTGTATAGCTCCGTCTCTCTCTCACAACGGAATTATGATGGCATTGGCTGGAAAGTAATAGGGATGTAGCGGCATCAATGTCGTCACAAGAAAACCAAGCATCAAAATTTACATAGCAACAAAAAGAACGCAACGCCATCAGTCCCACCAGCAGCGAACTACTAACTAAATCCTGCATCGCGGTATCAGAGTTCTCCGTGCAATGTGAACATATAAAACAGTCCAAATATCAACTATCGAGCAGTTGCCCACCTGACACAATAACCGTCCAGTCCTCCCTTTTCAATGAAGGTTTGCGGCACTTTACTCTCTGTACCGCATACCTCAATTGAGATAAATAAGTAATAGTAGGGAATATATTAATAATGAAATTGTGTTGTAGCTCATAATATTTATAACAATGATGAAGATAGCTTGTTTGTTATAATAACTCAAGATCCTGACAAAGGCCTATTCGTCATTGTATTAAACAACGCTAAGGAACAGGAGTTGAAAATCTTTGTGATTTTAAAATTCAATGAACAATCTAAGTTTGGTCTATTCTATTAATACGAAGCGAAAACTTCAGTGTGTACTATTAATAACAAAGCGCATGCAAGCTAATAAAAGTAAGTACGAATGGTCTCAAAAAGGTGAGGGAAAAAAATCATTAGGCATCAAGAAATTCGTCCGCATCGCTAGGAAAAATATCCGAAATAATGGCGAAATTGCCATGAAACAGAATTGCCATTCAAGCAATTCTGTTTCTTTGGCTGAAGAAAAGGCCAGTTCTTTGGTAACATGAAGAGTAAACTAACTGCCTGCTATTCTTACGAGTGTAAACTTGGTAGTTAAATTCCAAAATAGCGCATTCTATTTTACGCGTAGGTCGTCCTTCCGATCAGAACCAGGCCTGGGTCGACGGCGCGCTGTGTTCCACGCGCGCCTCAAAGAGCTGTCAGCATAGAAGATGGGACCCGCTAGGGCCAGTGCCTGCCGGGGTTGCGGAATCTGTCTGAAAGAGTCACCGCGGCCCTGGAACGCAAAGGGCATTAGGAGGAACACGGATGGGTTTTAGTCAGTAAGAGTCTGACACTCTTTTCGGCTTCACCCAGAGCGGGAGGAGTCATTTTATGATTTGCCATCCTTAAAAAAAAGGTACATACTGAAGTATTTTGGGATTATAATAAAGGGTTAAGATTACCCTCCTCAATATTTTTCTTACAACCCTTCTATGTTTAGCTTGTTAACTCTTATGAAGAATGCGGTGCAGATGTGGTTGAAGTTGCGAGTAGTAATCCACTTTGAAGTGTTAACGTGTGTGCTGTTTTTAGATAGATCGATTTATTGTAAGAAAGAATAGAACGAGGAATAGAAGATGATTTTGAATAGTGAGCTCGTGGATTTAGTATTGTCGTGGAATTCCTGACTGTCAGAATATTCTTCTTTTTCGTGTCGCTGGCACAACAGTTGATTAAATTTGGGTGGCCCAAAACACTGCCACTTCGACGGCACCGTTGGTGGACACATAGATCACTTCGGCTGCATGTTTTGGGACACAGAGAGCCAGATAGGAGGTGCAGCATGGTTTGTGACTCGGCTCCACATCCACACCCTGCAGTTGATCCATCACGGTAGCCGCCCTTTGCGAGGATGGAATCACACCTTACTACTAGTGTGCTGCGATGGTTCAGGGACTTCCAAATGAATCACGGTAGTAGACCCTGCGGGAAGATGTTTGCTTGGTGGTATCAGAAAATTAAAGATGAAAAACGCACCGTGCAGTATATTGACTTCGAATATTAAGATCTCAAAAACATAAAATTAGTTGGGTACCAAATTATTTCTGAACTTATTTAAGAGCGTTTTCTTCTCATGGTACTTCACATACATTTATTGACTTTCTTAATGCTAAAAAAAGAAAAAATCATACAACTGCCCTGAATCGACTTCCATCGTGATCCTTTAGGTTTTATAGTAATGAAAAACGGCTCATAATTTATTGTTCGGCTATCTACGAAGGGATATTATGGTAAGGTCAATGTGCTTTATTGCTCGTTAAAATTTAAAAGTTAGGTAATAACTTTTTGAATATGAGTTATAATAATAATAATATGAGTTATGAGTGAGTGAGAGGGTTAGAGCAATTTTAAAAATAAGGATTTGAGGAGTAAATACTCAAAGGGAGAACTGACTCGATTATCCTACTATTTTATTACTTAACTAGCTTTACCCGCGACTTCGTAAGCGCATATTCTTTTTTTTCCCATTCCCATAAGAATTTCGGGAAATCCTCTCTTAGTGCTCCTCTACGGAGTGTAGGGAAGCTGCATACCAAATTTCAGCTTTCTACGACCACTAGTTTCAGCTGAACGTTGTCTGTCAGTCACTCAGTAACGGAAGAATTTTATACACTTGGATTTTAAAATAGAGAAGTAATTTACTAGTGATCCGATAACTTTTTTTTCATTGTTACAATATAAAATTACATTATCTCTGAATGTCATAGGCTTTTATCCCGTGAAATAAGTATAGGCCACAAAAGCGCAGTCACACAGAAAAAACTGATTTTATGTGATGTACTGGATCTAATTTCCTAATGCTGAACGGATCGACTCTCAATTTCGCTAGGCCCAAGCCCTACCCTTTTATTCTGTTTTTATAACCTCTCAAGGGGTTCCCCTCTCCTTCTAAATTCAAACATCTAACGACGGTCCACCATTTTTCCGACACCTACTTGCTTACATTCCGTTGCTAGAAAATAGTGTCACATAATTATAATGATGGATATGACATTGGTTTACAACTAAAAATAACGAGTCCATTGTCTGAACTAACAAGGTTATTGTACTTTTCAGAGTGGAAAATGTCGAACATTTGCCATCGGTACATCAGGCGCCACTGCGAGGAGAAGGCTGGGGGATCCTATATGAAGGTACGTCGTAAAAAAATCTGTTAGACCGGCCAATTTTTTCCTAGGAATTGAATATCAATCAAAGAGATGATTTATGCAGAAATATACTTCCATGAAGAACAGAACTAAACTAAACCAAACCTAAGAACTGAACTAAATTCTATTTGAAATTTTATTTATTTGCTATACACCTACCACAGTGTATTTCGTTTTGACCCAAAGGTTGACTGGTAGAGAATGCCTCGTTGCATTAAGTCCGCCTATGTACCACTATTGTACATGAAGTTTAAATAAATAATAAAAGAATAATGGTTAATCCCTACATTTTTAGTAACTTGGAGTTTTCACATCTCCAACTAGTTTGATCACTTTTATTTTCGGGAGATACCTGCAAATAGCTCCTGAGCTTTTGAGAAAAAGACCAAGGGTTACGGTATTTTTCGGGTTTGTATTTTTGTCTTGTGGTGACCATGGATTACGGGATTTTTAGGGTTTTTATTTTTGTTTTGTGGTATACAGACGTATAACTCGGAAAATAAAAAAAATGGTTCTCCTGACCGGATTACGATAGTGCCCAATCCCAACGGCGAATAACCAAGTAGACCAGAGATATGAAACTGCACTTGCGTGAGTGCAAACACGGGTCTACTCTCAGTTCCTTTACACATATTCCGATGAGAGAGATCAGGTGCAGGACCAATGGCTTGACATACGTTCTGTGGAACTGGGGTGTCACTACACCAACTTCTAAACTCTGGGCTGGCACTGACAATTTTTTAAAGGAAAAGCCAATATTACTTCTTGCTCGCCCTGGGCATCGGACCAAGATCCTATACTCAGCAGTTGAGCTTACGACCAAGAGGCCAACAAGGCAGACGTATAGCTACGTTATCTCAAATATAACCATAATCATATAACCAATATTGGACCGATTTAAGAAATATTTCACAAACTGAATAAGAAGATACATACTGTGTTCCTATGTTTTCCTTTTTGTTTGATGATTTATTAGCCGTATAAGCACTTTCACTAAATGCTCAAAATTTTCCGATAAATCGCTGTCAACAGAGCCCTAGTGTAAGGAGATCGGCGAGCCATGGCCTCGATAGACAAAGTATTCGACCATTCGAAAAAATATTTAAATAATTATAAGCCCTACTTTATTCTATCATTTCTCGAAAAACCCTAGGAATAAGGAATTAATAAAAAAGAAAAGTCAGTTGATCTATTCCTCGTGCTGCAGTTGTTAATAACAACCGATGTTACCATATTAAGTCATTTTTTAATAAAAATATTTTTTGCAGTAAAAGATTTGTACTATAATGTTCGATTAATATTTCTTTTCACTCCAAAAAGTATTTTTATAAGTTTATTGCGAAACAATTATTAGAGATAAAGTATTTTTTTGTTGTTGTTAACTTATTTTACTGATTTTTTAGAAAAATCGATTTGCATTTTTGCGAACTACAACACTCGATACGGCTGTCACTTGTCAAACAATCGGTTGTCAACAACAGATTGCCGGATAGCGTCATAACGTTTCTCGCTCGTGTTGTGGGCTTACGTTATATCTTTACTTTGTGTGCTACTTTTAATTACCGACCCTTGCTGTGTTGTTGGACGATTGTGACTGCCTTTGTGACCGACCCTATTGCGTTCATGGACTCCGTTCTTCCAGAAATACCGATTGAACTTTGCACGCATTTTGGACTCCGTATTTGCCTTTTGACATTGTTACCTGTTGTTTACGATGGATAATCTCCGCTGCATCAATTGTGGCATATCTACTGCTCGCATGAGAAGGAACTCGCTAAACTCAATCGACATACTATCGGTGATTAGAGAATGGATATCTCCACGTCAAGTAAGTGTTATTTTATTGTTATTTTAATTACTTATTAGACTTAAACACTCATTGCAAGGTTGGATAAAATGATATACTGGTTTGTTTAATTTTATATAAAGCTTGCATTATTAACGAACGCAAGTAAAAAACACCACCTATACTTACATTTTGTGTGTTGCTTGTTAAACAGGAAACAACAAATAATGCACCACCATCTATGCACCTGCATACGCAGGTGCTTATCACTTTGGTACCAAAGATATGTAGCAATGAAGCGTTTGTATATTTATAGTTAATCTATATTTCAGGTCACTGCATCGGACCATGTGTGCGACTCATGCTGGATGGTAGCTACACAGTCATTGCCAGGAACCAGTGCTGATTCGAATATTGGATCTAACTTGAATGTTGGCCATCGTCATGTTTGCATTAGTTGTGGAAGATCTTTATTGCGCATGAGATCCCATACACTGACACAAGATTCAACACAGCGTGAACGCCATATTTTTGATGTTATAACAGAATGGATTCACCCTCGACAAGTAAGTACTTAATTATCTGACAGCACATATAGCTATTTAAAGAGTAACAAACAAGTTTCTAGTCCTGGCTTGTTTATACAGTGTTGTTAATCCCCACATAAATGAATAACATTCAATGTTTTTTTTCCATAGTAATATGTATTGATTTTCAAAATAGTCATTTTGTTTGCATAGTGTTATTTTTCCCACATAAACAAGTTCATTTTTTTTTCTACTGCAGTCGTTGATTCTACTATTTTTCTGAGTTGGTGTTAGGATTTTTGATACAATATAAATAAAACATGTTTTTTTTTATAGGTAACTTCTACAAGCTCTATTTGTCATCCATGCTGGCAGCGTGCTGACAGAGCTCCACATGTAGTCAGAACATCAAGAGAATCCAGTGACAATCCTATTCCTGAGCCTACTATTGAGGTACCACCAAATGTTCGAGATCACATAATGATGCCTTTATATGCAAGAGCTGCAGAGTCACAAAATCGTTGCTTTGTCTCGGGCTGCCATCGCACTGAACGTCTTACCATACCATTCTCTCTAAGACAATAACTTCTAAAAAACTACAATTTTTATGTTCCTATGAATAACCGTGTATGTTCCAGACATGTAAGTCATGGTTCATGGGATTTTTTGAATAATCCCCCTCACAATAGCAACCACATGTTTACTGCTTTACAAATACAGGACTTGATGACATTAAATGCAAGTCCTCTAAGTATAGATTTTAATAATATTGAGAATATGCCAGACCATTTAGTCCACTATTGGTTTGGTCGAACTAAACAGCAATTTGCTGAAATACTTAATGAAGTACCTCGGCTCTCACAAATGCGTAATGGATCGCTTGCCCTAGCAGCATATTTAATCAAATTAAGAACAGGAGACTCATTTGAAAGAATCTCTTCTTTAATTCAAGTACCAACAAGGACAACATCCTCTTTAATATCACGTGCTAGAGATTTCCTAGTACAAGACTATGTCCCTCTGCACTTAGGTGTAAATCACATAACCAGAGAACAAATTGCCCAGAGAAATCTTATGATTCCCAATGGGATTTATGGAGACAACAATAGAACCAGTGCAATTGTGATAGCTGATGGTACTTATGTTTATGTACAAAAGAGTTCCAATTATTTATATCAAAAAAATACTTATTCTTTACACAAGTATCGAAACCTTGTAAAAATGTTTATAATTGTCAGCACAGACGGATATATTATCGAAGTGCTTGGCCCCTATCCAGCAACAACATCAGATGCTGAAATAACGTTAAAAGAATTCCGTGATGAAAATCAACCATTAAGAAGATTTTTTGCTCCAAATGATGTTTTTATACTGGATAGGGGCTTTAGAGACTCTCTGTCATTACTAAACAATTGTGGGTACCGTGTTTATACACCAGCCACAGTTCAAGAGGGTGAAACACAATTATCTACACTAGAGGCTAATCGTTCCAGGGCAGTGACAATATGTCGTTGGGTCATAGAGGTGATTAATGGTAGGTTTAAACGTGATTTTAAGCTTTTTCGCCAAGAGTATTTTAATGCCGCATCTCGCAATTTGATGAAAGATTTTACTGTAGCTGCTGCCCTGATTAATGCCTTTCACCCTCTTATCGAAGACAGGAATGATGCTGGGGAAATTCTTAATATAGTAAATCAGAAAATGTACTCAGAAAATAGTTTAAGTACTGTAGTTATTAATAATAACTTAAATAGAAGACGAACGAATTTTCAAAGAATAAATGTGGATGACAATAATGTCAGTGATTTTCCCCGGCTCACCTACAATGAACTGATATTGGTGTGTTTAGGAACGTACCAAATAAAACAGGCACGTTCCTATTACGGCGAGCACATAAGAGCCAATGGATCTTTCACAATTGAGGTATGCAGAGAGGTTGACAGCAGTCTACTGAGAGAGCTGTCGACTGAAAATAGTGTTTGGCTGCTAAGAGGCAAAATACAATCGCGCCATGTAGGCCGTAAAATATACTTTGTTTATATTTTGGTCGACGGCTCTCTTAACGGTAGGGACGCAATACTACAACACTATTGCAATTGTAATGTAGGCAAGAGAACAGTAGGCTGCTGTGCACATATTTTATGTATAATATGGTACTTAGGGTGGGCTAGGTACCAAGACAATGTAATACCTCCCGCCCAGTATCTCGATAGTATATTAATAACCGATGATGTGGAAAACAATTAATAAAATATTTTCAATTAACTTGAATTGGTTTTTTTTTACTTTAAAATCCCTGACCATGTGCAACTAAGGAATTTAAATTCAACATTCTGTAAGTTTCACCTCATATTAAAATCACTAAAACTCATTACCTAATAAAAGAGCGGAAACAAATATGTTAATGGGATTTATTGACTACTGTCTGAAATAAAGTTTTTATTTTTAATTTTCGTATCCCATGTCATATAAAAAAACTAATTACACAGGATTAAAGACTAATATTACTCCTTGAAAACCCAAATTATTTCATTTTTGTTTATTGAGGCCTAATTTATTAGGACTGTTTGCGGATCTCCTTTGGCAACTATTAATCAAAAACTGGCCAAGTGCGAGTCGGACTCGCGTGCAAAGGGTTCCGAACTAATTTAATTTTTTAACATGTTATTTTAACACTACAGACTTCTAATTGGTTTTCCTGTAATCTTTAGGTAAAGATCCATTATCTCCATTTTTTTCAAAATTTTAGACTCAGTAGTTTCGAAGATAAGGGGGGGCGAATGGTCATTTTTATCCTTTGTCTTCGAAACTACTGAGTCTAAAATTGACATTTTTCGTCTAATTTCTTGAATAACTTCAACCCATTTATTTTAAAATTATGAAAAAAATATAATTAAAACTCTCACAGCAAGCTTTCATCTGATATGTCACACGATATTGTTCAAAAAACTTTTTTTTTTTAATTTTCTAGTTTGGCCCCCAAAAGTGACCCCCCTACTAAAATTTTAATGATTTACGTAACGCGTCCGTGTTTGGGTCATAAAAGTCCATATGTGTACCAAATTTCAACAAAATCGGTCCAGTGGATCCGGAGAAAACTGGCTGTGACAGACGGACAGACGGACAGACAGACAGACAGACACCCGAGTGATCCTATAAGGGTTCCGTTCTTTTTTCGGAACCCTAAAAGGGTTCCGTTTTTTTTCGAAACCCTAAAAAGGAAAACATAGAGACACAGTATACATTCTTCTTATTTAGTTTGTAAAATATCTCCTATATCGGTCCAATATTGGAGGAGAATACAGTCGAGAGCCAAACCTCGAATTATGACTTTACACATACAAAGTTTCGACGCCAGCATTTCCTCTAAATAAACCGAGTGTCAATTACCTACCAACCAAGATAATTTGTACTTGATTTAAAACCTATAACGTCGTAGGAATAAATAACAAAATTTACATAATAATATTCATGTAATTCTGTGCACTTATACTCCGGCTAACACGTTATTTTACGAGACGTTTATTATGAAACTAGACAGGGATATAATAATCTTATGCCTGTTATCACTGACAATATTTGACACTATAAACCTACCCAAATAGAGTTCAATAACGTTGAAAATCTAAAAGTCCAGTATAATTTAGGCTTTTATTTCGGTAGAAATCAGCCAGTTTCTGTGAAAAAGGATAAACATTTTCAAATGTCAAGAAAAGCTTTATATACGAAAGTTTGTTTCCCAATTCGAGCATGGTTCTTTGTCCTGCAAGTGACAATATTCCTTCTATATTCTATTACTTACTTCTAGGCAAGCGTGCTCCATCTTCGACCACATCATCGCTTACCATCAGGTGAGATAGTGGTCAAACGCGCGCCTATAAATTGTAAAAAAAAAAGTTAAGTCCTAAACGTACCTGCTCCCGGTATAAAAATAATCCCAATGTTCTTCCATATCAAAATTAATCAAATTGGTACAGACGTGAAAATGTAACAAAGAGACAGATTTAATTTCGTATTGTATGTAAACCTTAACAGTTCGTCAAAATAAGTTCAGAGAAATTCAACGTTGAAATACAGACGGACAACATAAAGATCCCATATTCGTATCTTTATAGGCACGTATGCCTTAAGATATTTTGTAGGCACATAAATTGCTCTCAAGTATACCTGGTGTAACCGATCCGACGGAATTCGATACCCGTCGCGTGTTCCTAGGCCATAACGCGAGTCCACTCAACTTGCTGATGATAAACTGCCCAGTTAGTTGCTAGGGTTTTTATATATCTCCGGACATTGACGAATAGTCCCACATGTTGTGTGAAACTTGTGGTGATTTGTTCGTAACGTCACGTTGGACGTGTTTTTACGTGGAGGGGAATACAGTACGTCTACCATGAGTTTTATCAATCTATACTCGCTAGCGACTATAGTTAAAAAAATGTATGAAAACTTTTAACCAACCATTTTCTAATTAATTTTTTTAGTTGTTAACTAAAGGTTTTCTTGCAATATGCTTGCTTGTTAGTTAACAACTTAAACAAATAAATTAGAAACTTGTTTTTTTTTAAGTTTTCATACATTTCTTTAACTACAGTCGCTAGCGAGTATAGATTGATAAAACTCATGGTAGACATACTGTATGTCTATCTGTGTATGTCAGATAGGTACTATAATGTTTTCTTTACTTGCGATTTTTTAAACAAATGATTTCGGTGCCAATTCTAATAATTTCTAAGCAACGTTCGCATTCGCATATCAGTCGCAATCTGTCAAAAATACGTCATTTTTCAAACGTTGTTTACAAAGTAGTAGAATTAGCCCTATGGAGTTTGAATAAATAACTACAATGTTGATAGTTATTCGTTTAACTGGTTGGTTATAAAAACTCAACATAAAAACCTGTGTTCCTTGCAAAGGTCCAAACATATATTTCAATCCAGTTCATGCTTAAATTTAAATGATAGATTGATGCACTCGTTTTATTCTTTTAACTAGCTTTTGCCCGCGAGTTCGTACGCGTATATCCCGTTTTTTTTCGTTTTATTACCTCCTTTAGTGCTCCCTTACACTCCTCAAGGAACCTATGTGCCAAATCACAACTTTCTATGACCAGCTAGTCTATTCTGTAAATAATTATTTCGATATTGAGCTTCACCTGTGTGACAAAGCTCACAAAGTGAGCTTTATTACACAACATAAGTCTAATACAAATACGAATTTGATAGCTCACCTCGGATTCCGCTGTCGAGATACTTACAGAATAGCACTACAGTAGTTTCGGCTGTGTTTTGTCTGTAAGTCACTCACTCATTACGGAAGAATTTTATATATTTTGTTATTTACCAGACAAAACATAACTTGAAAAAAGACTGTCGATAATAATTTTATGAGTGCAATTTAATTCGTCATTAAGTCCATGACATTCATTACACCTATATAAGCCGATAAAATGGCTGAGAGTTAACCCGTCAGTTATAAAAGTTGGTTCCTTTTTCCCATTAATACAAAATATCTGAAACATTACTAATTCAAAACTGAATGTTGTATTTAAACAATTACGAGGAAACTCTTGAATTTATTGACATTTATTAACATAATTGTTTAGATAAACCATTACGAGGAAATTCTTTAATGTCAATACATTCAAGAGTTTCATCATAATTGTTTAATATAATAGGTAATAGTTGTTTATCCCTTCTAAATTCATCATTGTCTACAATCAATTTCCGCTCAACTTTAATTACAAAACTCCTTGTTTATCAATGGGAATCCCGCTTGATTCATCAAAGTATAACTTCACAATAACACTTATCACAGTGTAATTAAGGTTTATTTTCCTATACACAAATCTGACTTAACATATCGATATTGTCAGCATGCAGTGACCACAAGCAGAATCAATTTGCAGGATGGCATTTAATTTTTGCCCTCGGGCTTGCGATGGATATGCATTTGACGTTTTTCATTTCCTGATTTAAATTTCACAGTGACCACATATCCTTTGATGGTGTAGGCAGAAATGTCCGTAGTGCTGTCGTAAGCTTCTTGTGGATTATCGTTTGATATGTTGGTTTGGTCATTCTTCGTTGTAGCTTTGTTTGTCCTAAAAAATCTACAACAACGGATCCGATCTTATATACATATCTTGCTTTGTCTGTAGGTTTTAGGCTTTGATATTTAATTAAAATACATTTTTAGGGATAACCTATTTGAACCGATATTTTTTAACTATAACAAATATCTTTACCTACTATTATAACAAGGTCATTAATTTGTAAGTTTAATTGTAATTGAGACAGGATTTTTTAATCGTCAGATAAGTTTAAAATGAGCAATAGCCAAAGTACTGACTGACATAAATTAATGTAAGTTAAAACCTTTTAATGAGTTCAAATGTAGTGCATCACACAATATAAAAGAAGTGTTCATTCGAGGTATACCCATATTCATCGAGAAAAAAAATGTGATGTGCCTACTATTTTCCGCATAGCAAAGATTTGCTTAAGCACCAAAACCCATGCGATCTGTGTTTTATAGTTTTAGATTGCTCCGCCTTGTCAGTTTAGCGAAACAAGTTACAACGTAACAACTTCTGTTGATGACGGGGGGTTCATGTTAATTTTCAAAAGTTTTAATGTAAACTGTCCATAAATAGTGAAATTTTAGCTGCGAATCTGTCCGCTTTTATAAATACTTGACTTTGTAAATCAGAGTGAAGCTGTTTTCAGTGCCGCCTCTAGTGTGTAAATGTCGAAACACCTTATTATTATGTAATTTTAGTTCGTTCTTTGAAAAAAGTTTCTACTTCTTTTGGAGATCCCTTTCCTACAAAATCACAGAATAGCCTTGTATATTTTATCCAAGTCCTGAATGCGTCTACTAACATAATCGATTCAAATATTGACACCAAACAGGCACATCCATGCACAACAGAACTCTTACAACCCTATTGAAAACACTCCACTAACATTTCATAGCTGCAACTGCAACTACAAAACATGGCGTCGTCATGATGTCCAAACAAAAGGCTCCCGATTAAAGTTGTCGGCTTGTGGGATGGTGTTCAATTTCCGATATCGCCACAAAGCGGCGCCGCTCGTCCGCTGTTTCCTTTGCGGAATGCGTTATCTAGTAGGCATAGGTAGGCACGGCATAGGCGTAGCCACAGAGCTGGAAGCGACTAGAGATGCGGCACTATCACTAATAATTTACTATGTGAGCTCATCTCGCCATCTTCGTTTGGGCTTACCGAGATTTCTCGTGCCATGAAGGTATTATTCGTGCCCGCTGAGCACAAGTTTCGGCTGTCATAGCCACGTCAAAATAGGGTATTTCCCCGCATAGAAAAATAAGAGTAGTTCGTCAGTTAAATTTTCAAAAAATATCAGACTAGTGTATTTTTACCTTTTCAAATCAATAAATGAAGTACTGTATTTTTACCTTTTCAAATCAATAAATGAAGTACATCGCAGTTCTGGAGCAGTAGAGTTCATGGATTCTGGTGCGTAAGGTAACACTTACGCGAAAATTCAACGCACTATAACGTTTTATTTTTAAGTTTACGTGAAAAAATAAAAAAAAAACATGAGTTTAGTAATTTTTGCCAATCAAACTGACCAACTATTTCAGGAAAATATATTGTCACGGGCAATCAATTTGAATGAGTAAAAGGTGGCACTCACAGACACGCTTGTTGTGTATAAAAAAATATGACCATGTCGTTTCTGGCAATGACCGTTGAGGTGTCTACGTGTTCTGTGGGTGTAGCGTAGTCGCGTAGGTCTATTTAGTATGGAACTTGGTAGTTGTATGGTAATTTTGAAGTCAATTGAATGTATTGTTGACAAGATACTTGGCTCGTGTTTAGTAATTCAATGTGAGAATTGGCGGACTGATATATATTATGGTGGTGAGTTTATTATAATATTGCTGACTTTTCACACACATATACAAAATATTAGTAACTAAAATTTATTAAAATGTCTACTGATTATGGTAAAGGTCGACTCAAGCCTACAATTCTGAAAAAAAAACTAAGAAGATATGTAGCCATTTTATTTCAAAACATGACATCTGAAAAAAATGACTTAACAGTAAACCAAATAAATAACAAGCGCAAAAACGACAACAAGAAAAAAGTCTGCTTAATTACAAGTTTAGCCGTAGCAAATGCAAAGGCAAGCAAAACAAAAGGTCCTCAAGAACAATCGAAGCTATAGGGGAAAAATAACAAATACCGGAACAAATCAGACGCGTATACCTTTGCCTAATAAGAAGGAAAAAAAGGCCTTGTTTTCCGGACTGAAAATTCCCCAACGACGGGATCAATGCACAACTTTCTTCATTTGCACGGTCGGAAAACAATATAACGTGGTAAACATAGATCATGCGACGACGGGATACGATTCATTTATTTACTACAGCAACAGCTACTGGGAAATATGGGGAATAAATTCTTCAGAAGCAAGCTTTTAATTAAGATAGTGTTTTCTTTATTTGAAATATGACATGAAATCTTGAACGTTAAGGGTGAGGCCAAACGAACGTAATTTTGTTAGTTGCGTAAAATGTGTCGGCGGAATTAGGTTTCATACTAAAGTCCAACTCATTTTTCGTCGCCGTGTGGCACAAGAAACAGGACTTTAGTTTGAAACCAAATGCAGCGTTAATTCCGCCGACTCATTTTACGCGACTAACAACTCACAAAATTACGTTCGTTTGCCTCACCCGTACTTCACCTCGCGGTTTCCCTTCCATTGCCTATTGTCAATGGATTAAAAGTAGCGCTACTCAGCTATATTCGGTTTGCTATACCTAAGTTAAATAATTTTCGCATTTGGATCAGACATAGATGATGTTTTACAAGTAAATAAACAATTTTACTAACTTTATAATATTAGTTAGATCGCAAGAGAATGGCCAAAATAAGTAGTCTATCCTAAGCAGCCACAAACAAGTGTTGCCGTCAATTTCCTCCTAGTTACATCTCCCGTATAAAATTTGATTTGAAGTCCATCTTTACACTGACAAATTTTTCTTTTACTTATTTTTGTTTCGCTTTTGCAACGGGAGGTAATTGACTTTTGACAACTTTTTAATGAGTTTTTCGATGCTGATAGCGTTTCCCAAGGCACTTTTTCTTTCAAATTTCTATTAATATTAGGTTTCATAATTAACACTGATCTCTTACTGACGAAATTTCGTAGAGAAATTAATTTAAAAAGCCTGTTTGTAAACAAGAAAAAAAGCCAATAAATGTAAGCTAATATTTGTAAGAGATAAAATTGTTTGTTTATTTAAATTTTTGTTAAAAGTAAAGAATTCTAATTGACCCGATTACAAAATTGACGTTAAACTGATAGTAGGCTGCACTGTCGCTGAATGTTATGACACATCATGGGCTACTTTCACCCGAAGAAATGTACAGTTCCTTCTGTAAGAATTTATATAAGCCATGCCGCAGGAAAATTTAGTTTTTTAAACCAACGGGTTTATCTTTTAACATAGGTAAATAAAATCGAAGATAAATCCTCGTGTGTGATCAACTCAAGCTTATTATTTCTTATTACTAAGAAATATTAGTTTCTGCAATTCTGGTAATGAATAGGTACTTGAAGTGTCCAATAAACATTAACTAAAGGGTACAAATTATTTATCACGACTGGAAGAGACAGAACGTGACACTATTCGTTATTGTCACATCGTGCTTTTTATCTTTCTTTTTCACTTGTTCTGTATCTTTGTTTTGTTTGTATGAAATCAAGATTTGTGAAGTTTGATGTTGGCTCTGATTTTAATGTTGTTATGGTATTGACTAGACTTTTATTTAATACATTGTTAAAAAAAAAGACCAAAGTTATTAAATTAATGGAATTAAACTATTCTTATTCTATATTGCTCACAAAACATATATATACAAACATAATAGGCTAATGTACATACAAAGGCGAGCCTAATTTTTCAGACGTTTTAGTTGATTGATTAACACTAGCAGTAATTTTAACCGACTTCCAAAGAAAGTTACGAATTGCTTTTCCAAAAAAAAAAAACAAATACTAATCTATAATGATAGTAATAACTTTTAAACTAAATTCGAGTTAAGCCTTTTAAAAATATCCGCTTTAAATAGTTTGGCACCGAAACCAAGTTGTTAATGACATTTCTGCTTTCAATTATGATGTTCCTGTCTTCCTGTTTACCATACTTTTACTATTGAACATTTCACAATTTCAGAACCCCTTTACTGCTATTGTCTCAAGACATAAAGTAACTCGTTAAGAAATTACAAGTGTGTTGCATAAAAAGTGTCATTTAACAGCGCCAGTAAGGATGTGCCATTATTCATAAACTCAGAAGCGGGGTGTTGAACCGACACCCTGGGGACGCGCGTTTCATGTCCGCATTTGCATATTGTAAGTAGTATATGTTTGATTCTCAGATAAAACATACTGCAGCATTGTGTTCTGCATTATAAGGTTTGGCAATAAAATATTTTTTTTCTTCAAATTTAACCTCATTCGTTTAGACAGAAAATTTTTTTGACACTTGAAAAATTTCAAGAAAATATGGTCAGTGTTTGGTGAATTTTGATAAGTCAATGGAAATCCATTAAGTACCTACGTGTTAAATATGAAATATCGCTCAGGAAAATAATGTAATCAAAAGGATTTAGCTTAATGTTATAAAATACCGGTACGTAAATATTTTCACTTTCTTTCTTAGAAATTCTATTTGAGAATTATATCGCTCATATTTCGTTTATTGGTGTAGATACCGATCGGAGCTGACGATGGTATCGGTCCACAGGCCACCTGCCATATCTGGGAAGGCTAGTTGGTAACTTTGAGCATAATTATTTAGTCTTTCGAGTTCTCTTGGAGTACTTAAGTAAATTGATCGCGTGATCGTCGCAGCCGCCGACTCCCAGGATTTGTGCAATTTATGGACCTAAATGTTTAATCGTAGACGTTTTAAATTGTTTCATGCTGTTAGCATAACGTGCTGCTCCTTCCGAGCAGGTAATTAGTTTCCTTATTTTCTATTTCAATATTGTCTAGGAGTTGCGAAAACCACTTAAAGCCGCATCTTTCATGCAATTTAGCTGTTGGAGACGCTCCTAGACCGTGTTTTATTGATTGCAATCACTATCTGGTTTAGAAGCACGTTTGTTCTGGAAAGGTATCATTAACACATTTGGAAAACGTGCCTAAGTTTTTTTTTGCGTTTTTAATCAGTATTACCAACTAAATAACCAACTAAAAATTTTTTGTTTTTTTTTTCTTAAATTAATATACGTGTAACTAGCGAATACCTCATCTTTTATTGCGCTACAATACATTATATGTATGGGCAAAATGATGATGATAGGTATACTTGGCACTTGATATTCCTTCAGGATGAGTAATTTTAGAAGAGACTCTTTACACAAAAGCAAACCAAAGTGGTTTTTATATCAAAGTATTGGGATTTTGGAAGCCTACTTGTAACCAGCCAATATTAACCCACACCAGGGAAGGACTCCATTTTCCCCTTTTCACATACTAAATTCTGTTCTCTTGTGATTTGCTATAACGTGCCAGTCCTTTTCGTAGAAGTCAAGCTTTTCATTTTGGCTTTAGTGTGGCGCGATGACATCTAGCGTTTATTGGGACCTTAGACCTAGAAAAATTAAAATGAAAGAATTCGTATTTAGTTCTCTCAGCTCCTTGTCATGTCAAAAATAGTTGTCTCAATTCCTGACATATACTACAACATGAAATATCATCAGTGCCATAACATTAAACGATGGAAAGAAATAAAGAAGTTATAATAAGTCTAGCGGCACCCTCGCATAGCGGGACACTTCCAAACAATTAGAGAGGCTCGTTAGCTTTACGAGATATTTAGCGCGTCCTTCCTACTTCACTGCGTTTTATTAGTGCGCTGTGCGTAAACGTAATACAGTTTGTTTTTGCTGACGCGATTTTGGGGTGGTGTAGGTACGCCCTGTACGCTATGGAGTATGATATGCTTGGGGTTTCTTTTAAGATCCGAAATGATTTTGTCCGTAAAAGAACCGGAGTCGTAACTTACATCAGTGAGCTGATCATGTTTGTCAAAAGTCAAATTTTCATTGGAGCAGACTAGTCCTAGAGTGGAGTGAAGTGAAGTGCCGCTCAGCTACTCTGTATAGTAGGAATCGAAGGAAAACAAAGGCAGAACACAGGCAAGATGGACAAACGACGCTATTTAAAAAGCTGTTGAAGGCAACATGTACCTTTTCAGTCCTCACTGCAGAAGACGGCAGACTTGAAACTTTTGCATAGGTTGATACTTTGGTGGTACTTCAATTTTTTTGAAAACCGTAGTGATTTTGTTTTGCATCCTATTGGTGGACCGTCATCAGAAATGGAAAATAAACTGATGTTAAAACGATATTTTAATGGGAAAATGTTCCACTCGTGTCTATTTGCCGAATTTGCCAATAAACTTTAGACCTACTGACCGACGTTTAAGTTTACATGTAGTGGCGTTTTGTATTCTGCCATACATATCTAGTTCAATAGCTTAGTTTAGCTTATTCATGAAATACTGCTATATTTTAAGTCAATTGATTGACCTATTTTTCTTCAAAGCTCAAAAGACCAGCGACTACATGGTACGCTTTATGTGGATGAAGCGAAAATATAGCAAGTCATCAAATTGATTAAGAAAACGTTCTAGCAAGATGTGAGTTTGCAACATAGCAAATTTTATTTGCAAAGGAATATGAAGATTAATAAAAAAGAGAAATGTATAGACTTTATCTAGTATGGATACAAAATTTTCAGGAATGCCGTGACAGCCACACTTAGATGTAGTTATGTGTAGGTTAAGCTAAGCGTATTATAAACATTGATATATAAAAAACCCAAGATACACACTCAGCATCTCAAAAACGTCCGCAAAAAACAAGCGCACTATGCATAATTGTGCGCTAGTTTCAAACAGTCTCGCATCGCTCGCCATACTGCACTGCTTTGTAAAAACAACTTTAAACGATCCGTGTAAGGTTGAATTTGCAAAAAACATTGTTTATAGTATAACTACACACGACACTTGATACATGTCAGTTTTTGACGACAGTTTCGAGTGTTGCATTTGTTCGAGACTGTGCATCTTGGGTTTTTTATAAATCAATGATTATAAACAAATGTTTTTTTTTTTATATTGATCGGCACGCGTTTGTCTACTATCTCACCTAATGGCAAGCGATGATGCGGTCGAACATGGAGCACGCTTGCCTAGAAGTAACCTATTGACTTAAAGACTCCCAGGTTGTAGCTAAATGTATAAATAAGATTAGGTAGCAGTAGTGACCTGTAGCCTGTTCTTTTAAAAAAAAATGAAATTCCTTTTTTTTTTGAATCAATGATGCAGTTTTACTTTACAACTGCATCAATGGATTTAAAAAAATGTATCAGTTACTGTTTAGGTAAGTAGCTTTAATCAGAATCTTTAAAACTAATTTGTTAAAAATGAGAGCTTTCCTTTAGTTTGCCATGTGTTATTACTTCCCAGAATTTGATCCTTGCTAGCTACACTTTCGGATGGTTAAAAAATACAGATTGTGTGTTTTTTCAAATCCTCTGGTTCGATTCCCGGGTAGGAACAACGATTTTTAAAAAACCCAATGATGTAGTTTTACTTTTCATTAAAATCGGGCTCGAGACTCGTTTCAGTATTTTTCGATATTCCTTATATTTTCGAATTTGGCCATTGAAGGCACACTTTAAAAATCCAGCCTGTATAGACGTTCCGTTTTATTTACACTAGACACCGAAAAAAAAATTTTTTTTTCAATCTTTAAATAAATTATCATCGAATTTACGATACTTACATAAATATCTTAATATTTTTTTTTCAAAGTGAATCCCATTTTTGCACTTAGTAAATCCCTTGCGTCAATTGGAACGACAGCCTACTTCACCTAAGTTCTCACGGTCAGATTGTTGTATGAACATTTAATTTGCCTCAAAAACTTGAATTCAGTGTGAAAAATGGGTGAATTTTCTTTTACAGAATCGACCGGCAGGTCCTCAATTTAGTTAGGATACTCTTTTAAGAACTTTTTATTACTTAATAATAACTCACATTCAGCAATAAGTACCTATTCACGATCATAAAAAGTACCTAATCAATAATACATTACCGTCCTAATGATCCATATAATGCACCTCTTGACCTGGTTACCAAAATTCCCTTTTGGGACTACAAGATGACTAACTAGATATTACAATTTCAACCTTACGTCTAATGTTATAAGGTTGAAGGAAGTTTTTGTAAGTGTTTGTGTTTCTTTTTATTGCCTAGCAACGGCCTGTGCTTCTATGGCACCGGTAGGACGATGACCTCTGCGGTACTTGATAGACAGGGAAATTATTGGAAAGTCGAGTTTTCCTGCAATGTCGTGTTATTTGTAGGGCATTTTGCATGCGATTGTATTTTGTTTTTTTTTTTAATGAGCACTAGACTGAAGTGGAGCTACTTATGAATAATCAACTTAAATCGTGTTTGCTTGAGTCTATTTACCGTACACACTGGTTAAGGGCAATAGGATTGCCACTTGTTACGATAACTGGCGAAACTTAAACGAAAGTTGGCTACTTATAAGATATATCTCCATTCTAACTTTTCGGTAAAGTAGAGGCGTGATATTATGAGTTTATAATGAATCACGCTCACACCGCAACCATATTCGTAATATTTGTAATTTTTAAAAGTCAAAAGAATTTTAACTCACATCAACTTCGACTCGTGTTTTTTTCTCAAATCGGTGTTCCCAAATTTCTACCTATGAAATTATAATTATTATTATCACACCTACCTATACCTATTAAAAATAATATTCATATGCAAATATTCATTATACATTTCATGCCACATCCCTCGGGACATCGGTGTTGCCAGCCAAGATAATTACGACAATTAACGCTTATTACGCCGACGATTTTATCGCCAGAGGGAATATTAAAGAACTATTTTAATTGGTTTAGATTTCAATATTTTTTGTGCTCTGGTTTTCTTTTTTTTTTTACTTTTCTGCTTCCCGGCAAATTCTCGAAGTTTAATTATTTTGTAAATTGGAAAGCGTGATGAGTAAAATATGATTTTAACGAACTCTGTGGTAGGAAAAGTTTTATTATTTAAATTATTTTATTACTAAGAGCAAAGAATAGTAATTTTGTTACAAAACGATTTCAAAATAAGACACAAGTTTGACTGTCAAAGAACAAAACTGCTTGTAGACCCAATTAAGTTGGGGTCAACTTCTTTTTTAAGGGTTCTGTAGCTCAAAAAGTAAAAAGAGGAACCCTTATAAGATTAGTTTCTTGTCCGTCGGTCTGTCCGTGTGTCACCACCGATTTTCTCAGGAACGGGGGGACCTAGCAAGTTGAAATTTATACTAGATACTGAGGTCTATAGTCCCTATTAGGTGTATAAAAATCAAGATATGAGCAAATTAGGATTTTCGCGAAAACTTGTAAGTACCATTTACCTTAATTTTCAACTTTTTTATTTTTCGGAATTTTCCCTTTTTTGTGCTGTGTGTAGGACCTTGCTTTTAACCAAAATTGACAATTCCAGGTCAACTGGAAGTACCCTATAGGTTTTGGGTCGAAAACCTATATGGTAGTTCCCGTTGACCTGGAATCACGAAATTTGGCAAGTAATACCGTCTTATACTACAAGTATAGGGAAAAGTCGGAAAACTTAATTTGCAATTTAATCTTATAAAAAGATATAGTCTTTATTAAAAGTAATTTGTAGCTACAAATTTGTAAGGAACCCTCGATGGGAGAATCCGACTCGCACTTTGCCGGTTTTTTTTATGTGGTGAAAATCCTCATAGATGTCCTTCGCCCTGGGGCGGCTGGAGGGGTCTTTCAGACTCCTACTGACTAAAACCACCTCGAGTTCCCTCGCACACTTGCGGCGGGGGCTACGGGGGCATTTCAGCAATCTTCAACGCAGCTCGCAACTAGTACTCGCCCGTCTCCGCGGGCCCCGTCTGGTCAAGTTAATTTGCAGCTGTGTTGCTGTATGCCAGTTTATTTTACACTAGTGGACGTCACGCGGTTTCACCCGCGTGGTTCCCGTGGGAGTACGGGGATAAAATATAGCCTATGTTACTCCCTGATAATGTAGCTATCCATTGCTGAAAGAATTTTCCAAATCGGTCCAGAAGTTTCGGAGCCTATTCATTTCAAACAAACAAACAAACAAATCTTTCCTCTTTATAATATTAGTGTTGATGAAGTCACAGCCTATCTTACCTCAACAATATCAGTAACTGGATACAACAATACCCATATGGCTAGACTGAAATACGATATAATTAATGGTCAACCTAGAAGTCAAAAGCCCGGAATGCTAAAAGCTTTGACTTCGAAGTTGACCATTAATTCCAATTTAATATTTTATCATGACACTATTAAACGCAAAAAAAACACGACATAAACACGACCAAGCCTCTGTGGAAAATCCTCTACTATTTACGATTGCCAATTTCATGCTCTAGTGAGGTAGATGCGCGAACTAAAAGCGGCTTACTTTTATGTCAAAGTACCCTCTTCGTCAAAGCACACGCACTTGGGCATGCGCCATGACATACGGATGTGACGGTGTTTATACTGGAGACACAGAAGGACACGGTGTTTTGAAGACGAACTATATTTTACGCTGTGTATTTATTTCCGTTGGGGAGCCAAGGTTTTGGAATACGGTTGTTGTGATGGGGGAATCAAAATGGCGCAGGGTGAGAATAAAAAGTTATCATGTGATAATAAAGTAATTTATATATACGCAATCATTTTTAGAGATTCTCTATTACTTTTAATTTGTGGTTTTCAATGTAACCTGATAGTATTTTTTCATTTGTTGAGTGGTAGACCTGTGCTTACCTTCAAAATGCTTACTAAAAAACTGGCCAAGTGCGAGTCGGACTCGCGTGCAAAGGGTTCCGAACGAATTTTATTTTTTTAACATGTTATTGTAACACTATAGACTTCTTATATGTGTCTTTAGGTAAAGATCTATTATCTCCATTTTTTTCAAAATTTTTAGGCTCAGTAGTTTCGGAGGTATGCGTGGGGGAATGGTCATTTTTCGTCTAATGTTTTGAATAACTTCAAATCCATTTATTTTAAAATTATGAAAAAAAAATATATTTAAAACCCTCACAGTAAGCCCTTTCATTTGATATGTCACACAATATTGTTCGAAAAACTTTATTTTTAATTTTCTAGTTTGACCCCAAAAGTGACCCCCATACTGTAACTCATCCGTGTTTGGGTCACAGAAGTCCATATGTATACCAAATCCCAACAGAATCGGTCCAGTGGATTAGAAGAGACTCGGTCCAGTGGATTAGGAGAGACAGGCAGACTCCCGAGTGATCCTGTAAGGGTTCCGTTTTTTGTTCGGAACCCTAAAAATTAGTTCAGATTTAACCAATGTAACGTGTTATACTGGTATTTAAATTAATTTTCCACAAGCATTTTTAGTAGGTACAGTTTACCAAAATTATAGTATCGATAAAAAATGTATACACAAGCGTGTTTACATTTCCATCCTCGGCTACACAATCTTTAGTGAGAGGACACGGTCTTTAATGGAAACCGTACCTACTAGTAAAATAAAACGGTACAGTCAGCATAACACATGGGGTGCTACGCGTGGATGGTCGCGGTGCCAAGAGATTTTTATTTGACAAACTTTTTTCACAGCCACCCCGTCTGCAAACTAAGCAAATAGGTACCTAACTTCGTTACATACGGCGGCTCTGTTCGGTAAGCTTGCTGGTTTGTGTAATGCTGTGATGTAAAAGATGATTTTCAGTAGGTATTCAAATATTTTTTATTTTCAATTTATTGATATAGTCACTGCCTATTGTTCGATATCAAACATCAAAGAGGTCATAATTAGACTTGATTTCTTACCACGTGCGCACTTTTTTTTACCTGCCCTGCCAATGCCCACTTAATCTACACTAATATTATAAAGAGGAAAGATTCGTTTGTTTGTTTGTATGTTTGTTTGAATTGAATAGGCTCCGAAACTACTGGACCGATTTGAAAAATTCTTTCAGCAATGGATAGCTACATTATCAGGGAGTAACATAGGCTATATTTTATCCCCGTACTCCCACGGGAAGGGGAACTACGCGGGTGAAACCGCGTGACGTCCACTAGTTCAATATATTTTGATTTCGACAATTGAAAAAACATCTTAATTAGAGCCAAATGAACGGCAGATCATAGGCCAAGCGTCGGCATTTCGACCTGTTTTTAGATTCTCGCATCCAATCCATTCCCGCAGCCTATACCATCTCATCGGCCCACCTTGTGAGCATTCCAACATTTCTTTAAAAAAAAACAGTGCAATTCATTGTTTTCAAATTGTTCACGAACCTTGGAATCTCCCATGGTTTAGTGTTATTAGAGCCGGAATGTGTGCGTTTAAATCTTAGGGTACTTTGCAAGGTCGCAACCCAAGTGGAACGAACACAGGATGGGACGTGTGAACCGTGAAATGTAATTCATAAAAACAAGAAAGAAATTGCTGTTCGAGTGTAAGTGGCTGGGAAGACAAGTGTAGACGACTTGATTATTCTATTTGATGAAGTTATGTATGTTACTATGAATTACTTCAAGATGTAGATATGAGACTATTACGTATTAAATTATCTTTTTTTTTTAGAACAGCCTATTCAAAGTTTGTCAAAAAGTTAAATTATCAACGTGTCATTTCGGGTGTAGGTCGTTATCGCTAATCAAATTTCTCACTATGTCCTGTGTTGTGTCTCTAACAAAAATATATTTTTCCATTTTTTTCAAAAACCATTTATTACCTTTTCCGATCACAATATAAGAAATTTCCATCAATAAAATTGGCAAAACTCATTAGTTATTTTACATTCATGAAAGTTTGCCATTTTTCACGTCCATATGTCACATTTTAGAGCAAATATCTAAACCTAGAGGCCGGGGCGAACGAGGTTTAACTCATTTCCCTTACGTTTCCAATATGCGGGGCCGCATAGAAAATCGAACAAATCAATATGACTGAATAATGGGGATTATGTGGTGTTACTGCGGAAATTTCAATTTAACAGCTGAATTACATGGTCGTAGTTTTGCTTCAGGGATTTGGTTTTGATGGGAACAACTTTGCTAATAGAAAATTGGACCATTTAGGTTGTACTTTTGTAGGTGAACTATTTGTTTAAGCCAAATGTAGGATACAACAAGGTCTTGTCAAATAAAATATGACCAATTTTTATTTTTAAATAATAATAAGCTAGTTGACCCGCGCAACTTCGTCTACTCCGCTCCTATTGGTATTTTGGAGGTATGCGGTACAGAGAGTAAAGTTCCGCATACCTCCATTGTAAAGGGAGGATCCTCCGACCGGACGTTTGTTGTGTCTGGTGTGGGCCCGATGGTTAATATTCGGGCTGATGTATATGTTCAAATCGCACGGTAAACTCTTCTTGCGCGATGCAGGATTTCAACTTACTAGTTCGCTGCTAGTTGGATAGATGGCGTCGCGATTCTTTTTGTTGCGATGTAGATTTGCTTCGTTGGTTTTTCTTGTGGCGGCATTGATGCTGCCACAGTCTTATGATATATAGCCTATAGCCTTCCTCAATAAATGGGCTATCTAACACTGACAGAATTTTCAAATCGGACCAGTAGTTCCTGAGATTAGCGCGTTCAAGCAAACAAACAAACAAACTCTTCAGCTTTGTATATTAGTAGCTTACCTTCTGGGTAAGCTCACTCTATCGTCGACTATGTCTTTGTCACCTCTGACCTATGTAGAATACAGTCAAGAACAAGCTCACCTCAAGTAAAAAATAAAACATACTTTAATAATATTTTTTGTTAAAGTATCAGAGATACTAAATTTCATGTACCTACAAGGACGAGCTTAACTCAAAGTTATTTTTTCTCCTCCCAGGCAAACCTTTGAGTGATAGAGAGAGAGATCTCAATAGAGATTTAGATCCAGTGAACAGTTTTCGTTTGTATATGTGTGTTTAGCTTTATTTAAAGTGAATTTTTCTCTTTTACAGTTGCTGAACACACTGTCTACAGATCTGGAAGAGATGCTAACTGAACTGTATGAGGATAAAATGATATCAAGGTGAGAGAAAGTCTTGTACATATTCCTTTGCGTATCCTTATTAAACTGCAGGGATGAAATTGTATTTAATTCATCTGTGCAGTACGTACCTAGACTAGCGTTAGAATCATAATTTTTCGAAATGAAAATATGCTATGCTAGTTTTCATCAATAAAAAGAAAATCGACTCCCCCCATTGATATATAAAAAACCCAAGATACACACTCAGCATCTCAAAAACGTCCGCAAAAAACAAGCGCGCAATGTATAATTGTGCGCTAGTTTCAAACAGTCTCGCATCGCTCGCCATACTGCACTGCTTTGTAAAAACAACTTTAAGCTATCCGTGTAAGGATGAATTTGCAAAAAAATTGTTTATAGTTTAACTATACACAACTCACACATGGCACTTGATACATGTCAGTTTTTGACAGTTTCGAGTGTTGCATTTGTTCGACACTGTGCATCTTGGGTTTTTATATATCAATGACTCCCCCCCATACATTTATGTGCGCACAACTCGATAAAATATACTGAACAGCTGATTTTTTTTTCGCGATTTTAATATTGGTCCCATAGTGAAAGTTGTTCATAATGATGAGTTCAATGACCCCTTAAGAGGTATTGCGTTTATTGTTTACAGGTTGTATATAAAACTCTTTCGTTACTGAGTGACTGACAGACAACGCACAGCCGAAACCACTGGTCGTAGAAAACTGAAATTTGGCATGTAGCTTGCCTATACTCCGTAGGGAAGCATTAAGAGAGAATTTCCTGAAATTCCCACGGGAATGGGAAAAACGGGATATGCGCGTACGAAGTCGCGGGCAAAAATTAGTCTTACTATGTTTGTTAGAACTATGAGAATCATAAATTAAGTTGTTACCATGAATCAAACAAACAGATAACCTCAAGTCTAAAACTATCAGCTTTTACTTTTAAGTTGTTTGTTGCGGATCGAACTAAGAATACTACACTTTATAGCGATCAATCAATAAAATTCAAATATTTTACATCAATTATTCAGTGTTTCATTCTACTGCAAACATACTTAGTCAAAACTATTAAAGCGGTGCTGTTTATAAAATGACGAAATTTAAATTAAAAGTCGTTTATGTAACAAAACTGCATTTACTTTCATCAAAATTCCTTCGTGAAACTGTTTCTCAATGTTATCGTAAACTTTTTGTCTAGACCCAAGTAATAAACAATACGAGAAAGTACATACCAAATGTATCATTTACAATTTAACAAAGACATAAACAATTTTTCACCAATTAATCAGTTATAATAGTAATCACACTTCAAAATCCAATTAATTAATCTAACGTTGAGAAAAAAGAAATGAACGATGACAATTAAAGATTTACCCATTTTATAAAATCATATTGCCATGCGAATTTGAACTCTACGGCAATGGAATAAGATTATAAAAAGATTTTCTGGTCCGTAATAAGTGTTGTGAAATCCTATTATAGGTACAATGGCGCGCTTCGCCGGCGGATAAATCGAATTACATGCGGTCCTGAGTTCGACTCTTGACTTGAGCGTTGAGGAGCGGTGCCTTTGATACTGAAACCCTTTTCAAATGTTTATGAGTACGTCAACGTATACGTATTTTGCGACAAAATGTCGTTGTACCCTTTTCGAATTAACGACAGTGAAGTAAACTGGAATTCTGTTTTGGTGGCATCTTTAAAAGTAGATTGATTAGAAAGACGTCTATACTGCTTCCAAAGTGGTCGAAACAGCTAGTTTTACTCTAACAGTTTACTAATTACTAAAAAATCGACCCTCTCTAGATTCTGTAAATATTTGACTGTTTAAGCTATTGTATTGTGTGTAGACAATGACGTTTTAAAAGTACAAGAGAAAATGAAAGAAAAAAGAGAACTAGTTTATTCAATATACACAACAGCATTCAAACCTTTATATGAAAGAAAATAATTTTACCTTTTCAAAAAAGAAATTGCAAATTATTACCCGAAAAAAATCGTCCGTTTTATTTTTTAATAATCCTGCAAAACGGCCAGCTTATGCCAGACAGGATCAAACAGAGACCGCGTTGTTCCAAAATTAAATTAACAGTACGCTTTCAATTCCACGCACAGTTCAATCTAAAGCCCGGTTCCCACTTTTTGCTTTTGTTTCAAACCAGCCAATCCGTTGCGGTCTATTGTTTTATATGCCCGGGTAAACCGTTTACGCGACTATAACGTTATTGTAAAGCTGCCGTTTTGAGCTGAAAACGAGAATATTCAAAAATATTGCTGAGTAAATGGTCTACAGAACTGGGGTAAACTTCATTGTAAAATTTCTTTATGTATAAAAACCTACCTACATACAAAATTTTATTTTAAATATGTCAACTATCTGTCTATTGGAAAATTACTACAAGTCGTCATCACCCTCTGCTTCAAAGCTACAGATTTTTGACCTCTCAGGGGAAAGGAAGAATAAGAAAAAAAACATTTATACCGCCAGAAAAGAGACACAAAATAACATCTTGTGACTAAACATTGATATATAAAAAACCCAAGATGCACAGTCTCGAACAAATGCAACACTCGAAACTGTCGTCCAAAACTGACATGTATCTTAGTGTCATGTGTGAGTTGTGTGTTGGTTTTCTATAAACATTTTTTTTTGCAAATTCAACCTTACACGGATCGCTTAAAGTTGTTTTTCAAAGCAGTGCAGTATGGCGAGCGATGCGAGACTGCTTGAAACTTGCGCACAATTATACATATTGCGCTTGTTTTTTGAGATGCTGAGTGTGTATCTTGGGTTTTTTATATATCAATGGACTAAACATACAAAAACTATGAAGGCTCTTATGACTACAATTATTATTTTGGCCAAGGCCTGGCATCCTGGGACTCCTGGCGGTTTCAAGATCATAGCGGTAAACAAAATAAGGTCGTAGTTTTCGACTTCAAAGAGTAGGTACTACAGAGTGTGTGTGAGTGTGTAGTAGTAGTAGTAGTAGTAGTAGTAGTAGTAGGTGACTTTTAAATATAATTAATTCCAATCATTTTACCATTCAACACATACAACACCCCTTATCCAATGTCATCAATACCGAACCAACATTGTTTTAAAAGCGAGACCGAAAAATATATTACTGGTATCAGTTTTAAAGCCAATAGCGTGTCCGTGGCAAATAAATCAAATGGGAACAAGATGAGAACGGTATCGAAAGCCCAACAAATCATCTGTTGGCGTTGACGTTAACAGAGAGGCTTTCCCAGCAATGCGAAAAATAATAGCAAAGGTTTTTGGTATGGCCGAACGGAAATATTTGTGGGGCGAGCTGCGGAGGTGAGTAGAATACACGCACGGAAGAAGCTTCTTTAATTGAGAAAATCTTCGGTAGGTTCCTTTATAAAACGTGTTACAGAACAAACGCAATACCTCTTAAGGGTTATACTCATCATAACGAACAACTTTTACTCTGGGACAACTCCGAAATCGCGAAAAAAAAAACAGCTGTTCAGTACATTTTGTCGAGTTGTGCGTCCTACATAAATGTATGGGGGAGTCGATTATTTTTGTCGCGATTTCAGTGTTGGTCCCATAGTGAAAGTTGTTGATAATGATGAGTACAATGAGCCCTTAAGAGTTATTGCGTTTATTCTGTTACAGGTTGTATATGTGAGTATACATTTATATACTCACTAGCTGTTGCCCCCCCCCGACTTCGTTCGCGTGTATTTCGAAAAGTAAAATTATGTCGCAATATAAGATCGCTAAGATAAGATATACAAACAGTCAATATCTAACATTGCTAGATCCCTCTTAGAATAAGGAATTTGGAAGACTATTATGCAAGGCAATGGCTGTATCATCTCTTCTGTTTAAAATCCCGTCCAGCCCTAGTAATTTTTCGTAATTTTCGTAATGAGAACCTTCTGTACACGATGTTGAAGAAAGTTTTTAGGGTTGTTAATACGCGATAGAGCAAATAAAGTTGGCCATAGGTATACCAACCAGAAAAAAAGTATACCCCCGCAACGGATGGAGTAGAGACTCCGTAATTTAGACTCCCATTCGGTCCATTGCGCTAAACTGTTCTGGCTAAGTTAGCCAGCCTTGTTCCATCCAAATACACAGAAGCCTCCTGGGTGCTCCACAGGTTTTACGGAGCGACCTCACCGTTCCAAGGATTTGTTCACGTCGGGACGCAACGGCTTCATTTCCAGGATGAAGTGGGCGACTGATTTGTCGGCGTCGAAGCAACCTCTGCAAATTGGGCTGTCTATGGCGCCTTTGTTGTAAAAATGTTTTTTTTAGAGGGCAATAACCCATGATTATACCTATTATTACTCGGAAGGTATTTCTACTAAGGCTGAGAAGTAGTTAAGTTAGTCGCATGCATAGGCTTGACATTGCCATTTTTGACTGCCATTGTTGATCTCTGGCAAATGTATGTACGAAACTGTGAGAAAGGTAGCAGGAAGAGTAGTTATGGGTCCAGCACTACCAAGTGCACTTGGTCGCGAAGAAGTTCCAAGATGTTTCTTGAAACCTCTCGAGTTCGTCTGTGGCGTTATTGCCCAGGGACATACAGTGCCCCATGATCCACTAGAGGGTGAAGCCTGCAACGGATAATTTCTGGCCGTGAGCTGGTCATGACGTACCTATCATAGGCTCACTGAAAAATAATTGGGAATTAGGGGGATTCTGGGAATGATCACATCGTCACCAGAGCAATCAGCCGAAATCTTATTTCAGCTACTATAACACTTTATTGGGTATGTGGGACTTTCAGCCGAGTGCTTTAGCAATATTTAATCGAAATCAAATGTGTAAATAAAAATCATAGAACTTAATAGGATGGTGTGTCCATTTCTCCCATGCTCGTGTTCATGGAAATATTTTCCTCACAAACATTTGTCAATATTATGCATATTGATGATTGCTGCACGTTCGGTGGTTCCCCGTACACAGAAGAAATGAATTATTGCTGAAGCAACGGGACAACAAAGGCTATCTTCAAAAACAACCTAACCATGTTCTTTATTGTGGTATACGCCGTCAGCAATTTTTAACAGTATTCGTAAAATTATGCGCATTTGAGTGGCCTTCTTCTTCATCGTCGTTTCCTCACTGCTGAAGATCGCGACCATATACGTCGCGTCTCCAAGCCATTCGGTCTTCTTCAGTGTGGATCACTCTGTAATGCTACCTCCAACAGCCTTCATTTTAGAAAACAGTTAACCGAGCTAATTCAACTGTTTTTGCGACTGTATCGTTGAACTTCGCCACATGCTCGCGGGTGACGTGACTCCTGGCTTCAGGCTTCTGTAAAGGTTCATTTTTCTTTGTTTTTTCGAGTCGATGGTTAACTCTGTATGCTGTTTTGACCCAGTAGGTGGCTACGTTAAGTGCAGCATCGGTGGTATTCATTAAAGCCTCCATAGTCCAGGTCTTATTGAGCAGCTTTAGCTTGTTAAGCTTAGCAAAAATAAACGCTCGCAAGTTGACGAATATTGTAATTTTAACACCCCGAAAATGAGATAAAATGCATATCGCCATCTATGGAATAAATATGAACTTGAACTATCAAAAATTAGTTTGGTGTTCGTTTTATTTTTGTTTGGTATTAGGAATATTACATTAATTCAGAACGACATTTTTTTAAGGTATTAAAAGAATCACTTTTTTTAAGACGTTTTAAATGTACCACTAATGACTAAAAAATGTCTTAGTGTAATCTCATGCCATCGAAAGTACTATTTGGGTCAATAGATGGTATTGCAGGTATCTTTTTTACGTAGTTAGTTTATTTCATCTACATTGCTACAAATTATCAGGTTCATGTGTAAAAGTTATCTTCTTTGATTTTGTACTTTTAATCGTAATGCGAACAAAAAGATTACAGAAATAGGTTCAGTTAATTATCCTACTTATCCGGATAATCAGTACCTCGTCACATCAAGTTCCACACATTTTTAAACGTAAAGCATACGAAGTCGCGACCAACGTAAATATTAGAGCAGGAACACAAAAAAGTAAAAAAATTGTCAACAATAATTTAAAAAAAGTTGCAAAAACTGGGATTCGAATTTACACCAATCCATTCACAAGCCAGTTTGATTTAAATAGCAGATATTATAATAATTTATGGATATTGACTGCTTAGCTCCTAGAAGATATAGCGTGATGATTACAATTTCTAAGGATATGTTTTTAAAGGCTAATTTTATGCTAAACTGAACGAATAATTGAAAGTTGAACAAAACTTGTCGAAAAACGTTGACACGTAATTTTAAAATCTTTAAATGTCCATATCTTTTTTTTTCTGGCCACCAATTTGAATGAAACAAAGACTAAATGTTGCTTACAAATAATTTTAATGTAACTTTCAAAACCCCAACAGAATCTGTTCAGTATTTTGCGTGTACAGACAGATAGACAGACAAAAAAACTGCTCTTTTTGTGTTCTATAGCTTTTTTTGATCACCCCTACTCGATTTTTGGTATTTTTGTTTAATGTACAGAAATCATGGTCTCTACTGTTTTATTATATGTTTAGATTACATATCTTAACTATGATTAATACATTTGGGTCGTTAAGCCTTGGTTGCAATCTGAATGTATAGTTAGATATGGGTATTTGAATCATTCAACATTCAAATACATTGTGTGTGCTGAATTAACTAAATGCTTGTTCTGTCCTGTTTTTCCTGTTTTAAATATGAGGTGTACAATAAAATATTGTAAATAAATAAATAAAATTTCGAGATGTGTTCATTGTTCAGTTTGATAACATAATTTACGACTAAAAGAGTACTGTATGCGACAATTTTAACACAGCATTCACTGTCCAAAAATCTAAATACCTTCACGGATTTCCTGCAAAAAGCACATATTTCAAGTAAAACATACCGTTCACACCTCAAGGGATACGCATAAAATCCGCCCACTACGCAGATTTACCATATAAAACTCTGCGATAGTCGTCCCAGCATCATCACATTATGCAACCGGTGTAAGATTATCATAAACGTATAAATACACACCGTGTTGTGTAGGTAAAGCGAATCGCTTAGTGCTCCCTTGCATTTTATGTCAGAATATATTTTACTCCGTCCTGGATTCAACAAGCAGTAATAAAAAGATGTATAAAATTAAAATCCTGGTTGCAAAACCAGCCCCTGATTTCGAAATTAATATCCCTAAGTGGGAAAGATAAAATAATTAATTAAATTTTAACGTTTGTTTAGGCTACTACAAATACAGTGGGTATTTTAATATTTGTTTTACATATTTCAAAGCCTTCAATAACGTATTCATTTGAACACTCAAAAGTGTCTTGTATGTAGAGTCGGATAGATGGAAATATGAACCGTCAAAAACAACAAAACGTGCCCAAACCAGAAGCCCGAAGTTCCGAACAAAGCATTATGAATAATGAAACACCCTCTGTACAAAGGTTCGGTGTAGGCACTACGGCTACAGCCGCAAAACTGGAAATTTTGCGGTGGGGTGTCGCTAGGAGAAAAAAACGGGAGCGCAAAGTGTTTTTTACGGCTTTAATACGAGTTTATTAAAATATTTAAAGCGGAACTTTAGCGAGAATTTCCCCGAAGACATCTCAAAAAGGTCCCCTGTCGTACCGATATGAAACTTTCAAGCTAGGTGTTGGAATGATAAATTAAAACGAGGCGAAAGAGCGTCGACATGTGTTAGTGTAATGAGATTTTTTCGCTCCGACTCATAAATTATAGAAAAGTGAGAGCTTTTGACATTAGAGAAAAATGCTCACTTTATTAATGTACTTTTAGGTAATCTGAGTTTCAGATGAATGCTTGACGAATGATTTTTATTTTTAACAGTTTTGAAAATCCGCGGTTTGAGTAGGTAAGTATCAAAAACGTTCTTGTTTTCTTATTTTATCTGGAACAAATCATGGACTATTTAAATGATCATTTAGTTCGCTTGAATACAAATAACATTCATATCTATTTTTACTACCTAATATGATCAAATGATAGATAACTCTCGTTTTATGCAAGTTCTTCATAAATTTTATAAATATTCACCACCATAACCACTTTCAAAAAGATATTTCATAGATCGGGTTATTTGCATTCAGTTTTATCGACATTAAATTAAAATTCAAAAACGCTTTGCCTAAAATTGGTACCTATTGAAAAGCGCCCCTTTTGAAAGAACAATGGAACTCGATTGCCGTTCGCGCGAAATTGTCTAGGACCCCTAAATGGACTATTAGCCACAGACTTCGCCTGATTTTGGTTCGCTTGCAGTATGGAGCTGTGATTTAAAATGGGGGACTGAATAGGGGAGATAGTGGCTTTGACACAATACGCGTGTTTTAGGTTTCAAACGTGTATTTTTTGTACCTTTTTCAAATACGCCACATAATTATGTAATAAGCCTCTACAACAATCAAAGTGCAGGTTGAAAATTAAATAAAAAATAATGTTATCGTTAGGCTTCATAAAATGATCATCTGCCCAGCCTTTTATCAATTACATTTGGGATCAGCTTCCAATCAAACCAAATTCAGATGAATACCTTGGAGCCCCTTCACAGAATATGCATCATCTCCTTAATTTCCGTCGCGCGTCATGCATAACCACCTGCACCATCCAAGACTTAAACGAGGCCAATGATAGAGCTGTACAGGTTGCCCAATATTGGTCGGACAAAATTTAACATGAGTTAATCGACACGAAAATAAACAAAAATAATGTTTTAGTCCCATTTGGGCGCGATTATAAATTCAATTAATAAGTAATGCCGCTCCCACGTAGGACTAATCTTTCCGAAAGTTACATCACTGAATTTTCTTATTAAGTAATCTGCCTTTCGCAGATAATCATTAGATACGCTTAGTTTGCTGATGGCGAATTCGATATTAAACACAAACTTATTATCAGTTCTTTTGTTAATAATATTTAATCAGTAAACAAAAATAAGTTGTCTTTCGTCTGAAAGCTCCAGATAATAAGCAATATTATTGTCAGTAATATCTTATTGTACGTTGAAAAGTAACCTGAGTTTCTCATATTTTCCCTTTGTACTGGCTAGACATTGTAGCGGGAGGCCTTTTGTGGTTTTGAACTCGCCTGCACAGCACTGTACTGCGCTTTTAGTTCTTAAAACCACCCCCCCGTATACCTCTGTACAGGCTTGTTATAGTGATGTGATTGATGGATGTCGATAGTAAATTATTTAATGTTTATTTATTTATGTACAAACAAAATTTAAATGAGACAAGAAAAATATAGATAAAAGGGCACAATGGTGCTGTTTATTTCAAAAGAGATTTCAACAGACCTAGAGTTATACAATAAGGCTGACTATCCACTGGAGCGGAGAGGGAGGAGAGGAGCGGAGAAATATCAACCAATGGAATTGCATAAAAACCTCCGCTCCGCGTCAGTCACTGAGATTTTATACAATTCCATTCGGTTAAATTCTCCGTTTCTTCGTTCCGCAAATTTTTTCTTGAGAATATTAATATATAATTATCTATACCTTGGACAGAGGATAAGCATTGCCATACAACGTGGCAATGCTGCCAGTCTTTTGGGCTCACTTCCAGTGGACAGCGATGCGGACGAATTCTTAGATGCCTTAGTTTAGTTAGGGTGTTTTTATTTTAAGTGTATATATTTTGTTTTAATAAAAAAATAAGTATTATGCGCTTTGAATATCGATATCGCAATATTCAGAGATAGTTGATGACAAAATAAACATGTACCAACAATGGCGAGGAAATTACTAAAACATTTTACTATTTAGAAGACATTTTGAGAAAACATTTTGTTTTAATAAAAAAATAAGTATTATGTGCTTTGAATATCGATATCAAAATCATACAGCGTTTTACTCACAAGCCCAGCTCTCATCAAAATGGCAGTACTTTTGAGTGATTGCGAGCGAACTCCGCAAACAATGCCCACACCGAGTCAATCTCACAGTGAATGCACTATAGTTATACAGCCCAAGGATGGCGGCGTATCGCAATATTCAGAGATAGTTGATGACAAAAATAAACCTCTACCAACAATGCCGAGGAAATTACTGAAACATTTTACTATTTAGAGGACAGAGAAAACAATAGCGATTCGCAGAAAAATAAACGAAATAGGCTTTTGCAATGACTATGATTGTTGTTGAAATAAGGGGACGTAGTTTTCTTTGTGTCTGCCTGGAGATATGCTGGAGTTATGTTGGTGTTGATGCTTACTAATAAAAATAATATATAACGTCATTTCCAGGTATTGCTCAGGGATTTCCAGGTGGTACTTCTAGACTAGGCATTTTGTTATCATTTTTAAGGTTCCGAACAAAAAACCGAACCCTTATACTCTAGGATTACTCGGGTGACTGTCTGTCTGTCTTTCTGTCCGTCTGGCACAGCCAGTTTTCTCCGGATCCACTAGACCGATTCTGTTAAAATTTGGTACACATAATATGTACTTCTGTGACCCAAACACGGACGCGTTACGTAAATTATTATTTTTTGTTATGGGGGTCATTTTTCGGGGTCAAACTAGAAAATTTAAAAAAAAAGTTTTTTGGAACAATATCGTGTGGCAAATCAAAAAAAAAGGGCTTACTGTGAGGGTTTTAATAATATTTTTTTCATAATTTTAAAATAAACAGTTTTGAAGTTATTCCAAAAATTTGACTAAAAATGACCATTATCCCCTTTATCTCCGAAACTAATGAGCCTAAATTTTTGAAAAAAATGATCTTTACCTATAGATTACAGGAAAACCTATAAGAAGTCTACAGTGTTAAAATAACATGTCAAAAAAATGAAATTCGTTCGGAACCCTTTGCATGCGAGTCCGACTCGCACTTGGCCAGTTTTTTACATTTGTTTCTACTTATCAAATTTTTGGACATTTGATTGATTTCCAGGTATTTTTAGGTATTGAAGAACATTATTTTGATACTAAACTTCTAGACTACGCATTATGTTACTTATTATCATTTTTGTATCTCATCCTTCTAAGAGGCAATTCTCATGTTAATATTCGCACCACAGTCGCAAACTGCAAACGCACCTCTAATTTCCTTACATTTCGAGAAGTTTTGGACGTTTTATTGTCACTGAGATTAATTGTGACTAGAATTGGTACGCTTTTTAAATATAAGAAATTGACTTTCAGACTTCAGTTCGTTCTATGTTACCTACCTAGTACAGTATAGTTCGCTATGTTTATACTGTGCCAGCCCTATTCTATAGCTCATATGTATAGTCCAAACCGCTATCAGTTTGCACAGAAGTCTGTGAATCAGTAGTTACTGTTTCTGTTTACATGATACACGTAACTGTTGTCATTTAATAAATTACTTACATTTCGGGAGTTTCGGACTTTTGATTGTCAGAGATTAATTGCGACTAGAATTGGTACGCTTTTTAAGTATAAGAAATTGACTTTCAGACTTCAATTCGTTCTATGTAACCTACCAACTACAGTTTAGTTCACTATGTTTATACTGTGACAGCCCTATTCTATAGCTCATATGTATAGTCCAAACCGCTATCGGTTTGTACGGAAGTCTGTGAATCAATAGTTACTGTTTCTGTTTACATGGCTCACGTAACTGTTGTCATTTAAACCGTTTTGTTAGTTGTTTATTTTATGTGCAGACAATTTTAATGCACGCTATTTATTGGAGAGCAATTAGGAAGCGGCGTTGGTACATGAAATCGTTTGTACCTATTGGTTTATTGTACCCTGTGTTTATAGGAATCACAAATTTTAAGTGAAGTATTTTTTATGATTATCTCCAGAAACATGGTTTAGAAACTCTGACACTAAGGTATGTGGGGTCGTTAAATCTTACTGCCCACACGATAAGAAGATCTTCAGATGAAAATTTGACTTAACCTTTTGTCACAAATATTATGGAAACCAAAATTATTTTACGTCACGTCTTACAGGCTTTCAATCCTGAAAATGAGTTTGTTCGTTTGTTACTATTTCACGCTATAATCGCTGGACGAATCTATACTAATATATAAAGCTGAAGAGTTTGTTTGTTTGTTTTTTTGCTTGAACGCGCTAAACTCAGGAAGTACTGGTCCGATTTGAAAAATTCTTTCAGTGTTAAATAGTCCATTTATCGAGGAAGACTTGCGTGGGTCAGTTAGTTTGATATATTTTGGTACACAGATAGATGGCACGCTGGAGATGGTCGCAGTCTTTGTTTGTTTGCAAAAATCTAAGCTAACGCGATCAAGGCCACGGGCAAAAGCTAGTTTGTAATATTCATAGAAAATAAATCTTAAATTATAAATATTTTAATTTTTTGTTTATTTCACTTAATGATTATATTTCATCTCCTCTAACATTAAATTCACAACAGCAATACAATATATTTCTTAACCCCGCGATTAGGGGAGAGCAAAAATTATTTCCATATTAACCGTGGCCTACCGCCGGGTGCGCTAAATTAAATCGAACGACAGCCCTCGGATGGACAGCCATCGGGCCGTTTACCCTACGTAATGGCGTCATCAAAATCTACGGCAAAAATGTGTTGCAAATGGTGCTCGCTATGAGGTCATCAACTGTTATTTATATTTTTTTATTTCATATTTTATAAATATGTATTAAATTTAGAGCCTTGAGGTTTAACGATTGAGGCAAGGGTTCGAAATATGAGACTTACATAAGTACCATGGGACTTCCATCTGAAGGTATTAATCGAATACGGAGATTGTAAGTATGGATAGCTACAGTATCTGCCCATTGCTTAGTATCATAGGCTACTTTTTATCCCGAAAAATATGCCTTTCAATTGTCGGATAAGCTACGGGAGAAGCTACTTACCTATTATACTTGCCTATTATTATAACATTATGTTCCTGGTTGACACAACTTCAGTAAATATTTTTAGCCTAATTAAAACCACGCCAATTTATTTTGTCATTTTATTTAGGTAAAGAAAGAATCGCACATTAGAACTCATCCTTATTAAGCTTGGCACAATATCTATATATCTCCTAATGAACACGTGTACTTGACAGCTGGCCAACCATTGTCTTCTGGCACCAGGCTAACCTGTTTAATTCATTCATGTTTCTTATGACTTCCGCAGGATGAGAACCAGCTGTCTATAATGATAGGTAAAAAACTGTATCAGCTGATGCGTACCTACCTACATTATTCTTTAATTGGTTTATTGAGGTAGGCACTTGATATTAATAAATGGCCAGCCATGTTATTTGGGGTTGCTGCAACATAATTTGGGGTTCTGTACCTCAAGAGAGTATGAATATCAATGGGATCCTATTGCTAAGACTACACTATCCGTCCGCCTCTCATTCAGCAAAGGTCTCTCATGACGTCATTTTCACAGGGTGCTAGGTTGCCGCTCTAATAAGAAATAATAAAAATAAAATTATATTTAAATTAAAGGAGACGTAGAAGAATCGTGATTTTATCGGTTAATGGTAACGACGACAGCCTTTGTGTGAGAGGTTGCCTCGTACTTAGCCGGTTTTTTCTTTTTTCAGGTGAATCATAGCGTGACGATTAGCAGGGCTAATCGTCACGCTATGATTCACCTTTTATTTCTAAATCAGACCTACATTATAGCTAGTTCTGCTCACAAAAGCTCCCGCACTTCCTAAAAGTTTTTTTTTTCCACCAACGTTGGCCCACTGCTAGGTAAAGGTCTCCTCATTACAGCTCAAAACCCTCACAAATAAAAGTGGTTTATTTTAATTAAATTCATCACTAAAGCAGCAAAATGCCTGCAAAATCCAAAATATTGAAATGGTATTGCAATTAAAATTCCAACCTCTCTACATTAATAGAACCAAAATTCCGAATAACTTTTATTCTTTGACACCCACGATATTTACTTCCTTTCCCAACCTTGATTTCCCAATATCTCTGGTAATAATGCCAAGACATCACCCTGTATAAATATTACCCTAGTCTCATACCCAAGTAAGTGTTGCCAGCTATAACTAGCGCCAAAGAAACAATAACTATAACAATAATATTCGTCTAGCTTCACCCTGTTTGTTGACTGAAGCCAATTCATGAAAACCAACCTTATTTTTCAGTTGGCAAACCAATAATCATACCATTTTGAAACTTAAAACCTTAGTAATAAGAGTGTCGAGGTTCGAAAGAAGGTGCAAACCATGTTTGTAAGAGTTTATTAGTCGGTCTTCAGGCTGAGGTTTTGGAATGCTTCAGTAGATAAAGACGCTTTTGTGCGACGTGACTGCGGATATCGAGAATTATGTAAGTAAAGTAGCTTTCATAAGAAGAATTAAGTTTCTCATATAATTAAAATAGGCGAGATAAAGAACCTTCCCTCTTATTTCAAAATGAAACAGCTCTGGTTAAAAATTACAAATTGGCAAAAATAAATATGCAAAGGTTACGTACAAAAAAAGCGGCCAAGTGCGAGTCGGACTCGCCCATGAAGGGTTCCGTAGCAGCAAGTAACATAATATAAAAGTTCTTGTAGTTCATTGTAACTTTATAATTATTATTTACTTAGGCACCTATTGCAGATTTATTATTAGAAAATAATGGTTCACGGTTTATGCATAAGGTTTATGTTTATGAAATTAAATGTTTTTTTTTATATATTTGAGTTGATTGAATGAAAGGTAAATTGCGGTTTGCGATTTATGACGTATTAAAAAACTACTTACTAGATCTCGTTCAAACCAATTTTCGGTGGAAGTTTGCATGGTAATTTACATCACATATTTTTTTTAGTTTTATCATTCTCTTATTTTAGAAGTTACGGGGGGGGGGGGACACACATTTTACCACTTTGGAAGTGTCTCTCACGAAAACTATTCAGTTTAGAAAAAAAATTATTAGAAACCTCAATACCATTTTTGAAGACCTATCACCCAGACGTATGGGTAAAAAGACAGTAAAAATTAAATTATAAATAATAAATATTAAATTAAATTATGAACGCTGTGTTCAGTAACAATTGGACTCCAGATTTATGTATTGTTTATTGTCATAGCTGTGCTGAATTGTCTTAGTCTGTAGTCTGTCACTGTACACTGTAAAAAATATATTAGAAACCTCAATATCATTTTTGAAGACCTATCACCCATACGTGTGGGATATCTATCCCACACGTTTGAGTTTCAGTTCTAAGTATGGGGAACCCCCAAATTTATTTTTTCTATTTTTGTGTAAAAATCTTAATGCGGTTCACAGAATACATCTAATTGCCAAGTTTCAACAGTATAGTTCTTAGTTTCGGAAATAAGTGGCTGTGACATACGGACGTACAGACAGACATACATGACGAATCCATAAGCTCCATGGCTACAGAACCTTGAAAACATCTTTGCAAATTATAATAATTAATTATGGTTACAAAAGTTTTTTTTATAAATATTGCGTTGTTAGATAAATGTCATATATTATATAACATTTTTCAGCTACTCTCGGTAACACAGAAACAGAGCGGAAGAAGATAGGATAAAGAAAAGAAACAATAGATGTTTATAAAACACTCGGCATATTAAAACAAAGCGACAATGTTTACACGAACCAGTTACTTCGCGATTTATTCCTCCCACATGCTATAAATAAGGAGATGTTTTCCCATAATAATCTCCACTTTATCAGTAAAAACAATGCACCAGAAATATACTCGAAGATATTTTTACGACTTAGAGCAAATCCCTGTGGAATCCATTGCTTCATCGTGCGTGAAGTATGGAAGATAAGGCGGTGTAAAAGTGACCACACACAAGTAACGGTGCACAACGTTGCATTGTTCGCCATGATTTTTGATAAACTAGTTTTTTCCGCGGTTTTGCTGTGTTAGTCACCAGAAAATTATTTCAAGATATAAAGTATGTTATGGCGAGGGCTGTCTATCACCAAAGGAGTTTTTGTAATCTAACCAGTATTTTCAGAGATTTCCGCCTACTAATAAAAAAATAATTACCTCTATAATGATAAAAAATAGCAAGATCTATTTTTTTAACCATTTATAAGCACGCGTTTGACCACTATCTCATCTGATGGTAAGAGGTGATGCGGTCGATGATGGAGCAAGCTTGCCTAGAAGTAACCTATTCACTCTTGATTTAAAGACGCCGGGAATTCCACTCCTTAGCTGTACGCACAATGAATGTGTTCCCCAAACGTTTTGTGCGTATGGGTGGGACGTCCACTATATACCGGTGGCGCATCGCCGGACGTCTTGTGGTCCGATGATGGAGTGGGCTTGGCGGTATTAAATTATGCAATTCCGTCGCACACTCCCCAAAATCGACTCGATGAGCCTATCATTGCCGATGATCCTCTTGGCTCGTTACTCAATTGACTCAAGGGAATCCAGCTGGTATCTGGCAGATCCGTCCCAAAGATGAGAGCAGTACTCCATACACGATCGAACTTGCGCTTGATAAATCTAAATCTAATCTAAATCGAATAAGTGCGAAATATAACCTGTGCTCAAAATCACTCAAAGGGCAATGGAGAGGGCAATGCTTGGAGTTTCCTTGCGTGATCGAATCAGGAATGATGATATCCGCAAGAGAACCAAGGTTACCGACATAGCCCGAAGGATCGCCAAACTAAAGTGGCAGTGGGCAGGGCACATTGCTCGCAGAACAGATGGTCGATGGGGCCAAAAAGTTCTGGGAGTGGCGACCGCGTACCGGAAGGCGTAACGTTGGAAGGCCTCCCACAAGGTGGACCGATGACCTGGTGAAAGTCGTGGGTAACCGATGGATGCGAGACGCACAGGACCGGTCGTTGTGGCGACGCTTGGGGGAGGTCTATGTCTAGCAGTGGACGTCTTTCGGCTGATATGATGATGATGATAACCTGTTTTAATAATATACTATAACCTGTTTTAATGCACTAAAACACGAGACGGTCACTGTGGCGATGCTAAGGGGATGACTGTGTTCACTGGTAGACGTCTTTATGCAGATGGTGATAGCCACGCGTTTGGCTATTATTACTTTAATTTATCATAGAAAACGAAACAGGTCTATACATTACAATAGATATTAATTCACGAAAATAACTTACCCCTCTGGCCATCTTCAATTTATCAATCTTTCAACTTCCTGTTAAAAGGCATAAAACAATCTAGATCGTTAAATAAGTACAAACATGCGTTGTCTGCTGAAGTGTGCTTGCACCTTAAGATTGTTCATATAAGACGGTGTAGGCAAAAACAGTTCCCTCCATTGCGAACTAACAGATGTGTTTGAATAATTACTTTTGCATTAAGCCTTGAGTTCTTGCGCGAAGGGAGGAATAAATAGATCGAGAAAAAATCTGGAGAGAATCGAAATGAGACGGGTAACATCGGGTACCTATTTAATGTTGGTCTGTTGCCTACATAGTTTTCCAATCATTTCTTACTTTTACCTTCTCTTAGTAACATTATTTGCGATGTTTATATTACTTTTCTACAGTGCCAGTGCTCAGGCAGATTCTTATTAGGTGGATGGATACTCCTCACTTATCATAAGAATTTGATTTATACTTCAGTTATAAGCCTTCTTATTTCTACCTAATTCCTTTACTTTATTTGAAAATGCATCGTGAATTAAGGATGTTATAATCATAGCCTGCATCGTATTAATGAAATTGCGAAGAGATTGATTAAAACGGTGTGTGTATGTGTGGTAGGTGTCATTTTACTTACCAAAAACGCGATCCCTAATGAATGAAATACCCATCCACGCGTCCCAAAGCAGGGTTTAACGATTAATTTAATATGATCTAACTGAGATTAATTTCAGTTGCTAAACGCCTGGAGGCTGCGAGCTGCGGTCAGGGACACGGGACATGCATCACGCCCTAAACACAATTAACGAGCCTGCTAGGGTTACCATTCATCTACGTTACACTGGTATTTGTCTTCATAACGATCGTGAGGAAGTGAGTCTTAAGGCGATGATTGGACGCTTGAGTAAGATGTTTATATTTTATACGAGGATCAGTTTAGGCTGGAATGGTCGAAAAACAGCATACAATTTTTACATGCAGCGATTTTTAGGGTTCCGTACATCAACAAGAAAAAACGGAACCCTTATAAGATCACTTTGTTATTCGTTCGTCGGTCTGTCAAGACCCTGTGTCTCAGGAACGCGTGGAGCTATCGAGTTGAAATTAAAACCATATACTCAGGTCTACGGTCCCTTGAAGCTGTGAAAAAAATCAAAGTTCTAAGTTAACGTAAAAAAAAGATACGGCCGTTTATGCTGCAAAAAACGTATATTTCGACACTCTCAAGGGAATCAAAATATATAGGGTATTTTCCATTGACCTAGAACTATGAAATTTGGCAATTAATACCGTCTTATACTACAAGTATAGAAAAAAGTCTGAAAACTATACATTTGTAAATCATAAAAAATATCATCTTAATTTAAAGTAATATTGTACCCACAAATCTGTACGGAATTCTCGGTGGGCGAGTCCGACTCGCACTTGGTCGGTTTTTATCGCTCTACGAAAAATAAACTAAATAATTGTTTTTATTATTATGTACTGGCTTTTTATTTCAGTTTATAATAATGATGCTATTTCTGCTACAGCGACGGCATTCCTTGACTTTTCGTGGTGGTTGCGAGCTCAAATTTTCTGCTTTCTTATGTGCTCTCGTTTAACTAACATGTCCAACTTTGGCCGGAAAATTTCGAGCACAGAGCCCAATACAACTTACAATATAATTAGGTAAACGCATTTTTCTTATCGTCGATCTTTGATTCCCGAACCAGTTAAATAATAAATCTAAATTCCCCTTTATAAGAATTAAGGTTTTCGACAAGCTCTGAGGCATAATTTTTCTAATGCTTTTAATACAGCTGTTGCTTTTTACCTTTTTTAATACGAAAATTTTCATCCTGTTTGTACATTTTAAAAATCTTTTCCAGCCCGTCCATATCTCGTTTTTTTTTTATCGGATGGTAATCCCATGCAAAGTGCCCGTACCTTTGGTCCAGGCCAGCTAATGTAAAAACCTCGTTATGCCTCGAAGGCACAAAAGGATTTGGCTCCGCTAGATAGGTTTATAACTTTATTTGGTTACATTGTATTTAATGGACTACGGAACCGGTGTAGGTACATCAAATTATGTTGGGTGACACTGGAAGTAACGTATTTTTTGTGCATAAAACTTGGAATGACGTAAACGTAACTTAGTTTGACCACTGAATGAGGGTTACTGTTTTTGTACTCACCAGTTGGCGCCACTGTCGAGTAAGGTTCTTAATTATAGCATTGAAGTTGTTATTACGCGCATGTGAACAAAGTTAGAAAGAAAATAAAAAAAACTGGCCAAGTGCGAGTCGGACTAGCGTGCAAAGGGTTTCGAACGATTTTTTTTTTTTGATTGTTATTTTATCACTATAGAATTCTTATAGGTTTTCCTGTAATCTATAGGTAAAAATCTATTATCTCCATTTTTTCCAAAATTGTATGCTCAGTAGTTTCGGAGATTAGGGGGGAATAGTAATTTTTCGTCTAATTTCTTGAATAACTGCATAACCATTTAGTTTAAATTATGAAAAAAAAAAAACATTTAAAACCCTTACAGTAAGCCCTTTCATTTGATATGTCACACGATATTTTTCAAAAACCTTTTTTTAACTTTCTTGTTTGGTCCCCAATAGTAACCCCCATACTAAAAATTTAATGATTTACGTAACGCGCCCGTGTTTGGGCCACAAAAGTTCATATATGTACCAAATTTTAACAGAATCGGTCCAGTGAATCCGGAGAAAATTGGCTGTGACAGACGGACAGACAGACAGACACCCGAGTGATCCTATAAGGGTTCCGTTTTTTGTTCGGAACCCTAAAAAAATAAAAATCAAAACATTGAGTAAATAAACTCGCGTAAATAGCCAACCAACAGTGAAATTTGACATTTAAAACCTCACGCTACACTAGCGCCTCTAGCGACGAATACAAACGCAATTGCCCTCATTAAACCAAGTGACATTCAATCATCAGAGAGAGATGTCAATAGAACAAAATCATAATTATGAGATTGACCACGAGGGTTTTTATTAGCTAATATAATATGACTGTCAAGGCGCTTATTCACATAAATATTTTAGATTGTTTTTTAAGTCCAGTTTTAATATACAAGTAAGAATGTTTGTAGTAAAGTATTCATGTGTCGTAACATAATTTTTTTAACGTTTATTAGCACGGCGGTGTTTGTAACAATAATTAATTAGTTTTTAGTAATGGAGGCGTGTACGTACCTGGTGTTTATTCGATGTTGTAGGCATTCTATAATATTTTATTTACAAGCAATTAGGCGTCTAGTGTTAGTGACATTGAATATAAATAAATTATTCGATGCTTACATCCACAAGGGTATTTATGTATGAAATGGTTATCGATATTATAGAAATTTTTACTTAAAAACAAACAATTAACCGAGTGCCAATTCTATTAAATTTCAAGCAACTTTCGCATTTGCATCTCAATGATATCGCGTTTGAATTCGCCGCTAGAAGCGCTAGTGTAGCGTGAGGTTTTAAATGTCAAATTTCACTGTTGGTTGGCTATTGACGTGAGTTTATTTACTTATTTCTTTTGATTTATATTTTTTTATTTTCCTTCTAACTTTGTTCTCATGCGCGTAATAACAACTTTAATGCTATGATTAAGAACCTTACTCGACAGTGGCGTCAAGTGGTGAGTACAAAGCGGTAGCCCTCATTGCAAACTGTCAAAAATGTATGAAAATTAATGCTTTTTTGACAGTTTGCGACTAACATACGAATGTGAACGTTGTTTAAAATTTTGTAGAATTAGCCCTCTTTTATTTATAAAAAGATCGTAGACACAATGGTTAGTCAGTTTTGGGCACAGTTAGAATTTTTAGTTCCCTGATTACCGATCACTAATCAGAAAGTTTCTAAGTACTTACCTAAGGATTATTAAAGAATGCTTATCAATAATAATTTAGGAAATAGATACATACTTATATGTCTTTTCCGCCTTTAGAAGCGCGAAACCCAATAAAATATTAAGGCAACATACAAAATTTACGATATAATAAGTATTTATTTTCAATTCCAATCTTTTCCACAGAGTACCACATCCAATTCCAAAGAAATAACTGTAAAATGAGTTGTAGCAATTGCCGGCCAGCATTAAATCGAAATACGAGAGTAGTGTAGCTCCGAGCAATATTGCAGCATAACATATAAGAGGGATTACACACGTGCCCCGCGGGCAGCGACGAGGACATGTTTCATGCATAGCCTAGAACATGTTCATGTATTTACTATGAACGTGGAGCGAGGTGGTATGTTTAGTAACCTGTTAGATTTAAGCTTGACGATAGTCATTTATTTTGTTGGTCTTGTGAGCATGTTTCCTTATTGATGGAGGTAGCATACACTAGAGAGGCTAGTATGTAGTCAATAAACCTAATGTAGTTTTGACGTAATATGTAGCCTCCTAAATGTTTATACCGGTGTGATGTTTGTTCTTATTTGAGACTTTTGCCTGGGTAACAGGGGATAAATAAGAATATGACGACACGGACAGACTTTAGCTTGCCCTTTGTCATGCACCTCGGAATAAGGGCGCCTTCAAATTAGCCGCAAAGTGCCGTGCGGTGGCAGCGCGGCTGCAGCGCTGCCGCCGCGCCAAACGCTAGGATCAAGCATCATAGTGTTGTACATTTAGTTTCACGATGGACTCTGACGACAAAACACTGCTATTAGTTTCACTATAAAAAAAAGATTTTGTGCTATTGCTGTTATTTTGTATAAGTCAACGAATTGAATTTCATAAAGTAAGGCTAACTGTGACCAAAAATTGCGGCAAATTTGAAGGCACACATTTAAACCTCAAAAAATGAGAATCGCCATTATTAGTGTTACCTATCTACTTAACTCCGCTTTCCTTTTAAATAAGTTCTAACATTTTCATTTCTGTTAGTACATACAGTCTAATTTGCCTCATCTCTCATGAATATAACATTCTATCGTTTCCCTGTAAGATATATTTCACATCAAAACTTGCCAACCCTTTTGAACTACCTTTAGCAAAGATATCAGCCTATCCCGTCATGCCCAAAAACAAAAACGTCATAACTCAAAAACATCATGGGCCCGATGCTCAAACAAATTCCCCGCTCCAATTTCTAGAGTGGTACTTAGATATTTTATGCTAATGCCTTGTACAGGCGCTATGAAATAATAATACCTCCACTCCAGGGATGGAAGGTGCTTACCGTACCATCACGTACCGAGATGAGTTCTGTACTTATCCGGTAAAACATACGTTTAATGGACTTTTTCGACGAAACTGTTTTAGCTTTGGGTAAATAGGTACGAGCTTAATGGCTGTTGTAAATTTTGTTGTGGTATAAAACAGTAGATGTATTTATGTGTACGGTACGTAGATGTAGGTATTTTTTAACACCTGTGTATATGTTTATGCTTTGAATTTTTATCTTAGTTTATAAACTTGGACTTTTTACAGTCTTTTAATAGGAACAAGACAAAAACACAAAACGGTGGTTTAGATTAGAAAATTATGAATATTTCAGTTTCCAAAAATATAGCAACTAGAACTATGTATTGCTTTTTTACAACGGTACCCTAATACTAAGCCTCCGCTGTCCGTCCGTCCATCCGTCCGTCTGTCTGTCAGCGGGCTATATCTCAAGAACCGTAATAGGTAAACAGTTGAATTTTTTACAGATTGTGTATTTCTATTGCCGCAAAAAATAATAAAAATTAAGGTTTATGGTACGGAACCCTTTGTGTTCGAGTCTAACTCGCACTTGGCCGATTTTATTAGAATCAACCGAAGATAGTTTCATTTTTTATTAATGATAGATTCGCGTTTAACCACAAACTAATCTGATGGAAAGCAACAATGTGATCTATGATTGAGCACGCCGCGTGCCTATATTGATTTAGAATTTCCCGATGCACCTAAATTTCCCTCAGCCGGATAAGTTATATTTGCCCGGAGGTGCCTAAGACTGCCGTCTGTTCCTACCAATTTAAACTCGGTAACACTAGTTAAACTGCCTACTATCTCTAAATATCACTTAACCGCAGCCAACAATTCCAGTCCATATTAGATTCCTTACCAGATGGAACTTAGTTTTGACATAGAGCAAAATTGTGTAGAGGCGTAACTCCCGCTCTTAGTGAATTGTTACGAGTATTCGAAGGGCCTGTAGTTTTGTTTTCGAGACAAAAGTGAAGATCGTCGAAAACATACTGTGACAAAAATATGAGCCAGTTGGAAAACCGACAGCTTTTATTTCAAAATATTGACCAGCTCAAAGTCAAAGTACTACCAACGTGCTAGCGTACTGCAGTGTGAATCTGTAAGCCTCTAACCGTCTAAGCTTTAGTGAATTGAAAATGAGGGTGAGTGTGCCCAAGAACTCCACGACCTCATCCCACCGGCCCCCTTCTACCATCGGACATCCAGACGCACTGCAACTTACCATCCTTACCTTGTTGCTATTCCACCAATTCTCACTTAGCGTTTCCAAACGTCTTTTATGATGCGCACAGCAAAGGAGCGGAACTCTTTGCTGTGCGCATTATACTCTGCCAGCGTCTGTGTTTCTAAACGTTTGCAACCCTAACCTCTTCAAAGTTAGAGTAAACAGGCTCCTTCTGGATAAGCTCGCTACATCGTAGACTTTGTCTCTGTCATCTCTGACCTAGACTAGAGTCAAGAGCAAACCCATCACAAATAAAAAAAAAATGAGCAAACAAGACGGGAAGGAATAATAGTTAATTTCATGCTCTCTCCACTTAAGTCTACACTGTGAGTTATTAACTGAATAGACCGGCTGTTCCTCCGCGGGTGTCACTTCTGTCCAATTTTAATGTTCTATGGTTTTGGCATTAGATTAGTTGTAGTTGAGCGGAGCGTCCCCCCGGGCCTCACAGAGTGCATATCCCTGTTTGACATGAGACTCCGTAACTTATTCCGACTTGTACGGACCAAAGTTTTGGATACACCCCTTTTAGACATGAGTTCGTATCAGAAGTGAAAGTAAGGCTGGCCGATGAATGCTCTCAATAGGTTCGCTTTATCAGACTGTAGGAAGTTAAGGGCTGAGTTTTACTCAATCTTTCCCAAAAGTTGTAATGGGAGTTAGTCGGGAAATAAGTACATGAAATAGTCTGAGGTAGGAGTGAGGATCATTTCATGAAGGAAGTCACTAACTTTAAGTTCTGGTCAGAACTTGGCGACGCAGTCATTGTAGGAGTTTTTGTTGTTTTTGTTGCTCTGGGAGGAGTGGAAGGGAGTGTCAGACTCTTACTGACTAAATTCTATCAGTGCGCCTTGTAATGCCCTTTGCGTGGCCCTTTAGGTGTACCTTTGAAACGAGCCTGATAGTGTTGATGGAATGAAAAAAATCACTGTCATCTGAACGTAACTAATCTATTCAAGCGCTGTTTTTAAATCAAATATAAATTATTTTGTGAGTAATATATACTAACTTGAATTTTTTACTGACTATTTTAACACTTATTTTCTTCGTCATCTTCGCTTTAATAAATTGTATGGTCGGGAAAATAAGCAAAGTTTGCCAAGAAACTCGAAACTGTTGAGACGGTGTATATTCCACTTATTACAACTTACATAAATCCGGGCCTGTTGCCACTGATTTATAGTTTTAATGAAAAAGAAACTGAAATACTGTCCTAGTTAAAAGCTTTCATATGTTGTTTAGAGTAGGTAAAGCAGATTCCATAACGTTGGCGTTGTACTTGATGACATTTTGTTTTTTTACCCGACTACGGCAAAGCCAAAAGGAAGGGTTATGATTTTAGCAGTCTATGTATGTATGTATGTATGTATGTATATTTCTATGTTCCACTCTGGTGCCTAACCCACTGAACCGATTTTTATGATTGAGGTATCAATAGATTTCTAAAAACGTTCCGGGTGACATAGGCGATATAAATTATTCCTAAATGTATTATGGTGGCCTTGACACGTTAATTTCTGACGACGAAAAAAATAAATTTTAGATAATTGTGACATGTTTGGTATCACAAGAAAGGTCTTGACGAGCACATTACAAATATGTATGTATATCACATTGTCTTAGTAAACGTATAAATTTAAATTGCTAATAAACAAGTAAAAGAAAGCCTGTACCTTGTACGGCGTGGCTGTACAATTAATAGTGAAAAATATGATCAAAATGGTACCAACGCGAAGATAATCAAAATTTTAAAATCAATACAATTTTTTATGCCACTCATTAGAAGAAAAATACAAAAAACGAAATTTCATATTACGGATTTATTCGAAGCCCGATAGATGGTGTTGGCGTCGAAACAAATCACGACACGCTTTCGTCTGCGATGTCGTTGCATCCCCGTAATGGAACGTGGCGAGCGGTTACGACCCTGCCCTTGGCAACCTCTCGGCTTATAAAAACAGGCCACTCACTGTGTACCATAGCTAAAAATGCTAAAATTCGTCGAGCGTGCGCCTGCCCAAAAAGTGATAGCAACTCAAACGCAACGTATGTATAAATGCATGTTGTGTACCGCAAGGCGCGCCGCAGTGCCTTTATCTCAGAGTAGTATCTTCACAAAACCTCGGCAGTCACCTGGTTTCGTTAGTTTTTTTATTAGTTCAAACTTTTCCAACTACGTGCGTTGGGGTTGGCTTGCAGTCTAATCTAATACAGCTAAATACCAGTATTTCACATGAGGTGACTGCCCATTAAATTTGACCTCCATAATCCGATTTATTAGCTTCTGACTACCCGTAACGACATAAACACATACATATACTCATGCTGATTGGAAATAATTTTTGGTGTAAAATAAAAATCCCATCAAAAACATAAATGTGAAAAAGGGAGCCAAAGTTCAATGTTAATAATATCTGTGATTGTCAAAATTAAATAAATTAGCTAGGATTACTAACAGAATCCATTTCCAGCATTGAATTTTCTACCGTTTGTCTGTTTAGTTGTACAAAACACGTGGAAAGGTCAAAATAAATGTAGATAACTTTTATTTATTATAATTTTGTAACTCAAAGTACAATTAAAGTATTGTTTCATCCCAATCGGTTCACTATATCAAAAGATATGTGAATTTAAAGTGTTGAAGGAGAAATTTATTTACATTATGTAAAGCAAATACACGTAACTCCATCTATTGAACAAAAATAGTACTACCAATTCATGGAAATAACACCAGGTTTCATACTGTGGAGTTATTTGTGAAACTTTTGATAAGTAGCAAAGGAAAAGTGAACATTGTATTATTTTATTGTTAGGGATTTATCGTTATATGGTAACCTTATTGAAATGTTGCCAGATCCACTTCAAGTTCGATGGATAGCAATCTTAATTTGATCACAATTTCTAAATAGCGGTGTTCTTCGCGGAAAAAGGACCTTCCCCCATGTCTGCTAATACATGTTACCTTAACTTATAATAAACTAAAGCTTTTAAAAGATGGACCCTCGGTTTTATGCGGAAACCTGGCAACATTGGGTCACTTGCAGGCTTAACGGTTTACTACCCGTGGTGAGGGGCAAAGCCCCGTGATTGGTTCGTCGCGACTATTAAGATAAGACATAAAGTGTTGAGTTTTGAGACAAGACATAAAGTGTTGTATCTATGCTCTAAATCTTGGTCATCTGCCCAAACTTTTCCCAAAAATATTGAAGTCGGAGACCAGACAAACCGGATTCAGTCGAATACCAATATTTTACGCGGAGTGACAGATCTCCACATCCCAATAATTGGGTGGCCTGGTACTTTTTGACCAGACTGGTGTCAGATTTTCTGGTTTCTGATAATCCGTAACGACCGTCAAAGATCTACAAATAACAGACTAACGAATTTAAGTAAAGAAAGAAATAAAACTTGTTTATTTGTCACACCTAGGTAAACACAATGTAGGTATAAACGTTGTGAAACTTCATTTAAATAAAACAATAACATTGTGTGTCTCACGGCTGCGCCAAAAAGGTCCAGTTTAGCAAAATGCCAGACATCTAGGAGTTACCTTACGCTGGTTTTCTACTGAACCTTACGTTGAAGTACTTTTCGAGGGGCGCAGGAGTTTCGGTATGATAAGTTATGACGATCAACCATCCACAGACGGACTTCAGTAACAGTGGCGTAGCTAGCATGGGTGGCACCTGGGGCACTCCAAAATAATTATGGGTTGACCGTTATACTGGTGACGGCAGTCGCAAGCCATTTCTCGGGAGGGGGGGGGGAATCTGCAGCACATAATGATGATAATTATTCATACTTAAATGGAAGTAAATTCATGAACTGATGCAAGAAAGCTCATTAACTGAAAAAGGCCCGAACGCAAGAACGAACGAAGTGAGCTCGAAAATACATGCAACTCGGAAAGATTTTATTTTCTTTTGATCATTCACACGTATAAATATAAGTTTTGTTGAATTATACAGATAAGCTCGAGGCCAAACAGAGTGCAGAATGTAAATAAATAGTAACGATTTGTTAAACGGAAAAGTATAAAATAAAAATTGAGTTTAAAAAACTGTAACCCGACTACAGAAAAATAAAAGTGATCTGAAAAGTAAGAAACAAGAAAATATTTCAGAAAAAAATCAAGACAGGTACAAAAATGGTCAAAGTAAAGCCGTGGTCGCATGCCTTTATAGTTTTACAGGTGTGCCAGGCACCCACATGATATACAGGCATGCGACCACGGCTTTACTTTGACCATTTTTGTACCTGTCTTGATTTTTTTCTGAAATATTTTCTTGTTTCTTACTTTTCAGATCACTTTTATTTTTCTGTAGTCGGGTTACAGTTTTTTAAACTCAATTTTTATGTTAAGAATTCGAAATCATTAATATGACTCTTTCCGCTCTAGGCGGAGCGAAAGGGAGTGTCAGACTCTTACTGACTAAAACCCATCCGTGTTCCAACCAATGCCTTTTGCGTCACTTTTTTCAAAATACTGAAAAAAGTGTGCCTTTTTTACAAGTCTAGCATTTTTTTTGTATATGTACCAGCCTTCAAGTTTCAGCAATTGAAATGTAAGTTACAAAAATGAACTGTGTTAACAGCGTCGTCCGTTCGGAAAACTCAACTGACTCATACAAAACAATATTTTATTTTTGGGCTCTAAAATATAAATAGGCTGCGTTACCAACTAAGATGTTTGAGCGAAGGATGTGTTTGATAAGAACCAATAAAATCGCTCGTGCTGATTGAGGTGTAAAACGATCCTATTGGTTTTTATCATACACATCCGTCACTACGCATCCTTGCACATCTCTATTGGAAATGCAGCCTATAGAGATTCCCACATTAAAATGTACGTTTCGAAATGAGCTATCTCTTGAAGTCTATTTCCAGCTTTCCTTTCTCATTAACATCCCACGCAACACCCTCGGGCCTATCCGACTCACGCCTAAGTTTTCTTTGAACATCACATCTGCGCATTTTCTCTCCAGATTTTGTTTGAAAATTTCTACTTACAACTAAAACAGTGATAATACATCTAGATGCCAAAAGATTTTGCCCTTCGGCTTGAGTACCTACCTAATAAAATCGTGATCAAGTACACCAAAAAGTAGCGCTAGTATGACTTAGCAACAGATTTTTGATAACGGGTGGCAGTTATTTTTATTTAAATCTTTTATTATGCACTATGTCTTGGCTTTACTCGACACGCGCTTCGTGCATTTTTCTAATTGTTCGTTGTCACATTTGTTCTGCGTGTTTTCTCATTTTTACATGTAATCATGATTTAAATATAAACAAATCGATTCTCAAAATAAATTAATTATTTAAGTCAAAATCTGAGGTTATTAAAAAACTAAATAACCAAGTTTTTCTTGGTTAACACGGTTTATTAATAAGAGGGTAGCAGTTTTTTTCAGTTAACATCTTTTGATATGCACCCGCACTATGCCTCGGCCTTACTCGACACGCGCCTCGGGCGTCTTCGTAATTATTCAGCGAGCATTCAGACGCATCTGCGCGCTCCCACTGCCGACAGATTTTTTTATTGTCTTAAAAAATATTTTTCTTCGGTAAAGATTTGATCATACGGTTCACGTGGTTGATTACGATTTAATTTAAAAACTTGGTCAATACTCAATACGTGGTAAATTTTTCATCATTAAGTTTATTTTTCCAATGAAAAGTTCCAGGCTGTTTTACAAACAAACGTATTCAAGATAACAGTAATAAAAACTGCTTCAGGCCAGCGCGTTGTACTTGATAGGTATAATCGGCATCAAATCCTTTATTATTATTTTTTTTGCACTTTATGCACTCTACAATTTGAAGAATATTGGCTATCTGAGTGCCAAATCTACCTACTTATTTTTGAGCAACGAACGTTCGCATCGCATCTCAGTCACATCTGTCAAAAATGTATCAGTAAAGTAGTACAGAATTAGCCCTCGAATCAAATAAAAAATACGCATACAGTAATATAAGCAATAAAGTTGAATCGTCATAATTCTTCGCCCTTAAAACCATCTTCAATATCAAATACCAATTACGTTTTTCAACCAAACCGCTTCTGCAGGTAATAAATCTACCAGAAAATCGTCTTCCATATGAGCGAGACTTTATAATATTCTCTTGTATAAAAATGGTCGACAGCGCGTCTAACCGGAGGGGATTTAATTAGACAGCGTAACCGCGACTTAATGTACCGTGCACAGATAATATAAGGGAGATTTGTAATGATGCATGGCAATGGCGCACAGGCCCTTTGCAAATAATGAAAATTCTTTTCTTGGATGGAAATCCGGATGTATGAGAGGCCTAGGAGGATAATTTGCAGACTTTTATGGTTGCTTTCTAAAAGCTCGTGATTTTTTTGGGAGGAAAGTCATCTGAAGTTTACGAGGCGTAGGTTGATACTTCGTGAAGCCAAAATCGATATTTATTTTTGCCCCACCACCATTCTAAGATGATGGTTTTGTGTGAAATCACAAATATTTGAATTAGTGTTTTTTAACCCCCGACCAAAAAAGAGGGGTGTTGTAAGTTTGACCGCTATGTGTGTCTGTGTGTCTGTCTGTGGCGCCGTAGCTCTTAAACGGGTGAACCGATTTGTATGCGGTTTTTTTTTATTTGAAAGCAGGTTTTCCAGCGATGGTTCTTAGACAAGTTTTATCAAAATCGGTTGAGTCGTTTTAAGATCATCAGCTCTTTTCTAGTTGATGAAGGCATTTAACCAGCTTTTACGGGTCTGATCGATGCGAAATTTGGTATTCTGATACTTCAATGACATTGCAAAAACATGGTTATATTGGCTTGATGTTGTGGCACAACCTGAGGTCTGCAGAATACCCAACTCCTCACTAAGTTACAGCAGAGGTATTGTGTTTGAACTCAATGGAATGGTTTCAATGAACAGATTATATTTAGATCAGTAACCTTAACATGATGCTGAAGCATGTCCTGAAATCTGCAGGATACCCAACTCCTCACTTACTTACAGCAGACCTTCCGTTTTCGTATTCGTTTAAATAGTTGCAATGAATAGGTTTTAAATAGATTGTGATCAGGGTCTGATGATGAAGCAGAAAAGAGAAATGAGTAAATACATTGGTGAGAGATGCAAAGTTACTTTCCAAGCTTGTAGTATGTAGTGCCGTTTAGGTGAGTGTAGATCATATGTGGATGGATGGACAGGGAGAGGAAGGCCAAAAAAAAAAGATGGATGGATTGTGTGAGGAGCAATATGAAAGAAAAGGGAGTTATTGATAGCGTGACGGCTGATAGGACAGAATAGAAGTCAAAAACGTGTAGATAAGGGTAGGAAGATGATGAGATTATAGGTTTTCTAGTAGTACCTATTTGGTAAATTAAGTTTAAAAAGCAAAAAATAAAAATTTAATTAAAAATTTTAAAAACCCCCGATTAAATTTAGCTTTAAAAAGTGAAAAAATAAAACATATTGATCCTTTTAATTTAATATAGGTACGATTCTTTGGGCCAAGCGTCATCGCGTCGGGGACCGCTAATAATATAGAGGTACTTAACAAATACAAAAATTTGCGGTCTCCCGAGGCGAAGAATACTTAATATTCTGCTAACCAGCAGTTTCAGTACCACTCCCGCATAAAAACACTATTGTATGTTTTACAACAAGCTGCAAGTTTGAATTTCAGAGAACAGTTCACTGTTTTGTTCGGAACTGGCTTATGAATTTTCCAACTTTACCACCCGCATCAGTTATCTTCAAGTGCTACTTATACTTCCCTAGTTGGTACCATACAGCTATAGTTACTTTAGAAAAACAACAGGATGGCACATAAATGCATAAGTTAACTGTATTCCATAACGTATCCGTAAAAAACGGGTATCCCAATACAGTTATGCTATTGCGAACGGGATGGCCGACGACACTTTTAATAAAACGGTTTACGATACAAACGACTGTTGTCGACTTTTTGTCGCAGCGCAATGCCCGTGTTTTGTTTTATTTTTTGTTACGTTTGTATGAATAAAACAGTACATGCTAATAATATTCAGCATATAGTGCTAATATCGTGAAGGTTTTTAGAATTGTCGCATGTTTGCGTGGTGTGTGTTTTGTGTGATGTCTGATTTTAGCTTTATTTGGAGTACAAGGAAAGTTGAGTGGCGATATTGTAAATTAGAAAAGTTGTAACAAAATACTACTTGTGGATTGTTGCGTGTATCACTATTGGGGAATTGATGGCTTTACCTAGTTGTTAAGGAAATTAACAGCACATGTACTTGGACAATAATAGGGCGAATAAAATAAAACTTTGGACAACCAAAGTTTTATTTTCGGAAGTTGGCCTAAAAAGTCAACGTTTTTGTTTGACAAAAGCTCTTGAGCATACAATTATTATGCAATAGCAACAAGATCCACACAGTAATGACATCACCAGTTATGCTACAAATGCCACTCAATTCAGTTCACTGTTCTATCAACACAATTTCCTTAATAAACCTTTATAGGCCATTCGATAAAGTTGCAACGAATCGTTTAAAGCGAATCGTTAACATCATGTTCAATCATCGGGTGATTGTGCACTGATTGCTTTATGCGATGAACGTTTGTACATTAACGAGTAAACACGAGTTAACCGCTGATCAATTGGACGACGATTAAGGGTAGTGTGTCATCGGCCATCAGAAATGTATCACGGTAAAGTGCTAGGAGCATTCCGCATGTCAGTTGCAATCTGTCAAAAATGTACGAAACATTTTTGACAGATGGCGACTGAAAGTGTGAACGTTGAAATTGACAGATGAGAAGGTGAACGTGGCTTAAAAATTAGTAGGCGGCCTTCATGAAAGTATGTGTTTCTTCCATCGTCGATTCAGAATTACTGTAAAGAAGATTTCAGTAACTCAATTTGGAGTGAAAATGATAAAAGTAGTATTAAAAATAGAGAATATTACAGTAAATCTAGCAGACATTTTTTCTGCCTTTCAATACACAAAAGAGTAGAAATTCAAGTGTCGGGATTTGAGAACTTTCATGAATTTCAGCCATTCATCATTTGTTTGCTTAGCTTTTTAATTTATTGTAACACTTTAAGCAAGTGTATAAATAACAAAGGACGTTAGTACCCGGACCGCAAAACTGAAAACTGGGACATTAGCGGTCCAGTTCGGAGGAATAATGTTTCTGATATTTTACGTTTAATATATTCCGTATTTTGTAATTCAAAATTACTCTCAGAGGCCTTTTTGCGTGGTTTTTCTAATTTATTATTCTGTTGTTTTAATATTGCTAAAGAATATTCATAAAAAAATCTAGGGACCTATTTAAAAATGAAATTATTGGTGAAATGAAAATGGTGAAAATTATGCCTACCTACGGTTATAGTTGTGTTAGGAAAATTGCCTAATTTAGCGTGAATCTAGACTTAAAGTGACGTGTATTGAAATTAGACTTATAAATGAAATCAGATACGTAGCTAAACTGATATTGCTATAAGAACCGTCTTTGTATACAACAAGTAACAAATTAAAAGCGAAATCTGAAAACCATGAAATTGCTAACTAGACTAAAAGTAGCAGCTACTAAACATCTGATTTTTATTGCGCTATTTGAGGGTTGCTCCCATAGTAATAGTTGTTTTTAATACTGAGTACAAACAATCACCCCAAACTTTCCAAAACGAATATTCACGAACGAGAACCACAAAACCATTTCTCAAGTCCCAATGCAGATCACGTATTAATGCACCTGTACCAATCCCGATGTCTCCTCATTTCGAGCCTCCTTTCCGATAATGAGTAACATAGCCCCCTCATAGGTATGTAGGTAGTTAACAATGGTCCGTGATTGCGTGCCGTGCGCTGTTCGATGCGGTTTCGCCCCGGTTTCTGTTCAGTTTCGCCCCGGTTTCGCTCCCCTGCCGCAGACGGGATGCGGCTTAATACACGAATATTTAATACGCGGCATGTGATTAAATCTGTATTCATTAAAGATGAGGATGGTGAAACTTGGATTTTTGGGAATGCGTTGGGAAAACTTTTTTCTTTTTGCTTAGGCTTGTAATTTGAAGCTGGAAGTTTTCTTGGAGTTAGTGAAATCACCATTACGTTTGTGCAATGTGTATAATCAATATTTAGAGATGTACGAGTACCTACTAAAAACGCACAGAGAGACAGAAGAGCATAAAGTCTTTGCTAGCATAACTTGAGCCATTAAGTTATCAAAGAATGACTCAGAGAACAAAAACAGAGAAATAAGAGAGAGAAATAATGTTTACAAAAATCGCAATTGCGGAAATGGTTGTTCTAATAAGTCACTGAAACTATCAAAGCAGAGTTACACGCTTCAGAGAAAATAAGGTTCGCTTTAGATTACATCAATCGAATTCCATGGAGGATACCTCAAAAGAAAAGCGCTTTGATTACTCCTGGAACACGAATGTGACGTCCAAGGAACGACTCAAAGGCTATTTTTATAGACGCAGAGATTGCGGACTCGTAATTCAATTTATTGCGTCTACCCTCCGCCAGGGGGCGACGGCGATAATGCAATTTTATCGAACCACTTATTGGCCCTTTACCTTTTCATTACCGCGACTAAATTTCAATTCAAAAGAAAGTTCACTTTTTACTGAAAGGGGTGATCTACACTCAGTAACGTTGAAAAGTTGTCGAGTGTGAAAATATTTCAACAATAAGGGTTCCAACAATGACAACTTTTCACTTTACCTCTTGACACCTGCTTGGCGGGAGATGAATTGTGGAACAACATAATGTAGCAAAAGTTATACGTTTATGTTTTTGAAGCGAGGACGACGCCCCGCTGTGAATATGCAGCCCTTTTATTTTCAAGGCGATTAAAAAACTTTTATCCCTTTACAAAAAGGCTTTAATGTTCCCCTTCATACAAAAGCATTTTCCTTGACGTTTATTTATATTCGTAAGAAAATACTCCTTTATTTATTTACATTCTATTGTCGATGTAGTGTTTATTGTCAATCAAAATATTTTGTACGAGAAAATACAATGGGGGAGCACGTGTGAAGAAAATATTGAATTTAAATACAGTTTCACCCTTGTTGGGGACTTACCGGAATAGAAAGTCAATTTTCTTTTTTTTTCTTTTGTTAACACCTGTAACTTTATAGGTAATCCTGGTACTGATTGGTTGATAACCGCAGTCGATTCGATAATATAGATCGTTTTTCGGCCAGTGTAGTCGGTCAAAGCGCATTTGGGAAAAGTCTAAAATATTTCATCTTAATTTCAATAAACTTCTTGAATCATCAAAAGCATGTAACATTTTGTCAATTCTTGCGTGGTGAAGGCGATTGACAAAACGTCAAGAATGTATGGGATTGACAAACACTGTCAAATCAATCACTTGTATTTTGGCATTTCGACCGTTTTTGCACTCACCAGTTGGCGCCACTGTCGAGTCAGTTTCTTAATCATAGCCATTAAAGTTGTTATTACGCGCATGTGAACAAAGTTAGAAGTGAAATAAAATTAATAATCAAAACAAGTAAATAAACTCGCATCAGTAGCTAACCTTTAGTGAAATTCGACGTTTAAAACCTCACACTACACTAGCGCATCTAGCGGCGAATTCAAACGCGATAGCCCTCATTGACTGGCTCTTTGTCAAAAGCTTCAGCACCCGTTTCTTTTTGAACTACTACTTTAACTCAGGTTCAATGCTGCCTACCTAACAAAAGTTCTATTAATTGTTCCATCACAAACAAAACTCTTCACAAGTTACACGATACGTTAATAAAGTTGCACAGGCGTCCAGTTTATCTAAATAAAACAACAATGTTGTAATTACGTAACGAAGTTGGACAGGGGTGGTACTCTCTGATAAAATATTTATGTACTTGTTCCACGTTGCAGCCCGCTTCGAAGGGTTGTCGAAGTTTTCAAGTAAACAAATGCGAACCGGCCTATTTTCATAGTACTACTTCAAGTTTGAATTATGCGGTTTTATGCCAATTATTTCAGCGTATTTTGGGCCCGTTTACGTTTAAAATTACCTTCTTTGTGCTATTTTTAGGCGTGTTTAATGATTTAGTTAGTAGGTATTGTTGTGAAATATTAACCGTCAAGTCTTCTGGGGGAATGTAAACTTAGAAAGAGCTTTTGCGGTGAAATACGAAGTTGAAAGCCATATCTTAGTGTTTATGGTGACTATTTAAACATGATTAATTAATCTTAGGAAAAGGAAATGTCTGTCAATGTACACGACGTTCTGATGAAAGGAACGGAAATCATCGTGCATCATATTTTAGAGAAACATGAAAGTGAAGCTACGTCCTACTCGCTCACTGAGAAACATGAACACTATCTGAATCCAAGATTCATATCAGCAGCGGAAGACAGATTGCCAGTTCTCTATCTGAAAACTAAACATCCAATTCCATTTAAAAGCTCTGGGACTCGCACAAGTCAAACAACAAAATTTAAATAATTAATAACTAACAATGATAAATAATTGATAAAAGAATAAACAATAAAAGTACTTGTGAGAACTCAAAAAGGCTCCTATATGCGATATTTAATGTATTAAATAATGCTTTTTTGTACGTCTACCATAAGTTTTATTAATCTATACTCGCTAGCGACTGTAGTTAAATAATTGTATGAAAACTTAAAAAAAAAACAAGTTACTAATTTATTTTTTTAGTTGTTAACTAAAGTTTTACTTGCAACTTGCTTGCTTGTTAGTTAACAACTTAAACAAATAAATTAAACTTGTTTTTAAAAGTTTTCACACATTTTTTAACAACAGTCGCTAGCGAGTACCTATACATTGATAAAACTCATAGTAGACGTACTGATAGGGCCTGGATGTCACGGATAAAGTCACGGAAAACAGAATGTAAAAAATAATAGATAAAAGCTAAAATAAAAATTATAATGAACACAAGAAAGCGAGAGATTTAGTAAGACTCACAACCAACTCAACCATTGTTTTACTACTTAAAAGTTAGCCATTTATTTTTATATACCATTAGCATAGCATAGCATAGTCGGCCTTATAATGTTCCCACTGTTGGGACTCAGGCCTCCTCTCTAGGAGAGGGAATGGGCCGTAATCCACCACGCGGGCCCAATGCGTGTTGGTGAATGTCACATGTCTTCGAATTTTTGGTTCTAGGACATGCCGGTTTCCTCACGATGTTTTCCTTCACCGTTTTGAGAGCAGTGGTGATGAAATAAATTACACAAAGTAATGTGCCTGGCTGGGTTTGAACCCGCGACCTACAACTCGTAAGTCGAAGCCATTACCACTCGGCCACCACTGCTCACCAATATACCATTAAAAGAATAAAATTCATACCTGTCCATATTTTGCAAAGGGGTCGGGCAGGCTACATTACCCTATTCCACGTAGGTAAACAGATATTATTCAATGAGCTTCGTAAAACAAATCTCCTGAAAGATAAAATAAAATTTTCCTCCGAGGAAATATAGAATAAACAGTCTTGGTACTTGGAACTTCAGTCGCCGAGGCTCTGCATATAAACTACTGTCTTTGAGTTTAAGCATAGAGTAACATAAATAGAGAAGCGACAATTATACCTACTTTACTTGAGAAATGTGTAGACACTGCCAAATTTATAACATGATTGCTTAAAACTGACCTACGTACTGAACTCACCAATACCACCAGGTCAAATCTAGAGTTGAAAATACTATGGGGAATTAATGTGGATGAAATACTGACTACAATGAATGTTTCTTCCTGCTGAAAGAGTAGGCGGCATGTTATTTAAAACAAAGGTATTGAACTCATTTGAAAAGTTTGAGGACTTTTCAAAATTCGGTCCCTAAAATAGAATTAAATACTTTTGTTGCTGCCCAATTTTATAACGAAAGGAACTCTTTTTATGATTCAAATTTCTAGAACCAGCGGTGACTGTGCGTTTTCGAAAACTGAATGGCTCAACGAGTTCGGGCTTCTTCTACAAATACTCTATGAACATTCTTACTCTATGGTTTAAGCTAGCGCCATCGCCATGTTAAGGATTTATTGTCCTTCGGAGAACGTTTGCCGCGTAATGCTAAGATCAGTTTTATTAAAACGCAGAGATTATGTCTAGAGCTTCGAGATAGGTCTTCGGTTAGTGAAATATTGGAAGCGACACAGAATAGAAGTGATTTTATCTTGAGGTGGGAATGAGAGATTGGGCTGCATTATTTGAGTTACACAAATGCGAACAATAACTGGCAAATGGCAATGGCACGCTTTGTTTAGTGAAAATTTATAATCGCCAGCGAACTAGACTACCTACTTTCGTTGCCTGTTGGTTTCGATTAGAGCAGATATTTATCGCATCTCAAAGAAAACATCTATTTAGAAGTTTTCCGCCTTTTCCTTCGGGAAATGCAGGCATGATTTTAAATGTTCAAATATTATTTTACAAATGAAAAATATGTTGAAAAAATGTGCATTAGAAATATTTGCCAAATAATGTACAGAAAGACAAGATAACGCATAGACCTTAATTAATTTAAAGGAATCGCGTTTATTTCCATTCTTTAAATTATAGGGCCTTTTATAACGCACAGCGTATGTCACTCCCATCGTAACCTAATACAAGATACACATCATACCAAGGTATCGCTTTTATTTAAAATCCACCTTAAATCTATTTATTTTTTCCCTATTCAAGAACATTTCAGTAATACAATTAGGTAAAAACCCAAAAGCTTCTTTAAAAATCTTTTCCACTTCACAAAAAGCACACTCAACTCACTCAATCCCTTTTAATAACAAAACGAACCCCTTCAGAAACTGCACAAAGGCCCATAATTCTGTGGTTTTCCTTAAAATAAGCGAAAACTGAAGGTAAGGAACCCAAGTCGCAGCAGGGTTCCGTATAATTGAGTGCATAAATCAAACTGCCATTGGAATGAGATGTGATACTTCATAACTTTGCCGTGTAATAGTCGAGCCTATGAAAAGTGATGGGGAGATGGGACGGCTTAACTTAACCATAGATTGTCTGATAAAAAGTGTTGGATTTGAGTGGGAGAGATAAAGTGTTGTTTTTAGTTGTTGTGGTTCAGTTGCCATGGTTACCGGGCTATAGTGATATTGTATGGAAAAGTTGTGTAGGGTTGAAAGGAAATGAGGTTGTTCTGGCTGCGTTAACTAGATAGGGTCACGGTTTGAGCTTTTGACTTTAAAATGTATACCTAAGTTGGTTTGATAACGTAATATTCTGGTTTCTTTTCCCAAACAAAGTATTCTGGTTTTAGTGTATTGTTTTTCTGTTACATAATTGACATGAGACATGTTATGTTTCCAATAAAATATGTTGTACATTTTAATTACATTTTTTTTTTACTCGATCAGTTAAACATAATGTAAGTGAACCTAAACTTGTGCAATGAAAAAAAACAACAATATTTTCTTCATCTTTTTGTTCTGTAACTTGAATGTTGTACATATTATAGAGATTTTTTTTCTTTTCTACCTCTTAATAACAATATTCAAAATGTTGTAGTGTTTAAATACACAAAAAAAATCTCTTTGTTTATTTTTCAATCGATGTACAGTCAACAAAGCTATTCGGTATGCAGGCAAAAATATTAATTTTTCCACAGCACTGCCAATGTTTATTTCTAATGTGTGTTTTATATTTATTTATTTTTTGCTTTTGACATACTTACAAGTGTGTTGTACAATAATTGTCTACTCAGCACACTCACAGTCACAACATTGTTCAAAAGTAATTGCAAGTTAGCTGCCTGCATACATAATAGCTTTGTTGACTGTACCAGTACCTGCCAAAAAGTTAAGGATTTTTCTGAAAATAAAAACCTTCTTTTTATTTTTCATCTTGACGTTTCAACCTCTTTGTTCGTTCTCGGAATAGCCCCGCTCAACTATCAGATAAGTACCTCCTCATGCTGCACTTAAATGTCAGCTAGTGCAGTTCACTGACAACAAGATCCAATTAATATTAAAGGAATTTTTACACTATGTTAGTTTTCAGTAGAAGGAAATAATCTCTGCTACTGAAAACATATCTATCTTATACTAATATAAAGCTGAAGAGTTTATTTGTTTGTTTGCTTGAACGCGCTAATCTCAGGAACTACCGGTCCGATTTGAAAAAAAAATTCAGTGTTAGATAGCCCATTTATCGAGGAAGGCTATAGGCTATATATCATCACGCTAAGACCAATAGGAGCGGAGCAGTAATGAAAATTGAGACGCAGACGGAGTTGCGCGGGTCAGCTAGTATATATATATAGTGTGATTAGTTGGGTAGGTACATACATGTATCACAAACACAACAAAGTTTTTTGGGGTTTTGACTTGTAAGTTAGTATGGTAGGCGCCAGATAAACTTGCAATAAAGTACATTGCCCTTTCTCGAATATCCCTTCGTAGGTACCCGTCCAATAAATTATGAACTGTTTTTCATTACTACAGAACGTAAAGGATTACAATAGAAGCCGCTTCAGGACAGCTTTGTCTTTATTTCTGTTTTTGATATTATTAAGAAAGTCAATAAACGTATGTGATTCAATGACCATTATTGCACATTTATCTGGTGGCCTACCATACCATAATATTTTCCTGCATTTTTATAGACTGAAGAGTGTATACGTTAGCGTCGTATGTAGAAGCATCTATTAAACATTTTGCGAATGGTTTAGCGAGATGTGGATAAGTATGAGACATTTATGTAGAAGGTAAGCTTATAATCCAGGTCTTCGATTTTGAATAGTGAGTTATGGAACACAAATGTAGTTCGGCTGCACACCTCTTAGGGTGCGATAATGACTGGCAGAATGAATGTTAGACCTTCGGACTGTCTCCGTGGTCGAGTGGTTAAGGCGTCTGCCTTGTGACCCGGAGGTCGTGGGTTCGATTCCCACGGGAATAAACATACTTTGTAAAGTTGTTTTCCAGTTTGGCTAGGACATTGCAGGCTTGAATCACCTGATTGTCTGATAAAAAGATGATTCCGTGCTTCGGAAGGCACGTATAAACCGGTGGTCCCGGCCGCCAAATGGCGGTCGTCAAATAAACCATGTCAGAGGCCCTTGAGGTGGTTTAAAAACTCTGACACTAGGGTGTGTGGGGTCGTTAGACCTTACTGCCCACACGATGAAAAGAAGAAGACCTTCGGCAACGGAATGGACATGATATTGTTTCAATCGCTGGTAGATCCTGGATGAGGATCCCACAGGAGCGAGGAAATTGGCTCAGAAAATAAATAGAGGCTAATGCGTAGCAGTAGTCGAAGTTGAGATGTGGGTGATGATTTTGAATCTTATAATGAACTAGTGGACGTCACGCGGTTTCACCCGCGTAGCTCCCGTTCCCGTGGGAGCACGGGGATAAAATATAGCCTATGTTACTCCCTGATAATGTAGCTATCCATTGCGTGCAGTGAAAGAATTTTTCAAATCGGTCCAGCAGTTTCGGAGCCTATTCATTTCAAACAAACAAACTAATCTTTCCTCTTTATGATATTAGTGTAGATACAACACCCTTTAATCGCACAGTAAAAGGAGGAACAAATTTTTTGGTATTTTTTTTTAAGTTTTTGCAAGGTGCATCATACTATATTTAATTACTGTAACTTATAGACCATTAGTTTGAATCAATTCCCCAATGATTTTATTCCCATTCCCCCAAAAGCCATATCCTTTATCCAGCCCACAAAATACACTTTATAGCCCGTTCCACATATGGTCTAAGATCGTAAATATTAAATAACAGCTTAACAAAAGTGCTCGGCCGGATTTATGTCTCAATATCGCACGACCCTTGGCACCTGCCCGCCTCTGTATTACACTATTGATTCATATTCCTTAATAGCTTTAGATCACGCGAAGCAATTATTTTTGGGATTACTTTTTTGAGGTTTTTATAGGATAGGGTAATTGAATTTTGGTTTTCATCCTTAAAGATTTAACTTCCTCCAATTTATCCCGCAGGAATGTTGAATTGTTAAGCTTAAAATCTCGACGCCTTTACCTTGAAACTATGTTTCTCTATGACTTGTGTAACGACAGATATGACTGCATAGATCTTACTAATTGTCCCGAGAACTGTCAGTAGACGAGAGGTGCGCGCTCGTCCACTTTTCGCAGTATCCTCTTGCCATACCAACGCTGGAGTTCGTGCGCCTCTTCGTCGTATGGCAAACAATTTTAATACAGTTTTTGGAGACTTGGACTTGTCTGGATTGTCTGCTAACAAATTCAAGATCTTCTTAATCCAATTAATTTGTGATTGACATTGCTTTTCTATTTTACTGCAGGTTTTTGTTTGTTTTTAATTGTGATTTTAATATTCTTCTGTAATTCATGTAATTCACATATAATTCTTTATTTTGTATTACATTTATTTTTTGTATTTCATTTAAATAATGTTCACTTTCATTTTCATTTTGAATTTCATGACAATTTTAATTCTGACTTTTAATTTACGATTTTATTTGAATTTTTATTTAATTAGTTGAAAAGAAATTGTGAATTTTTAATGTTTTTAAATTTTTATCAATGTTTTATCATTTTTTATTTGTATTTTATTCAGTGTTTCTCGTGTGTTATTAGTGCCGTAAATATAATATTGTGTTTAAAATATGGATAACGTCGTTGGTTACACATACGTTATTTTTAAACATTTGTATTGTAACATTTTTGTGTAACTGTTTGTTTTCCCTTAGTAAATAAATAAATAAATAAAAAATCAAAAGGTATTAAGAAAAATTGGCGCTACAGTATAATGTTAGAGTCGACTTCTATTCTGATACCAGTTATTTGCGTTATGGGGCTGCCTATTTGGCCTTCATAACCAATAACTGAGTAATACCTCATGATGAGAATGCTTGTCAGATTTTGGGCTTAGAACTATCGTTGCGCCCTGCGAAAATTAAAAATTCAATGATGAATTTCGAGATTGTTGAAAATAGGTTCTTATTTAATCAAATAACCTGCTGATTATTCTATACAAAAATTATGCAGTAACGTAACGTTTACCTACCGCGTTCACTCGTAGTTTTAAGCTTCACTACTCTGGGAAAGACTGTTAATCCGGACAAACAAAACTCAGAATTTTAGCCTAAAAACTACCAGTATATCTAGGACCAAAAGTTTCCATATATTCAAATGTAATTCGCCAAATTGAGGTCGCAATTTATAATATAAACAAGAGCCGGCTTCATAACAAAACAATAGAACGGTGTTAGCCATTGATATGCGGTACGGTGTCCACGAAGTTGGCGGTCGCGAAGACATTTACTTAATTCTAGGCTGTATCGAGAGTTGCCAGCGCCTGGCTTGTTTGTTTATGAAGACGTGACGTGTTTCGCTACTGACTCGATATTTCTTTAGTGTTTATCTACCTATGTTTAGTTCTGGGCTAGTATGTAATCCATTTGGTCGAGGAAATTCTGGTTTATTTATCTTCGCTGAGTGTCAGTCGGTATTAATCAACAGTCGTATTTCAGATACTTGTGGATATCCAGAACAATTGTAGCAGTTGGAAATAGCAAAATATTGATTTCGATTGATTTTTTTCTTTATGAATCGACTCAACATGAAGAAGCTCGGGCAACAGCAGAAGTTCTTATAGTATCTACTTAGACAATATCACATACATTATGTATTTTAATAAAAATAAATTCATTGCTGTTCGTATCAGCATAATTTTAGTCGGCACGTTATATTATCTCCACAAGTAACATAGAACAATGAATGCAAAACAGTACCTAAAATATTGTTTCTGAATACAAACACCCATTGTTTTGACAATATCGAAACCACATCCTTTGTTACATGACACGTTTAGTTAACGCTAACAGACTTCAGATGAGAACTTGCTTGTAAATTCATTTAAACTTTTCCCGTTAGCATTGGGTGAAACAAAACGCTAACGGCCCTTTAAAAGCCGCGAAACAGAAACAACCGTTGAATATGTCGCTGCAATATATTGTGTCGCTTAATTAATTAAAACAACAAAGTTTCAAGTACGTTTCCGTTTGACACAGTCATAGAGTATGGAACCGACTAGAGAAGCTCTTCATTATAATATTTGTTGTGCCCGCGCAAGGTACGCTGAGCAGAAGTTTCAGCTTACTTCTACATATATTTTAAGTCATATTTCTAACTCTATTCTGACGTCGACCGTCTTCTTATGAAATTAATAAAAAAAAGATTGGATTTCGTTTAGTATATTTTTATTTAGTATACTTAAAGTTCTTTTCATCTAAAAAGTGAGAAAAACTACAGTTATAACTTGTTAAGAATTGACATTAATTAATCATTAATTATCAATATAAATATACTCTACAACTACGACGACGACGACGACGACGACGACTATATGTGTCGTTACTGAGTGATTAAGTGACTGACAGCCAACGCACAGCCGAAAATGCTGGTCTTAGAAAGCTGAAATTTGTCTTATAGGTTCCAATTAGGGCGTGTAGGACAGGGGAAGTACTAAAAGAGGATTTCCCTAAATTCGTCCGGGAACGGAAAAACGAATATGCGCGTACGAAGTCGCGAGTAAAAGTTATACTATGAATAAACGGTGATACTCACTGACATGCGTGATTTGTATGAAAAGTTTTCAGTTTTTCACATCACTATTTTCTAACTGTAGCCCCCAGACATAATTATCTGTGTTCTGTGTACGCAGCCTTGCGTAATTAGGTTGCACGGTAACTTTGTAAATGACGTTAAGTTACAATGTAGTCGTATCCATTTGTCTTATTATATGGTGTCCTAGTACTTTGAGTGGCTATAAAAATAAGTTGGTTACATTGTAGAGATGAGAGCAGAGTCAGAATTGCATCTGTACTTTTGATACTATTCGTATTTTACTACTCTGGGAATTTGTGAGTACAAATCCCCAGAGAAGTAAAATTCGAGATCAGTTGAGCTGAGCCAAAATGTTCTTACTAATATTTTAGTGCCAAAATGGGTTTGTTTGTTTCCTCTTCACGTTTTAATAGCTGAGCAAATTTGAATGAAACTTGACAAACGGGTAGAGCGAAATTTAATTCCGGGAATAGGTTCCCCTGGGATAATAAGTAGAAAAAAGAAAAATAATTGAATAATCATCACTTTTATTGTTTTTTTATAATCTCTGAATTAAGCGCGAGTGACGCCGCGGGCGGCAGCTAGGAAGACATAAATATTTCGTCAAAGTCCCAAATACACTTGTATGGCTCTTCCATTTAACAATACCTGGAAGGTGGTCAGGTGACCACAGCACCAGCTTCTGTGTGGTATGGCGCTGCTGTCCGTCACCAACTTGAATTATTTAGGCTGGCAAGAACGGTCAGACCGCCTGACTGACGACAGTCATTTGTAGTTAGCGCCGTTTGCATGGAATGTGAACAAAGTGTTAGTAAAGGTAATAAATATGAATTATGTAGCAAAAATGAAAGAAAGAAAACAATAATAATGAAATAAAACAAAATTACATTTTTAAAATAATTGGAAAGATATACGTCACATTCGCGCAAAACGGCCATCGCTCAGCATAATGCTAGGACTCGTGTGCGAGACCGAGCCACAGCGCTGGTTTTCAGCGACAGCCGGCGTTGAGTATGACGTCGATCGGAGCAGCATAAAAAATAAATAAAACGGGACAAATAAACAGAAAAATAAATACATGAGGGTAAAATACAATATATAAGACAGTGACGAGATGGAAACAGACTGTTGTGAAGACGTTGGAATGTGGCCGAACTAAAAGTGGCGCGCAGAACCCCAAACATAAAATGTTGTTAAATAGTGCAGAAACATAGTACAATCACCTATACTACTTACATACTCGGTTAATCCATACACATTAGGTATATTAGAAAATCGAAATTAACTCTCCGTCTGTCAGTTTTCTGTCTGACTTTTTGTTACCTCTTCACGTCTTAATGGCTGGATTTCAATGAAACTTGACACACCGGTATAGTGACGGTATTATTCCCTTGTGATAATTTTTGACTATCACACGGACAAAGACGCTGGCATAATCTAGTTCTCAATAAAGATCAATAAGTGCGTAAACTCAAAAAACAACTGAACCCTTTTCAAAAACAAATAGTGAAGAAAAATAAACACACCCAAAGTTGTTTGAAACTGTCCCATATCGTAGTTTCAGCAGACCGCAGATACCGCGATTTATGTGCGGGGCTCGGACAGTCTCTTCTCGAGTCATTGCTCCAAAAGTCCCAAGTTTCCACGGACAACGATTAAGATTTACAGCAGGACTGGTCCTAAATAACTTAAATTGTTGGTGAACCTACAGATCTCTCAGTCTTTCGATGGAAGAGACAATTTATGGACTTGAAACAGTTGAAACTATTTGTTTAGTGACCAAGTTTAGGGAGTTCGTTAGTCTGTCTAAAATTCTGGCAATGTTGGTATTGAGATTAATTCGTGAATTTGTCTGGTTGGGTTATAAAAGTTTGGGTTGTTACTGGTGTCAACTATGTTGCTTTTGGTAGTGTCATAACTTAGTTTGAAACATTGGAGTAGTTCATACTATACAGGGTAACTTGTAATGCGACGTATATCCGTCAGATGCTGATAGGGGGGGGCCAAAATGCAACAAATTGATCCCCCATATGTATGGCCGAAATTCAATAGTTTTCGAGATGGAGAGAATAGGCAAATTGTTTTAGTTATTTGTACGTCCAGAGTAATTTTTTGAACGAGACAACTTTTTTTTGAAAAGTATAATGAAAACATTGGTAAGATTATTATTATTCCTAAATAACTCATAATTTTGTTAAATTAAAAGCTTTTAATTATGTTCATAGGTTAATTGAAGTGCCAGCTATAATATCATTTTCTAATTGTACCCATTCCATATACAAGTTTTCTTTTTATTTGGAATGTCAAATTTTGGGTAAATATCGAAAATACCTTAAAATTCAAATATCTCATTTTGACCCCCTATCAGCACCTGACGAGTATACGTCGAATTACAAGTAACCCTGTAGATGCAGATATATCCACAATTAAAAAAGCTTGCGTTTGAACAAGGTTGAATATAATTCTTCGAATGCTATGCAAATTTTCATTTACTCACATTGCTGTATTTACTTTAATACTAACAACAAAATATTACTGAACAACTGGACTAATAAATTCGCGAAATTATTTACAAACGCGTTTAAAAACAAAATAAATCATTGGGCATCAAAAAAATTCATCCACAAATAGCCCAGAACACTGGCAGCATTGCCATGCTATGCACAAAACTTTTTCATCAACTATATCTTCTTGAAATAGGTGTTTCTGGTTCGGTTTCTTCGTGACTTCGGAAATAAAAATGATCTATTTTTATTCGAAGTGTCCTCCTTTTTTTGAAGCAGCTTAGAAAGACATTTTTTTTGTGAAGTAACTAGATGTTTGGAAGGTAGATATTTTTTATTAAAACCCGAGTTGCAACCACATTCAAGCTATTCATATTAATTCACGTCCAATCTTTTACTTCTAGATTCACACACGCTTAGCTCTAAGGCGCTTCTAGCTCCATTACATCCGTGTGCTCATTTCCCTCACAATACGCGTGATAATTGAAATACCCTAAAGCGAATACATTTACATAATAAGCGTAATGTTGTAACACACTCGTAACGTTAACTATTGCGAATAATTGGTTCCGTAGTCGCTTAGTTTTATTATCATTGTTATGATTATGGTATCATACTTTCATTTTACTGTTATGTGTAAACACAAAACGTAGTCCATTCTTATTAATGTAATTATTTTACTTATATTTTCCCGCAACTTTGTTGCTACATGGACCTTGCTTTTCTTTGGGATAAAAGTTTAGTAGCCTATGGCAATCAACGACAGACAGCTTGAGAAAAAAAAAAAACAAAAAAAATACAAACAAACAAATAAAGTATACAAGCAATCTTAATTTACACCTGGAGTTGTTTACTATATGGACCTTGTAAAACCAGAATAAATTTTGGATTTCCGCGTTCAAACAATTTGGCCATACTTTTTACTGGAATCAACTAGCTCACAATTTAGGACCCATTAGTATTTAATCCGTGGTGCTTGGCAATTTAGCATAACTCTATTGTATCCGTCCCTCGTTGCCGATTGGCTTAGCTCTGTTCTGTTGAGTTACTGTTCTTTTTTGATTAATTTCGTTGCAGCATCCAAGACAGTTGAATCTTTTCTCCGAGACTCGTCGAGCTCAATTGAATCGGCGTTTTTCTAGTGGTCACCACTGTGTATTCTGGCTTTCAGGAGTTGCAGTGGTTGGGAATAGTGCGCTGGGCTTGTCCCAATTAAAAAAAAAAGCAACTTAAGCCACTACCAAACCTCTCAGACTTAGTTCCATACGTCACATCATTGGCGACCACTGAAAATCAACGCCGTGCTGTGGGTCTGCACATTGCTTACTAACCAGCTGAGTGGGAGCCATATTACCACAACGTGCATCTGCTTATTTTCTGGTATCTCCTTTTTTGCTCCTTTCGTCTGTTAACAGTCACATGTTAATATTTGTCTTTAATATACAAGTAGTAGCCACTCCAACGTTCGAGTTACACAGCTGTCAGAGCGTAGAACGTCCGTCGCTGTAGATCGCGGCCGAGCGTCTCATGCCGACTCGAATTTGAAGCGTATTTTCTAGCAAACTACTGCAGCTATAGCAAAATAAAAAATATCAGTATAAAGCTGAAACTACATAGAATCAAAATATTGTGAAAACCCCCGCCCGGACGGTGAAGTGGGTAGGTATTAAAAATATCGTTAAAGAATGTTAGTTTAGGTTTTTTGCCATACATACAAAACTACAAATCTAAAGTTCTGTGAAAATAAATACGTTTCTTTATTTTCCTTTTCTTTAAAATTATTAGTTTAGATAACGCTGAAGAATATTGTGCACAAAACCATGGTCTAAAAATCATAACCCGCAGTAACTATTAAAAACAAAACTAAGCTAACTCCTACGCAGTTTAATTTATTGATAAGATTTTCTAATTTATGTGAACCACGATTGCTAAGTAAAGTTAAACAATTTAGTATTACCGTAAACATTATTTTAGTATTCGGTTAGGTTAAGATAATAACGTTATGGCGATATATCTTGGTTCCTCCCACGACCGAGTAAGTTATGCTAACATTTGAGATTTATTTCATTAACTCTTTGTTCAATTCCTTTTATGGTGTGATAGATTGCTTGCTGATACTGCTGTGAAATCTGTATAATTTTCTGACTACTATACTACCGTAAGCGTATAAAATTAAAAGTAGATACAATATAGAAAAAAAAATGTTGTCATCGTGTATCTCAAAAATATGCATCCAATGAACTAAGCCAAATAGCGATAGGTATCTAGTTTAAAACATAAAAAACCCTTACAAAGTATCATCTATCTCAATTTAAATAAAAACTATGCGTATTTACTAAACTCTAATTTTCTCGCAATTCATTTTCACTTGGATTCCGCTTTTGCCCTTATGACGGGCTAAAAATAGTTTTTCTATTTTCTTTTTTAGGGTACCCAAAAAGTAACTAACGTAAGAATATGAGAGTCCGACTCGCATTTGCCGGTTCTGTATCTCAGCTAAAAACACCACCTTCCTACTGAATTAAAATAATAATAAATCAAAAAAAAAACGTTAATTTTGTTATTAAACGGTTCTGACTGCTTCGGTGACAGTTCTAATCTTCAGGTTCGATTGTGTCAATAAGCAGGAAACCTTATCAGGAAATCGTATGTTTGCGGCCAGCCTTTTTTTGTAAGAAAGGGAAATCAGCAAATGACTCCTCCCGCTTTAGACAGAGCAGAAGGGAGTGTCAGACTCTTACTGACTAAAACCCATCCGTGTTCCTCCTAATGCCCTTTGCGTTCCAGGGCCGCGGTGACTATTTTGAGTTCGGTTGTGTGCGGCCAGCCTAAGATTAACATCATTAGGAGTTTCTTGGGAGTCTTGATAGCCCACTGCGAAATGTGGTTCGTGCACTATTTTATAAGTAGGTACCTACATACATACCTACACCTTGATATACCACTTTACAGACTACGAGCTTGATTTTTTGTTACAACATTCAACAATCAGTATAAAGTAACTCTGTATTAATTAATTTATGACCACAAGATAACTCAATAATACACCGTTCCCCTTAGTTAAGCTCGCTTCTCAAGCGCGACCGTATGCAAAAAGTCGCAGTGTTGCCATACCTTGCAAGCAAAACACACAACAGTAAATGCTAATGATGTCGACCTTTTTCTTTTGCCAACGTCAGATGACGTCACAAAGGTAGAAAATGTACGGAGAAACATTCGCACATTAATAGGCATGCCGTAAGTCGTATGCTGAGTCTCTTCTGCAAACAACAATGAAATGGATAAACTTGCCTCGTTCCTTCGGGCTGTGATAACTAGATAGAGAAGTTTAGAAGGTTTATAATAAAGTGTCAGCTGTTTTGTCACTGGTTAACAGGTTCACTTTCCGTACAGCAGACAGAATAGTTAAACAATCAGCGAATACCACATGTGACCTCATGGTTAATAAAATATTTTTTATGGTAGGTACTCTGCGTAAGTTTAGATACTTATTATAATTTTTTTATTTATATAACTTACTGAAAGTAAGACGACGACATACGCCAGCGACCTTGATAGAATAAAACGCGCACTCTTTTCACACCCGCGCGGCCCAAAATTCAGTAGTTTTTTGGACTTTCCTTATTATTCTATGACTTTTAAAAAAATAGCCGTATATCAACATGTAGGTATTTAAATTGTCTTTGAGATAGTGTAAATTCCATTAAAATACGATCGGCGGGTTTGGTTCGATGGCCATTTTTATGTCCGTGTTGGACATAACTTTACAAATTAATTACAATATGTTGAACTAATAAAACTTAAAATGTACGTATATCAAATTATTAAGAAAATAGTTGAATGAAATAAGGTTTAATGAAATATATATGTATTTTTAAATTTATAACTAGCCGCTTAGAAGTGATGCTTATTTCAAAATCAGCTACTGATCTGTATCTGCGCCTAAACTATGGGTGATTTCATGTTTGTAGTATAAATCTTCTGAACTCTATAAACGCGTGTAAATATTGGTATTTAGCTCAATCTGGTTCGACTGTAAGACAATTCGAATATAGTTGGGAATAGGCTAGGCAGATGATCACTAAATCTTCAGAGTGTTAGCTAAGGATCATTCAACTATGATAATGATAATTCAAAATTAAGGTATTTTATCATAATTAATTATTTCAATGTCTGCATGACACTGACAAAAGTACTTTCAGCTTGCGCCCCATATGCACTAAAAACCCTCAAGTACTTAACTAAATGTTTCTGCAGTAATTACAAACTCACTTCCCCAAAGGATTGCTTGTTCTAACTTTCAAATCTAGAGCCAACTTAACATACTAAATCTCAAATTAATCGAATACTGCGTCCGTTAAGAAGCTACATTTCAAAATTTATTAATCAGTAAACCTTCTGCATCTTCCTGTTCAGTGGTGTTATTGTACAATGAGTAGGTTTTCAATTACACACGAGCTAGTACGAGAAAAGGGCGGGACGTATTCAATACGTCTGAGAACATGGAGGATCTTAATGAATGTGTGGATCGGGATTGGATTATATTTGTTGCCATTGTCAGCAAGCTGTGCCATAATAATTGGTTTTCTTTACACTTGTGGTGGTAGGTACTTAAAAGACCTGTGATCATCAAATGACTGGGCGGAGCAGGATCCGTTTGATGATTTTCTATAAAAAAAGCTATCTACTTAAAATGTAGAAGACAAATGCTTTTTAGATGGATGTATTCCGTTTGTTTTAGAATTCTTGATATCAGACGTTAATCTCCATCTTAGTTTTATCAACAAAGTTGCAAATGTCTGATGTCGAAGTTGACCTATAGAACTCGCATAAAATATCTACGTTTATTGGAACATAAATAAGTCTATGATCATGTTTCATCATGTCACGAATTTGTGTTGAAATGAAGCTGCATAAAATTGTTATTTTGATTTTAACTGAATTACAACAACATAAAAATACAGCCGGTGCCTATCCTTTTAAATTCTGTGGAATATTTCAAAAAATTAAAAAGCATAATAATTGTGCACAATTATTCTGAACTCTTTTTCTTCAATATACACAATTTGACTTTAAAGTACTAAATATATACACTTAAAATAAAATATCCTAACTAAGATAAGGCGTCAAAAAATTCGTCCACATCGCTGTCCACCGGAAGTGAGCGCAAAAGACTGGCGGCATTGCCACGTTGTATGGCAATGCTTGTCCTCTGTCCGAGGTAAAAGCCAGCCCTTGGGTCACGCGAAGTGTCAACTAAACGTTTAGAAAGATCTTTAAATAAGGCATGAGCACTCGGACCCCACGGTCCAAGAGTTTCAACCCCAAACGGTTCAAAAATATAATTGCAAACAAGGTTATTATATTTCCGCCGCTTGAGGTTCTCAGCAGCTCTTTTTCTTCAATTATCAAGACAAGCATTATTTTCTATTCTATCTATTGTAACAGAGACAATGCACTATCAGAGTAATTTATATTTATACAAATGTCTTTTCATTATGTGCATTTTAAAGAAATACAAAAGACCCAACCACACAACACAGTAAAGGAAGCAGTCTACATGAACATATTTCCTGAAAAGTTACAAATAATAAACAAAAAAAAACTGGCCAAGTGCGAGTCGGACTCGCGTGCAAAGGGTTCCGAACGAATTAAATTTTTTTAACATGTTATTTCAACACTACAGACTTCTAATATCGAAAGATCCTAGACCTAGACCGAGACCTATCTCCATTTTTTTCAAATTTTTGGCTCAGTAGTTTCGGAGATAAGGGGCGAATGGTCATTTTTCGTCTAATTTCTTGAATAACTTCAAAACCATTTATTTTAAAATTTTGAAAAATATATAATAAAAATCCTTACAGTAAGCCCTGTGATTTGATATGTCACACGATATTGCTCAAAAAACTTTATTTTTAATTTTCTAGTTTGACCCCCAAAAGTGACCCCCATACTAAAAATTTCATAATTTACTTAACGCGTCCGTGTTTGGGTCATAAAAGTCCATATGTGTACCAAATTTCAACAGAATCGGTCTAGTGGATCCGGAGAAAACTGGCTGTGACAGACGGGCAGACAGACAGACAGACACCCGAGTGATCCTATAAGGGTTCCTTTTTTTTCGGAAACCTAAAAGCTTTTTAAAAATTGATAAAATGTAAAAAGAAAAACTGCAAACTTTGAAAAACCCACGACGAGTGTAGACATTGTAGTTGGAAAGAAATAAATTAAATTATTGAAAAATTAAAAGGTGAGGTAAAACTGTAAGGCCACTGTAGGATCGTTCGCTGAAGAATCACCTTAAACGCCTTGCACCTTCTCCATTCTGTCGAAGATAAAATTAGTTTAAGGCCGTATCTTTGAAATAAATGATAGCTCGAAAGCACCGATTTCATCTCCTGGCACCGCGCAGTCCCCGCATGCTTCCATGTGCAAAGTCCGAAATATCGAACCTAGCGCCACAACATGAAATTAATTCAAACCGCCAACTGATTCAGTGTTGCCCGCAAGCAAACTTCATAAACTTCTTCTGTCAAAATATTAACACAAATCAGCACTCTTATAAACAGTGATTTTAGACGTAGATAAAATACAATTTTATAAAATATCGAGCGACGAAAAATATTGATTTGTTTTAATACTCATTTCTTACAATCGTTGGTAAATTATATCATGTTTTGTATGGCCCCAAATTATTTTGAAAACCACTAATTCGGTTGACTATTTAAGAACATGACCATAATTGTGCGATAGAGATAGTACTAGAGACTTTTAAGCATACGGAAGGTATGGAGTAGACCAGTTGTATAAAAGTTATATTTTAATCGTAATTGTAATATGTACACAAGTTATGAAAACGAATGAAAAGATAAGTAGTCAATTTGTTTTTTTTTCTCGTGGCTTTACTGACGTAGCCTTTTCCACAGAAACCGTGCATTTTCCGGAGATTGTTTTGTATCAGTGAAAAATAAATCGAACGTCCTGTAAACATCGAGCTCCTAGGCATGGAGTTGACATCCAGTCTCAACTTCGGCGCCACCATCGTGTACAAAGCCCAAACCGCTGCCAAAAAGCTGGACATCCTAAATAGGGTGAAGCGATACTTCAGGTCTGGACCGCTTTTAACCCTAAATAAAGCGCAAGTCTGATCCTGCATGGAGTATTGTAGCCACCTTTGGGATGGCTCAGTTAAGTATCAGCTTGCCGCGCTTGACTCGGTGGAACGCAGAGCTAAGAGGCTCATCGGTGACGTAAAACTGGTGGATGCCAAGCTGCATAGCTTGGCTCATCGCCGTAAGGTTGCCTGCTTGTCGGTCTTCTACAGATTGTACTTCGGTGAGTGTGCCCAAGAACTCCACGACCTCATCCCACCGGCCCCCTTCTACCATCGGACATCCAGACGCACTGCATCTTACCATCCCTACCTTGTTGCTGTTACACCAACTCGCACTAAGCGTTTCCAAACGTCTTTTATAATGCGCACAACAAAGGAGTGTAACTCTGCCTGCGTCCGTGTTTCCAAACGCTTACAACCCTAATCTCTTTAAAGTTATAGTGAACAGGCTCCTTCTGGGTAAGCTCGCTCCATCGTAGACTTTGTCTCGGTCATCTCTGACCTAGACTAGAGTCAAGAGCAAACCCATCACAAATAAAAAAAAATATTTTTAACTCTATCATATTAGTTGAGTTCAATACCTAGTTAACCAGTCATCATCATCATCATCATATCAGCCGAAAGTCGTCCACTGCTGGACATAGTTAATCAGTATTAGACCCTAAATGCCGTATGGTGTCGGCCGGTGCCGTAAAAGAATAATACCATCCCATCACTTCCCATGGGTGTCATAAGAGGCGACTAAGGGACTCGCCAGAGAATGGGCAGCAGCGTTCTCTGTAAAACTCAACCATACACTGCAATCACCAACCCGCCTGCCAAGCGTGGCGATTATGGCAACCCCCTCCCCCCCTTTTGGGGGAGGCCTATGTCCATCAGTGGATGTCTTTCGGTTGATATGAGACCCTAAATGTGATGCAATGACCCTTTCAGTAAAGTTCCATCAGAAGTATACATGAGCACCGCTGCTATCATATGCGGCATTCCAAATCCGGGGCTGTAGGATAACCCTGGTGGTTGTTTCATCCACGGAACATCTTCAAGACTTATACCAAATCATGGAAAAATACTTGTATTAAACTACTTGACCGTCACTGGAAGCTTTCATATGAGATGGCATTTCCGTTTCCCATCGATTTCTTACCAGTTTTCGTACTTTTATGCCCTCTTTACTTCCGGCTCAGTGGCACCACCTGGTGGTTGCGGGTAGTTTTTAGTTTTCGTAAAAAAGTGGCACGCCATTTTTATTCACACGCTTCGCGAGCATGTCAAAATAACTACAAATATTACAAAAACTGGGGTGGACAGGAAATTTCGTAAAATCTGTTGTTTCTCCTCAAAAGATAATTTATTTAGGGATACTATAGAAACCATGGGAAAATAAAAAAATCCTACCAAAAGAAAAGATTCAGGACATCATTACAAAGATAAATCAGGCTATCAGGATAAATCAGGCGAACAAGAGCGGTTAACTTTAAAGGAGTTGCAGAAAATAGTGGGACTTATAAATTTTGCCAGTTTTGCTGTCGTAAATTCGCTGCCAGTCCTGCCATCAAAGACCTACCCACTACCACAAGGTGTATTAGACGAACTAAACTGGTGGGCCCAAAATTGTCAAAGGTCAACACCCCTTCAGTACCCTCCTCCAATCTACACTAAAAACCTACGAAGTAGCCTGGAAGCGCTGGACGTCGTGGTGCCGTAATAAAAACCTTGACTTAATGAATCCCACTGGTTCACAATTAGCGCAGTTTTTATATTTATATTTAATTGATAAGTTGTCGTATAATTCAATACTTTTACATAAATCGGTAATTTCTACACTATGTAACGCTGAAACTTCAAGTCAGTTAAGTTCACACGTTTTAGTAAGACATGTTTTAAAATCTATTGCCCTTAAAAATCCAAAGGTCACAAAGCCTCCAGTTTGGGATATTGATAAATTAATTTCATTTTTGAATAATTACACAATTAATTCAAATAATCTATTTCAAACATCACGTCATACTGGAATTTTGTTGTTGCTTTGCTCTGGTAGGCGAATACACGATCTAACTCTACTTAATATCGATCCTAATCATTGCATAAGATCTGATAGCAGTATAATATTTTGGCCTCGGTTTGGCTCTAAAACTGACAGCACTAATTATAGGCAATCCGGCTGGAAATTGCTTTTAAATACAGATAGCTCTAACCTTAACCCTATATACTGGACAGAAAAAACTATATATTATATAACGACAGACGTAAAGCGGCAAAATCAATTAATTTATTTATTACGATTAGAGGTGTGGCTAAACCTGCTTCACGTACAGCCATTGCAGGATGGGTAAAGACCCTGTTTCGGGAAGCTGGCATTGCAGCCATACCAGGTAGCACCCGGTCTGCTGTAGCCTCCAAAAGCTGGTTACAAAATTATCCTTTCGACGAAATCTTGGCACGTGGAAATTGGCGTTCAGCTAATACATTCCAGCAGTTTTATAGACGAGAAATAATGAGAAGTACTGATTCACAAAACGTCACACAATTGTTCAATCCAATTGATTAACATTGCTAAATAAAAATGTTGTTTACCTAGAACAGATATTCTTAAATTGGTTGTTTATGATTACAATTTATGATTTCTTATTAAAAAAAAGTGTTAATTATATTTCTAAGTTACACATAGTAGTTATAGATAAAGTTTCTAGAAAGTACACTTATCTATGTACTTTCATTGAATTGCTTTATACGTATATTTAAATAAATGCATAAATTATTAATTACAACTTTGTTTAAATTCTCTTCTATCTGTCTTCTTTCCTGCTTTATCACATTGGCCTACAGTATAGCACCAGGCGATAACAAACAGATCTCATAAGAAAGCTTCCAGTGAGGTAAGTATTTTAATGTGTGTTTTATTTCAGGTACAACGCTGATATTGTATTGTACTGTTTTTGTCTTCGTAAACTATACCTACCAAGACTTTTGATAGGTTGGAATGGTGGAAAAATGTTAACCTTATTCTGATGTTTGTAATGTTTACAGTCGTAAAAGCGAAAGAAAGTAAGCGTTTTAAACAAATTTGGAAGGTAAAAATAAAAAAATAATGTATAATTTTTTCGCCGACTTTATGAGAAGGCTTGATTTACATACTGTTTTATTGGCGATATATCTAATGAGACGTTGAAAATGCGTCATAACTAACTTAAGGCTTTAAAATTACGTCATTGTCAATTAAATTGAACTTGCTAATATTTTATTTTTACAAAAAAATGTCTGTGGTACGAGATGAAGTAAGGCTGAAATGATGAGGGATAAAGAGTCACAAAATATCAAGAGCCCAGAATTATGATAAATTAAAATTGGCCTAACAACTATTACAACATCACATTGATTTAGATTTATAACATTAGTAGGATTAAATATTTTCATTTATTTCTGGTAGGTACTTCTAAAACCCACGCAGTAAAGTCGGGGTAAAAAGCTAGTATTTCCTAAACACATTTTTCACAATTCAAACGCGACTCCATAATTTTCCCTAGGCTTGTTGCCTTTGACATTTAACACATTCTTGACACATTGATGTTTGACGTATTTCAATCCTAAAATGAAAACATTTATTTTAGCGTGTGTCTTGAGTTAAACTGTAAGAATAACGCTTTATAAGCAGACACTCCAATATAGAAAACATAATGTTTACCCAATATTGCTATGTGAGATGAGAACATTGGAGGATACAGTACGTATGTACAAGTAAAGGTGATGACTTGGAGACGTTATTTTCTTCAAGCCGTTGCTATTCATTTCCTGGTAAACGAGTCCATTGTGGCCTTCAGGTAGGAAGTCCCAACGACGTTGTACTTAATTTAGTTTTGCTCTTTTATTTCATACCAATTTTATACTTATTTCAAAAATTAGTGTGGATAGAAAAACATTGCGTTTTATATTGTTCAAGGTCATAAAAATACACATTCACATGGTGCAGACATTTTTTAACACTAAATTTATCTATAAACGGCTAAACTATTAGCATTTACTGTAAAAAAAATATATTGAAATTACGAAGATCTGACAGCTCCGATTTGCAGAAAAGTGATACAGGTCCTGCCTGCAAGAGCTCCACCGAGCATCTGAAGAACTGAACAAATGAGAGAGATGCAAATACTTTTGCAAGGCAAAAGATGAGATGAAGATAATAAGAGTGTAGCTCGGAATAAAAAAACGTAAGTGCCAAAATAAATTTTCGGATTTGATAACATAAAAGTATTATTATATCGAAATCTGTTCTGTTGAAACCTCGATAAGTTTATTTTATACGCTATAGGGTTATTTTTATAGGATCAATCTAAAGCGTTGCGTCTTGTAGCTAAAAAAAGTGAAAAGATATTTCGAACTTTGTGATTTTTTTCAATCGAGAAAATTTCTTCGTATCGTGTATTCCTTCAGTTGGATACTAGATCATAAAGTCAAAAAGCATATACCGTAATCTCACATCCCTGTGCGAAGTACCTAACAAGATACGTTAAAACGAAAAACGGCCTTATTCTAAAGGTATCCCCTTAATCTCTCTTTAACCCGACCACACCTGGATCATGGATCAGGGAGCTATCTATTATATCAATCAGTAGATATTAATAATTATTAGCATCCTCAAAGGAAAATCAATAACTTATATTTATGTATTAACACACATTAATTAATTATCGTTAATTACTGATGATTGGCGTCAATGTATTCATGTTGCGATAGTACATAGGCAATATGGCAGGTGGCAGAACATTGCAGTGGCTCAATATTTACACATAGTTTCCAATTTATGGCCTACCTTTACCGATATGTTTCTTCACAGAGTTACTAATAATAATATGTAGGAAGGTTTTTCAATAACGACGACATGATTTCCTCTAAGGCAAAAATAAAGATTTGATTTATACATTGACATATCCAACCTTCTAAATAATATTATGAATGTGAAAGTGAATTTTGTTTCTTTGCAACGCCATCACGCCTAAATCACTGAAACGATTTTTATAGATTTTAGTACAGAGATTGATGAGACCCTGGAGTCGGAAATCTATATTAATGCGAGCGAAGCTGCGAGCAAAAGCCAGTATTATTTAAATTGAGTAATATCAAATAGAATCAAACATAACCATTAATTAAACCATTCTTGTTGGATGTTTACTACACGTTATTGTGTCGACACGTCATTTTATTTTATTAATCTTTTTTGTATTTTAGATTGTGGATACAGAAAACATGTTAATTCTAACATAGGTACTAAATTATTATGAGCCAAATTGCCAATTTAGAGACAACATCAATGCAAAACCGGAAAACAATTCAATTTCCACAACATCTGTTTGATATCAATACTCTGATCTTTCCGCCATTTTGTTCACAGCTGTTACCTATAAGCAAGCGTCATTACTTCATTCCACAGACCATAATCATTACACTAGTACCCATTTACCTCACACATAGTCCCAAGTTGCCCTCCATTTTCAATACAGTGTTTTCCAAACTGTGTTTTGCGGACGACTGGTCCGCAAGGGCCAAAATATGGTCCGCGAATGGTTTAATATTACAATCTTTTCGCCTCAAAAATGTCATTGATGCAAACTGATTTCAAGTTAAGAAATGTTGTTTTTTGCTCTTTACTTTTGATTACAAAGAATAGTAATGCTACAAGTTTTGAATATTTATCTATACTAATATTATACAGAGAAAAGATTTTTTTGTTTGTTTGTATCGAATAGGCTACGAAACTACTGAACCGATATTAATAATTTTTCACCAATAGAAAGCTAAATTATCAGGAAGTTACATAGGCTATAATTTATGTTCAAAAAAATTAAGAGATCCATAAGAACATTTCAGTGCGGACAAAGTCGCAGGCGAAGTGCTATGTATGTAGTGTGTTATTTGTTTATTTTTTAATCAACACTTTCAATTGCTTCTTGACTTCTGGTCCCTGCTAGAAACAAATAATTCAAAGTGGTCTCGGTCAAAGTTGGGAACCACTGTTCTATCCATTGTAACTTGCACCAGTACAGACTAGTCTTTATGCTTTATTCATATGCTGACGCTACTCAGGGGTGTCACTAAAGAATATGCTCATAATAAACGATAAAATTTTGAGTTTTAATGGACTCTAAAAACAAGTTTAAATATTTTAATAGAGATGGGGTTATACTCGAGGCATGTTAACGTTTATTTAAAGATATTGTCATAGTTCATTGAGTAAGTTTATGGAGTAAGCGAAATGGTTGAATATGTTTTACGATGTTTCGTATAATTGTCGCATTTCAGAAAAGAACTGAAAAATTAAAACAAGTTTTACAAAATTAATTGAATAAATTGCAAAGGTAATTATGAAATCGATCCTTAGAAATCTGTTTCTATTTCTAAACAGCGATGTTTGACGAATGTTTGCTTTACAAAATCTCGATGTAGGTTACAACTTACAAAGTTCAGTAGGTACTTAAGCTACCAGACAGTTTAAATCATAAAATTATACGATGACCGATTGATTGAGTTCATAGGTAACTTCAAATGTTAATCCTGAGTCATCAGTTTGACTTACATAGTAAATATTATTACTATTTTTCCATTTATTAAATCAAATACATATAAATTTACATTTTTAAATATTTCTATAAAAAACATTTAAAAATATTAAAATAGTAGCTCACCGGTATCGGAACCAGGTCCAAGTTACCGGTGGTCAGGGCTCCGGAGAGAAAAACCTCCTCACTATACGCGCCGTGTCCAGGAGTACTGCTTTCTGGATCACGCCCTTAATCCAGCTGCCCAACAAGAGCCTCTTGAGATGTTGGTCGAGGCTCTTGGCAATTATGCCATTGGCCGTCACGACTATCGGCACAATGACTGCTGTGTTCACATCCCACATGTCGACAACCTCGCGAGCCATGTCAAGATACTTAATAATTAATTAAGCCGATGGATGCGGGACGCACAGGACCGGTGGTTGTGGCGACACTTGGGGAGGCCTATGTCCAGCAGTGGACGTCTTTTGGCTGATATGATGATGATGATGACAAAGGTCATGCATTACAAGAGGCTGAATTACAATAATTAATTATTATTTTTATTTTTAATATTATTATTGGAATCTATCAATGATATATAACAAACTATATTTCTTTATGTCATTAATGTTTTATACTTATCTAAATGTACTAGCACTTTATCATGTATGTATTTGCAGAACAAAAGGTTCTCAATCAATACATACACGTAGGCCATCTTATGTTTAAAAACGCTTATCTCAAAAAGTAACTAGTAAAACTAGTACTTTTGCTCAACATTAGACAAGAACAATTAGGAGAAAACATGCTTGCATCAAATGTTTCTATTTAAGTATAATTTGTGTTATCTATTAATTTTCCTATCATGAGTTATGGCAAAGAATGCGCTTGCCAAGTATTGCGAATTTTCTCAAGCCATGTCGACGGACGTGCCTTGATGACCAAGTGGACCGATGACCTGGTGAAGGTCGCGGGTAGCCGATGGATGCGGGACGCGCAGGACCGGTCGTTGTGGCGACACTTGGGGGAGGCCTATGTCCAGCAGTGGACGTCTTTTGGCTGATATGATGATGATGATGACAAAGGTAATGCATTACAAGAGGCTGAAATACAAAAATTTTCATGTCGATTGTTAAGAGTTTTATACTTTAGAAACAATTAAAATAATTTATTATACCTCGCCCTAACATGAAGTGTTAATCAATTTGTACAAAAACCTTTTTTTTTATACTATTTGATATTAGCAAACATGTAAGTTTAACGCGGTCGAGTAAGTATAAAAACTAGAAGTGAGCCTAGTTCTAGTTTTAATACTGCACTATTATTAGTGTTTCCAGAGACTGACAGCCCTAACTCTAAACCAAAGTGATGTCCATCATGTGTCTACGTTGATTGTCGAGGAAATTAATCACAACAGTGGAGTAGCGGGGTAGGCAGGGCGCCCTGAGCCTTTGTCTGCTTTTGTTTTTTATTTCATCTGGGCTTTGAACTTTTATTTCATTGTTTGAACTAAAAATAATTGTTGATAGTAGAATTAGCAACAAAATTTAGGTATTGCAACATGGGCCATTCATCATGTTTTTGTACCTCATAATTTTGTACCCTAAATTAAGTGTCACTTGTTATTGTGTACTTTTTGACAGATCAATTTTATTAATTACTAGCTCTTGCCCGCAATTTCGTGCCCGCATATCCCGTTCTTTCGTTTTCTCCGTTCCCGTAGGAATTTCAGGAAAGCCTCTCTTAGTGCTCCCCTACACTCCCCAAGGAACCTACTAATATGACCAGTAGTTTCGGCTGTGCGTTTTGTCTCCAATCACTCACTCAGTAACGAAAGAAATGTATGTATAAGGATATTGATTGATTTTATGCAATACCTAGGAAGAAATAAGCAACATCATAAGTGTTACGTCTCGATTAAAATATAAACAAAAATTGGATCAATAATAACCCCTGAATTTATATTTCACACACTTTGCATAATAACCAGACTCCATTAGCATACCGAGTAGTATCGTAATTTAATATTACCTCACAATTCTTCTAAACAGGTACCGTCAGCATAGAAAGAATGAATAGCTACGCCTCATTTTTGCAGGCAGTGCTATGCAACTTCATTTAAGTTTCAGTGGTTATTATAAATGTAGTGGTTGTTTTTTATTTTATATTTTTCCAGTGTTTTATTTTGATGTGATAAAAATATTGTATTACTAGTTTTTGCCTGTGGCTTAAAGCAGTCTATAATTGTTTCTCGGGTCTTAACTATCTACTTCTGTTCCAAAATTCTTCAAAATCGTTTCGGCGATTTAGGCCTATAAGCGTAACAAACAAATTTTATTCTTTACTTGCATTTTGAAATTGTCAAACATCTAGTTTCTATGCTGACTATACCTAGGTACTCTATACAATTGTTGATACCCATTCCAGGTACAACACTATAACTTATTTGCACCGCAAAACCATCGATTAACTGTCCGAAACTTACTCGCCGTATCGAATAAACTTAGTCTTTGTTATCGTGTAACTTTCGTTATTTGTTCTATTAACGATAATGTTGCACGATATTAGTTCGTATAAGTAATAATTAATGGCGTTTATTGTGTTTATCTTTGGTGTAAGTTCGATATTATACGCGTGGTTGAGATGGTTTTATGTTAGACGTTTAATTAAGTTTCGACTCCTGGGTGAATCTCCAGATTTTTTTTTTTTTTTGAGTAAATGAGGATTTTTGAAAACCTGCGTACATCGCATCGCTTACAGTTTTTAAAATTATTAATAAGCATGTTTAAATTACATTTGTTTTAATTAGATTTACTCCAGACTATTTAAAAAAAACACAAACAGATTACTATTTCAAAAAAAAATGTTGAGGATGATGATGTTATGTGAGAAAATGATTTTTAAGGTTAGGAAAATGACTATCCTAGCGAAAAGACGGGCCCGAACTGGGAGAGGACAGAGGTGTGTGTTATGGATCGTTCTCACGACACCAACGTATGTCTGCGCAGACTTTGAAGTTTGAGTAAAAAAAATCTATCGCACCAATACTTCTCTACGCAGACTTTGTTGTTAGTCTGTGCAGATTTTTCTTTGTTCAGAGTTCAAAATTTGCACAGACAAAAGTCGGTATCGTGTGGACTCGCTATAAAAAGGAAAAGACTGGACTCACTATAAAAAAAAATAACTTTTGAGGTAAAAATTTAGTACCGGCAAATTAATTAATTAATTAACCCAATTGACTATTAAAAACAAATTCATAAATCAATAACAGCAGTGCTAATAGAAGCTTAGGAAGTGTCCCATTATTTTGAACAATTTTCAATCCATTTAATCTGATTCTAAGTATAACTCAGCGTTTGGTAATTATTATCACAGAATAAGTCCAAGCGATTGTTAATTCAGCTACTTTTGAAATAATTGTGTCCTTGGAGCTATACCTTCAGAACAACTAGGTTTATTAGTCAAGTTATTTGAATGTTAAAGTGAAATAGTAGTATTTGATCAAATATTAAACTAAAGTACCAATCTCAATAGCTTTTAATGGAAGCTGTAAAGCAAGCCAGATAACTATTTTGGTGCGTTTCATCGTCCATCCTCATCGACGAGGCTGACCGTTGACCAGAAGGCTAAGTGCGAGTTTTTAACATACTCGATCACGTTAACGTAAATGTTGATGAGGAGGCTATGTGTGCTGAAGGAATCAAAAGAAATAAAACATCCTATTTTTAGAAATACATTATTTACGTCACGTTAGTGGAGTTTTTTATAAATTCGACGGATAACCAATATGATTCCAGTGTCCAGGGACACCTGGAACACTCGTGTTAGAATATGAGCACGAGTGCTTCAAGTGCCCATATACTTGTACTTTGGGGGACTTAATAAATGCACTCGATGCTGTATTTTACGTAGCCACTAACTTATCAATCTAAGCAGTTAAACGTCGACTGAAAAGAAGAAAAAGGCCTAACGTTAGATCTTATACTTAGCTAACTAAAAAAGTCACTGTATTCTGTCTGCAAGCAAGTGCAAATTTTTTATCGTTGATGAATCATCACGGATAAAATCATGGGATACCTAGTTACATAGGTTCGCAGGCTATTTGCAGAGCTCCACTTATCCATTGACGAGTTATGTGATTATAAAACAGATTACAATGATTTACATAACTGGTACATATGCATCAATCACATTCTTTTCCCTTACAAGGCACGCAGTACGTACTGTCTCGACATGGTATCCATTTGTAATGTGTGTTGACGTACGTCTAGATGCGTAGGTGGAAAAAAAATAGTTGCAGTACGAAAATTTAAACTAAGGAAACGCCGCCGGAAAAAATGCCGAAGTGAATGCTTGGGTGAAGTGATCACGAAGAGCGCTGTCAATTCATAAAATCAAGATGAAATGAAAGCTCATTTCCTGATCACTTCACCCAAAAATTCACTTTGACATGTTTACAGCCAGTCTATTCTGTAAACCCTCACCGTGTATTCTTGATTGAGTGAGCATGAAGTGATCTGTCATTTTATCTTATTTGTATGGATTGAGCTCACCTCGTGTTATCTTCACCTAAGCGGTACACGGTAACTGGGTTACAGAATCGTGCTGCTGAATCGGTCGGCTGTAACACAGCCGCTCGATTCTGTAAACATGTAATTCTGAAAAGAAACTTTCACAAACCAGTTACTTGGCTACATTATACGCAGTTGATGAGTAGGTTTAACCAATCAATTAATAATTATTAAATCTTCTTTCATAGAAACCTATAAAGTAGATCTCCTTTTGAGCCATAATTACCATCTTCTGTGAAATCCATCCAAACACTTACTAAATTATAACTCCAGTCTTGATTAAATCAGCTCAATCCAGAGCAGTGTATCACTAGACAATTCAATTAATCAAGATATCGCGAACAAAAATTTAATTTCTTTGAGAGACTCCGCAATAAAGTGCCTTATTAACAATCCTTTTTGAACGGTGATTTACAAAATTATTTACTAGCCAGCAAATGGTTTGGAGACATGCGATTTCAGAAGAAAGTGCTTCATTTTACAGAGACATTGATTTGAGTTATATTTTCAGTATTCAGTATTACTTGCTGTTATTTAAAGGATCTGTAATCTACAACCTCTTCAATACAGTTCCTAGACTTTAAGGATGAAACCCATCCTGTGAACTAAGAGTATTCAAATGACTCCTTGTGCTCTGGGTGGAGCGGAAGGGAGTATCAGGCTTTTACTGACTAAAACCCATTCGTGTTCCTTCAAGTGCCCGTTCCAGGGCCGCGGTGACTCTTTTCAACAAATTCCGCAACAATACCCTCCTACTTGTGAAATAATTACCTGTAAGGGTTTATCTTCAAGGTTTGCTAACACTTGTCGAGGTTTATCCGTGGGTGGCTGACCATCCTCTCAGTGAAAACGAATGGGACGAATTATGTAGCACACGGGCCCATTCCGAGGTGGAGGATGTCGTATGTTTACGAAGCATCAGCCTGCCTACTTCCTAAATCCTTACTTTAAATTATATATTAATATTATAAATACGAAAGTAACTCTGTCTGTCTGTCAGTCTCGCTTTCACGCCAAAACTACTAAACCGATTTAAATTAAATTTGGTACACAGATAGTCTAGAGCCTGAGAAAGGACATAGGCTACTTTTTGTCCCGGGAATATGTTCCCTAGGGACCACGCGGGCGAAGCCGTTGGCAGAAGCTAGTAAACAATATACCTTTATTTACAGTAGGTATATATTTGTGTCCGTAGATGAAAACATACTAATATGTTATGAGGCTAACAACTTCTTAATATTACACGCTTGGCTTCAAAACTTGTACCAAAACTTACAGTAAACAAAACCGTCAAAACATAATTTCGTATGCTTATAATTAGAGTAATTAGTTTAGATGGGAGCTGACAGGCTCAGGATTATAGTTTTCACTATAATCAGTCAACGCGTCAATCGTTCATGTGTCTCCCCTTTGTTCAATAGTGAGTGCGCCATTGTTATTATATTAGTCTCATATCCCTACATAAATGATAATATTATGTTTTAGACATGTATGTGCTCAGTACGCGTGAATAATTAACTTTGAGCTTACAGTTTACAAACATGTCTGTAATATGCGATGGTTAATTATACGAATTATTAATTTACCTTTATGTACTGTAAAAAGGGAAATTGATTTGTGATGAAATTTAATTAATTAACTAGCTGACCCGCGCGGCTTCGCTCCCGTCAACTGGCTACTCTACCTACCGACCCTAACCTAGCTACCCTACCTACTCATTCTTTTTTTATTTATTTTTTGTATTTTAATTCTTATTATGCTATTCCGGACGAAGACTAATCCAAAAACACAAAAACTATGAAAATGGGTCCAGCCGTTCTCGAGTTAGTTAGAAAAGTGTTCGAACAAACCCGACTTTGTTTTATATGTTAAGAAGATTAAGAATTTTGCTATATTGTGAAAGATTGGACCTTTTTCTAGAAGACATTTTTATATTTTCGAGACAGAAATAAAACGAATAAACTGGAGGAAGACGGACAGCGGTGGCTTATTAATAAATAGGGTTCCGTTAGCAACCTTGGTACGGAACCCTAAAAATCGACTTGGTTCGCACGAATCAAAATCGTAAGTGAAGGCTTAAATAATAGGGTCCCATTAGCAACTTCGGCACGGAACCCTATAATTTGCCTTGGCTTGCAAATCGAACCGTCTGATTAAGAGTCTGAACTAAGTTTTTAATTCGTGCTAAGAATTAAAAACTTAGTTGCGGGCAACCTGGGAGTCTTTAAGACAAAAGTGAATAGGTTGCTCCTAGGCAAACGTGCTCCATATCATCGCATACCATCAGGTGAGATAGTGGTCAAACGTATGCCTATCTACAGTAAAAATAAATATATATATTCTACTCCGTATCACCTAACCACTGAGAACTAATGATAACACGATTTGACATTTACTGTGAAATCGTGTTGTCATTCATTCTTAGTTCTGGTTCGGGACTAATCGTAAGTCTGTAGGTGATACGGAGTAGAATACGTCCACAACTAAGCCCGAAACTACGGACTTTGGACTTAGAGAGTAGCCCCCCAAAATCGATCGCTCCCGTCACCGTGACCACCTTTGGTACGGTACCTTATTATTAGTAGCCTTGTTTCGCAAATCGAACCGTTCGTTGCTTCGCTCTAAACGGAATCAATCGCGGAGGCTTAGCAGTAGGGTCCCATCAGCACAGCACCTTTGGTACGGAACCCTACAGGCCTGATCCGCAAGTCGAACCGTCCAGTACTTCGCAAAACTAAATCAGTTTAAGACTCTACGATAAATGCACTTTAAACGAAATCAGCACAACTCAGAGATTTAAGCAATTTTGGTCCCTAACAGTTTAAGACCTTCAGAGACCAAACCGAAATTCCCACGAACTACGACTGTGTTTAAAAATCGTGTGAGGTCATTCTCCAGTGGAAAATCTTAACACCACAATTCAGAAAAACGCGTCATCAGTGCAACGTCATCTATCGACCATGTAAACTGACAAAATATTTGGCAGCAGAAGACGTTAAATAAGAACGTATATAACGATAAATAACGATAAGGTATTAAAATGTTTACTTTTATTTTGCTACGTCTACGTATTAAAAGTTTCACGAATAACTCAATCAATGTGTTTTGGTGTAACATTCACGCTTTCATGCATTTTTTGGTTTCTCAATAGATGGTGCTCTGACTGATCAGAATACATTAGGAAGATTCTTACTAAACTAAAAATTCAATATATTTTGATTTTGTGGATCGATTTTGATGAAATAAACGCTAAATGTTACTCGGGTTATCACTTAATATTTTTAATTACTTAGATTTGCAATCCAATCTGCGGTTTATGCGTGATCCTCCCACAAACGCACAGACAAACAGATAAACAGACAAACAGACAAAAATTTCAAAAATTGCATTTTTGTGTTTTGTACCTTTTTCCTAAGTTTTCTATGTAATTTTCATGCAAAAATATTCAATGTACAGACACGGTTAGTCTACGATTTTATTATATGTATAGATAACTAATTTGTTTTATTTGTTACAGGTAAGGTTGGTGTGAAACTAATTTAATTATAGAAGTTATTGTAAAATTCTTTGCACAGAAGGTAATTGTATCTATACTAATCTATACTTCATATATAAAACTGAAGAGTTTGTTTGTTTGAACGCGTTAATCTCAAGAACTACTGATCCGATTTGAAAATTTCTTTCAGTGTTAGATAGCCCATTTATCGAGGAAGGCTGTATATCATCACGCTAAGACCAATAGGAGCGGAGCAGACCAAGTTGCGCGGGACAACTAGTAATATATAAAGCTGAAAAGTTTGTTTGTTTGAACGCGCTAATCTCAGGATCTACTGGTTCGATTTGAAAAATTCTTTCAGTGTTAGATAGCCCATTTATCGAGGAGGGCTATACCTATATCATTACGCTAAGACCAATAGGACCGGAGCAGACGAAGTTGCGCGGGTCAACTAGTCCTAATATATATTGATAATGTGATATATCTTATACTGGTCCTAGACTTTCGCTGGGAATTTAAGAATTTTGTATGTACAATATTCAGAATATGATGAAATAGCGTCCGCTGGTGCGTCTTTTGCTCATAAGACAAATTAATCATCATAAGGAACTAACCATCACTATATTAGCAGAAATTGTTGCCATGTTGAGCTGATAAGACATACAGACAGGCAGACAAACGAGTGAGTTGGTTGCCAAGCTGACCAGACTAGGAATCTACCTCCACACTTATATTGATATCTAAACTCATGCGGATGTCTTTAGTGCATCCAAAATTGCTTCTTATTTGGCACTTCATAAAAGCTATTCTTCATCATCATCTGCCTAGCCTTTTCCCAACTAATATTTATACTGCATACCAGTATTTTACGTGGAGCAGCTGCCTACCGGACCTCCACAACTCATTAACTAGGTAAAACGGTACGTCTTGGCAAGACTGTAGTCAGATTTACTGGCTTCTGACAATCCGTAACGACTGCCAAAGATCTACGAATGACTGCCGGAGGAAAATTGGTATGTTAAGATGGTCACCAATCCACAGACCAACCTTGGCAAGCGTTGCTTAACCTTGAAGATCGACCCGTGCGGCTCTTATTCTTTATCCACGAGCTCCTCCTATATAAAACCTCTTGTTCATCCATAAAAATATATTGATATTCTAAACCTATTTCTATTAAATTGGCCATATTTGTGTCGTTTTACAACTGCCGTAACTTGTCTGCATCCAATTTAGTAATAGGAAATACTATATTTCTTATAACAAGGTCTTCATTGGCTTATTTAGTCGCGGTGTGGGTGTTTGTTTGAGTAAAATACTCATCATGAGCCACTTTAGTAGTCATGTTAAAGCTATCTGATTTTTTTAACATGCTTTGCACGTCTTTTACGGCGTTGTGCACTTTCCGGGTGGTATTCTAAGAAGGAATTCCTTGACAGAAATCAGTCAGTTCGATAAAATCTAGCAGTCCATTATTTTTAGTTATATGTTGGCTTATTCTTCATTTACTTAGCGAGGATTTGACGTGATGTAATGCCTTATGGTGTCGGTCGGTGCCGTATGGTGCTGTAAAAGAATAATACCATCCCATCACTTCCCGTGGGTGTCGTAAGAGGCGACTAAGGGATTCGCCAGAGAATGGGCAGCAGCGTTCTCTGTGAAACTCAACACCACACACTGCGATCGCCAACCCGCCTGCCAAGCGTGGCGATTATGGCAAACCCCCCCAAATCTTGGGGGAGGCCTATGTCCAGCAATGGACGTCTATCGGCTGATATGATGATGATGATGATGAATGAGACCGTACACTTTTTTATAATTTATTTGTTAGCCCTTTTGTGTCCTATCACTGGGCAAAGGCTTCCCCTTTCTCCTTCCAAACTTCTCTGTTTTGGGCGACTTTTGGCCAAGTTTGCTCCAGAAACGTGATGAGATCGTCACACCACCTTCGCCGTAGTCGGCCGTACACTTTTCATCTCGGAAAAATGTCCCTTATCAGAGCGAAACCACGGGATGAAACTATTTATTCGACGTCAAGTAATATTCTATGATTATTGCGAAATCCTTGATCATTTATTTAATTTAGGCGGAACTTATGCGGACATGCTAAAGGTATAGCACAAACCAGATATCGTGTGGTGCGCGCTCTACCGAAGATCCCGGAGTACACCCTCCATAATTATGAGCTAAGGACAGGCAACGTATGGTGTTGTAGCCTGTAGAGTGTAGAAGTCTGACATTAGCCTCCACCTTGCCGTGACTGAGAGTAATACGTGATTTATATTCAAGGGTTTTTCAAAGAAAATATATTTGCATATATAAGAAATATGTTGTAGATGTTTAGTTCATTTTACTTTAGTTTTGTTAGCGAACGGTAATCATGAAGAATCTCGCTCGTGAAAATGGGCATGAGAATCATGGCGACCATGTTTTATAAAACCAATCAATCATAATAAAACTACAAACACCTACTTATACTTCTATTGTTATAAATAAGAACTCGACAGTGCCCATAAAAGTCTAGAGCAGACGTAGTGTTGAATCATCACATTTTTGTGAAGGCCACCATTTTATGAGTGTCTACTCTCGGACAGTATTTACGCATGCCTACTTGTTGTAGATCAGAAGCAATAGTAATTTTCTATGTATTATTAAAATATTATGCAGTTGAGTACCTTGGCGGCCGGTGGGCCCGGCCGCCAAGTGGCGGTCGTCAAATAACCATGTCAGAGGCCCTTGAGGCGGTTTAGAAACTCTGAAACTAGGGTGTGAGGGGTCGTTAGACCTTACTACCCACACGATAAGAAGAAGAAGACCTAGAAAATTATTTAAAATCTGTACGAGATTTATTGGACCCAGTTTCTTTCGGGAGAAGATGGAGAAGAAGGAGAAACATCATCGACAGAGTCTTCAAAAAATGGAAACATCATCTTTGCGGTGATTTGTTTTAATAATTTTTATATAAGTCAGTTGACTGCCCAGACTCTTAGCATATTTTGAGAATCTTTTGACACGTTTTAAAGGCAAAAATCCCATAATTTTAAGGACCGCTGGCATTTTCATCGTAGTGACAATCTGTCAAAAACACCTCTAAATTCCCTACACTCACCTCTAAATTCCCTACACTTTGATATTGATCATCGCTGATGCGTTTGACCTTTTAATCTCCAGTCAATCTTCAACATGACAGAGAAGGTAGTCTTCTAAGACCACCCATGAAGCTGATTAAAGATATATGAACCGGTAACTACGATAGTGAAAATTTTAGTACGCCGTAATTTATAGCAGTTGTATGCGTGCGCGCACATCAATTCGAAGTTTATTAAGTTTTGTGTTTCGATTCAGTATGATCTCTGTGTTCACTACTCACCTCTGTATAATATTCGCTTGGAAGGTAATGGGAGATACATAAAAGTATTTTTAATGTCTATTCCTATCTTCTTTTGTTCTTACTGGTATAATTGCAAACAGTGCCGTCTTTCTGGGTCAATCGGATTAATATAACACTATAATATTTCGATACCAGAAGAAAGCAAAATAATACAGTACACACAAAAATTTAACAAGCCTCGAAATAGTAAAAATATACCAGCTGTCCATTTAGAAAATCAGAACACGACAATAAACCGATTTTATGGATTTCTATATCGATTCGTAACACACTTTTTAAATAGGAGAAGATAATTTCATTTGTGCGGACGTTACTCCACAAATCATCCAGTTACTACAAGAAGATTAAAAGTAGACACACGCCGTACATCCGTGAACATTCACACTAAATTATGTCAATACTGGCACTCCGCTGACCAAGTATGACTCACGCGCATCCTTGAGATACCGCACCGGTCAATTTCTTAACGATTACCGTATAAGATAATGAGATGCTTTCTTCATGAAACGTAGGTACCTAAAACTAATAATATGTATGTATTAGGGCATCTTGATATTTATATTCCATTAGTTGGCTATAGACAAAGTGTCATTCTGCTGGGAATAGCGATTGTCAAAAAATCTGAGATGAAATAACAAGCGCGAGTCTATGGTGAGCTTGTAACATATTGTGTCCAGTATGTGGCCACGTTTATAATGGCATCAGTGGCATTTATTAAGTCCTCAAGCAAATGGTGCAGGTGTAAGGGCACACCAATAAGTGGGTCACGTTTTGGATAGGGGCAACGCACTCGAAGAGTCACGGGGTTAATCCTAAATTCTCTATAGTGTACATGTACATTCTTACTTTGTCGTTTAAAGTGTTCAATCAAAATAACTCTGGATATCATCCTGTAAAATACAACCTCTCTAATTTTCATTGACATTCTTCTGCAAGTAGCTCATTACCGGAAATTTCCAGGTTGGAACGACACTAATGCTCTTCTGTCTGTATGAAGATTTATGTAAAAGTAACTGGCGCAGAGCGTGTTAGCAGTGCATTCCTCTTCTAAAGACCTCCTAGTACAGAATCAGCATTGTATCAGCATTGCATATGTTGTGATATAATCCTAAGTTTTATTTACGAGTATTTCATTGTTCTTTTGACTTCTTATTGGAACAGCAGCTCGAGTTGAAATATTATTTGTGTCCGTAGCGATGTTTTGATAAAATCTACCTTTGTGCACTTGAGAGTCTTATCCCAGCTTTTCATCAGATTGTGAAAGCCCTCTGAGTGAGAATCTTTTTCAGTTTTCACAAGCTTTTAAAGCTCCGCGTCAGTCTTTTCTGTATGAAAATCCTTTTCTTTTGAAAGCGTTCTCTTAGATTTTTTTGTAAAGATGTTTTGGAATAAGAAGTGCTTCCGTGGTCGAGTGGTTTAGGCGTTTGGCTTGTGACCCGGTGGTCGTTGGTTCGATTCCCACGGGAAGCACACTTTGCAAAGTTGTTTCCAGTTTGGCTAGGACATTGCAGGCTTGAATCACCTAATTGTCTGATAAAAAGATGATTCCGTGCTTCGGAAGGCACGTATAAGCCGGTGGTCCCGGCCGCCAAATGGCGGTCGTCAAATAAACCATGTCAGAGGCCCTTGAGGCGATTTAGAAACTCTGACACTAGGGTGTGCGGGGTCGTTAGACCTTACTGTCCACGCGATAAGAAAAAGAAGGAATAAGAAGTTCTCAATTTGCCTAGCCTTTTCCCAACTATGTTAGGATCCGTTTTCAGTCGCGTTGATCATATAAATCAATAGTTGCAAAATTTGTACGTATGTTAGTACTATGTCCCCTTACTAGCAAACTTATTAATTTTACCTCTGCTGGCATTTCTTTATTGTAACTATCAGTAGTATATAAGTGCTTTTTTGGGAGCATCGTCCTTACATATAATCAGTTGATTATTGTATGCAAATATTGTAAAGTTTATTTTTGAAAAGAGTAACTATGGAGTTTCTTGTCCGTTCTTCTCCATAAGAATCTACCTTTTGCGAACGGACGACTAGAGTCACTATATTTTTTTATTTTCTTTTGACGTTCAAAAGTGCCTTTATTGGCCCAGTTGAAATAAATCATTTGACTTTGACTTTGAGTCTACCCATCGGGCAACCGGCAGCAGTGTACCAGGATTGTTTATGGAGCGACATCCTATCTTACCTGTTGAGGTATAAACAATTCTGGTCGGTAGTTGTACCGACCACCAACACGGTACATCATACAGTTCGCAATAGGTCTGATGGATTTAATAGTTTTTCCACCATCACATCCAAAGAATTGTTACTCTAGTTAAGTAATGTTACTTTATCTGATCTATCAGGCTACTCACATAATTTTAAACGCTCCAAATATCAGTGAGCACTTTATCCATTTCACAGGCAGTCCAAGTTTATACCCGGTGTTTATTTATACCGCGTTAATTGCACCAGTTCTGCTTACCTTCTCTCGTGTTGATGTCATGTAGCTGTACTTTATAGTAAACTGCGTAGATATATTCAGTCAGCACTATTTATATTTAGACCGGCTGTAGACTGCGTCTTCGTCTAGTACAAACTTCCTTGACCTGCTCGGAGGAGCTTGTAGACTTGTTTCACCAAGTCCTTTCTTATATTGTCCTTTTTATATTTTTAACTTTATGTACAGTAGTGACAAGGCGTACTCTACCATTCTACTTTTCTCTCTTATGCTTGCTTAGTGCATCATTGCATATTGCATTGTGTATGGTATGGTCTCTATTTGTTTACCCATTTTAGTTTTATTTAGGGTGCCGTTCCCGAAGGGAAACCAACGGAATTTGTATGTATATAAGCCTCCGCTGTCTGTCCGTCAGTCGGTCCTACTGTTCGTTCGTTTGTCTGTCAGCGGGCTGTATTTCAAGAACTGTAAATTTCAAACTACCTAAGGTTGAAATTTTCAGGGCGTATTTTTTATTATATTAAAAATTTAAGGTGGCTCCCAGACAAGAAACATGTTTTTTTCGGCTTATGGCACGGAACCCTTCACGTGCAAGTCCAACTTGCACTTGGCAGGTTTTTTACTATCGGTAGGTTCGCGTTAGACCACTTTCTCACCTGAATGGTGGGCGATGGGGGGTGGGGGTGGGTTAAGTCAGTTTTGATTGTTTTCCATTAAAATTACGGTACTTATTATGTATGCAGCATAATTATGATACCTAATGTTAAACTGCCAGACCATACAAGAACCATCATAAATGGGGAAGCCATTACCAAGGAGTGGGACAGTCCAGCCTGATAGACGGACGGACAGCGCAGGCTTAATAATAGGGCCGTTGGTTACTTCAGGTACTCCTAAAAATGATTCAAATCATAAAGCATAATCCATAAAGCACAATCTATTGACGTTAGAAACGTCAATGTTTCTAACGTCAATAGAGTATGCTTTATGATTGGAATAAATGTGTAAATTATAATAACAAAGCTTATTTTGTTAGCTGCCCGTTTGCTTTTATATAAAAAAGATGTTAGTAGAACGTGTGTTTGCTCGACTTATTTGCCAGTTGTATAAATATTGTTTCAAAGTAAACGAGGTAGTGTGATTGAACTTTTAAAATTAGGTTTTTAGTAAATTGTCTTAAACTGTTTATGCTGTCAATAATCGTAGTGTGATTTAATTAATGTTCGCCATTCGCCAACCTTGCACTTCTACTGAAAATGTGCGAGGAAGCAATAATAATAATAAATAATTATGAAAAAAAAATACAAAATTCAAATTAATTAATTAAAAGTTCAATTCATTAAAAATAAAAAAATGTCAGCGAGTTAAAAAACAATAATAAAAATTTTTAAAAAAAATTGATGGAAATAATTAATAAATTTAATCTTTAAAACCAAAAAAAAAATATAATAATTAAAACAAAAATGTCAATAAATTAGGATTAAAAATTGAAATAATAAAATTACAATTAAAAATACTATAACTACAAAACAAATACAAAAATAACACAGTACAAAAATCAGCACAAAAATGGAACACTTAGCCGCTATTTCCAGCCGACGTTTGTAAGTCTTGGTAGAAATTAATCTATCAGCAAGTTCTTTTACTATACTATTTCTACACGTACCAACCCTGGACTTCATTTCGCGTCAACCCCATGAGGTGTCTGTAAATGTTGTTATACTGAACACGAATGCCATCCCAGGACTTTTTCGTATACTCGGTCCAGAGCTGGCACGTATAGAAATATTTTTACAAATTCGCACCGCCTCGCTACTTCGCACATATTTGGTTGAAAAGCACACTAAGACAGTTTTCTTAAGTAATCCCATCGTATTTCCTATCTGCTACTTGACGCCTCAATTATCCAATAATCTTTAAACCCAAGAAAACGGTAAACTCCATAAAAATCTATTTAAAGCCGGTAGTAGTTCGCTTCACGATTAGCGCTGAACGCCCCTTTAAAATCGTTTCGCGCCATCACAGCCAATTACGTCGCTGTAACATTTTCACGGCTCCTGCGATGCTAAATTAATTAAGAACGATGTAAAATTGAGGATTTTATAAGGCTATGACTTCGAAGTTTGAGCAGCAGTAGCACCTAGGTATGTACGGCCTTAGAGGAAAATAAAGTGATGGGCAAATAAGTAAATATTTTATTAAAAGGGTCTCATTGCAGCTTGTACAATGAATAATCATGTGAAATGACGTAAATGTAAAACAAATGTTTTTATTTATTACAATCAACGTGTACTACTGTTGAACAAAGGTATCCCCGACGGCCTTCCATTCCTTTCGCCTTCTCCGGCCAGTCTCCCGGAAAAGTCTCTCAAAAAATGATTTAATTATAATATAGGTTTTAAGCTTTCATAGTGTAGACAGAAAGTAATATATTTTTCCTACTTCCTACTCCTATTAAATACAACTAACATCCATCACGTTCTAAGATCTAAATAATTTGCCTCAATGCGCATCTTAAGGGGCAGTGTCGTAATTAATTATGCACCGGGCGCTACCATTCGCACCGTTTAATGCACCAATATGTATTCATAGCCCAGCTTCATTAGCTTCTACGTCTCCAAGGCACGCTTTTTAACGCAATACTGTTATAAATTTCATAAAATCGCCGTCCAGAGATATGGGTTAAACAAATTATTTTTTCGTTTTAATTTTTCCACACTTTAATTCACTGCTTTAAAGCTTAGAGCATCGTTTTACAGGAAAACTTGTGTCAAATTTGTGTGCTCAATTTCGGTAGTGGTATATTTTCAAAAGTTATACGTTCAGTGATGTAGGAAAAGTTTTTGTAACTGCCAATATCTGGAGCAAACCATTTGGCTATATTCCACCAGCACAAAATAAAATATCCTTTTCTCAAATATAATTTTGATAAAACCATTTTATTTTAAATTGGGGAACACCACTCTATTGTTTAATGTAAATGCTCTGTCTTCGAAAGTCACGCTTAATGTAATAACCAGATTTGGCATAGAAATAAACATTGTGTCTGACCATAAATAAATTTTACTTTCATACGGACGTTAGCGAGCCATTCTATGTAATGAACAACTCGTTTCAACTGACCTTTTTGGCTATACGACTCACGATTGCGTCCCATAAAAGGCTATGTCCAGATAACTTTATTCCACATAATGCGTCCCCATCCCTTTGAAAAGGAAAGTTGTATAACATTTTTTGAGATCGCTTCCCTTTTAAGGCTCTCGCAGTACTTTTTATTGCAGAAATGGATGCGAAAAGGAATGTTCTTCGACAATATCAAAGGGTTTGCCGACTTTGTGGTGGCATATTTTTATTTAAAACGCGGGAGACGTTGCAATAAATTGTTTAAACGTCTTCTACTTAATAGAATGAAATATGTTCGGTCGATTGAATGGGTATTCAAGTTAAGAGGAAAATCGATTAATAAATTGAAAGAAAAAAACGGAATCTGAACAGTAGCTGTTTTGGTAAAAGGGCGTGCACCTTTCGTGTGGTATTTCAAGTAATTAACGGCCGTCGCCTCGGTGACCGAAGCCCAATAAAAACACGTCCAAAATTGCATCCCGCATGTAGAGTTCCAAGTTCAAATTAAACCCGTCGGCCGGTCGCTGATCGGTAGTCCTACAGGGCGCGCGCGCTCGCCACTCCTCGACGCAGGCAGGCAGTGCGCCGGCGCCGATGTTTCTGATCGGACGATTGGATAGCGACGCAGACGCGCACTGCGAAAATACCGCAAATATTATTACCGTCGCGTATGTGAAAAGTGCTCACGCATCTTATAGCACAAGTGCTGTTTCAACCGATATAATAATCCCGAGTGTTCCCAATTTCGACTCAGTGAAGTGTCAACCGTGCTTTCGTGATTGTGCGCTATTACTGTGACTAGTTTAGGACTCTATTGCTTTATGTGTCTAGGTATACAGGCGCTATCTTGCTTAATTAAAGTTCGCTGACCTTTTGAAAACAAGTAACAACTATGCCACCATCATATTTCGTCACACTAACTGCTACAGTATTATCATCATAGGTACAAAGCTGAATCATAATAGTGGAAACATAGTTGAAATCGTTCTGAGTGATGTTGTTAAATCGAATGACCTAATCGACACCTACTGACTGAATTAATACGAATTCTAATAATTTGTCTGGGAGGCATAAATTCGCCGTTAAATTAATGCCTTCTACCATTTTGCTAAGTAGGTACAAAAGCTTCGAATATCTGCCTACAGTCATATCTCTGAGAATTACGAGATGCAGCGGACGTATGTTTCCAGGAAGTCATTACCTTCTTGTGACAATGACTTTATTCCATCAGAGAGTTCTTGTGCTTGTTGGAACTGACCCTCATCATAAACTATAACTGTTTCTTTATTGACTGTTCCACTTTGCCCTTCGACTTTGAATCCAACATTTTATATTTATCTGATTATGAATTATGAGCTGTCTGTTTCATAGTCATCGTATAGTTCTAAGTAGTGTTATTGTTTAGACTTGCATAACTAAGTACGAGGAACTTGATAACAAACACTGTCATCAGTATTTAAATCATATTGTGATAGTCAACGTTTTTGTATATGCCTACTGATATCGCCTTTGTTTTCACATTGACCAGCAGTGCTATTCTGTAAGTAACTATTTCGATGTAGATTATAGAGCTTCACCTGAGTGACAAAGCTCACTAAGTGATTTATATTACAAACAATGTAAGTCTTATATTAATACTAATTTGATACCTCATCTCGGATTCCGCTGTCGAGACACGAAAATGTTATTGCACTACAGAACTGAAAGTAATTATTTTACACATGGAAACGCTTTTTAATCGCAGAATGTTAAAGATAATGTTACTGATTTTCTAAACAACTTTTACTGAACAATTTTATAGTTTTTCGATACTTCATACCGCATCTATTACACATAACACATTGATTAGCCAATATAATCTTTCTTATAATTATAAAAGCTCATCAGTTTTTACAGAAAAAAACGGTTTTTTTTCTAGACTCTAAAACTTAACATTCAATTAGCTGTACAGTAGACTCCATGTACTTACCAATTTATTGTTTCCACAAATTCTACAATCAATAAAGGTAAATTACCAATTAAACTGATGGAAGGATTTGTTACAATTGATTTTCGCTCTCATATCTTAACCGAATGTGACACAATCATAAAATTTGAACAAACTATGAGAAAGGATTTAATTGCTATTGCTGCTGATCGTGAAGTAACTATTACTCTACACTAATTTATGGGCGTTGAAGAATCACTGTCTTGACTGTTCTACATAATGATAGAACAATAAAGAGACCCTCAAGCTTCATTGTCTTGTACTCTTTTCTTCAACGAAGATATGGCAGAAAGGGGTACACATTTTTTTGTTTTTTACTTTTGATAGGCATGCGTTTGACCACCATCAGGTGGTAAGCGAACAACTTTTGTATGGGAGCTGGCATAGCCACCAATCGCCATTTTGAAAAAATCTAAATGGTGGCCGGGTAGCTATGCTATAAAGGTTCTATCCCCTTTCGAGATTATTTTATGAGTCTCACGAAGTTGATAATAATTGAGAAGAAGTCAAAATAAAAAGGTTTGTTGCAGTTGGCTGAACTCAAGTACTAAATTATACAGTTTACATTACTCATAACCAGCTTGATCTAATTTAAACGAAGATTAAGGATATGAATGCGATCCTCCATGCGTTTCCGTCATTCAAAATAGATTGCAACTGCCATGAAATTCCTTTCACAGTGCAAACTTGAATGTCAACATCAAAATACGATACACTCGACGAATATGTAGTTATTGCTCTCCAGTTACTGAGGCCATATATGGTCTAGCCGGCATCATGTAGTACCCTCGAACTTGAGGCCTACTCAGTCCAATTACAGTCTGAGAATTCGATAGTTACGGAATTTAGTACCGACAGCGGAATCGAAACTGTTTTCGCCTCAAGTTTATCTCAATTTGTGTGTGGGCGGCGAAGTATGTGATGCGAAGTGTTCTTATCGTTTTTCATATTGAATTCTTAACCTGAATATACACATAATTTATGGAAGACTTTTGTTGCTTTTAATAAAATATTGATTATTTTGGGTCTTATTTCAATTTTCAGTCTTTGTATTATTGAAAAACTTGATTTATGTAACTAGCACTCGGTGGTTTCTTATACTATCTATCTCGTAATTAACAGGAATAATATTAATGATTCAACTATCTATTTGAATATGCAGCATCTAATACCAAAGGGCTTACTCTCAATCAGAATCTTTACTTTAACTAAATCGACTCTGCCCTTTACTGACCCTTAAACGTCTAACAAGCATCCTTAAACATCGAAAGTATCAAACGTCAACAGGAAAGGTCCCAACAGATAAGCCTCTGATCCCTGATAAGTTTCTTTATAAGCAGTATTACGAGCGAGTAGGCTATTGCAATTATCTTCGGCTGATCTCGGAGATAGTCGGTACCAACAACGGTCCCGTCGGTCAGGCTAACGCACCATGAAAGATATTTACGACAGTCATTACTATGTGAAATGCAGTTCCTAAGATAGAAGTTGGACGTATAATTAGCTTATATCTCGCGGAGGTCATAGTCTATAGTCAAGCGGTGTAGTGATAGTGAAGTTAAGTAATGTTATCGCTGTTTTTATTATAGTGGTTGGACTATCCACAATGAAACAATGCTGCAAAGTTTAGCTGGTGTGGGTACAGGAATAAATTTTACTAGCTCATTTGGAAAAAATAAGGGATAAAAATAAATCCGTTTCTCGCGCATAGAGCACATACGAAATGTTTTGTTGTGTAAGTCTTATCATGAATCTTACGCTCGGAAAACGGTGTGTTTAATTTCAAACATACCTAATACTTCTATCGGCAATCTGTGTTCCAATCAACTGAATAAATGTTTTGTATAAACACATCCGTTGATAACTAATCCTTGAGCCGAATACGTTCTAACTTGTAGTAAACACTGTTCCTATGTTTCTATACAAGGTTTATTTGTGGAGTTTCATCGAATACTGGTTCAATGACACCGTCGGGTTTGTCTTCAGTAATTGCCGCATCCCTTTCAACAATTGGCGGTAGTCTGAGTACTGCGTCGTTTGCTGCTCTTGCGTTTATTTTGCTTCCTGTTGTATATGGGCAATTATTTTGATTGGGTGTTAGTAATACTTCGGTGTGGTCAAAGCGTGAGTCTGTTTCTTGTTTATATTTTCTAATTACCTCTCCTGCTAATTACAACCAATCTTGGCATAGTAACACTTATATTGACGACAAAGACAAGTTATTTCGTAAGAAGGTGATACGAGCTTCACAATGAATACAGAAATTAAACGATACAATTTTATAGATTTTTTATTCTGACAGCTGATAAAGCCAACTCGCAAATGGCTATGAATATTCATTTACTTTTATAGCTTCCTCATTTGCCCAATTATCAGTCGCATGGGTACTCACTTCAATGTTTATTTTATACAAAATGAACTCGTTTAATTTCGCAGTTATTTATCATTATGTAGGCTTGAATAAACAATTTAGGTAGCTTTATCAGTTTTGGCACAATTCATGCCTATGACAGGTAACAGAACCTATAATTATTTTTATATTATAGGGCTGGTTTTAGCAACATCAATGTTACTAACAGTTTCTGCAAAATTATTTATTGGTCTACCATTACCGTCTTCGCTATCTTCCGAATTCCTGTTTAAGCTTCCATCTAACCTAGCATCGATCGTCTGCAAATTGTGGAATGTTAGTGCCTATAATGACTTGTAATTATGAAGTGGTTTCAATTCTCCTAGCTATTCCAGGTTATAGCAGACGTCTAAACTGAGGTAATTTTGCAGGTAGAGATGACTAATGCACAATAACTGCAAAGCACAGGTCCGTGTACCTTTAAATTCCAAACTTTTAATACGGATACGATTTTTCGTGTTTGTTGTTGATAACCACGAAATATGAAAGTTATTAAGCTGAATTCACAGCGGATCAATAACATTATCGAAACAAAGTATTTGCCAATGTCCATTACAGATGAAATGACGTTGAATGTGGGTACTTAAATTGATCCTTTAGTTTGTCGGTTCTTTGTAATTCCACGGCTTCGTAATGTATAATTCTTTTTCCTTTGAAACTCGTTCTTATTACCGACTTTTACGCGTGGGTGTCACGCATAATTCACAATATCCCGTTGTTTAGTCGGAGGGATAATAACGTGTGATGGTTGGTGGTCACTACACCGTGACGGTGCGGATGTCGGCACAGTCAGTTCACTTGTTGCTTTCCGATGTTGCACGAATTATAGAGAAATTGAAATTGCGGAATTTCAAATTAAAATACACACGCTAATTGAAGAACCACGTAAGATACAGCTTCAAGATATAAAAGTTTTTATTCAAATTGCAATCTTGCAGCAACCTGCATCTCAAAGTGTTGAATCAAATAAGAACAGTGTCTCAGTGACAAGTGAATATCAAGCAACAGTGGCACACGATGTTGATAACGAAGTACACTGCGATCCTGTTGGAAAGCGCGAGGAGCACAGAGGCGAGGAACACAGCACTGTCCCGGTCTGATGCTTGGTCTTCGTCGCTGGAGAGCTCGCCTGGTGGACGTAGGCCTGTTCGGCGACGACATTTCGTATACAGGTATGTAGAACCGCCGATGATTCAGAAGTAAAATCATCATGATAGATGTAAGGGGGAACTAAATAAATAAATAATAAAATAATTCCTGTATTTTGTAGCTACATTTAAAACCGTTATTGTGGAAGTGGTCAGTGCATGGACTGCGAATGCGATGGACTAACTTGATTTGCTTGAGTAGGTTAGAATCAATAAAAAGGTTAGGGGTTATTTATATTTTCTATAATTCGTTTCCAAGTCTACAACTGTCTGAGAATGCGCTTCGCGGTCCGGTTATTTCTGATAAATATTTGTAAGTTATATACTTGTACGTCAATAAATCTGGTATCCAGTAGTACACCTAATTGCTGATGCAGCACGCATGGCGGACCTCCGAAAAAACAAAAACGAATGACAAAGGTCAAGGTTATATAACAATAATACCTTTGTTTTACGAAGCACTCTCATATACGTACTCATACATAAAGTACAAGCCAGACAGAATCAAGTTTGCACAAAACGACGACCAATCACAAAGGGCATTAGGTATTCATCGTATGCATCCGTGCAGCGGCATTAAAGGTAGTAAATAGAGACAGGACATATTACGAGAATTGAATTTTTATTAGGCTCAATTGCATTCGGCTGCAGCCGGCGAGACGATGCGACCCTTACTCTAAACTATTTAACGCTTATTATGCTGTGGATGGTAAGTAGAAGCTTAAGTGCTATACGATAATTATGAGTCCTGCACGTTCTGAGATTATTTCTGTTACAATCAATTATTTGGATACGTTCGGGGCTTCCGTGATACACAGGCAAGTCAGATGATACTTCTATGCTCCTGTCAACTGACTTGCAACTAATGGAATATATCATCATTGATGTAGATAACATACTCAGGTATGGACATAATTTCAATTACACATACATCACGTACCTAAATCTTCGATTAGAAAAGAGCACGTTGTGTGTTAAAATATTTTACATAATTTTCACTCCAAGAAGAACTTGGTGTATTATTTGAATGTCTAGTTAAATTTGTGTAATTAAGTCTTTGAAATTATTTTCTACAGCTACCGACTTGTTTTAAAGTCTACTATTTATTCCAGACGAGTTTCCTTCATGGAAAATGTTTTTTCTCGGCGGTTTTTTCATTTTTTGTGCTCTGACTTTGTTAAACTAATAGGGAAAGTCGGAGAACGTTCTTTTCATTTAACAAATAACTTGTGCTAAAACATATTTTTCGTGAATCGGAACCGAGGATAAAGATTGCTCATATCTTTTACCAATGTGATCCCAATGAAAAACAAGTCTTGAGATATATTCAGCTAACTTTCACAGAAAAATAATTCAGTATCCAACTTTGCTTCCAGTTTTTTTTTCTGATTGGTTATTATGTCGAGCACAACTTATTCCGTGTAACAAACAGCTGATATAAATGTGGTAACAGTGGTTCTTGTAATTTATACGTTAGAGTAGAGAGAGTAAAGAAAAGAATAAAGGGCTCGATTCGTCCTACAAATGATAAATTGGTTACATCCGTGATCGTTCGTCACTGTCCATTAGTTTAAATCTACTTGCCCATCATTGACATCTTGTGTTATTGGCAATTATTTCTTGCCTGCAAGTGCCTATCGGCCATCTTATTTGATTGCTAAGGGCTACATGTGTTTTGATTATATTTTAGTTGTTGTTTTATACTTCTCTTTAGTGCTATCTAGAATTTTGTCTATGTTTAGCACTGGGTGTTTAGATAGACGGTTTTGATCCTTAGTTTCATAATCTGTGGTTGCAATATTTGATTTTGTGGTTTTATTCTTTTGTGTCATGTCAACTAGAATTCTGTCTGTATTTAATGCTGGCTTTTGAGATACTCTAACTCCTTTAGTTTCGAAATCTATGTCCGTAGCACTCAGTATAATCAATTAATCAGTTACATGAATGACTTCACTTGCATCAAGATTGACCTTAATTAGACTATTGACGCAGCGATTGAACTGGCAGTATGTTGGGCAAAATACAATCATAACAAAAACGAGACTTGAAATATCTTCAACATTCATTCGATTCAGTATCTGTTAGTCGTATTATTCAATCTTTGTAAACGTGCATCGAGATTGCGTGATTGATTCGTATCTCTCTTCACGGTCGGTTGGTGGAGTTTGTTTTTGTACCGTTCTAGTAATTGAGAGTTAATATGTCTTTCAAACGACGTATCTTCAGTTATGTAGTGCATAACTGCATAACTTATGGAGATCCGGTTGCCTGGCTAGAATCAATTTAAATACGTTTGAGAATATTATTGTTTGCAAGCATTCAAGCAAGTCTACCTTTTCATTAAAAAATAATACATGCATTCAAGCATTAAAGATATTAAATAATCTGATAATGTTTCTTTTTAAACATTTAGGGGAATTCCTAGAATCTTGCCAAATCTCTCTACCCTGCTGTAATACTTGCTGCTACAGTTTTATTTTTATTTTGCTTGAATACTTCACTTTGATAGCTTTGGTTAACTGCAATTTTGCTATCTTCAATTATGAATTGGTTTATGCAGCCTTGTTCTAATAAGATTTAGACAAAGACATAGGTATATTAAAGATCTCAGAATTATATTGCTTGTCTTACTCAGAAATTACTACAGAACAAGTTTCTCAATCAACAAAACCATGATTACTAGATATATCTTGACTACCATCCTTCAAATGAACACACACTCACAGCAAAAAGTCCATAATAATCGTAAAGCAACTAAAAGCAAAAAGGTAATAACGAAAATATGAATTACGCTGCACGGATCGAGTAGCATGTCCTGCAATTAAAGGATGCAACATGTAATGAAAGGGGGACGCTCTATTATTTGCTGGGCTGCAATCACGACACTCCTTGTAAAGTAACGAGAGCTGTACTTATCATGAATAATGTTCTGGACTTTGAAAATGGAAAAATAGATGTTGTAGTTTTTGTTGCAGCTAAGAACGAAGGGTTTATTTTTAGAACATTTGCAGTCGATATGGATCACTGAGAAAGGAGGTGTCATGGCAATTAACTGTGGTCAGGAACATGCTTTGTAAAATTCTCTGTGTCTTTGTTGATCGCGAATTCAACAATAAGAATAAATAAATCACTGTAAGCGACAAGTATCTTATTATTTATGAATACCCTTTCTAGAAACGTTCTCAATAATAGATATGATCTTAATGTTAATATCGAAAACAACTGTGTGAATTTGGACTTGGGCGGGTTATACAAAAGATCCTTCGGGGAAGGTTAGGATTAAACATCTTCTACGAAAAATAAACCCGTAAGTTTCGGAGGGCGGAGAAATAATGACTACCCTACATCATGTATAATTTTATGACAAACTGCGAAGGATTACAATAATCGCAATAGATTAATTGAACTTGCTCATAAGGATTGAAATAAACTTCCAGGAAATATTATTTCATAATCTTATCTGAAATCGCGAAGCGCGCTATAAAGATAAGACTAAAAGATAATACAACGGACAATGCACTCGCTTGCATAATGCTGCGCCTACATTTGGCAAATTGCTTGAATGTTTTCTTTTGTATGGAATTTCTTGAAGCCGTGCAGCTACCGTATTGTGCGAGGTCGATGAACTTCAACTTCAGAGGCAATTAGTAAGAGCTTGGAACGTTATGATGTGAGACTGAAGCAATTGAGAAATATGTGTTTTGTACTGTTTGTATTCATTAGTGAAGGTGTTCAATTCAGAGATGTATTTATACTTGACACAAACTTTAGTATCGGTATCATTAGTTTTGGAAAACGAAAGTACGTTCATTAAATCTGAGCTTTAGGAGGTTTATTAATTCATCCAAACAACATACCAATGAATCATGATCTATTTCCAATAAGTGATAACGACTTCCTAATGTGTATTGCACACAATGCATAAATGTGATTCATACGTTTTAGAAACAATGAATGTATATTGTTCTAGGTTTAGCTCTTCCGGAACTGCTTGATAAGATGATGGCTTTAATTTAGCTACTGAGTTCTTGTTTAGTTAATAGACAGGACTTACATACAATATTCCGCAAATCTTTGGCTCTGCTAACTTTTATACTGAGTATTATAGAAAGTTACATAGTTTGCTTGTGGGAGGTAATCTCTAAAGCAACTGACTCGATTACTAGTAGAACACTCTAAAATAACTGAGTACTTTTTACTATGCAAAAATAGGCAGTTCCTGTAACACAGTCCACGGAAAATCAAACAAGAGATGAAGCTAATATCAGTTATCTAATATATAAAAATCTCGTGTCACGGTGTTTGTTACCGTACTCCTCCAAAACGGCTCGACCGATTTTCATGAAATGTTGTGTGTATATTCGGTAGGTATGAAAAAAGGTGGTAGGGTATTTTTTTTTTCTTTCAAGACAACGTTTGCCGAGTCAGCTAGTATTTATATACTTTTAATACCAAGCTACTGAGCTCATTACAACTGCCATATGGTAATCAGCTGTTATGGCTAACACTACCATGCTAGTAGCCCTACAAACCGATTACGATACCACAACACTATTTCTGCCCAATACACGTGATTCTCAACCCAACATAAGATAACATATCGTATACTTGCATTGTGCCTCTATAATCCTTATTAGAGTGCGTTGACATTGATTGTTTATTTTTAGTGAAACTGCGCTCCGTTGCTCGTGGACCGACGAACGTTTTGCGAAGTTCCTTGCATTATGATGTAACATGATTTGGCATACTGTAACTGGATTCGCTTTTGCATTGATATATGTAGGAACATTATGTAAATTTTCACCTACTTCCACGCATCCGATGTTGGTATTATCTGTCATAGGTTTTACTATGGATTAATGATGTTGATGGTATGTTTTAGTTAAAACTTTAGCTTTTGTTCTACGTATGATATAGTGTGATTTGATTTGTTTACGCTTAATAAATGATTTCCTTATACGGCGTTTTATTTTTGTCAACGATATTTTGTCGAACCTTTTTTATTTCCGTTGTTATTTATAGTTTTATTTCTTTCATTGTTTATTTCTTCGTCTTTTATTAAACGGTATCTAAATATTTGAAAATCGTCTTTCTTTTAATTTAACCGATGTGTGTTTGCTTCTAGCTCTTGCTCAAATATTTTCATCCTATTAAACACCCAGGTATGTGCCTACCTACCGTCTATCTACGTAGGCTAGATTCTTCCTCACTAAGTACCTCCTTTGTGACTTGCAGCATCACACCGTTATAAATTATGCAAATATTATTCATAGATGGGGAAATAATTCAAGTCTCCATCATAAATCCACCTACAAGGCACTTTTACTTCACTCTTCGTCAATAATTGAAGGGGTTGTTCACCTGCGTATCTTATTTGCATTTTGTACAGTAGGTCGTTCATCGGTGCTTACACTATTATCTTGAGCGGGCCCATATTAGTAAAGAGTTTCGATAGAATCAAAGGCCAACTTATACCGGTTATGATAGTACCACTGTCATGCAGCCTATTGTAACTAAAGTCAGAATCATGTGAAACTAATAAACGGTTTGATTTATTATTCCCGTATTTCCCAACAAAGAGAGGAGCTTGTGGCTAAATAATAAAAGCCGCACGGGTCTATCTTCAAGGTTAAATAACGCTTTCCGAGGTTGGACTGTGGATGGGTGACCATCTTACATACCGAGATTCCTCCGTGACTCGGACAGCACGTTAAGCCGTTGGTCCCGGCTGTCATTTGTAGATCTTTAGCAGTCGTTACGGTTAGTCAGAAGCTAGAAAACACCTGATAGCAGTCTTGCCAAGTAGTACATTGTTACCCAGGTTGTGGAGGTTTGGTAGGCAACTACTAAATGTAAACTGGTATTCAGCTGCATTCGGTTTGACTGGAAGCCGACCCCAATATAGTTGGGAAAAGGCTAGGGAGATGATTTCCCATCAAAGAGAAAACACCATTAATAACCACCATTGCCAACTGTGGTACTGAAGTTTCACTTAACATTGAAATGTAGTTACTGTCAGGCGTTTGATAAGAGTATTAAATTAATAGAAAACCCTCTGATAGTAACATTGACAGCTTCTTTGATAACTTTGACTAGTTATCTGTTTATAACACTCAGCTAGCCTGTAAAACGTCGTTTGACGATAAAGGTATTATTAATAGTGAGGTAGGAACATATGGAGAGAGTAAGGTATTGCTAGTTCAGTATAATACAGCAAGTATACATGAAGTGTATTAATGATTTTTACTTGCTGTATCAGCAACATACCGAGTTACCTCCGTGCTTCGGAAAGCACGTTAAGCCGTTGGTCCCGGCTGTCATTTGTAGATCTTTGGCAATCGTTACGGATAGTCATAAGCCAGTAAATCTGACTCCAGTCTTACCATAAAGTACCGTGTTACCCAGTTAATGGGTTGTGGAGGTCTGGTAGGCAGCCGCTCCATGTAAAATACTGGTATTCAGCTAAATCTGGCTTGACTGGAAGCCGACCCCAATGTAGTTGGGAAAAGGCTAGGCAGATGATGACTTGCTGTATCAGCTAGTAAACTCGGTCGCGGTTTAAAAACTGTGATACTGGAGGGTGTGTGGGGTCGTTAGACCTTACTGCCCACACGATAAGAAGAAGGAGCAAGTATACTGAACTAGTAATACCTAACTCTCTCCAAGACGAGCCAAGCGAAGCGCAAGGGCAACCTACCGTTTCTCGAAGAGCTTTGTCGGTTTTTTGAACCCTCATAACGTGTTTGGATTATATGATAAACAAAATTCTTGGGATATGATGTCAATAGTGGACTTATCTTTATCTATACTATAATATATAAAGCTAAAGAGTTTGTTTTTTTGTTTGCATGAACGCGCTAATCTCAGGATCTCACTACTGGTCCGAATTGAAAAATTCTTTCAGTATTAGATAGGCCATTTATCGAGGAAGTCTATAGGCTATCTATCATCACGCTAAGACCAATAGGAGCGGAGCAGACGAAGTTGCGTACAACTTCGTCTGCTCTCTCTCTTTATAATGTTTAACTAGTTGGGTCAACTTGTTAAACATTATAAAGTTTCAATTGCACAGCTCTTAAGATTTTATTGATATCTAAAAAACCCAGATTTCGTCACTGACTCACTCACTGATAATCATCAAAATTCTTAGGGTACTTCCTGAAGTCGAGAAAGCTGACATTTAGTATGTTTACTAGTACACAAAATCTTAACCTTAGAACTTTTACCCCAAAACCCCTTAAACTAGGGGATGGAAGTTTGTATGAGACTTCCGTTAATGATGCTCGAGGTCTGAAAATTGATGTAGGGACTCTTTTTTATAAATAACTAGCTGACCCGCGCAACTACGTTTGCGTCACATTTTTAATTACTGCCCCGCTCCTATTGGTCTTAGCGTGATGATACATAATATTATCATTTATGTAGGGATATGAGACTAATATAATAACAATGGCGCACTCACTATTGAACAAAGGGGAGACGCATGAACGATTGACGCGTTGACTGATTATAGTGAAAACTATAATCCTGAGCCTGTCAGCTCCCATCTAAACTAATTACTCTAATTATAAGCATGCGAAATTATGTTTTGACGTTTGTTTTGGTTACTGTAAGTTTTGGTGTTACGGTGTTTGTTTTAAGTGAATATCGTAATAAGTGGTAAAAGTAATCGAAGTGAAGACAAGCGTGTAATATAAATAATACAAATATGTACCTACATAACTATGTATATTGTTTACTAGATGACCCGCGCAACTTCGCCTGCGTCACAATTTTCATGCTCCTATTAATCTTAGCGTGATGATATATAGCCTATAGCCTTCCTCGATAAATGGGCTATCTAACACTGAAAGAATTTTTCAAATCGGACCAGTAGTTCCTGAGATTAGCGCGTTCAAGCAAACAAACAAACAAACTCTTCAGCTTTATATATTAGTATAGATAGTAAAAAAAATATAATCAACTTTCAAAAAGAAGTGAAATCCCATCAAAAACATTTTCATGTAAAATGTTGCCAAGACGAGACCATATGGCTCGATCTATCATAAAGTTATGAGATCTCATATAGGGTAAAACTTCTAATTCTACACGCCCTAACTTAACAAACTACACCTTAGTCAAAATATGTGGCTTTACCGTTTTGTTACTACAAGAACTATTGTCTAACAGAAAAGTAATGAACAGTCATTGATATATAAAAAACCCAAGATACACACTCAGCATCTCAAAAACGTCCGCAAAAAATAAGCGCAATATGTATAATTATGCGCAAGTTTGAAACAGTCTCGCATCGCTCGCCATATTGCACTGCTTTGTAAAAACCACTTTAAGCGATCCGTGTAAGGTTGAATTTGCAAAAAAAAATTGCGCATCACTCGCCAAACTTAACTGCTTTGTAAAAACAACTTTAAGCGATCCGTGTAAGGTTGAAATTGCAAAAAAAATGTTTATAGTATAACTACACACAACTCCCACATGACACTTGATTCATGTCAGTTTTTGACGACAGTTTCGAGTGTTGCATTTGTTCGAGATCTTGGGTTTTTTATATATCAATGTGAACAGTGAATCAATTTTTCACCTTGAGCCCATGTGAATGCAAGCAAAATGGTCAAGCTACATATTTCGACTAAGGTGTAGAGTTTGTGAAGTTAGGGCTTGTAGAGTTAGGGCGTGTACAAAAGCAGTCTTTAAAAACGACCACATAAAATAAAATAGTTTTAACTTTTAACAACACCTTAACGTCGAAGTAAGGTTAAAGGCTGATTGGTCGTCAAATCGTCACCGAAATGATTTGCCATTAAACGTGAGATGAGGTCCATAGCTTGCCATAGACTGGTGTAAGTAAATTGCCCAGGACTCCATTAAAAGTTTCCCTGGTCGAACCGAGACGTTTTTAGGGTTCCCCAACCAATGGCCGAAAACGAAATTACAAAGTAAGTAACAAATACATAAATGGTTTATTCCAGAAAAAAATACACATTTTACAAAGGTCAAATAGAAAACAGTATTGCTAGCAAAAAGTGGTGACGACATAAAAGAGAGTATGATTGGTACCTGTACTAATTACAATTATTGTATCGCAGCGAGTGAAATAATAGAAGAAGGTAGATAGAGAAGGTCTAAACCGCTGCCGCGTACTATTGGTCTGCTTATCAGTCTGTCTTTTGATTCATGACAAATAAATCAATCTTCTCAGTATATCGCAGTTCTTCACTAAACATAGGCTCTCTACAAAGCTGCGCATAAAAAAATGGTTCACCTGCATCCTTCCCTTCTTGACTCAGTTTATTTCAATCATGGTAACTGATACGAAGTTTAAAATTTCGAGTAATACTGATGCTACTTATCGCTACCGTGGCAAATTATAAACATTAGGTTCACGATTGTTGCTACCGTGGCACAAAAGTAAGGTTCAGTACCTACCTTTGATTGTACGAAACCCTCAGCGCGAGATTCCGACTTGCTGTTGGCCAGTTTTTGCTGGAGTTCGTTTCGTCGCAACATTAAATATGTGTTGAGAGGAACGAGTGAAGTAAATTATATTTGAGATCCCGTTTCTCTTTTATTTTGCGGTTGAAGATGACGGTTTTATTTTTGAGAAGTGCTGTGGTTTTATTTTTGGATGTTTTTGCAAAGGAATTGATGGAGAATGCATTAATGTTTATCTTTTGTCTTAGGTGTAGAATTTATTTACCCTTTTTTATCTCGAATCTAAATAAATTATCGAGTCAATTTTCACTATTGTTAAGATAACTTATTTATTTTTTCTTTTTCGCCGGATATTTTAGAAACATCAGTTTTTCATATTTACTGGATTCATCATAGATAAGGAATTCAACGAATTAACGCATGAGAACAATATGAAACTCGTCTAATAAGTCAGTACAGTTGCACACACAAGTTCTGAAGCAATATTTACTTACGCAAGACGCAGTGATTTGTTAGGGGATCCCGGACTCAGGGATAAAGCAAAACTTCTGCTTCACGTCCCGCGGTAATCCCGGAGAATCGCCAAACTTGTGGTAAGCGCATGAGTCACGCTACTGCAGTTATGAGATAAGTTTCTTTGATAACACACATAAAAATTAAGACGTGGATTTGACGTTAAGTTTATGGAATGGGCTTGGCAAAAAGGCACTTCCAAGAGTAAAGGATCTTGCATTAGGTCCGTTTTATTAACGGAAAGCTCCTTGAAAGAAAGTTATGAACAAAATAATTTTTATAGTTACAATAATACATAAAAGCTATCTCTTTGTTTTGGTAGTCACTTAAGCGTATATGTATATCGTTCAAATTTAATCTATATGAAACTTTATAAAATCGTATACAAGTGCATAAAGCTGCAAAAGAATTATTCATTTTTAAAAGATTAATGACCAAGATCAAATAGAATGAAAATGAAGTATAATCTTGAACACCACCACCACGATACCACTTCACGATGACAAAGTCCCCATCATACTTGCTTACTTTTATATCCGTGTTTTCAGATAAGGCTACCCCTTAAAGCTCTCAACAATGATATGTTGACATGCTAACAAACATGAATTGAAAAAGTTTATATAGCGAAGAAACACGCGAGATAAATTGACACGGATATCAAAGCTCACGTTATTCGGCGATATTGGCCTCACAGCGAGTTTTATTTAACTTCTAAAGTCACTTTGATCTTACTTTTCAGAAGTATCTTTTACTAGTGGACGTCACGCGGTTTCACCCGCGTAGCTCCCGTTCCCGTGGGAGTACGGGGATAATATATAGCCTATGTTACTCCCTGATAATGTAGCTATCCAATGCTAAAAGAATTTTTCAAATCGGTCCAGTAGTTTCGGAGCCTATTCAATTCAAACAAACAAACAAATCTTTCCTCTTTATAATATTAGTGTAGACATGTGAAATCAATACTGGCATTTGTTTCAGCATACAGGCATACAGTTTCATTTGCTACCAATTACTGGTTTTATTTTAATTTTCTTTACGACGATAGTGTTGTGAATGCCAATGATACTATTTTTGATGGCAACATTTGCATTCGCATTTAAATCGCAATCTGTCTAAACACAGGTAAAGGAGACTGATCAAAAGTGGTCTATGAAATTAACCAACAGCGATACTGTTATAGAATTTCTATGGGGACACCTTTTCTATACCCTTGTACAAAGGGGCATCAAAATCTGAAAGTAGTATTTTTCTCAAAACTTTAGAATTACGGTTGGAATTTGATACCCCATTGCACAAGGAAATAGTTGAGGTACCCTCACAGAAATACCACTGCAGTATCGCTATTCGTAGACCACTTTGCATTCAAATTCTCCTTAGAGGTGTTTTTGACAGATTACGAATAAGAGGCGAAAGCAAACAAATAAATGGCCTTTTGTTTTTGTACAAAATTCTGAAGTTTTCTTTAGACAAAGTGTCATTCTGTTAATGGTTGCTGTAGTGTCCACGCATCGTATCACTAATAGTAGGTATTTGGCTCGCCTACGCACCACCACGTGCTGCCTGACTGACGGTTGAACACTGACTGACCGTTGACTGACCGTACGTTGTGACGTACGCGCTCGAAAGCAATCATAAGTATATACGTACACTACATCCCTTCCTTTTTTTTATTTGTGTATAAATACTTCCTGTAGTAAGTTTTTTTATGGATCTAGGTACTTATAAAAAATATATATATGTATTTATTACTAAGTATTTATTTCCTTCCAAACACTGTACATGACACTAGAGGTATTTTACTCCTTTATTATTATTTTTTTCGGTTAACGACCCGATTATACTATATTGTAATTATATACCAATTATATTTTTTTCAATGATCACATGTGAGATAATTGTTTTGATTTTCTTTATTGTATTCAATGTTATATGCCTTGATATTATTATTATCTCTATCTTTCTTCCCTTTTCTCTTTTTAATTTAGTCATAATTAATCAATCTTATTTATGAAGCAGATGTATCTTTTTGATTCAATTCCTTGGTTTTTTTTTTATCATTAAAAACTTTCCACTGACCTTCAATTTCTATAAATGTACGACATTTCTTTTTCATCATTTGTCCTGTTTCATCAATATATACTTCAATATCCCCCAAGAAATTTGCTATCGTTAATCTCTACGGCAATTGTCTAAAATTTTTTTTTTACACACAGAGCTATTCCAAATCTTCAGTTAACTGACTTTTCGTTCAGTGTTTTAGCCATTCGACAGTTCTAAACTGGCTGTAATCAATCCTTTAGGTTTGATTTGTGATTCACTAGTATTCGTGATTACCAAGTCCAAGCACCAATGAAGTCATAAAACTCACATTGATTTTAACAAAGAATGTCAAAGACTACGTATCTTATTCACAGTCAACATCTATCTCATAGCTCAGCAAAACACAATTCCTATACTCGCACTTCCCCATGGGAAGAATACCGAGTAAACTCTAATTTGTACCACCAATAGCAACGACACCCTGATACAGACTTCCTCGTCTATATCACTCTGTGATACTGCTACGATATCCTGATAGCCCGCCGACCCACAGAACTAAGAACCTGTTCACACAAAATAATTTTATGCTTACTCGTCATCTATTTCATAACTTCACAACGTCAATTATTCATATACTTGGCCTTGGGCATCTTCCCGACAATGAGATTTTAAAACATACTAACCGGTAAGTTATGCACATCAGAGTTTACGAAGAGAAGAGAACCTAGGCCTGTCAATGTTTGTGCCTACGTTCATGTGAAGGGGCTAAGTTCATGAATTACTCTACGTCAATCTACGAGCATCATGGTCATAACTGCACCGAACAGTTTGAATCAATCAATATTATTTTAAATCTTACTTATATTAACTTACATCTACAGTAAGCAACCCGGTAGTGAAAAATCTATTCAGAAATTGTAATAGCTCAGAATTCTCTGTATCCCTACAGCTTTAATCAATTTCATTAATATCAAGTTACGGTTTATAATCGTTTACTATCGAATTTACGAACTGAATTTAATAACTTGTTATGTAAGAAAACTGTCACCGACACGTTAATATAAAAGCTTAAATCCAATTTTCACTAAACACGTCTAAGTTGGAACATGACCTTATGGCAACCTTGCAATACCACAATGCAACACCATGCAATATCTCATTCTTTAAGTTCGTACTGAATAAAATGTTGAAACTATTACCACCTACGGGAATCTCTTTAAATACTCGCTTTTTTATATTTATAGGCACCAATATCTCACCTGGTGGCAAGCGATGACGTGGTTGAAGATGGACCACGCTTGCCCAGAAGCAACCCAATCACTCCCGACTTAAAGATTCCCAGTTTGCAACTATCAGGAAACACAGACTCTGGCAGGGAATTACGCTCCTTGAATATTTCTCCAACCATAATCATGTATTTGTCAGAATATGGTAGGTACATTATAGTCTTAAGATTAGTTACTGGTAACCGTTCTTTTATATTTTTTTTCAACTTTTCTTCCTATTATCCTTCTTAATGATTGAGAAGCTGGTTGTACTTTCTCATCGATTGGCACTTCCACTAAAACATCATTGGATTTCGGAAACTGTCTTAGTTTCCATTTGGTCAATTTGTAATCCGATTTTAAGTACACCCATTATCAAAGTGTTACTTTTATCAAGTAAAAGTAACACTTTTTAAAGCATATTGCCAGGGTTTCTACACGGGGAATCTTTGGGTCAACTATACCAAAAGATCGCTGGATGACCTACGCGTCCAGTATAATAACATTTTTAGGATGCTGTTGGGACTACCACGATGGTGCAGCGCTTCTTGTATGTTTGCGCAAAACCGAACCGATGGCTTCCACGCCGTCATTCGCAAAAAAACCGCGTCGCTGTTGTCAAGGTTGCGGGCGAGTGGCAACAGTATACTAAAAACTGTGGCGGAGAGTATCGACTCTTCGATAACTAAAAGTTTTGTGAGAAGGACTATCACTAACCATTAGATTGGGGTTGTCCTTTTCACAATAATATTTATTCTGTTCTGTCTTCTTCTCTGTTGTATTTTAGCTACTAACACTAGTAATAAGTTATAATATTGTTTACTAACACGCTGGATCATTGTTGTCCGAAAATAAAGAATTATTATTATTATTATAACTATAGCCATGGCAATTTCTTTCCCAAGTAGATCTCTAGTTCCATCAGAGATGCTAAAAAAGTAAAAAGTTGCATTTTCGGATCTATCTGTTACTTTTATATTTGCGTCAAATGGTCCTGTTAGGTCTTGACCTAACAAGACCATTAGGAAGAACCCCTTGGGTTTTCTTACTTTAAGAACAAACAAAAACTTGTTTTGTTTCATATTTTCCCAAGTTTTGTGTGTGATTAAAGTTTGATTTACCTACACGCAGAATCTACTAACATTTTTTTTTTTAACTTTCATTCCACCTATACGACAATCTAGTAAACTGTCATCGTCGATTTTGAACACATATTGTATGTCTTTCGACTCTGTTTGAACTGAAATCTGTCTGCTTATTGTCTAAGCCGTACTAAGAAATTTTTGAAACTTTTCATTTGCCCCTTGTTTGATCAATCAAAAAGAGTGACGTTCTTAATTCTCAATTTGTTTAGGTGTAAAGTATGCGTGGAGTTTGGTGATAGCCACTTCAAAGACATCCACTCCATCAGCAGGTGATATTTGTATCTGGTATATTATTAAACTAGCTGATCCGAGCAACCTCGTCTTCGTCACATTATCCATTAATGCTTTGCTACTATTGGTCGTAGCATGATGTTAGATCCTATAGTCTTCCCCGATAAATAGGCCGTCCAACACTAAAATAGTCCTTCAACTCGAACCAGCAGTTCCCGAGATTAACGCGTTCAACCAAACAAACAAACTCCTCAGCTCTACAATATTAGTATAGACATTTTTAGCAATTCTAGTCCACAAAATGTAGCAGCAAAGCCCGTTACTTGTCACTACCCTTGATGCCAACAGCTTCCAGGTAGATCAAGAGTTCCTACGTCCAGCGTTTTTATCTCGTTCCTACTGATGAAGGTTCCCCCTCACAATCAAATTTGTCAATTTAATGACCAGTATGTACATAAAAAGTACCACTAGGCACTGCTGACCTATTTTGTCTTTGATAACTAACTGTCAATTTAATGACCAGAAGGTATATTCTGCTGTAATTACTGTCATTGAATGATGACTTGTCAATTTAATGACCAGTAGGTGTATTCTACTGTTATTACTGTCATTCAATGATGACTTGTCAATTTAATGACCAGTAGGTGTATTCTACTGTTATTATTGTCATTCAATGATGACTTGTCAATTTAATGACCAGTAGGTATATTCTACTGCTATTACTGTCATTCAATGATGGCATGTCAATTTAATGACCAGTAGGTATGTTCTACTGTAATAACTGTCATTCAATGATGACTTGTCAATTTAATGACCAGTAGGTGTATTCTACTGTTATTACTGTCATTCAATGATGACTTGTCAATTTAATGACCAGTAGGTATGTTCTACTGCAATTACTGTCATTCAATGATGACTTGTCAACTTAATGACCAGTAGGTGTATTCTACTGTTATTACCGTCATTCAATGATGACTTGTCAATTTAATGACCAGTAGGTATATTCTACTGCAATTACTGTCATTCAATTATGACTTGTCAATTTAATGACCAGTAGGTATGTTCTACTGCAATTACTGTCATTCGATGATGACTTGTCAATTTAATGACCAGTAGGTATGTTCTACTGTAATTAAATTTATGCGCTCTTTGATTTATTATTTTAGAACTAATCATGTAGTACAAATCAAATATCTAAGCATGAGGTCCCTGGTTAGACTCCCAGGTCGTTGCCTTTTTCTTTTCGATCTTGTCAATACCAGAAGCATCGAAATAGATAGTGTTCGTTTCCCACGCTCCCATCTGACTCCAACCGAAGAACGTTCTCCTTCGCAGTCGAACTTCTCCAATGTGAGTTGGGACATGTTAGTGTTATATCGTGAACCAACTAGTTTGTTGTTTTTTCAATATCAATTTTTTTATCACAAAATTCTGCTTCCTTTTTATAATGCGTCAATTTGATGACCAATAATGCTGTTGAGGATCCTCTGAACATAGTCAAACGGTGTCAATTTAATGACCAGCAATGCTGCTCCAACGTCATAATAAATCAGTATTATTATATCATTATACTGTTATAAAACTTGAAAATAACTTTATTATTTATTTGTCGATTAAATGACCAGGTACTACGCCAGTTTACATGGAATATAAGTAAGTTACTGGGGTATATCCATTTAATTAGGTAACGTCCAGACGGTCAATAATTGTTTTTGAACTTGTCCTAAATAACCACCAATAAATACCACAGTACTTAAACTGCAACCTATCCTTCCGATAAGGCCAAGCATAATATTAGGGTTCTAAATAAGAAAATCATTAAAAATACTCCACGTCTCTGACCATGTTTTTAAGATGTGCTGGTGTTTATTTTTCAGAATTATTGAAATATCCACTAATCACTTTGTTCATTATGGCACATGTAGGTACTTCAACAATTTAGCAATACCTATGAATATTATAATAATTACAAGATCACTGGGACTAAAACCGACATTATATTAATGTTTGTCGTAATTTATAACTTACGTAGGTGTAAATAGACAAACACAGTTTAACATTTGTTCTTCAATACCATTATGATTATTCTATAGTCCATTATTACTTTAGTGCGAGTTACTAAACAACGAAGAACATTCCTTAAAATGTTATCAGTGTAGCTGAACATTCCAATGTAATGACTTTTTCGTAAGTTAAGCAATAGTCACCACTGTTAAGTAGGTGTAAAGTTTTATAATTTTGAATCATAATGGGTATCTATTTGTTAATTAAAGTAAACTAATGGTTTAAACCATATTTTGGGTAAAGGTAATTATAATAGCTGAGAAATGTAGATGAAAATGTCGCATGTTTTCTTAGTTTGAATAAGTAACATTCATGTACCTAAGTAGCATAAGTAAATTATCTTGCCACTTCGCCAGTCACATTTTCTCTTATTTATTTTTTATAAAGTCACTTTACTTACAGTTTTAATTATTTTTTTGTCCTCGTCGCCATATGTAGTGTCCACGCATCGTATCACTAATAGTAGGTATTTGGCTCGCCTACGCACCACCACGTGCTGCCTGACTGACGGTTGAACACTGACTGACCGTTGACTGACCGTACGTTGTGACGTACGCGCTCGAAAGCAATCATAAGTATATACATACACTACAGTTGCGATTGTGGAAATGCCAAAATATATGGGATTTATCACGTGACATTTCGATTGCGCTTGACAATCACATTCGTTTTTACTTTTTGACAATCGTAATCGCTGATGTAATGTCGTTTGTCTGGTGTCGTCGCTGGTCTATTAGTGCTTGATAAAGAGGATCTCAAGGTACAACATGCGGTTCGCATAGCGTGCGAATAGTTAGCGGGATTTTTAATTACAATTGATTGCAGGATAAAATAATTGATATGCATATCTTTTTAATTGAGCACAAACTTAAGTATGCATGCACTGGTTGCTTTATCCCAGATAATCTATACTAATATATAAAGCTGAAGAGTTTGTTTGTTTGTTTGTTTGCTTGAACGCGCTAATCTCAGGAACTACGGGTCCGATTTGAAAAATTCTTTCAGTGTTAGATAGCCCATTTATCGAGGAAGGCTATAGGCTATATATCATCACGCTAAGACCAAAAGGAGCGGAGCAGTAATGAAAATTGTGACGCAGACGAAGTTGCGCGGGACAGCTAGTCTTATAATAATTTCCGTTCTCGTTTATTTCTGCACCCACTCTATAAGGACATTAATGGTGCTACCTATGCAAAAAGGCATCACGTGTCTAAGAAAAAAACAGCAATGTAAGTAATTCTATTTTCTATGATTGATAATTACAATGGTTGTCCCAGCAGATAGGTGTTTTTTTTATTTACTTGTATGTTACAACAGCTGTGCTCTATGTTCTGTTATTTTATGTCCTTGGTCGAATATGGACAAAAATCCATATCACGTAATCTACCGTATGAATAGCATCGGTACTGCACCAAGAGAGTATTCTTTTTTTCTCTAAATAGACTCTTTATATTATTTCATTCCATTTAATTTAATTCCATTGATTTTCTTGCATTTAACTTTTATTCCTAAACTATGCAATTCATTATAGTATTATTGTCTTTGAAGTTTATGATAATATGCAAAAGTTATTCCGCAGCTGAAGGTATTTGCATTTTACTCCATCATTGTACTCATAGAATCAGCAATACCGTAAAATATAACGCAACTCTTGTTACAATTTGCCCCACTACTATGACATGCAATCATGTTTCTGGTGTGAGAGAGACGCGGGATTAAACACAATGAATAGGACCATCCCTTTTTCACAACGAAATCATGATGTCATTGTTGGGGACAGGTGTACTGTGAGAGTTTTTCAACGTACTTCGCGTTCTCTTATGTCAAATTGTATGTTGTCATCAGACGGCGGGCGCTTATTCAGGTTCAATACAATTTGACGTTTTCGTAACCATATATCAAAATTTAGAGGAAGACTATATCTATGCTTCTTTTATTCTGTATTTTTTAAAAACTCATAAAAATTGTCTGATAGTCATCTGCACATGGCGGTAAAAACCGGCTGTTTTTTCGGGTTTTTGGATTATCATAATTCTTTAAGTAATTATTTTTTGTAAAAAAGAAAATGATAGGCACGTATTAATTCGAATCATTGGTCTAGCAGCATTATCCACGAAGAAAACAGCGGAATGCCTTTGTATGGAGAAAGGCCCAAGAGTTACCGACTAGAGACCCTCTTAATAACTTGCACTAGGCCACAGTAAAGTATTTTCTACCAATGTATTTTTTATTTGCACATTACATATATGTAGAATACTTACAGCATTTTATCAACCCATCGATAGTTCCCTCATATAATAAAGACAAGTACACTGTCTTCCGACGACATTTTCCACAATTGATGCGATCGTCTAGCCGAAGCTGAGACCCCACGGCGGCCGGCGATTTACGATCTTTAAATCTAATATGTCATTGCACAGACCTCTGAAGTGCTTCGTTTTAGTATCGACCTCCTCACCGTATAACGGAAAATGTTCAGAGCAGTACGTGTGAAAAGCTTTGTGTCGTTATTATAAGCTGGTAAGTCGTCTCATTTATGGGGACGTAACGGAGTTTTGTGGATTTCAAAGAGATTTTAGGAATTATTGAAAATAGCAACTGAATGACAACTTAATGAAGCTTAAAATTATCTTTAGGTACATACATACATTCTTTACTACTCAGTAGTAAGGAAGGACAGCCTGCCAAGCAAAAGCGCAAAGCTCTGATCGCAAAATGTGCTAAAAAGATTTTAGGCCATTTTTACAATCTTTAAGTCAAGGTATTGAGGTTACTTCTAGGCAAGCGGCCTCTATCATCGACCATATAATCACTTTCCATCAGGTGAGATAGTAGCCAAAAGTTTTTAGCAAGATTCGATGTTTCACAACTAAACTTTACTAACTGAACTGAAACAATACCACTAACTGACGAATCACCAATTTCAACTACTATAACTTCAGAGAATGCTATTCTATCAAATTGGTCATTCAATAATTTTTCACAATGTAACAGCAATGCATCCAGTAGCATTATCCATAACTCTGTACAATGGAACGCCAACAATTTTCCTACATAAACTATACGCACCATAGCGCATAGTTTTCACTAACGTTTCAGCGGGGACCATGTAATATGAGATCGTATGCATCTCAGGCTGGTATGCAACTGGCAAGCAGGAATTTATATTGAGAGGGAAGCAAATAGGTAGGCTTGCATCGTAATTTATGATATTGATTAATTTATGGAGTATGCGATGCTAGTCGATAATGTCTGATATGGAATAACCATATCAGACATTATCGACTATTAGAAATTGAAATAGGGAAGATTAACTATGCTCATCATCCACAAACTCTAATAGAATGTAGATGATATCTATAGAATATAGATTATTTATTTATATTTTATAATATTCTAATTTGACAGTGTAATAATAATTTTGAATAGTTTATCTGAATGTAACAATTGGAATTGTGTTGTTAATAATGTAATGTAATGTAATTTAGTTAATAATTTTAAAATGTTGATAATGTAATTCAGTTCAGTTAATTTTATTTTATTTAAAAGTAATATTTTGATTTCAATTTAATTTAAGTCTGGACATCTACACATTTAAAAATTCTTATATTATTTTTAATTTTTCAATGTTTCTTTATATTAATTAGTCCTATTCTGACAATGATGTGCATGCCTGTAAGTGACTTGTTTACAGAGGATCCTCTCGAAAATTTTCTTAATATGTGTGTCTTATTTGTAAATAAGTCGTTGGTGTGCCTATATTAAATAAATAAATTTATCTATAGAGGATAGACGTGGTGATCCAAATATAATCGACAACAATATCATGGGCTACGTAGTTAGTAAGTATTCAAGTATTGACCAAAACGATAAATGAACTATAAAAAGGTTAACAAAACGAATAATAAGATTTAAAAGATGTAGTAGGTAATTACAATTCATTTTCCATTCAGCATTATGTCAAGATAATCAAAATCCCATTAACTAGTAATATTTAGCTTCAGTTAACACAATCCCAGCCCTACAATTATTTCTCAATTAATCTCAATCCTAATGAACAACATAAGTTAAGGTTGGCTATATTGCAATGACAATCATAACACGGTATTTGCGTACTGAATATTTAACCGGCGCGGGCGCAGGACATGGCGTAAGTTTCGCCCACGATGAAGTACAACGTGAGATTGGAGAGAAGGTTAATATTAATTGACAATGGATATATGTATAAATGCCGGATAAATATAGAATGACACAGAAACTCAAAATGAACTCAACAGGATCGTATTATCAGTAGATCTTGTTTGTAAAAAAAATCACAAATTCGTTTACGCACTTCGTAAAAAAAAAAATAACTAGTAATGAAACAGCATTAATGGTAATATGGTATACCCCACAGTCATATATGTTCAGTATTGAGTTAAGGGATAATCATATGGGGAAACTCTACAGATGCCCAGAGAGCATTTACAGCCCAGAAAAAATGCATCATGTCAATCTATGGTCTTAAGTGGACTGATTCGTGCCGACTAGTGTTTACTGGTAAACGTTTACTTACACTTCCATCCCCGTACGTTTTTGAAATGTGTAAATTCGATAGAAACCATCTATCACTGTTTGAACAGGATGATAAAGCCCAATTTAAAAGGAAAATAGTACAAAAAGCCTCTGGTAGAATCTCGAAGCAGATTAAAGTTATGTAACAGCAACTGTTACACCATGGCAGTGCAAATTTATTATATATGCCGGAAAAAATAAGGATAATGAATAACTTAGAATTGAATAGAACTTTAAACAGTTGGCTTTGTGACAGATGTTTTATTCCTCAGATGATTTGTTAAATTTTAAACAGACATGATGTATAACTTTTTAAATTTACAGACTTATTTAAATTATTATCTCATTTATTCATTTTACATACATACAAATTAAATTATTTATCAGTAACTTATTTAAATTGTTGACTGATTTTAATTATTGACTCATTTCAATTACGGGCTTATTTTAATTGTTGACCTATTTAACTATTGACTTATTTTAATTATTGGTTTATGTAAATTGTTGACATATTTTAATTTTTGACATTATTTATAAATTTAATTAATAAATTGACGAAGTATCTTAACTGTTACATAATATTATATTCCAATAAAATAATCTTTATTAACGAAACAAGACTGTAAATTTTGTAATAACTTTGATGGAATTTCATGATATTATTATGCATGTTCTAGAAATATTTGCACGACTGATAAGTCGAATATAGTGAGACAAAAATTATGTTACCATGTTATTACCATTGTATTCTGGCAAATAAATATAATTTCATTTCATTTCATCGTAGGTCAATAGTCCAAGCAAGGCTTTCATCCGTGACTTATACTATCAAGGGATACTACCCGAATCTTAGTATTAGATACCAAACTATTACATTACTATTTTAGGCTTTGCGTTTACGACCCCACTTATGAGCATGATGATCAAGACTACAATCTGAGAAAGCTTATGTTTGTCCAGTATTGTGCAGGTTTTGATAATGTTACTAGCCATTATGAACTGGACCTTTTTCACGAATTCGCTTTGTGACTGTAACACTTCGTAATACACCTTGTTTAAGTAAAATCGATGTCCTACTTAAATAACTACGTTTTTATCACCATATAAAACTGAATTTCATTCATTCAAGTGAAATGTTTGTATTAACTTGTGTAGTATCCGTTTTGAATGAAATAACCAATCCGTAAATGTGGTTTGCCCTATTTCGTAATATACTTACGCTAAAGATATAACTTAAATGTACTGAACTGATATTAACCAAAGGTTAAACAGCGTCGCTGTGTTCAAGTTTTCAAGTATTTCGGGTATATAAAGATATTTATAGGCGATTTCGTGATGTGTCAGCTAATGACCTCCATCTCGCCTGATGAAAAGCCAGGGATGTAGTCTAAGATGGGACGAGCTTAGAAAATACCTGTTTACTCAAAATTAGAGGGGCGTATAGATTGTTGATACGTAGACGCTCACAGATAGTTCCACATTTTAGCGATTCACATAGTCAATAATTTCTATATTCTATTACTTATCGTTATTGTCTGTAAAATGCAAACCTTAGCCAATGTACCTGTGTGAATTTGGCCACCAGCACCTCGTTGACTCTAAGCCTATTAGCTCCACGCACCAACCAGTCAAATGCAGCAAAACATTGATTGAGCTTTCGGCTTATTTGACATTCATAAGTTATCAGAACAGTTACTATCTAGAACTCATATGAGAACGAATTTTCACTCTGTTCCAACATAATAATGAAACTTCCTTTAGTTTTCAACTCACATTTTCACGCATTGACGCTCATATAAAATCTCAACTTTCGTTGTTTCCATTCTTAGTCCAACAAGGAGACTAATTAATTCCATTTTAAACAGTAAATTCTCTTCTGTCTACTAACTTATTTAGTTTACCGCAACAACTTTTGAGTAAATTAAGACTCGCCAAGTAGTGAAACCTCCTTGAAAAACGATTTTTAATTAAGCTCTGTAAAATTCGTGCGTTCATTGTAGTGATTTATGTATTGAATATGATTGAAATTGCCGTTTTCCATTTATTTTTGTTCTATACCTGTCTCACAGATTTAAATGCCTATCAAGCCAAAACTGCATTCCACTGCTAAATTAATACGGTCTGTCTGTATGTCCATAACCTTCCAGTTGCGACAAAATTACGAAAATCAACCATTTGTCTCGTTGAAAAATCTTTGTGGTCAAAGTCTACGTCATTATCCTTACTAATATTATAAATGCGAAAGTAACTCTGTCTGTCTGTCTGTCGCGCTTTCACGCCAAAACTACTGAACCGATTTAAATGAAATTTGGTACACAAATAGTCTAAAACCTGAGGAAGAGAAGGACATAGGCTACTTTTTAACCCGGGAGTATGTTCCCTAGGGACCACGCGGGCGGAGTCGCTGGCAGAAGCTAGTTTACTATAAATAATATAATTTTTTCATAATTTCATATTATTACTAAGTGAATTCCGACAAGCTCGCTTGTTTCAATCAGATCCGCTGATAACTCGCGTATAAATGATCCTAAGATAAAAGTGCATCTGTGAGAAAACCGCTTTCATAATGAGAAATGAAAAACGATACTCCACAAATTACAATGTTAATTTAATTGAATTAAAAAGAAAGACAATTAACGATATCTCTTCAATACGAAGAATCAATGAACAAGCACGGTTATAATATGGATACTGTGATTGCAGATATGAACCTGTTTAGTTTATTGCTAACAAATAATTAATATTTACTACAGTGTTTAGTGATTGTATTCACAACTAGTTGACCCGTGCCCACTTCGTTGGGCGGTATATTTCGGGTTAATAGCCTATGACACTCACAAATAACTTGGCTTTCTATTGGTAATAGAATTTTCAAAATCGCCCCCGAGATTACCCCCTACAACCACACAAACTTTACTTCTTTATAATACTAGTATAGATTAAACAAGATGCTAGTTTCTTATTAGGTAGTTTTGTATGCGTCACTAGCTATGTTAAACAAGTATGTACTCATGAATGAATATGTTTTATCATTTAATTACCACTGCTTGTATCATATTTAACTCTTTCCAAGTTCATTGTTTCTTTTACCTGTTTAATTTTGCTTTCCTATATCAGATTCTTTACCATTCTTTCTTTCATTTTAATTTATTATCGCAGTGAGGACAATCGCCAATCTTAAGTTGCATATTGTTGTAATTACAACGATTTTCGACTCGAAACCGAGTCAAATAAACCACTCAAAATTCTTATGTGTAAGTTGTGTAAACACACTAGAGAATAGTGAAGAGCCATTCCTGAACAAACGAGGGCAACCCAAGGCCCACAGTAAATACTTTAATGGAGGTTTCAAGACGGCTCAGTCCAGACATGTTTAGGGACTTGTCTGACACCCAACACACCTGTCCCGAGTTAGTGAAGGTGTTAATTGTCTAAATAATGGCGTCGTTGGACCGAAGCTAGTACGTGTAAGTGCTGGGACACTTAGCCAAAATTTAGCTTTGCTGGAGTTTGATGCTTCATTGGTGCATAGATAGTGTTTGTGTTTACATTCGTTTCTGTAACTTTTGACTCAAAAATAGACACGCCCATTCTAAAAGCTTTTGCAATATTCTGGAACGACTTCCTAAAACAATCGTTATATTCAAGGGATTTCGTATGATCGAGGTTAATTTGGTATTTTATCATACCCAATTTGTCCGTTTTGGTATCCTGTGGCAAAAACAATAATCTTTTAGATATCGCAGTGAACTTTTGCTTTTTACATCAGAACACAAATCGATGGGCGAAATGAAATTGACAATCGCAATTAAAAGATTAAAGCAGTTGAAATAAATAATGGACATAAAGTTTTACAGATCAGCTTCCATAGTTAAATGCAGAAACTTATCGCAATAAACTGGATGTTACGAAATAACAGTACAAGAGATACTAAAATCATTATTACTAAGGGCGTGATCCTGCTAGCTTACCAGTCGTAAGTTTTATAGCAACGCTTGGCTGTAGTTGCAAAACGTATAAACTGTTCATCAGTGTTATGGCTTTAGCAGTGTCCTTATTTCTTCTCTTCAGGCGATTTGGATTTAAATAAAAAATAAATTTAAAATTATCCTTTATCTTGTTCAACGAGAATAGTCTACAATTTTGAGGAGCGTTTTCTTTTTGCTATTGGTAGCCTCGCGTTTGACCACAATCTCACCTAGTGGAAAGCGAAGATTAAGCATGATGATGTTTTGAGGATTAAATATTGTGTTAGCTTTTATACTTATAACATTTTATTTATACTTAGTAAAAAAATAATTTAAGCATTCATCAAATAACCAATGAACAATAGAATTTTATTTTTCATACCTTTAAAAGAGATCTCAAGTACTAGACAATAAGACGACTAATCGAAGTGATGAAATCGTTCAAGCTAACGAGACCGAAGATTATTAATATGATGACCAATGTGATGCAACAAGTAACATGAGCCATCGAAGTAATCACTAGATCAAAGAAATAAATGATATCTGATACCTGTCAAATTATGAGCGCTATTGTTATTGAACAATTACCAAATATCATTCTGATGTAGATATTGAAATGTGTCTATAAAATGTTACGGCCTTTATATTGCCAATAGGTAAGGCTCGCGCATTCACAACAGAATCTACATAGTTCTTAGAGGAGAAAATTAGATCATTTTGCGAAATTACTCAAGAGAATTAAGTATCACTCTGAAGTCGGTATTATTAACAAACATTTGAAAACCAGTTCACAAGAGACTATTAAACAAACAAAATTAACATTGCTAAATTCTATACTAAGTTTGCAAAGCGAAAACTTACAACTACTATTCCCAACAAATAAAACAAGGCAACATTGAAAGCAAATTCTGCCACAGCAAACAGAATCATAGTAATATCAGAGGCAAATACAAGCAGTACAACCACTCACTGTGTTATAGATGACTACAGTTTTGTCAAGGCCCCGCAATAACGGCGCGGAACAAGCCACAAATTATTTAGCTTTATATCTACCACTTTATCTTAATAGATATGTGTTGCAATATACAGTTGAAATCTCACGAATTGGGGTACATCAATTGGCTTTATAGATGCTGTTAGGTAATATGTATCATCGTAATTGGTGTTTTGAGCTTTTGATTGACTGCACTCGTCTAAAGATTGATGTATTTCTTCAGACTTTTAATTAATCTTCTCATGTCATGAAATATTACTTGATAAAGTTTTATATTCTTTTTAATGATAAAGGCTTACTAGCCTAATAAATAGGCACATCGGTTTTCTTTTTCCTACCTAACTTCTGGTACATTTATAATCTGAGTGATTCTTCTTGATGATTTTTGTCACCTCTCTTATTAACCATACAGTTATATTTTCCTTATTTCTAGACGCGTTTATCATTATATGTATACTATTTAAATATTAGCAACTGTTCAAATAGGCACCAAATATCTTGCATTTACGCCACAAGCAACTACCAATCAAAATAAACTTTCATTTCGCCGCCTCAGAAGAAACCAAGTCTTTCCACGTATACCATTAGTTAGTTACGATGCATTACCTACATCTGTCGGTCTAAAATACCCGTAGTTACCACCATTAGTGGCCACTTGCGACTTGAACTTTCTTAATGAACTCTACACTTGAGCACAGACGAAGTTCTGAAGTATTCTGAACTCTACATACTTTAAAACATTCTAAACGATGTTAGCTGGAATGCTACAGTTTCTATACAGTTCTGTATTGAGCATGGCAAAATTGGTCGGAGTCAATGCTGAATCAATCAGCTGAAACCAATTGAACTCATTCGTTCGGCAGTTTTCAATATAATATTGTCAAGGTAATGAATGAGATGCAATTTTACTAATGAGTAGTCTATGAAAATCGGTAACAATTTAGAATATTCGACTGACTAAAAATCTATTACATAAAATTTTTCACATCTTGGTTTTTAAAGTAAAAACTTGATGAATGAAAGAATTAAATAAACAAACCAATTGAGAAATCATGACCGGAAATACAAGAATATTCATAGTTTTGCTCCACAATTGAAATTCCGTTACTCCAGTATATCCCAACTTATCTCAATTCTGGCCTGTGTAATAATTAGTAGCTATCAATATTTTATATCAACAATCTAGTCAATTACGAGTATCCTTGGCATTTCACGGAATAGGACGAAGAATTCATAGTTCACTAATTCACACCTTAATGTTGCGTTGAGTACCAATGTTTGAATTTATCGCGACTTCACTTGACATACCTACAGATTAAACTGAGATGAAGTAAACACGTTACATAGTCGAAACTATTTAATTTGTATTTATAGGTTACAAGACTTCGTGGCTTATCTTTATTTTTCTTCTATATAAGTACTAGTATATTTTTAAGAAGAGTATAATCTGCCCCTCTGCTTAGCGTTTGTGGGCAACGAGAAAGCCTTTGATTCGATCGAGACTTGGGCTTTGCTGCAGTCTCTCCAACGGTGCCAGATCGACTATCGGTACATCAAGGTGCTGAAATGTTTGTACAAAAACGCCACTATCTCGGTCCGACTTCAGGATCAGACCGCAAAACCTATCCTCCTGCAGCAGGGTGTGAGGCAGGGAGACGTCATTTCTCCGAAACTGTTCACGGCCACAATGGAGGATGTCTTCAAGGTTTTGGACTGGAGAAGACTACATCAGCCACCTCCGATTTGCCGACGATATAGTCGTTATGGCTGAGACTACGGAGGACCTCAGTACAATTCTCGATGATCTCAGTAGAGCTTCCGAAAGAGTGGGTCTCAAAATGAACATGGATAAAACCAAGATCATGGTAAATACCCATGTAGCACCCACTTCTATCAAGATCGGAAGCTCTACACTCGAAGTTGTGGACGAGTACGTCTACCTAGGACAAACGTCCAATTAGGTAGGGCCAACTTCAAGAAAGAGGTCAACCGTCGAATCCGACTCGGCTGGGCAGCGTTCGGGAAGCTGCATGGTATCTTCTCGTCCCACATACCACAGTGTCTCAAGACGAAAGTCTATGACCAGTGCGTGTTGCCAGTGATAACATACGGAACTGAAACGTGGTCACTCACAATGGGCCTCATCAGAAGGCTCAAAGTCACTCAAAGGGCAATGGAGAGGGCAATGCTTGGAGTTTCTTTGCGTGATCGAATCAGGAATGATGATATCCGCAAGAGAACCAAGGTTACCGACATAGCACGAAAGATCGCCAAACTAAAGCGGCAGTGGGCAGGGCACATTGCTCGCAGAACAGATGGTCGATGGGGCCGAAAAGTTCTGGAGTGGCGACCGCGTACCGGAAGACGCAACGTTGGAAGGCCTCCCACAAGGTGGACCGATGACCTGGTGAAGGTTGCGGGTAGCTGATGGATGCGGGTCGAGTCGTTGTGGCGACGCTTAGGGGAGGCCTATGTCCAGCAGTGGACGTCTTTCGGCTGATATGATAATGATGATGATATTTTTATCATTTATCTCCATACCCATTGTTTTATAAAATGTTAATGTACTTATTTGTCTTCGTCGTCTTTACTTTAAAACCGAAAACTCATAATCCTACTGTGTTTATTAACCCCCGACGCAAAAACGACGGGGTGTTATAAGTTTGACGTGTCTGTGTATGTGTCTGTTTGTGGCATCGTAGCTACCAAACGGATGAACCGATTTTGATTTTGTTTTCATGATGTGGTTTGGATGGAGCTCAAAGACTTTTTTCTCACTATTGGCTGTCATCTCGGTATTCACCTCTTTTCTAGCCACTCCGTCTTTCGCACTTGCTGTTACAATAGCAATTCTGAGTAGTTTTTCTGATTATGTGAGCTTACCTTAATCTTGCAGTTGTAGACCCGAATGACAGAATGACAACAGAAATCCTGTAGCGCCGTAATTGGCAATGGTAGAGTTTCGAGGTCCGTCGCTTGTTGGAAAACATAATCTTTCTATGTAATTAGTAAACTTAAGCCCAAGAAGATTGAAAAGGATTTGATTGAGCTTACAAAGTTGGTAAGAAATGAGATTAGTAAGTTTATATTTACTAGCAGACGTCACGCGGTTTCACCAGCATAGTTCCCGTTCCCGTGGGAATACGGGGATGAAATATAGCTCGCACAATATAGTTAGCTATGTTATAACTCGCTGATAATCCATTGCTGAAATAATTTTTCAAATCGGTCCAGTGGTTTTTAAGTTTATTCGTTACATACAAAAATACAAATGTTTCCTCTTTATAATGGGTATTAGTATAGATATTAGATATGAAAATAAAATGAGCAAACGATGTGGAAAAAATGACAATTATTTTCTTTACCAGTAGAAAGTTTAAAAAGAAAAAGTCCTGGAACAGGAAAATACTTGCCTATAACTTAATGTTTTTTTTTTGTTTTAAAGCTCTTCTAAGTAAATATATAATGACCAAAGACTCCCAATCCTAACCAATTTGTGTTAAAAATTGGGTCGTGTAACGTTCACTGAATATCAGAAAGCAGTTTCACTGAGATTGATTGGAAATGAAAGCGCTTTTAGATTCAATATGAACGTTATCCCGAAGGATAGGGATGTCCGTCATTTTCATCGATACTAAAATGATATCGTTACTTTCTAAGAGCTACCAAATGAAATATTCTACAGTCAAAATTTATTACTACGAGTCACGACACTTTTATTTTGGGTTTTTCAGGCTCTCGCCTGGGCCTGAATGCCGCACCAAGTGTTTCGTAATTAAATACACTTCTACATAACAAACTTTAAGCAGCAAAAGTGTCCACCTGGACCTTGCACCGGTCATCTGGCTTAACAGCCACTATATCCTATGTAAACTACTTATCTGCATGAGTAAACTCAGTTGATGGACCAAGAATTCTTCTATTTTTGGTGCTTATTTAGACACTTGATCGTTTTCAAAAAGCAGAATGATAAAAAGAAAAAAGATAACCAACCACTTATTTTACTACTCTAGTTTCATACAAACTTATCGACATCTTCCAAAATATTCAAGCCTATCGACGTCAAACTAGCTCTCACCCACAATCCATCCCTACAGTTTCCCTCGGAACATTTCTCCTCAAATATTTGTTTCAATTAGACGTCTCAGAGGTCCCTCTTAGAGCTCCACGTCAAACAAATGATGATCGGTATATCAAGAGTGACGCACACGAATTGATATTACGAAGACTTTTACTTGGAGGGATGGTTTTTCATCTAATGGCTGTTTTGGGTATTATTAAGCAGCGTATTTATTGGAAACGATGTCTGAAAGGCCTATTAATAAAGATTTTTTTGAATACGGTAAAGGAAAAATCTCTTGTTGACTATCGTGAATAAAAAGCAATAAAGTCTAGTTGGTTGGACTTGAAAGAGTACCGAAATGAAAAATATTTTTTGAAAGACAGCAATCTAAACTTGCAATGAGTTTTGCACAAATAGGTAAAAGTAATTAAAAGAACGAAAATTACTCACTGAAAAACAAATAAGAAAAGTGCAAACACCGTTTCAAACTAAACAACATGGCCGTCTCAACGAAACGCTAAAGAGGGCGACAAAAATATTCGCAAGTTTTCTACTAAAGTCATTATTATTTTTCTGATGTCTGCGAGTGCCTCCCCTTAAGTCAGAAGTCGCCAACGACTTTAATTAAGCGCGACTTAAGACTTTAATGATTTCGGAGATAATTTTTTGGAGCTAAGTAACGCGCCTACCTTTTTACTGAACAACCGGATTAAAAATTGTCTGCAAAGTTTCGGATGTGATAAGAATAACTTGTTGCACATTCTTCAGCAGAGTTTGTACTTATGGGATATTTTTAAAAAATGTGGGATTTTATCATTATTATGATTTTTTATATTTGTTAACCACAACGTTATCTTTTAAGCGGAACATCCAGATTCTAGACCCATTTATTCTAGGCATAACAACTTTTGGGAACATTTACAAATCATCATTCAACCTTCAATGAATCCTTTAAGAATGGATGGGTGATCCCCTTCTCCTCAAGTCGTACACAATTCAGGCGGTGGGTTAAAATGTTCCAATTTGTTCAGGTTAATAAATAACTAAAAATTACGACGTATGTAATATGTTAAACAAAATGTCTGTGTACGATATGTAGAAACGCGTGCGTGCGCCTTATGTAAAGTAGGAATGCGCGGCTGCCACATTATACATTGCAGCAACGAAAGTGTCAGGCGTTTGGCTTCCACATCGATTTGCTATTGTATGGATTACAACCGTGTTGATTGTGCCTTTAGTATTTAAGGCCTAATAGAATAATATATTTTTTTTGAATTGTATATTTTTATTGTTTCAGGTAATTTCCCCATAGTAGTTACGAGTTTCGCTTAGGTACCTATGTAAGTTTTTCATTTATTGTTATACTACAACTAACTTATCCATAAGTATGAAAGGTAAGTTTTATTAATAACTACGTACTTCAAAAAGTGACACAGGTAGGTCGGTACTAATTAATTTAATATGAATGTTAGCAGCATGTCTTATTCGAATAAGATACGAGACATTAAAATACCCTTTACAGGGTTCTCCTTCAACCCCAATACTTAGCAACTGTCTGTCATCAACTCAAAACTTTAACGACGCTAATCGCCATAATAATAGACGTAAGACATCAAAGCGAACGATACGTGTATTAAATATACCCTTGTAATTATACAATATACATACATAAACATTATACAGCGTATAGATAATGTATTCACTCCTCTAGAGGTAACAAAAGCCCCGTTCAGAGGAACCGTTCACTAAGTGAATATCGCGAAGGGGCACCCACTATAATTTACACGGAGATAAAGATTATATCTAATGCAGGAAGTGGCTTTGAAACGCTGTTGTTTGAATTACGTTGGAAAATGATTAAGATACGCTGGTATGGTGAGGTGAGATCTTTGAAAAACAGGTTTTATACGATAAGCACTAGCCTTTGCCAGCGGCTTCGCCTTCGTGAGAGTCGGGAAGCATCCCAAGGGAACATACTTCATACATACTTTATATGTTCTAATCTTGGACATGATCTACCCATGATCCAAGTTTCATCCAAAACTGTTCGGCTGTTGTGATGTGAAAAAGTAACAAACAGACGGACAGAGCTACTTTTGCATTCATAATATTAGTATGGATATTACATTTATCTATACTAATATATAAAGCTAAAGAGTTTGTTTGTTTGTTTGCTTGAACGTGCTAATCTCAGGAACTACTGGTCCGATTTGAAAAATTATTTCAGTGTTAGATAGCACATTTATCTAGGAAGGCTATAGGCTATATATCATATATCATCACGCTAAGACCAATAGGAGCGGAGCAGTAATGAAAATTGTGACGCAGACGAAGTTGCGCGGGTCAGCTAGTGTATTGATAATTATGTCTTGGAAGGACTTAACTGGATGACGACTTGTAATAAAACTTATACAACTACTGCTACTACTAAACACTACCACCAACTACTACTACTACTTAACTTATAGAGAAGTTAAGAAGAAGAAGACATGTCACGCTTGAGTCTTGTTTGAGTATTTAGGGTCCTTAATACTGAAACAAGGATAGGTAAGCGCACGACTATAATGATGAATATTGGTGTAAACTTAGAGTATTGTATAATTTGTGTAGGGCTGTTTGTGTATGTGAGTTTATGTGTTTGTAAATGCACTACCGATACATGTGAAATTTCTAGTGTGGGGCAACGATTTAAAAAAAATAAAAAAATAGGTACAGCTTTCTTTCAGATATTCTAATTTTATTTTATGAACCATTATTTCGAGACAAGTAGGTATTTTAGAGAAAATATTCACAGCAAAACTCATAGCTTAGGTTACTTAGGTATTGTAAGTGAATTTTAATTAGCTGAGGATACATAAACAAACACTTAGAAAGATCAAAGACACTGCTCCATCATTTAAATCTACAACTAAAAATGTCACGCACGTCAGTCCCCCACACTATTCTCAGAAACTTAGAAAGACATTTCTAGGTAACAATCTGCATCCTTGGCCGGCTGTTAACACAATTTATACAGGCGTCTAGTTGGCACAATCAGGACTCTTCGCATTGCTAATTGTACCTCTTCTTTGTCCGACTTGCCCAACTAACAAGGATAATCCAACTAAATTTGCTGAAGTCTCCAGCCAGACCAGTTGAAAGTAAAAAGAGAAACATATTTAATTAAAGAATTTTCTTTGGCCGCCGTGTAAAACGAATTGAAAGACGAATTATTAAGCCACAGTAGAAATTTTTTTCAGGTTTTTAAATATCGGGTTGCTGAAAATGTCTGGCTTTAATTAATTAAACGTCTGTGATTATGTGCTACATCTTCTTTTGTTAAGGAAATCTTAATAAATAATAAAACGGAGCGAGTCTACTGCCACTGATAACCAGGCACTTATTATCCAGAACCCACCAACCCTCCTTCCTGCTAATAAGATTTTTATCTTCATCAAAAATACTTCTGTCATTTTTTAAATAATGCTTTAATTTTAATACTGCCACTTTTATATTAAAATATTGACCGCTACCTTTATTTTTCTTCGTTAGTAATTGGTTTTATAATGATCAAATGATATAATATCAATTGAAAAGTTGTAACTTTTTATTGAGTATCAATTAGGGTTTCTTGAAACTTTAGACAATGCGATGACCATAATTTTGCTACGTCTAAAGTTAACTACCGAAGGGTACGAATCAGAATAGATAAACTGGCACAAGACATGAAAATGCGACTGGTCATTCTGCTTATCCTTTTTTGGTATCGACTTGAACGGGATGGAATCTGACCTCCACATCCCAGTAACGTTACGACACCTCTTGGCAAAACTGGTGTCATTTCAGGCGTCTGACTGGCTACTCGTAACGACTGTCAACGACCTGTAAAGGACAAGCGGCCAGTACTTAAGTGAGGCTGCCTGTGTCCATTGACGCGGAGCGAGGCAGCGGAGCGGAGAAACGGAGAAATATTAACCAATGGAATTGCACAAAATGTCTGTGACTGACGCTCCGCGTCTATGGACAGGCAGCCTTACGTGCTTTCCGAGGCACGGAGGAACCTCGCTGTGTCACCCATCCCCAAAACGAGCTTGGCCATAGCTTAACCTTGAAGAACGACGCGTGCGGCCATATACTCCTCAAAAAAGCGACACATTTATAAGAAAACTCTAAAGAGAGCAGAAAAAGTGAGGAAAGTCGAGGAGATGTAACTGCTGCGGTTAACTTTTCTCTTTATTTACACTTTGTTCTTCAAATAACAGTGATAGAAAGTTAGTCTAAGGTACTATTTTACTTCCAATGCAAATAAATCATTGTTTTGTCTTGAGCTTACTCAGGCATTCGACTTCATCGTTTATGTTTCTTAATCTAGTTTATTAACAATGTACTTATGTACATTGGTAACTTCAATCTTCTGTCACTTTTTTTATATCAGCTATACCTATCTAACGCACACAAAAACAAGATACACTTACGTTAATTAAGTTTTTAGAACAATTGCTAAAATATGTAAATGCTGTAAAGATTCATATTATTTATCTTAAAAGACAAGACCAATATCCCTGTCTGAAAGCTTGGGTGAAGGGAGCCTGAAGTGTCAGTCTACCTTATGCTTGGGATTGACCTTGACCATTTCGGCTGTTTTCTCCTTCAATATTGAACCGATTTAAGAGACATTTCATAAACTGAATAAGAAGAATATATGCTGTGTCTCTGTTTTCCTTTTTTGATTAATAGTTGCCAAATTTGTACACAAGGGCTCTGTTGACAGCGATTTATCGGACAATTTTGAGCATTTTGTGAGGGTTCTAGTGCTTATACGGTTAATAAATCAAAAAGGAAAACATAGGAACACAGTAAATATCCTTCTTATTCATTTTATTGAAATATCTCTTAAATCGGTTCAATATTGGAGAAGAAAACAGTCGAGAGCCAAACCTCGAATTATGACTTTTTACATACAAAGTCTCTCCGCCAGCATTTCCTCTTAAGGTTTTACTGGAAATGTTTTACGGGATATCTACTGCTGTTCCTCTTTCAATAAAAAACCGGTCAAGAGTGAGTCGAACTCGCGCACCGAGGGTTCCGTAACATCATATAAAACATGAAATGTTTTTAATTTTTCATAGCCAAGGCATATTCGTCAGAGAATTTTAACACTGTGGTGTATATTGCAGTTTTAGATCAGCGCCATCTCTTGACCGATAGTGGAACTATTGTATTTTTGGTTGATGATTGCTGAAAAAGTATGCTATTTGGAGACATAATTTTATTTTTCCTGTAATGTTTACATAAACTTCTATTACATATAATAATTTCAGATATTTTTTTTCGATGCATACTTCGGAGATAAGGGAGGGGGAATGGTCATTTTTTTTTTATTTTTCGTCAATAGTCTAAAAAAAAGAAAAAATGTTTTAGAATGTGCTAATAGCGCTTTTTCATCACATCATATCACTTCGAATTTTTAAGAACACCTTTCAGTCGCTGTTGCATAAAAACCGTTGCGTATTTGTACATTTTTCTTTCTTTCTTATTTGCAAAATAGGTGAGCAACGTCGTCTACAACTATTCCAAATTTCAAGTTGATAGCATTAATAGTTCTTGAGATATCCAGCTGTGACAGACGGACAGACTTATTCATACCATAAGGGTTCCTTTTTACCATTTTGGTACGGAACCCTAAAAACTAGCATGATAAAAACGATGACTTTTAATTAAATAGCGCCACAGACCGGTACCTAATTAATAAGTTGGTATCAATTATCTTCTCCTCGTCACAAGACGCATATTCGCATGTATTTCCTCACATATTATCATGCACGTCCCAGTTAATCTCAATATGCGTTAGTCGACGATTAATTACGCCGTATTAATTAATCCGGGCTGTATCTCGTGGGTAGGTAAATGCGATTATAATGGCGTTTCATAATTTAATTCGCGGTATCAATTTTGTTAATTAATACCTAATTAATGATATAGCTTTTATTGTTTATTTTGAAGTGTACCTATTGTGCGAGGATTATTAGGTTGTAAGCTCTTTTACTTAGTTATTTTGGTTTAACTTAAAAAAATATTGAGCAAAGTTCCTACTCTCTTCAATAATTTCTACGATTCGTTGTATGTTGCATCAGTATTGTTTTTTTTTATCATACCATATTTTTCCTTTTTATCTTTACCTAGGTACTTACCTGCATTTTGAAAATACCTGCACGACATAGCGGTTGCATTTGTTAAGGGTTGTTAAAAATTATAACTCAGTACGAGCTACTTTTAAGGTTCCGAACAAAAAACGGAACCCTTATAGGATCACTCGGGTGTCTGTCTGTCTGTCCGTTTGTCACAGCCAGTTTTCTCCGGATCCACTGGACCGATTCTGTTGAAATTTGGTACACATATGGAATTCTGTGACCCAAACACGGACGCGTTACGTAAATTATATATTTTTTAGTATGGGGTCACTTTTGGAGGTAAAACCAGAAAGTTTCAAAACAAATTTTTTAACAATATCGTGTGATATATCAAATGAAAGAACTTACTGTGAGGAATTTAATTATATTTTTTTCATCATTTTAAAATAAATGGCTTTTAAGTTATTCAAGAAATTAAACGAAAAATGACCATTCCCCCCTTATCTCCGAAACTACTGAGCCTAAAATTTTGAAAAAAATGGAGATAATAGATCTTTATAGATTACAGGAAAACCTATGAGCAGTCTATAGTGTTAAAATAACATGTTAAAAAAAAATTCATTCGGAACCCTTTGCACGCGAGTCCGACTCGCACTTGGCAAGTTTTTATTTTATCTCTAGACCCATGACTACATAACTATTATAAAAATACCTCTTTTCTGAAAATTACTCACTCAAGTTTATTGTCAAAACCAAGGACTCTCCTTTCATACATAAAACTGACTAGTAAAGCTTGTATTGTATTTTCACGTCTCGTGACAATCGCACTTCACAGATGAAATATGAATGGGAAAGGGGGCCGGGGTGAAATTTTATGAGCCTCCAGCAAAATATATCACCGCACTTGTAATATACTTTCGTATAAACAAATAAAATATGTGGGAGATGAACATTTGCAGATAAGAATATAGTTTTGCTAACACTTGTGAATGTGTATATCTATACTAATATATAAAGATGAAGAGTTTGTTTGTTTGTTTGCTTGAACGCGCTAATCTCAAGAACTACTGGTCCGATTTAAAAAATTCTTTCAGCGTTAGATAGCCCATTTATCGAGGAAGGCTATAGGCTATATATCATCACGCTGAGACCAATAGGAGCGGAGCAATAGTGAAAATTGTGACGCAGACGAAGTTGCGCGGGTCAGCTAGTTGTATTATATGTGTCAATGAAATTGACTTAGAAGGAACAATAAGAATAGAGAAGCTTCATAATTTTTAATGTTTTGGTGAAATAAATACAATTATTATTATTTACATTGTTTCAGAGCAAAATATGCTACTATTAACTATCTAGCGCATTATTCTTGAAGAATAAAGTTCTGTTGCAGAAGCAATCTAAGAAAGTAAATATAAATACAAATTGTCAGTTCATATTCAAAATTATTTTGGTCAAATTTTAACACATGTAATGTTTGAATACTTTATAAGATCTCGAAGTTATTCACTTTAGTCGATACAGTTCGTTGACGATCTGCCTCATGAAAAAAAGTCTGCACAAAAACGTAAAAGCTAAGGTGCGTTCCATTTTTATTTATTTATACATAGAACAATTTTACTTGATCATAATTCTTATTACTTTTATAAGTATCATAAAACTCAATAGGCCTGTACATAAATCGTTGTAGCTAATATAAAAAATGCCCATTCTTCAGGGTACCGTCGCCAACAGTAGTGCAAAGTGCAAAGTGGGCCAATTCAACACAATTTATGGTATGGCTCGCTGCCTCCGTTTATGGTTTTACAGCATATTTATCGTTTTATGACATAATGGGGGCGGTTTATGATAATTCCTGAGTCCTACCGAAATATACGAGATGGAATGTCCTTGCGTAAAACTGTTGGCGTTAAAATTATGAGCACTTGTGCGTGTTTTACGGAAGCCATAGTTGAAAAAAAACTTAATTCTATGATGCTTCCTAAAAATGCAGTTTTCTTGATGTATAAAAACAGTGAAATACGACAAAACAACGTTTCAGATTTACCCAGACAATGCAGACTATAGGGTAACATAGCCACAATAATTTTACATTATTCTTCCCACTAATTACACTTGCTTATCAAAGCCATTGTACGGCGGCATAGCCTAATATTTATTCGAAATAAACACTCGTGTTTATGCACGGCTTAACTTAATACCGAAATCATTAGAATTTAACTAAAGTGGAGTTTGTTTCAAGTATCCCCCGTTATTAGGACATTGTATTCAATCTAGCAAACTCGCCAATTAAGCTTCTTATTACAGTAATACATTATCCATTACTGTTCAAGAAACAGTCAACCCAAAAGCTTCATAACAAAAGCGGCAATGTATACAGAAATATACTTTGCGTCAAAAGTTCCAATTATACTTTCGGTACAATGGTGCGGTTGCTGAGTTGTAATAATGTTTCCGCTCTTTACCCGATGTTTGCCGAGCCAATGCAAACACGAGAGATTATATAGGGACCTTTATGTTTATGTAATTTTCGGGTTTCGTGTATATTTTTGATGTCGGCTGTATGCCCTCGGATGATGGATGAATTAAAGTTTCATATTGTGTACGCACTTAAGGTATTCTTTTGACATTAATATTGGGCTTATTGACTGAGTAATCTCGCTTTTTGTGACTTAATGTTGTAGTTTAACCTTTTTGTAAAAATTGTGTATTTTCAATACAAGCTGACGTGCGTAACTTCGTCTGCGCCAAATTTTTCATTAATGCTCCAAAATCAAAATCAAAAGGCATTTATTCAAACTAGGCTGAAAATCAGCACTTTTTGAACGTCAAAATTTACATGAAGACAGTCCCCCAAATCGCCCAGCCCGTCACCACTTCCTAGTGTTTTAGCTGGGAAGAAGAAGTGGTCAACAAACTCCCCAGCAACACAACTGTCTGTTAAGTTTAAAGAACTTGAGTTTATATAACATTATTATTCAACATTTTATGATAGATTTAAAATTAAATAAATGGATGGCACATGTCAGCTAGCAAACTCTATTATCCCAAAAATTAAATATGAAACAATGATAAAACTAATTACGTATATAGGTAATTAAATAAGTAAACTCAAGCATACAATACTAATCAAAATGAGCCTCCAGGAATACTTGGCGTGCCCGCTTACATGTGCAACAAAGCAATTTAACCATAATCGCCGGAACAGCTGCTCAAGCTCTATCAAGCGCAAGTTCGATCGTGTATGGAATACTGCTCTCATCTATGGGATGGATCTGCCAAATACCAGCTTGATGCCCTTGAGTCAATTGAGAAACGAGCCGAAGCCGAGACGAAGCTCCAAAGTCTTGAGCATCGACGCCGAGTTGCTGGCCTGTCGGTTTTCTATCGGTTGCATTTTGGGGAGTGTGCGACGGAATTGCATGATTTAATTCCGCCAAGCCCGTTCCATCATCGGACCACAAGACGAACGGCGATGTGCCACCGATACATGGTGGACATCCTACCCATACGCACAAAACGTTTTGGTTAAACGCCGCTCCTGTTGTCGTAGCGTGATGTTATAATATTATAGTCTTCCTCGATAAATGAAAGAAAGAAAGAATAACTGTTTATTATTAAAGCCTAAATATAGGAACAGGTGGTTATATAGATATACACAATCTTAAAATAGATATATCCTTAACAGAAATATGCGTCACTACCGCGCGAAACGGCTTGCCATAAATGGGCCATCCAAAACTAAATTATTTTTCAATTCGAACCAGTAGTTCTTGAGAGTAACGCATTCAACCAAACAAACAAACGAACTCTTCAGCTATATAAAATCAGTATAGACAAGCAACCCGTGCTTCACACGAGTTCAAGGTACTGATGTGGTGCCATTTCAAAACATTTCTATAAACGACTGGGAAAAGTCCTCTGAAAACCGCATAAAAATCCATTGATCAGTTATAAGAACTACGCACTATTAGGTACCTTAGGTTATCTTGGTGCTACTTAGACTAAAAGCACATTTACGCTTTACTTGAATTTATTCTAAGATGAAACTAATTTGACTTTATAGAAGTACTTTAACAAAATAAAAAGTCTGGAGTATATTTACCATTAAGTTCAATTTAGAAGGCTAGACTTCAACTAGTTTCACGACAAAAGCGCTTCTGCATAGCTTGCATTAAACATTTGGAGGCTATTTTAGAACTTGCAAGCCGCCCTAAGTTTGCTAAGGTTCTGTCGAGAGAGTCAGAAGTCGTATCTTCTATTGTTAAGCATTTTGTATCCCTTGTGTGTTATGTATGTATAACTAATAAAAAATCTTCCAGTGATTGTTGGTTTCCACAGCGGCACAAAAACCTTGAATTTGAGCACTTTAGAAGTTGGCATTAAAAGCAAAATCAAAAATCGTTTATTCAAATTAGGCTGAGTGCCAGCACTTTTTGAGCGTCACAGTTCTACGTATAGAACTTCTTTGTTAAGTGATATGTTAAGTGATCTATATGCAGTATGAGCTGTTAGTTTTTTAATTAATTCTAAATAGCATGAATGAAAAGCTTACAGCGACTTCTGAAATGAATATAATATATCAATGAGCAAATCAGAAGCTTCCTGACTTGCATTCGTTGTCTTATGTTGCAGGCACCTCCACTCTACTTACATAGAAAACAAATTACATACTATACAAACGTTTTGAAGTAGGTACCCAATACTTACATATCTTAAGGTTTATGCCTTCGGGCGGAACGCAACCTGTTTGATACTTTGATACAATTATTTGCGAAACACGACACAATATTTGTTTGTTACTCCCACGCAAACAGAAATAAATGAGTTTATCTTGTAACACTATACATTTGTTTGGAACATCTTTATTCATCGGATTGGCTTCGATCAAATGTTCCAGACCAAATGATATAGTGTGCTAGCAGCTGGATTTCGAACGGGAATAGATTTCCAGTAATTGATGTTGTTAAATTGATATGGGAGGAACGAACTGGAGTTAGGTCGTGTCTTTTTGAGAATCTAGGAAATCGTTTCCTGGATTTTCAGATCGCAAAATTAGCTGGGAGGATGGTTTGAAATGTTTATTATGTATTTTGTGTTAGGTTTGCATTTATTTTTATTTTAAGTTATGTTTTGACCTATAAGCATATTCATTACAGGCGAGTTCAAGTCAATTTATACATATAAATAAATATTGTAAGCGCGGTCCAGGTATATAACACGACTATGGTCTATCATGATTCCGTTGGGAGAGAGAGTTGGAGCTATACAGAGCGAATAACAATATACCATATTTAAAACAGATTAATGATTGCATTGACACGCATAAGTGACCTGCTCCCGCCCCCGGCGGGTTGCTGGATCGAGAGAGATCCTTCTTACAAGAGTTCTTATATCAATTCATGATATCATCCACATACCTACATTTATTTATCAAACCCAATACATAACATTATTTCCAACGACTCTAGGGTATCACAAAAGTAACAATACATTCATAATAACTCATTCCATCCCCTTTATCATCGGGAACATAATGAGGTCACGATATATCGATGGCCGTACCTGACATCTGACCTCGCAGCCTGTGTCTAGACCAGACTCAATGTCTCGCGTGCGATGCTAAAATGAAAAGGCACGACATAGCCGAGTAATGTAATTTCACACCGACACGATGGGTGAAAATCCATGGGAAATTGTTTCATTATAGATGTCATTGTTTGTGACACACATTTCACTTAGTTTGTTCTTGATATTTATGTGTGTATTTATTGGGATTGTTTGTATTGTTTAAGCAGAAAGCTCTGATGTTAAAATGCAGATATACCGTTTCTGATATGCCTGTTCAGTCAGACTGCTAATACCAGAGTGCCAATTCTAATCATTTTCAAGCAACGTTTGCATTTGTCATCTCAGTTGCAATCCGTCCAAAAAGGCTATTTGTTCTTAAATTTAGACAGATTGAAAGAGAAAAGAAAGAAAACAAGTTTATTGTGTGTTCCCCCCTTACCCTTCCCTTCCCCTCCCCTTCCTTTCTTTTTTCTTTTCCCTCCCTCCTCTTTCCTTCTACCTTCCATGTAAGTAAGACCCAATCAAACACCGCAATGATGTACAATGCTGCAATCTAGGGGTGGTTTTGGTCATGCTACATTACAAAATTGACACGACGAAAAAGGATCAAAAAGTCTCATATTAGCATCTGGAATAAACACACCACAGCAAGAAGTTGAATATACTCATAAGTAAAACCCAACATAAGATTCAAAATTAATCAAATTCCGTAAAGTAATGCTAATCAAAATCCGCGAAGTTGAACAAGCGGCATCTCTAACCGTAAACTTGAACAACAATGTTAAAGTTAAGTAAGTGTTAGGTAAGAGAGATATTAACATAAGACGAAGCGAGCAGGTCGTTCAATGTCAGTAGAACATTGATGCGCTTTCGTAGTAGCGTCACTTGTTTGCGTGTCCGTTGAACGATCAGAATTCAATTGAGCTAATATTTATTTGGTTTAAAGAATAGATTATCATCACATCAGCCTGGAATCACTTATTGGTGTCAAAGTCAAAGTCAAATGATTTATTTCAACTGGACCAATAAAGGCACTTTTGAACGTCAAAAGAAAATAAAATATAGTGACTCTAGTCGTCCGTTCGCAAAAGGTAGATTCTTATGGAGAAGAACGGACAAGAAACTCCATAGTTACTCTTTTCAAAAATAAGCTTTACAATATTTGCATACATTAATCAATTGATTATATGTTAGGACGATGCTCCCAAAATAGCACTTATATACTACTAATAATTACAATAAAGAAATGCCAGCAGAGGTAAAATTAATAAGTTTGCTAGTAAGGGGACATAGTACTCACATACGTACAAATTTTGCAACTATTGATTTAAATGATCAGTGTGTGAGTTAAATTAAATATAAAAATCAGTAAATAAACCTGTATACATAATAAATATTAATATAATAAACACAAACATATCAGCCAGTTTCACTATGTCAACTACACCCTAGATTGTCCTATGGAGCAGGACTAGCATGTTTCCAAGCATTCTTATCTTGAATATAATCATCTAATTTGTAATATGCTTGTTCACAAAGTGCCTTTTTTACACACGTTTTAAATTTTCTTTCATTTAATTCTAATATGGGTGGGTATATCTTTCCTTTCCTCTCTGCTATTTTTCCCAGTTCTATATGTTCCTCATCTTCGACTTTGGTGATATAGTCGAATTAAGGGTGCAAACATAAAGATATAGGTTCCCAGTGCAGGCAGGTCTGTGCGGGCCGGTACCAATCGGTGCAGGTATAATATTCCCAGGTTTTCTTATCCACTCAGTTATAAAGAAGCAGGTTTAAACTTTTCGGTGCCGACCAGTACCGATTACCTGGACCGAGCCATATGTTCGACGAACTGGAGGAAATGGTTGTCAATAAGGATAGTTTTACCTGTTTCTTTATGCTGGTTAAGACCTGCACCGATCGGTGCCGCCTGCACAGACCTGCCTGCACCGGGAACCTGCATCTTTATGTTTGCACCCAAATGCGGTTCATATCTATAGCTAAACCTGGCTAGCATACTCCAGCGGCCGTCTCCGCCTCTAGACAGACATCGTGGCCAACTCCACTCGCGATATATTATCCTTCTTCCGTCATCACTTTCGTACACCGACGTTTTTCATTTTTAGTTAAGAGGAATTAATAGAAGACGCAAGAAGCAGATGGTTCAATGCCAGTTGTACATTCATAACCTTTCGAAGTAACGTTATTTGTTCGCGTGTACGTTGTATGGTCAGAAAATAAACTGAGCAAATATTTACTTGATTTCAAGAATTGATAATTTGGCGGAAATTTGTATGAGAATATTAATTTGGGATTAAGTTTGCTATTGCAAAAGTTGACTATTACAAAAGTTGAATGGTTATTCAACTAAAAGTTAACTATGTAGTTATTCAACTTTTGTAATAGTCAACGGTCAAGTCAGATTCTTGAAGTTACATGAATCTGTGTTTGTTTACATTTCAGCAATACCCAGGAAACTTAGTGACGTACCTTCCTGTGATAATTTGTACCTATTCCTAGATCGTAGTAATGTAATCCAGAGACTTTAGATAAAGTACCATAGCTGATAAGGTATTGCTATTGCATTTCACACATTTTGACAACTATTCTCGCTGATATATTTTAGTTTTGTTAAGGTCCCTTCGCCGTATGGTGTCGGCCGGTGCCGTATGGTGCCTTAAAAGAATATTAACCATCCCATCACTTCCCGTGGGTGTCGTAAGAGGCGACTAAGGGACTCGCCAGAAAATGGGCAGCAGCGTTCTCTGTAAAACTCAACACCATGCACTGCGATCGCCAACCCGCCGGCCAAGCGTGGCGGTTATGGCAACCCCCCCACCCTTTGGGGGAGGCCTATGTCCAGCAGCGGACGTCTTTCGGCTGTTATGGTATGGTTAAGGTCCCTTGTCAGTGACAGAAGCAAAGTTTGGTGACATAACTTTGCCAAATTGTAGCATTACATCTGTCTTGAAACGGGTGCTGCTGCTTTTTCTTAGAATATTGCGTTCTAATGAATTTATCAAAGAATATGTACTACTGTAAAATGTTTGTAAGGATAAGTAAACATATGAACGAATTATTTTTGATTGTACACAATTAGAATCTTCCAATTAGCTTTGTTGTTTGCACTTTGTAAGGTTATGTTAATAAAGACCTTACGAAATTAATAAAAAAACAATAACTATCAAATATCACTATTATTCTTCAAAATGCAAACGTGTTTTAACCTAATGTAGTTTGAAGGTTTACATAATTTCTTCTTTTTTTCAGGGCTTTGAACTCAACTATTCAATTTTATCTGTAAACTAGTTGACCCGCGCAACTTCGTCTGCTCCGCTCCCATTGGTCTTAGCGTGATGATATATAGCCTATAGCCTTCCTCGATAAAAAAATTTCAAATCCACCAGTATTTCCTGTGATTAGCGCGTTCAAGCAAACAAACAAACTCTTCAGCTTTATATATTAAGTACAGATATAGATATATATTAGTATAGATGAAGCTAGTGGCCTAGTGTACCAACACTGATATATAACCTATTTGCCGTGTAACGTTGACACACAATGTTGCAACTTATCTCTACATAATTACTTTTAATACAGGTAAACGCAAAGATAAAGTTTATTACCTTGCTGAGGTTATCAAATAAGTTATCAAACATGACCTCTTTAGGTTTATTTTTATATTGCTGCTTCATTTTATTTACGTTGCACAAACAACCATCTCTTAACATGCGTCAATTGAGTAACAGAACCAATACGTATTGAAGGTCTCGATGAAAGCTTGCATTTAAAATTAATCGATTAACATCAGTAAGCGCCATGCGCATGAGTTGCATTTGGCACGCAAATTGATCGCATATCGCTGCTAAATGTTGTTGATATTGTTATAAACACACAAAATATTTTATTTTATGGATACTTATAAAATGTCAGAAGCTACGAATAGCGCATGGTTCGAATTGGTCCGTTTCTTTGGTGAAGAACCAGCGAGAAACACAACGGATACATTAAAAAGAAATGTGAAACTGAAATTATACACAAACCTTTAAATGTTGTAGCTAAAGTAGCTATGCGGTATGTTTTTCACTTTAAGAGACAAAAAGGTGCCGTTGTAAGTATACAATATAGATCTAGTGCCTCCGATCCGAAACATATTCCAGTTCAGTATATTGTAACCATGATTCCCAGCAGATATAGTCTGAATAAGCCCTTTTTACATATCAAATGAAAGGGCTTACTGTGAGGGTTTTAATTTTATTTTTTTCATAATTTTAAAATAAATGGTTTTAAAGTTATTCAAGAAATTAGACGAAAAATTACCATTCCCCCCCTTATCTCCGAAACTACTGAGCCTAAAATTTTGAAAAAAAAATGGATATAATAAATCTTTACCTAAACATTACAGGAAAACCTATTAGAAGTCTGTAGTGTTAAAATAACATGTAAAAAAATAAATTCGTTCGGAACCCTTTGCACGCGAGTCCGACTCGCACTTGGCCAGTTTTTATTAATTGACATCTGTTTTTAGATACCATAAGCATTTTATAAAAGGGGCTGGACCTGGATTCTTGGAGTTATTATCAAATGTCTTAAACGATTCTAGAAAGAGGGAATGGCCGCAAAGTTCTACGAAATCACAGCAAAAATAAAAGGTTGTATTCTTGGTACATAAATCTTTTTCGTTTTTTAGTCTAAAAATAAACTTCTCACCATATTATTCTGCAAGTGCATTATATCTACCGCCTTCGCTGTTCGTAACAAGCTCTCGCGACGATTGCATGTACGTGACCTCCATTCGAGGACTCCTTTACTTATAAACACCAGGCCAATTATATTTCTGTGTTTCTTAATGCATTCGATCAAACGTGTGTAATCGTACTGTTGCCTCTATGCTTTAATGGTTTTTTAATGCGATTGAATCACGGTAAATGAAATTAGAGTAGGATGCGTACCTACGTTTTCGTTAGATTCTAGAACCAAACTGCAGTTATTCAACGGGAATAGTCATTTTATATCCTTATATAGCTTTTGCCCACGCCTTCGCTAAAAAGTAGCATAAAACCGTCTTCAGAGTCCCATCTGACTCTCTACTAAAATTCATCAAAATCGATTCAGGCATTTGGGTCTGAAAGCGTTACAAATAAACAAACTCATTTTTGCATTTATATTACTTGGGATTATTACTTAGAAGAGAACTTCTATTAGAAGAGAAGAAGAAGAGTATAAAATTGTTCTGGTAAGTCTAATAGACATGGAGAAATATTTGGTAGATCTGTAAAGTTACTGAGGATTAATGTGGAATACGACAGTGGGTTATTTGCCTCAAACAAGGCAATTTTTTTTTTGAATACTCGCTTTGGATGCTGATTTTTACTTAACAGATAGCTACCAAATATTTCTTCATGTCTCTTAGACACAATCAGAACAATTTTCTAAATATAGAAACTGTCTCCTAGTATGACATAACATATTCTAAATATTTCTTCAAATTACAAGAAAGTGTATACAAAATAGTTCTGAGAGCTCCAAAGCTATTGTGTATTGTGACAATGTTCACTTTCATTCAGCCCATATGTGTCACCGTAGTGAAAGTGAGGAATATTGAGATATGAAAGTATTATCCAGCCATGGTGTTGCTTAAGCGTTCCTGTTACGTGATGATTCTTAGCAGACAATATGGTGAACAGGTAGTTAAGTATAAATCGGTGAATAGGCAAGCCTGCGAGCCTTTTATAAAAATCTGAAAGTTCTTGATGAAATTAAAAAAGTTGTTCATAAACCCTAACAATTTTAAATTTTAACGATGCCTACGTAGTAAACGATCACTTAACTAGCATACAAAAATTATAGTCTTTATTACAAGTCACGCCACACGTTTTAACGACGTCATCATCTTTATTGCAACTGTAAAAGGTAGAGATGTAGAACGATTACTCAGCAAGAACTTTACTACAGCTGTTTATGCTACGAAAACTGTTCCAGATAATATTGCAAGATTCGATTAAGTCAAAATTGTATAGTCATAAAAAGCGAGAAAAGACAAAGAAGACGTTAAGTTTCATTTTTGAATAAAAGTCTGACTGAGCTTAGTCAGTTGCAAAACTCCAATAACACCGTCAATCCAAGTGGAAGATCATAAAGATGGACGGAAATAATTTCCCCTTCCGAGATTAAAAATCAGACAGTATTTATGGGCTCAGGGCAATTTTAAATCTCCTTATCTTTACCAGCCAGGTGTAAAACCCGAACTGTTAGCTTTTGCTAAAGGCAATGTTGCAACACAATCACAATCGACCTTGTCTCTACATTTATTGCCGTCCTTTTCTAACCCAATAGCCGTTTACGCATATTTATTAGCTTTTCCTTCGTTGTTATGACTGAAACTATTGTTATTATGTGGCATATAGGCGCGAAATACAGTGTGGATTTTAAAAAGGGTATATATGTAGGAATTATGAAGGGATGTAGTTCCGGACATGCGTACTGGAGTGGGACGGAGACAGCCGGGCATCGAGTCAACGTCAGTTGTTGGCCGGTCGTCGCGGCGCGCGTTGTGTTCCCCGCGCCCATCCAACCGTTTCGATACAGTACACATATCAAATTTCACGCGAAAATTTGATATCGTCGTCGTTTTTGTGAAGTGTTTTGAAAAAGTTCGCGCGTTTGCCGGTAAATGTTTCAAGTTTATCCGATTGTAGAAGTTCACTAGAGTTTGTGCTTGGAATTATTTTATATTCGCTACTGTGTTTTTTGTTGCCCAGTGTTAAGTTTGCAACAGTTTTGTTTTTTGTAGTACGTATTGTTTTTATTATTAGAGTAAACTAATTGTTGTACTTTCCTATTATTATTTTTTCCTTTCCAGTATTGTTTCTAAATGATATCATCAACAGAGTTGCTTTATCGCTACTGATAAGTCTTATCAAAAACTTGCGTTGTTCTTTGCATTAACAAGAATTGCACATTTAGGACGCACACGTATCTACTCGTGGACATTTTTGTAATTACAGTTAATGATTATTTACGTTCCTACCTATGTTGGAAGAACACAGCAAACCGTGATCCGTTGAATGAAAGTTCATCGAACCACTGGAGTTGTAAACCATCATAACAATGATATATTAAGCAATAGCGAAATTGTTTGTCTATGCATCATTTCATTCAAATAATGTGGTAATCAATAAGATATACGATATGTGGAACATATATATCGTACCATTTATGTTGTTTTGTTTTGAATGTTAATAAATTCAAAAGTTATCGACCGTTGGGAACTTGGAACAAGTAGACACGCGTTTGAGATGACTGTCTTTATTGTGAATCACCGACTGTATGAAATGCGAAAGACAAAGAAGGGATTTGAATATAAGGCGAGGGGGCCCTTGAAATTGATCGTCTGGTACACCCCAGCCTCTGGTTAACCGAACCCTTGGATATAGCGTAGGCACACTTAATGCGGTACAAATTTGATTTTATACCTCGGTTTCTGTAACATTTAGAGCAGGCCCAGCTTTAGCAAACTTGTTGAATTTAGTTTGGAATATATTCGTATTAATTAGATTTAGAACCTAAACTCACAGAGCTTTACTTGTAACATTCTAATGTATTATAACCAGGAATTGTTTACGCAAATTTAATTAAGTCTCAAGCCTAAAATGCGAGACTAAAGGATTAAACATGGACATTAATTAGAATTAAGAAGCGGTTCCTCTCAGCTGTCGAATTTATTTTAAGCTGTTACACAATGTAGTAAAAATAGTCGGATAGAAACGTTTGTTCAAGGATTAGCTATTAAATTCTCACTTAATACATTTCTAAACGGGTTTGACAGGATTGTGAGGCGCTTGGCGCGTGCCACGTTATTACTACAGTATCAGCAGTATTCGGTTGCCCATTGAAGCGGTAATTGCGCCCCATAATGGTGCAAGACCCTTTTTTCGGATCTGTCTCATTGTTGTCCATAGGGTGTAGGTCGTTGACATTGGCCTTCCCCTTCATATTACGGATTTGCAACGATATTTTTCATCGCATGTCGGATTAACAATATTTCATTTCTAATCGCTTTTTCGATTATTGCTTCGGAGTCCATATCGCTGTGAATGGTCATTGTAATCTCCCGTATTTGGAAATTTTCACGTTTCTCGTTTCTCATTAATTCATTCCTATTGTTCTTATTCATAAAAATCTTTATGAATTAAAAACCATTTATTGGATTACTGTCAGTTGCAAAAAGAATTGTTTTTTTAGTAACCATATCACTCCAACAGAACAATATCATGATTAGAAATGTTCTGCATCTACTTAGAGAGAGTACTTAAAAGTAAGTAAGTAATTTTCATAAAAGTCCCGTTTTTGTAAGCTTCTGTAACGGTGTTGTGAATTCCGCTGTTTCATTAAAAAAGAAATAGCAATTGCAGACTCCATTCCATGTTGGTTTCGTTAGTTTTAATAATTACATACCTTCATTCTGCTGGGAAAACGAAACTGCCTTTTGATCTATTGTCACAACGCTTATCTATTTTATATATGGGTAACATGTGTTTTACATTTACATTCACCTTGAGATACAATCGTGAGAATTGCTTCATAATCACGAATGTTGAATATAGAATGCATTCGTGTGTTATGCAAAATACGCAACAAAGTTGATATAGTAATACTTACGCACGATTGGCCACTCACCCGGTCAGCGAACTATAATAAGACGTTACAGAACTGGTCAATGATGACGTGAGCGTCACGCCCCGGGCGTAAAACTAGCGTCTAATGAGAGGTGCATTCTTTTAGCTTCAATAATGGCAATTTACCAAAACAATGCGAACAGAGCGGTCCAGAACACCGTTAGAGTGCTGCGCCAGAGTTAGAGATATTCGTTGCAATAGCGAGGGCAACACTCCTTGATAACTCACCGCCGATTGCGCAAGCGGCCTCTTTTTCGCACGTGTTCCTCGACAGTTCTGCAACGCTTTCCGGTTTTGAGTTGCAATACGTCTGTCTGAACGCATAACCATAAAATCACAAAAGGTTTACGATAGTAGCAACGACTTTAAAACAACATTAGATCTTGCATTCAAAAGTACCTAGGCATTAAATGAGTCAATACTATAAATTAAAGTCTAGCTAGCTAACTTCATTCAAGCTGTGTGTGTGTGTGTGTCACAAACAAAATTGACGTTTTACTGGAACCACTATCACGCAAATTATATAATTTAAAAGCAAGTTCTAATTCAAAACGTTAGATTAGCATTAGAAAAGCAGTATCTAATCTAAGTGAATGAAGTCTGAGTCTGATTACCAACAATGTAATAAACATTAACGTCCAACCAGAGACATTGAAGCTAAGACAAATCACTAACACTACCTTGATTAACGCCTTCACCTATTTAGCGGTTCCCACACTTTACTTTTCCATCTATTTGATCTGCCGCCCACTAGTTCGACTGTGCTGCACATTTGTGTAGGCAGTAGTAGCAACTAGCAGGTATGTTTATCTACAGTATACGTGCTAGCATCATCAGTAACCGTCGCAGGTCTATCCCGGAGGGGCGTTGCACCGGCGCCGCGATGGAATGCGCCCGATCGTGGTTACGAAATGCCGTGACTCCGCAATCGTGCCTCTCCACTGGAATACGCAATTATATTTTATTTATCGAAATATTTATCTTCACTAAACATCTTTTTCATCTAAACAATCCATGTAGGTAGCATTTCCGTTTCGAAGACTAGAATTCCAACCATTTTATGGCACCACTAATTGGGTTTCTTGCTCGGCCACCGGCCGCTACTGCTCTTCATAGCTTTTTAATTACCCCTTTGTATTTAGTAGAACATTCGCTAATGTATACGCTTAAGGTCGTTCCGGAAAACACAACGAAGCCCATTGTTCGGTCCAGCTCCTTATATCGCGAGTAGCGGTCCGACTTCATAGGCTCCGGTCTCATGTGCCATGTGCCTAAAATTCTTAGAATGCCTGCTGAATAAATATATTGGGCCTTCTATGGCGCTGTTTAATATTAATTAAGTCCATTTCTTTTTTAAGCATTATCGGGTCTCCTTTTAAGTTTTATTACTAGTTTTATGGCGTCTGATAAAATTCTTTGCACTTTTTTCTCGTTTAAAAACTTGTAAAATGCATTTATCAAAAATGCTCGAATGGGAGAGTGGTTAAGAGTAAAGTCTTATCTCGTCTCCCCTACTTGCAGCAACGTTAAAGAGTGATGGAAGCGATTCGTCATGTTCCCTGCTTAGTGACCCACTTACAAGAGGGTTTTCTACTCGAAAGATTTTTTACCAAATATCTACGACTACTATATGTGGCACGGCGGACCACCCCTATGCAGGAATCAATCGGTTTCACGCTGTGTCTCACATCTATATTGTTTCATCCTCTTTGATCCATTCGACATTAGCCTCGTATTTGTCTCCTGCAGACATCTTTTAACGGTATCTGCACACGAATTTTTAAAAAATTACTTTGGCAAATTCGTTTAACTAAAAACAAATAAGCAAAAAAACCTTTTCAGTTTAACAGGGACAATGAATATTGATAGGCAGGGCGTGCTCGTGCCTTCAACGGATAATAAAAGATTTTTTGCGCCATCCTTCTTTTTAAACTCCTTCCGCGTCAACGTTTTTGTACATTGATTAATGACCGTCCTATTTAGAGATGATTCAAGTAAAGAGGAACAAAAGCTGGCACTCCATTGATTGAAATTTCAACGGCCCTTGGATTAATATTAGTAGACCACCGTTCTTCATTGATTTTGATTATGGTAATAGTTTCGCAGTAGCATGTTTTATAACTCCTTTTAATTTCGTTTGCACGATGTTAATTTAAGTAGGTATTATAATGTTTGTTGATTACATAGTCTGTAATTTGCTTTGGTGTAAACATAAGTATCTAATGGGTGAAACTTGTTATTGCATACTCTGTCTAGATCCGTTGGTAGATTGATTAGTTTTCAATTATAAAGATATTTATGTTTTTCGATGATGTTTCTTTACTGATTAATCCAAATTATACTTTCGACAAGTTAGAAGTAGTGTTGAATAAAGCAATTTGTAATAAAGCTATCATTTCAGTGGAAAGTTTCAATGATTACTTGGATGATTAGCAAAATAAAATTAATTTCGCTCCCATCTTCTGTTATGAGAATTTCATATTTGATATAAAATTAATCTAACTTTCTTGTGTAGAAAACGCCTCAAGAGAAAACAGTAGAACTGTTTTCAGAAAGTATAAGTGTAAGACGTTGTTTTAAATTCAATTAAATTGATAGAAATGACCTCTAGATAGATATTACCTAAAGAATTTGAAGAAAGCAAATCATCCGTTGCAGATTAAACAGCTTTGTGAGATTCATGTTACCGCCATCAAGTTGCCAACAACTTGATGACGGTAACGAATCTCATCATGTTGGTGGAAAAATCTCACAAAGTTGTTTACATCATAATGAGTTTGTTAAGTAATCATTATAAAATTTCGGTTTCCATGAACGCAGTAGCAAAAATAAGTTCATTCATCGTACATACTTCCTTCACAATTCTTCATCCTGTTGCAAATAGCTAAATTGACGGAGCCCGTTAATAGCCGTATATATCTGTTTCCTGCTCGTACGTTGATTAACGATTTCCTCCAAATATCTTATGCAAATCTCGCAGTTCCCCACATGTTACAAGATTTGCTCCTACATCAGTATTCATGTCATCTTCATCAAGGTACCCGTGACATGCCCGCATCGTTTGCTTGTGTCAACTCGTTGTGTTTGTGTGACCGACCTGATGTGCATTGCAACGACCTTACACAGTTAGGGCGACCTGTGCGTATCCTGTTCTAGAAGCAGTAGCAATATTGATTAGAACTATCTGATTTGGATTGTGAAATAACTGTTCATTATGTTAATATGAAATTGCTCGTTCCACAATTTTTAAGGTTCCGAACATCCGTAAAAAACGGAACCCATATAGGATCACTCGGGCGTTTGTCTGTCTGCCTGCCTGTCTGTCTGTCTGTCTGTCGGTTTGTCTGTCACAGCCACATTTTCTCCGGATCTACTCGGCCTATTCTGTTGAAATTTGGCATACAATAATATACATATGGACATATGTGACCCAAACATGGACGCGTTACGTAAATAAATTTTGAGTATAGGGGTCACTTTTGGAGGTCAAACTAGAAAATAAAATGCAGATAATAGTTATAAAGATTACAGGAAAACCTATAAGAAGTCTGTAGTGTTAAATAACATGTTAAATAAATAAAAGAAATTGGTTCGTGAGGCTTTGCACGCGAGTCCGACTCGCAATTGCCCATTTTTTTTTTCGATAGAATCATTTAGAAGTTGTACTTATAAAATCCGTGACTGCGGGACATAATATTTTAAATGTTATAGATGTCATCAAACAAACAGTTTAACATTTTACTGCTGCCACTAGTTTTGAATACGATACAGTGATTAGATAAACACATGTTTTTATACCACAAAGTGCACAACGCACAGTGAGTAAGATGATACGATATTCGTACAACTGAGCTGTTCCAAAAACTCGAGCAAAAAATTAGATCTCTGATAGCGATTACTAACGAAAAAACCGACCTCGAACTTTTTGCGCGAAAATCGTTCTTGCGATCAAGCTTTGAGTGCCTTATTTATACTTCCAAGTAGTTGTATTCTATTTAAATCGATACCACTCAACAAACACTGCGAAGCGCTTGCTCGAAAGATTAATCGCAGCTCGAGGAAAAAAGTGCGACAAATTGTTCATATAACTTTACTCATTTGGTATCTACTGGATAACTGATAGGTTTCTCTTGATGTTCAGAATATAAATGGCAAGAAATTCTTCAGATCGCACATGCAACTTTCTTTGGTTTCCAATATACGGCGTTTAGGGCTGTTCTAGTATCAATAATAGAAATATTGAGCAAGAGTCGGAAGTCTCAAGACACATTGTGGCTTTTGCCTTCCTGTGCGGTGCGTGGTCTGAATACAGATCGCGCTGTTATGATCCCCGCACATTCTGAAACCCTTCACTTAGATAAAGTGTTGTTTTTTGTTCAACACTTGGAATAGTTGTCACGTGTGGACCCTTCTCTGCGGGGTACTTCGCTAAATGTTATTCTGTTTTGTTGAATGCTTTATCTTCTATAAATTATGTAGTAGAACCTATTATACGATTCTGTATTAGAATTTAATTGCGATCCCTTACTCGCGTATCTTCAGTGTTTACAAATTGCTTTCATAATAGTTAATCCTTAATTTATTTATTTCTTTTTTTGAATTGAAAATTTATGACAGCCGCCCGTTCAATATTAATATTATTGAAATTGTTTTTTCACTAGCACGTGACTCCAAGTTAAGTAATACGACTCATCGATACAGAGTTGCGAGCTATGTCACGTACACTCGTAAAAGGTCTGTGCCTATCTCTAGAAGCATGTCTAGGCCAAGGTTACATCTAGTTATATGACAGGTTGTTGTACTGTAACCTAATTCGATTCAATCACTGCTAAAGGCGAGATGCGAACATCCTATTGAATAATAGCTGGAGTTTGCAATTCGCCTACGTGCGCCGTACAACTTCCTACGTTTAAACTGCAAGGTCTTTTTAGCAATGTATTCTGTAATTAGTGAGCGTTATAAGTTCTTAGGCTAGTAATTCTCAAGTACCAAGTTTGCATATTCGATCAAATCTTATATGGTAAGATTAATAATCACTTTGTCGCTATATTTGGTTTCGAGTACTACCTTCGTATTGTCTTTAATAGTATCTTGTTTACCGTACAAAGAAAACACTCTAAATGCTTTTAAAACAGGTGCATTCAATTTGACTTGTTCAGTGAATCTTGATTTGGGATGGTCTGTTTTGGCCTGGACCTTTAGCGTGACTGTAATTGTGGTAGATTACGAAATAGAGTAAGATGGACGAGCAGATATATTTCCGAACAATGTGTGGGAGTGCGTAACAGCTTCAGCTAATGTTCCAATCAATTACCAAATTATTAATGTGTACAATACATCCAATAAAAGCGTTGAAACCGAGCCAAGTGCTAGTTATCAATTTATTGAGCTACAGCCTATAGATACGGTAGCACGTGCGTTTGTTTATGATCCATATTCCGCTGCCGCATTCCGTGGGCCGGGTGAGTCATATCTGTTGACATGTTAAGAGTATGAGATATGACTTAATTATTGTTCGGTTCAACTTTACATGCAAATTGATTTTGTATATCTTTCAACAAATGTAGAATGACACTGACACTGTATTCTTTGTGACTTTACTTGACGAAAGCTGTTTTTTCTATTAGGGTTTCGTACCCAAATGATAACCAAAGGAACCCTATTACTAAACCTCCGCTGTCCGTCCGTCCATCCGTCCGTCTGTATGTCAGCAGGCTGTATCTCAAGAACTGTAATTCTAAATATTCACAGTTTGTGTATTTCTATTGCTGCTATAACAACTATTATTATAAATTAAGGTTTATGGTACTTCTGTACCATAAACCTTAATTTATACCCTTCATGTGCGAATCCGCTCGCACTTGGCCGGTTTTCTGGTTTAAGTTTTGTGTCCTCATTTGGTCGTTTTTGCAATAATGGGTGTTTTAGCCCCAGACGTCACGGTTTTATGGATTTCAGTTATATTAGACATAGCTGATTTTTATTTCGCTTCGAAAATTTTAAAAGATACTTTGTGTTGCACATGGGGTTATTAACCTTTAATCGTTTATTTTTTTCTTGTTAAGTAACTAATGCCATCGTTTTAACAATGTCATTCAATATGACTGCCGCGGTTAGCCAGTAAAAGTTCATTGTTTTACACCTGCCTTGGACCTTTCTGACATTTGATCAGTTTTTACGCGCGTATGGGCGATTTCTAATAAATGATCTGATACTGAGTAAGTACTTATAACGTTCTTGCCGCCATAGTAAATTTTCTATGACTTATTAAGGTGGCATAACTATTCAAGACTAAAGCTGTTAGCCACTTGAACTTTAGCAACTGGTAATGGCTCACAATGCTTTAGCAACTAACAGTGTTTGCAAGTTGCCCAAATAGAATTTTCATCATATTTTTATCATCTTACATTTTTGATATGATATTTTAAAGAAAGATTGTTCTGTCATCTATCGTAATCGTAACACACATTATTTTGATTTGAGTGTTTTATGAAATAATAAATCTATTACACAATCAGCATAATCGAAAAGACTAGACTAAAATGATGTAATGTATTTACAAGGAGTTTCCTGTGAGCTTTAATTTTTTGTAAAAGTTGTTCTCTTATTCTGGTTTCGTCCATGTTAGGCAAGGCAAGGCGCAAGTGATTAATAAGTCAACCTTTTTCTTAATCGATGAGGAAAGAAATTGTGATTAATCACTGCAGTCCTCGCACGTTGAGGTTTTTAATTTCATACATTGAAATCCAGTACACGTTGAATTATATCCAAGGAATGTTATCTTCTGAAAAAAAAGTAATTAGGATTCCGCTTTCAGACGAACAAAAACTTTAATTAAATCTTCCTTTTACGTAACATTAAAAACCCTCTAAGGTTCTTTACCGATTAAATTATTATCTACTATCATCCTTTTTGAGCTGAGCTCTTTCGAAATTATACTTTCATCATCTTTTTCAATTGTTTTTTTTTTATAAAATTATTCGCTTACGCTTGATTTTTTCATAAATAAACATGTGGGAACTAGTGAAAAAGATACAAATCAGTCATCAACGCGGATAGCAAAAAATGTTGTAAGAAACGTTTCAAATTACTAATGCACTGAATGAACTATTTAGTTCATCAATTTCGATGATGTTTCATAGAGAACCTAGCAACGAATAGTTTCAAGTTTCTTTACGTTTTTCAGTTTAGTACGTTCACTGTTTTGTTTTATTTGGTCAAACTCCAAATCGTTGTCGATAAATCCCAGACTTGGCACTGGTAAAAATTGGTCGAGAGAATATTACGTAATTTGATGATATTCAGTAATCCAATTTGCTAGTATGTCAATACGTGATCTCATTACCAATAATGACAATATTATTCCAAGTATCTATTTTTTAAAATACGTAGGTACGGAACAAAAAACACGTTTTTTGTATCTGTTAAAATCCTGTGGTTAACAATTTAATGATACAATCGCATTGTCTGCATGTTCAAACATCAAAATTTAATAATTACGTGTATATCTATTGTTTCATTTACCTGCCGCTGATGACTCAAGCAGCATAAAACTGCTGAATAGTTTTATAATTTTGCTAGGTTTTTTTTTGATGACATGCTTTTGGTAATCTACTTTGTCAAACGTAAGCTAGTATATTTTGTTTTTAAGTATTCTATGATCTAAAAATACACTGAAAATTGAGGTGTCCGAAGAGATGTTAAATAAAAACATGTAGCTATTAGTGATGTAACTACTCAAAACAATCTTACTTCACGTCTTCCACGTGAAGACACGAACGATGAGCGAACTGTAATAGCTGTTACAGAACTTGCAAAGTAACAAACGTATAATAATGGTAACAGGTTGAATAACGTTTGCATGCTTTCAAAAGAATAAGAAAAAAGATAACAAGTATTAGAAACCTCTCGCTCTATTCAATCACTCATGAAGTCATGACCGATACAATATGTACAAGAAATGGATACTGCTAATGTTTACATTGCACAAGACGGAAGCGTTGGCCGATAAAATTGGTGTTGCTTACTATTTTTAATTGCTTTTTGTTTACACTTCTGGCTATTCATAAAAGCTTCTCCAGTTTCAAGTCTTTCGTAAAGTGCCCAGGCGTTTTAGAAAAAGTAACAAAACCAGTAAGTACTGAAGCATTGATTTAATTATATTTTACCAAACAGCACATCTCAGAGCATGGGCCTCGTAAATACAGTTCTCGATTTCCATAACATAAATTAAACAGGCAGCTATATATTTAAAAGGAGTTGTAAGAAAGTAGATACGATACGAAGCTATCACTATAATTTAGCACTCAGCCGTTATAGATGGTCTTCGGATAAGGCTGCGCGCTGCACACCGATCAATTAGGCCGAAGCGGAGGCGTCGCGAATCCGAGGTGGCTAGTTGAACGACTCAGTCACCGGTTGCCTTACGCAATAGTTATATAACCGAACGGAGATGGGGACGAACGAGCATCGCAAATTACCAGTGTCCGCACCTTACTGGGTCAAATATATCCAACGATTGACGTGACATTTATTTTCAACGCAAATTGATGTCCTTTTTTGAATCAACTCCTTTTTATAGCAGGTAGTTGATATGCACCAGGTGTCAGATATATTACAGATGTCGGATAAATGCTAGTGTTAATTTTTTAACAGTTTCAAAAAGGATTCGACATTAACTGCTTAAGCCGAGTTAAGAATTACGAGACTCCGGTTTTAAAACTGTGTAGTCATAATCGTGGCTACAAAGAATGGGCCGTTCGAAAAGTAGACAGTAGGTACATTACACAAAAAAGAAAAGTATATTAAACATTCAAATACACACACATTTTTTTACGGCCATAGCAATATATGCATCAAAACCCTGAACTAAAAGCACAACCTCACACCCTACATTTACTGCCAAATGATACTCTGGTGTATTGCATTTATCATAGAATGGTAGTGTTAAAAGAACCATACGCTGTAATGTTAGCGTACAAGTGGGTCAAGGTGGTAAAACTAATGGAGAGTTTCCACTTTTAATGTGAATAAATGAAGTACATTGAGTACAATGGACAACGGGACGCGCCTAGCTGCTGCATACAATGATGTACAAGGTCAATTGTTGCTATGCAGACGAGCAAACGCAGGACAATTGACGAGGGCAGTGAATTAATTGTTTAAAATACATCGAATGGTAAAACGGCCTAGCTACCAAAACTTTTGGGCAAAAAGGTCTTTTTCAAACACCAGTTGCGAAAAGGCAAATGATATCGAAATATCATCTCAAGATTAATAAAAAGTTTCTAGAGAATCATCAAATGTTTTTGCCGGCGTGGCTTGGTAAATTATATAGTTTAGGGAACGGGAGGCGAAAAAAACAATACGGCTGCGTTTTTGTCGCTGGTCTGCAACAATGCGTAATAGCTATGTCCGGCAGTTATTACCAAATAGCGTCCTTCACTTGAATTTCTACTTTGTTGTCGGTATTCTAATTTGATGGATTTTTAAATTGTCATAAAAACTACAATTAACTAAAAATTCATGGAAACTGTTTGTGTTTTTACTATTTCGGAATAGTTTACAAACGTAGGAACTACAAGTGCCTTCGTTAGCGTATCAGTCTAGTGTAGAACATTGCGGAACTCAAATGCCCATTAACCTAAATTGAACTCTATTGTTCGATGCCCTCTTCATTATATCTTAGCTGGCATGTCACTTAGCAACCAGCTTGTTGACAAAGCTTCAATAGTTCGATATTGATTGCCATGCAATAGCTGCCCTAAATTCAGCCCGCTTACAAGCAACTCTGTTGGTGGTGTCGCAACTAACGCTTTGTAATACACCCCTAATGTAGACAATTCTTTCCTTTACAGACAAAAATGTAGATAGATCAAACGTAGGTTGCACCTACATTTATTAAAGTACGATGTCCATTGACCAGGCGTCACCACTGGTGCCGATCAAGCCTCAAGTGGCGCTGCAGAACGGTGCTTTTATTAAGAACAGTCATAACCGGAGCAGTTTCTGTGGGGTGGCACCATCGTCGAACGGTAATGGAACGTTCAAAACTTTCGCCGTCAATCGTAAGAGTTGGAGTGGAAACGTGACTCTTCCGCTTCAGCAGTTCACGCCCGACGTGGAACAAGCTCCGCAGTTGGCAACTTTTCGTTCAGGAACTGGTACATTCCCGAGGAACAGGGAACGGAACAATAATACTACGAACGGAATATTAACACCTAACGGTAATTCTGTTCAGACGTTCAAAGGAAATGAAGTGAGGAGGTGCGGAAGCTCGAACGGCCGACGTTACGCTGAGATCGGAAACTGGAATAAAAGGTGAGTTGTTTTGTTTATGCGTGCGTCACTCGAATACACAGGGACGGTGCGGAACCTGCTGTGCCTTCCGCCCGTTCCTCGCTTAACCCATCTTCCAACTTCCTTGAAAGAAACAGTTTAGCAGATTGATTTATTAAACCTCTTTGTGCCACTTACTACCCATAATAGAATAGTGACTCTGTGTGTAGCTTCTTACGTCAAAAATAAAAATTATATCATACAAATACATGCACAAACACAATCAGCTTACTGCTCAAGTTTGTAATGCAAATATTTGCACTCATTCGAAAAACTTTTTCGGAGTATGGACATAATTTTCCTACAGATCAAACACGATCCCCCAGGTAAATAAAAACATTCAAGCGTACCGTGTTTCACTAACTTTTACTAAAGCTTTATTTTCTCCTTTTTCATCTCGAGTAATTCTGTAACAAGTTTTCCAATTTCATTCTCTCGTCGCTTTCATTTCCTCCCGTACGTAGCTTCTCGTCCCTTAATATTACTTTTATTAGCTCAAAACGTTTAACAAACATTAGTTTGAGAATCTAATAAAGATTAGGTTACGTTTGCACAAAGGGATGATCGAAACTTGATTCATTTTTCTTACTTTCTTGTTTGTTAAATATTGTGGTTCGGAATTGGTATAAATTCATTTTTCTTGTGGTTTTTTAATAAATGTAGCGGGCGTTCAAAAATATCCCTTAGAATTTATAACAATATGTTTTTATAACAATTCTAAGGGATATGAGCCAAAATTTTTCTCTTTCCAAACTTTAACAATCCCAACAATTTTAAACTTTTATGTTGAATATATACTAAATAATTTAACATTAACATCGACATTCCCAGCACATCACCACTATCATAAACGTTTATAGGCATTAGTCCGATACTTATCCAAATGTTTACCACATTTATCTAATCGGGATCTTCATTATCTTTTATTTCTTGCTAGTAGAAAGTTCGTCCATAATTCTCGCTCACTCAATTTGGGGCGGCCTAAGTCACTTGATAAGAGGCGTCCAATAATCTGGCCAGTACTTCGTCTTTTTATTAGGGGTTAAGTTTATCGTGCCATGATTCCTCGTCACTGGCGATGCTATCAACTGCGCTATTTAGCGGTTCTCCCTTCAACGACTATTTATGACCAGTGTTTACTTCGGCCTCGCCGATTAATCCAAGTATTTACTTGGAGAAAATATCGGTTGTCGTTCTATTTGCTGTACGTTTGCTGTCTTCCGAATAAGCACTTTGACTTCTGTCTACAGTATTTCCTTGTGTTTCTTAAGATAGTTGTTTTCTTGTTTATTTATAGTTTCAGAAGTATCAGTGTTGTTGATTATATTACTAACACATACAGTTTGATAGCTTTCGTTTACATAAAACAAACATTTTAAATAGATTTCATTACCACCTGCGTGGGATTATAAACAGCAAAATACAAAGCTTTATATTTATATATGATTATACGTTACAAAACATAAAAATAAACTTTTACTTTCCTCCAAAGTATTTGTCGTGATACTCGTGGTTCGTTTATATGGCTTGTTGATTTCGTTCTGTCTTCTTTTATTCTTTGTACGTAATTTGCATGAACAGTCAAGGTTGCGTGGAACGTTTCTCATTAATTCTCTTGATTTTCATGCTAAACTTGGAACAAACAATTTCAAGAGACATGGAGACTTGAGCGTACATTAATTCAGATTCCATTTGCGTATTTCCACGTCATTACAATCATGTTTCACAACGAATGTAGCTGAATAAGAAACAATATTGTTCTTTAGATTTTGAAGACAAAGAGTTTTAATCTAGCACTGTGCTTGTATTTTTTGCCGCACGATGTGGTAAAGAACCGGCTTCTCGGCTTCTAATTGTGTATGTTTACTTAGACTAGTCACAGAGATAAAAACTATCTTAGCAACTACAACAATAATATCGTCTTTTGTCTAAACGGAAGCTTTCAGCGAGCTCTTGATAATCCGCTTTTTATTTTGTTACATAAGAGGAAAACAATATTACTTAGTCCTGGGAATTTTGCCTTGTTTATTATGATATCTTAAACCTTTTCCACAGAACAGATTTTCGATGCATTGATTCTGTTTCAATGACAAGCTTCATTATGTAGGGCCATCAAAACAGTAGCACTCTGTTTTATTTACGATTGTTTTTTTTATCTTTTTTTTTATTGTTTCACTCTCAACGCGCCAGAAAACTATGATTTCATCATTTATTTTTATTTGTGTTTGTGCTACAGTTAATGATGTTACTCATGCCCCGAGCGTTAAGGAAACCAAAAATTACTCCATAGAACGTTTAAAGAAGCTCGTTTCTAATAGAAAAAGTGTGTTAGGCCCGCAATCATTGCGAGGGTCCCTCGAAGACGGTAATTTAGTCCAATTACGTCCACCACGACTTTCACTGGTAGATCAGTGTTTGTAGCCCGTACTAAATCTCCCTTAACAAATTGAAAAAAAAACTAAGTCGGATTCTGTCGGATACCGTTTCTCTGCCTTCCTCGGCCACATGTACTGGCGCGGTTAATGACTGCGTTTGTGAACTTTTCCAATTATGGTGCGGTGTTCTAGATCCAGTTTTGTGTTATAATGACGGGTAATTGCGACATTACAGGTTAATTTTTATCGTTCCTAACGTTTGTAGCCTTGTGTTTGTACGTTGTAAATATTTTATAATGTAGGTTTTATGGAGTGTTTTTTTCAAATGTCATTATACTCGTAAATGAGTTTTAATGATGCACAAGTTGTTCAGTACTATTTTTTTTATTTAAATTTACAGTAAGTATACAATAATGTATCAACTTAAAATCAACCCGTCGTCATGAAATCAAACAATATCAGACACAAACTGTTACTACCCACCTTAACTCCGACACATCAATTGAACTCCACATTACCACAGATTGGCGCATATTGATTACCACTTCAAATAGATGGCTGCACGCGTCATTTCGTAGTTGACGCCGCATGACTGATGGTTGTCTGCGCTGCGACAGAAAACTGACAGCTGAACTGATGGAGCGATAATCAGTGAAAGCGAAGTCGTGGTGCATAGTGATGTCATTGGTGCATGTAGTGTTTAGTATGCCAATAATGTCCTTTGACCTTTTCGGGGGATAGCCGGTTTCCTGACTGTCGAGATTCAGGACATATGTCACTATTTTAACTGTACAGGGGAATTTTTCAGCCTCACAAGTGGGATAAGAAGGTATTAATGTACTTTTTTAATATTTCTGGTTGCATACATTATTCGTTTCTTTAATTAGTCGTGATATTGGCTTTAAGGACACCAACATCTTTTATTTTAAATTGACCCTCCAGATGTTTAAAGCAGTAGTAGTACCCATTCGATATTTATCCACGGTCTTTGATTGACCGACGCCGCATGACTCATGGTCGTCTGAGATGCGACAGAAAACTGATGGAGCGCAGATCAGTGAAAGCGAAGTCGTGGAGCACAGTGATGTCAGTGGTGCATATAATATAATGTTTAGTATACTAATAATATCCTTTAACCTTTTCGGTGGACATCCGGTTTCCTGATGATCAAGATTCAGGATGTATCATTATTGTGTTGCTGTCTTAGTAGATTTTTTCAACTATTAAAGTTAGTATTTTAATTTGGCTGGTTACACACTTTAGTTTCTTAGCCGTGAACTTGTCTTTAATGACAGTGAAATATTAAATTTCAAAATGGGTACACTACATTAATACGAAAAACTTTATTCCGACAGTCACAAATATGAATTTCAAAATACCGATTTTCATAATTCCGAAAGCCTCAAAATTCCTAATATAATAACTCCGATTTATCATTAATCCTTTTTTATAATTCCGACATATCAGTATTCCTAATGTTTATAATTACTATTCTTAAAATACCAAGATTCAATAGGTCGAATAACAAAAAGTCCGACTTAATGATAATTCCATTCGATTAAAACGCTTTGTAAAACTGAATAGCAAGACAAATAAACACAATTATTTTTATTTATTTAGTGTTTAGTATGAGGAGGTAGAATTAAAAAACTAATGACGGATGCAAGCTGCATGCAAGCAAGCATGCATGCAAGCATGCAAGCAAGCATGCAAGCAAGCATACAAGCAAGCATACAAGCAAGCATGCAATATGCATAGTTTCTGTCACGGCTCTGGCGCTGTGGGGCTCCGGCGGTCCCCCGCGCCTACGTGCGCTTAAATTACACTCTAGGGGTAGGGCCGACAAGAATACGTGGAGTCGGTTTTACAGCGATTCGTTTCTGTCACTTAATTTTGTAGCAAAACTAATTGACTGTTTAAAACAATATTTTAATTTCAGGTTCAAAATGCTAAAAAACATTCGTTAGGTATATTAAACAGTAGGTATTTTGACCGTAGTTATTTCGAAAATAGCTCAAATATCTTTGGATATTGTAATATGTAACTAACTGAATATTATACTGATTGAACCTAAATCAAAATCTTAATTTTAGCAGTTTATTCGAAGTATTTAAAATCGGAATGTCGTTTTTCGGACCGAAAACCCATCGAGCATTTGATTCTTCGGACGTATGAAAATCGGAAAACAAACAAATCGCATTTATGACTTTCGGTCAAATAAGTTTCGTGATTTATAATAATAGATATTATATTTCTTAGGTATTTTGAAATTCGGACTTTTGAAAATCGGAATATCTAAATTCGGAATAAAATATTTCGGAGTATTTAGGTGTTACCTTTCAAAATGGCCCTCCAGTTGTCCGCAATGGTCACCCATCCGATATTTATCCTTAAAATCGTTGGTAACCAAGGTGATTGAGCGAATGAGAGCCAATCATCAGTGAAAGCAAAATAATTAACGCAGTTGCGGTGTTCATAGTGATGTCACTAGTGCTTTAAGCCGAGTATTTAGTATGGCAAAAATGTACATGTAATTGCACGGAAGGGTCATCAAATAGTGTAACAGCATTAGATTCGAAGGACTTTCACGAAAGGGATATTAAAGTCGAAAGTGAAAATTGTCCAATCGCCACTTAAACCGCGGTTTAATATTACTTACACTTAATAAATTAACCTAGAGTGAAAATGGATTAAATTAATTTCAGTCGTTGGATATATTTTATCTTGTGTGTAAAAAAATATTGAAGAAATCTCGCCAACGTGTATATCTAAAGTTATTGCCTGTGTACTGGCTATAAAACGGAATCACTCGTGCAAGACGGTGCACTGCAGTTACAGCATCATTACAGAAGTACGTTTATTTACTTTATTGATTCCATAAAATACACATTACGAACTGATTACATAAAGTAATTTATAACTAAAGTTTGTGCAACTCTTTTAATTGTTAATTTCGTTGACAAAGCAATTTAATTGGCTTTTTATGTCACGATAAGAACTTAAGATTAATTTGTAGGAACAATGCTATTGACAGATTTTTAACAAAAATGGTGGTTGTTAATTGCGCCACCCAGTGGTACTGCATTATAAGGACTTGAATTGTGTAAATCGATGGAAGCTTGATGAGCTTCATGTAGGTCTGCTTGTGAAGAAGTGTTTTTTTTTAAGGGGATACTGATGTATTAAAAAGTATGAATTCTGTTTGAATAATGGACAAAGTATTTACAAACGTCAGGACAGTATTAATGGTGTTTTAGGAGTAATAATTGCTGTCCTTAAATGTCCCGTAATTATCATATTATGTGTGTAGGTATTAATAATGAATAATAATTTACTATCATGAATGTAATTAAGTAATTAAATAAAATAACTGACTATTATTTATTTACACACAATTTCGTATTGCCATTGATTTACTGGCAATTTTATGTTTTAATTATACACTAAAGTAGGTACCTACATAAAAATATGATATATTAAATGAATGCCAATTATAATCGAAGTTCTTACAACACTTGGTTGCACCTAAAAAGGAAGTGAAAATCGTCACGCTTCAAAACTAATATTATTTAACCATGGTGAAAGCAACCAAAAACTAACATCAGATATCGACAATATTTTTTTCAATAACAGAAGACTTAAATTCTTTTTGTGAAAGCCTCCAATGGGTCCGAATATTATTTCCCCGACGCCATGTTCTCGGATGAGGACAAAAGCTGAAGGGAAAATAATTTTCTTCCGTTGAGACAGGTCATCTCACACTATTGTGAAAGGATTTGAAAGACCCTTTTCACAGCTTCCCGACGCTATTAGGCATTTTCATAGGAGTTGGACGGCGCAAAATTGGTTTTTGAAAGTCATTTTTCTTTTAATCTGGGTAAGAATTTGCAAGACTTCTTTAATTTAGTTGGCATGGGTATTTAAAAAAACTGAAAAAATATACCTACAGATAACTTCTCAAGCAAAGTAAAAACAGAACATAAAATACACAAATATCTTGCCAACCCTCGAATTTCAAATCACCGTATTTGCGTCAATTTACTTACATATTCGCAAAACCTCTGTCAATACAGAAACCCGAAAGATCCAGAATCAACACCTGTCAGCATGTTTGCGTAGTAAATGATGTTGCAAATATCCCAATTCGAGGCTGTGTCCCTTATATTGAATATTCGAGTATCTAAGACTCATTGCGTATTCGGGACGCGTGGTGGGGCATAAATATCCCTTGTCGGAGTCATTACAATAACTTGGTGCGTACGTCCCTCGGCTGCAACGGATGCCGCATCTCTTGGGATGTCACTCACATAATGGAATTCTAGACCGATTTCCCTGGTAATTATTTAATGCGATGGCCTCGGTTGAGGTCGTTGGTTGTGGCCGTTTTATTACAGGAAAGTTAATTATTTTGTTATGATCTAGTTTCATTAGGATTCGTGAACGTTTCTCTAAATAAACTTCATACTTATTTCAATATCAGCTGTACAATCTAGTTGATCTAAAACTGGTGCTACAAAACTTTTGAATATTAAACAGATTCTATGCGCAACAACTTCTCAAGCGTAAACTCTGCATTATGTCAATTCCATACATGTAAGTTTGGAGCTCAAATTCGATGTATGTGTTGGAAAGTCGATGCGGCTGAAAGCCACGGTCTAGCGAGCACGACTGTTCCTACCATCCCGTTTGGACGTGTGGCCGATACCAAGCAACCCTACCGCGTCGCACCGCACCGAGCCTCAGCACACTCAGCCCAGTGAAACTGCCCGTTCGTACACCGCCCGTTTGTTATGCTAATTGAAGCTGCTGATTTGCACAATAAAACAACTCACATGGACCACTCCACGGTTTTAACGAGCCTCAACGCCTCTATGATACATTTTCGCGTCGCATTACATCCATTGCTCCTTTTGTTTTAATATAATTTACCATTGAAGATACTTAAGCAGACTCGGTTTAAAATTTCGTGTTGTTCAACAATTTGGCTCTTTACTATGTGATAATGTGCTGTAATTGTATTGGACGTTAATTGGGCCGAAGATAGTACCTTGTAGAAACGAACGTAAGGTTTGTTTACACGATTGCTTACGTGATTCAGCAAAATTGTTTGCTTCAATTATGTGTTCGTGATACTTTCTACTTACTAGCATTGTTAGAGCGTTTAGAATACCGTTATTGAGAATCTATTGTGAATATTGTAGTAGCAGGAATGCTAATAATTGGACTGTAGATGATTCGACATTCCTAAGAAGAAAATGATTATATACGAGAAACATAGGTATTGAAATGTCTTGTGAGAAAATCATTATTTCTTTAAAGACGAAGTCATTGACATATTTAAATATTTATTTGTTTTTTCTACTAACCAGTCTCACGGAATACCTTCTAAATACTCATTCTAATTTATTTGTTACTGCCAACGAATACCTTGGCCCATTAAAAGGCAATGTTCCAATTCAGTAAAGGGCAGTCGCGTGACATTAGCGAAACCATGTGCCGCTGTGCATTGCGTCGATCGGCGCCTTCACTAATTGTGCCAAAGTGGCCATTTAACACTACTTATGAATGGCCACTCAACGAATTTAATGTTACATGCTGTTCTATTTCATAAGCCCCATTAACATTCTCAGCTTCACTCGCTTCATGTTTACTGGCAACGTTGTTTTGTTTGAAAGAATTACTGCCGAAGTTTGTGAATTAAAATATTAATGGAAATTAAAACTTTTATTTAGTATCGATTGTAAAACACATCATAATTAAGCATCTTCTTCCATTAAATCTGTATTAATCTGTGTTTACAACGAATATTTTGCGATAAACGTTGCATCATTTCAAACAATAATAACTTACTTTCTGCGATATTATTTATCGACATACTGAATTAAGAGGATTCATTTCAAAACATAAGACGTTTATCATATATCTCGTAATTAAAAAAAAAAAGTATTTACAGTTTTTGTCCATAAGGATTATGTTTATAACAATATCTATCAACTTTATATTCAAGGCCTTGCCTAATTTGCCAAATGATTAAGGCACTCCCACTCCGAATCTAAGAAAGTGGGAAACCCATCGGCTCGTCTGACTCACTCTTCAAGACTAATGCATTCATACGGACTCCTCGGCTCTGTCTGTCTCTGAATAGCTTCTGCGTGTGACTCATCAATACTCATTATTAAAAACGCTGTTTTTATTATTATATCGTTGTATTTTGCGATAAAATTTAACTAGTGTGTAACAGTTTCTCGTTTCATAACATGACATAAGATTGAATACAAATGCTTGGTGGAGCATTTGTATTCAATCTTATGTCTCTATTTCGACCTTCTGTCTATTTTGTATCTTTAGCGACCTACATATGTTTATTATACTGTAGGTTTCTAACAAGTGTATTCTTCTAAACAAACCCTTTCGACATAAAACGTGTGTGTTGGAGGAAGCCATTATGAGATTATGTCAGTTGCATGAGCAGGCTTATCCAGCCATATGCCAATGACGCAATCTACAGATGGTATCAGCACCGAAGGTAGTTTTAAGCAATCCTACGTTGCTTTCCATACCTTATCAGAAATCATAAGCTCTCATGCATGTAAAAGCAATTTTTCATCACAGTGATAAGTATGGAAATTGAAACAAACCGAGAATTGACTGTTTATCATTCAACTCAAGATCTAAAAGTCGAATGAGGGAAACGGGTTGTTCCGGTGTTCGTGAGACTTGTTCAACAGGAACTTGTGACTATTTATGTATTTGTCATTAATTCTAATGCATATTGCTGTTAATTTTATGTAGTCTTGAGTAGGGTCAATGAACTAGTGCTTGTGTTACATGACATTTTAGATTGAGATCCATTTCTAATCTGGTCCTGACATAAACGTCATACAGAAGAACGAAATCGGGGATTGGTATAGTCAGTAATAACGACAATTTAAGAAAAAACGTATTAGACGGAGTACACTACGATATCAAACAATAATATCAAAGCTTTCATGACTATCAACAGCAGTTTCCATCACAAAACATTATCGCACATAGATTAAACAAACATGCAGATAGCTCTATTATGTCGTAACCAACAGTGCAGGTCAATCAAAAGATAAAGGCTTCGGGCGCGAACCGCTGCGGGCATTAATTAAGACCGATATAAGCGGATTGACGGTGAGCAGAGATTATGCAACGTTGTTTACTCTATGTATCTGTACGTAGGCTGTATGATGTATGCAGATTTTATCGGGACGGCGATTTCCGTCTGTCGCGGTTTAAGTATTGCCAGGATTGATGGAAATAAAGACGAATATATCTTTTCCTGAAAGCAGGGTTGTTTTCGTCATCTTTGAGTTCTGAATTAAATTGATTTTGATTCGATTTAGTGTCCAATTGAATTATTGGCAAATGAACATGAATTTGTATCAAATTAGCGTCAAATAGACATTCCAAATTGGACTCGATTGAATTCGGATCTCAAATATTTTACATTTTAGCATGTGAAGGTGCACAGATTATAAGTAGATACCTAGATATTATGAATTTTGTCATAATTCCACTCTCATTTATTATTTTTCTCGGACTATGGTTGCTTGGCATTTAAAGAATCTTTATTGAGAATAAAGTTTCTTCTTTAAACCGAAAGAATCTACTCCACAGTACAGAAAATGCAGCACATTTCTTGAAAGTATCTGTTGACACAATGTTTCTGCGAAATGACTCGGGCTTTTAAGCTCTTATCCATGCATTTTTTCTACGGTAAAAATGTTGCATTTTATTTCTTTTTAGGTTTTGAAGTTAATGGCCTTATGATACTTGCCAGTGTAGATGGCTATGAATATTCCAACGTCTATCATTGATATCAGCTTGTTAGAACTTTCTGTTGCATAACGCGGAAACTGCGCAGGATTAACTTGTATCGTTAACATTTATCAAAACGTCCATTTCCTGGATTAATGTTAAAGCCATTTCGCAAGCATTAGTCATTTTATAAAGATACTGTACTGAGATTTTATGAAAGTACAAAGTTAGTCCTAGGTTGCTATTACACCTTTAACCTGTGAGTTCCTGTGTTTGCGAAACTGTGCATAACTAAGTTTCATACTGGTCAGCTTATGGCTAATATTTTCAAATACAGTCTTTCTACTACACCAGCAATGACTAAATATCTCAATGAACCAACAATTTAATCTGCACATAGCACAACCAAACTCCCTAAACAAATGAATCCTCTAACATTCCTATCAGCTTCCACGCAACCACAATACGCGTTCCAAATAATCAATCAAGTATCTCCCGCTGAGCCTGTTAGCCTGGTACATCAAATTCCACAGTTATTGAATCAGTCCTTGTTTGCGTGCACTTCAATTTATCGTCAATTTTGCCAGAGGATTGGCAACGGGGCATGCTCTCGTTTACTGTGAAACTATCCGTTCAGTTCCCGTCTACGAATTTTGCATGCCAAAGTCTTTATTTACTACTCAACTTCATTATCGCCTACAATGGCGGCGTGCATTAAAGCTCGGTTGAAAAATCGATAAGTATCGGTAATGAGTTTGTTAATGTTCCTGGAAACGGTTATTAAAATGTTTTGAGTGGTTCAGAAGAGGATTAAAATTTCGGTAGTAAAACAGTAGTTTGATTTTCAGTAAATACACGTAAACATTTCATGCGTGAGGAAATACTTTCGACAGTAAATGTTACTCTGCAACAAGCAGTAAACATCAGAATTATAATTGAAAATCCCGATAAATTGACAGCCTTAAGGAATAAATGACAGGATAATATGCACAAATCAAGCTTGTCATTTAAAACATAGCCGTTATGTAGGTTCCGACTAAACAGCCGAATAAATTTGAATCATTAAAATCAAGAACATAATTGTAGAACATAGATGAACATCTTAATCAAGTAAATCCAACAACACCAGTTAATTGAACGGAATGACTAACACTTGCAGTAATTTCATGAATGAAACGCGAACGATAGATAACCCTTAGAATACCAAGCCGCACAGCAAATTAATTGTAAGTAAATAGAATTATAGGCTTCCTTTTATAGATAGTGTTAATGTCTGTATTGGAAGCAGTAGTATTGCAATTATCTGAGCTTTCCAGTCCACTGAGCTATAACTTTAGTGGAGACCTGTCTATATGCATGCACATTACACCTAGACATTAATTATGAGGGAATGAAGAGACTTTGCAGTAATTAAATTTTCGATGCAGCTCTATAATTTTGTATTATGAAGTGACATGATTAATATGAGTTGAAATATCGTGATTGATTTTGGATTTTCTTGCCTTGATGAATCTGTTGTACATATTAACACAAATATTATTAAAATGCTTTGGCTCTCTATACCGTTAAAACATTCTAACAAAATCTATTATCGTAATTTTTAATTAAGATACTCCTTATGATTGTTTCAATTCTGCTTGGTCTTTTGATAAAATTAAAAACAAATCAGAACTTAAATCGAGTTCTGGCTTAATAAGTTCAACAATTGATTTTCTCCTTTAACAATAACTGGTTTTTGTTACCCGACGGGAACTTTCCTTTATCCAATCTCCTCATTCGCTCGAAGGGCTAATTTTGTAAGACGATCAAATTACCGTCGAGCCTTTCAACATCAATTTAGTCCGTAATTTGTTTAAAAATCTACTTATCGTTTTATGTAAGGTAATTCATTTATTTCGCTACTGTTTAGAATATTTTGATCACGTAAAAATTTCGTCCTATAGCATTTTTAATATTATCATGAAAGTTGTCGCACGGACGAGTTTCATTCGGAACAATATTACACCAAATGATATTAAATTCTCTGCAAAATAAATAATTTTAATACAAATGCACATTTATTATTAGGTAATTTTCCATCGCCATCCTAGGAACACACTGTTACCGTTGATATAAAACCTCTTCACAACAAGAATACATGAAAATCGATGAAACTTAAAGCAGAATGGCGAATAACAGATACCGGAGCATTCGCAATAAAAGCATTGCATTGCCGGTACCTGGGGCAAAGCCGATCAGCCCCAACTCTATAGTCCATTCAGTCTAAACACCCACAACTTAAAGTCTAGTTTATTGCAGAATAGCTCTCCCTAGTTTCGCAATCTGTATTAGGTTACCGAACGCCCCCGGCTTCGCTACTGTGAAGCTTTATATTTTTCTATTTTTTGTTGTCTGATATTTAATCGGAAACCCATTTCGTAGTTCTATTTGAATGCCATCTGCTATTACTTAGTCTGGAGTACTTTTTGGAGTTTGATCAATTTTGGGAAATCACAAAATGCAAACATAGTTGTATAGATATAACAGTATTCAGCTTCGCGCACTTTTCATTTTTTTTTTGTATTGCATTTTACTTTATGTAGCTTTTGTACATAGTTATCATTCCACACGAATTCATTATAAATTCAATGTCCATTAATCAAAGTCCATGTTAAATTAACGTACGTTTAATTAATACTCCCAAAACAACATTTTGACATGGTCGGCATTCGGTTCATTTGACCGGAGTCGACCGTTGGGACTAGAATGTCACGCTGCACGCGTAACTTTCCCGCGCTCCATTCGCCCGCATAGATTGACAGATAAAACCCGTTCTATATTTAAACCTCAGTCCTTTTGATTCTGGAAAATGACATCAGCTAACCCAATTTCGAAAATTAAATGAGAATCATCCGATATCGTGTTAGCTATCTAATTAAAACAGATGTTAGCATTTGTTACAAAACTTCCGTCCGTTAACCCACATTGATTCTAATAGGAATCTGTAGTCTGTTTGATATTTCGCTGCCTGAATCTATGAAGGGGCTTAGCTAAGGTGATTAACAGTAACTACCTATAAAGGTAGCCTCCCCACGTCCGGTCACTAGTATCACATAACCGCACTCGAGTACCGTACTGTACTGATTGACAGCTATATTCCCTCGACAACCCTAATTGTTTGGCCACCCTCGTATTAAGGGGAATTTAATAAACACAGCCCTGCAATGCACACACTTTAACAACGCTGTTTGGATTATGTACATTGAATATCGAATAGTGATTGAAATTGCGATACGGATTGAGTCGACATACCTGCGCTACGTAAAATACTAATAGGTAGTTCTGAGTATTACCGCCTATATGAAACACCCACTTTATATAACATAAACGGAACGCAGATATAAATGATCGAGATGTAGCTGCCCGTACCAAATACAAAGTTATAGATTTGCATATGCAGGTAGGCGAAGCAGGTGGCAAAAAACGCCAGGTGTTCTGATTTTGGCAGGCTTAAATTTATACCTATATATACAGTGGCCGCCTGTTACAAGATCGAACGGAAAATGATTAAGAACCACCTTTCATATTGTTTCAAAACGTGGACCAAAGCCGGAGGCTAAACGTTGTGTACCAAAAAAGGAACACGATCATACATAGTCAATTTGCGCCCTGTTTGCAGAAGCCCTTCGATTTTTATTTTGTTTTGGTTTTTGGTATAACAGGGCTTAGGTATCTGTTTTTTTGTATTCTAAAACATATATATATAGCTAAAAACTGATAGACTTTAGATATGTATATCAAAAGATTTCATTAATATCAAAATTATCATCATTCATGCTAACGGTTGCGGACAATTTAAAATTTTGCAAAACATGAAATACAAATTCAACGGACCACAAAATATTTGCATGACCACGATCAAAATATGATTCTACGTAATTAATCAGACAACAAAGAGCACCTACAACCATGTGAGTGCCGCTGAAATAATCCGCCAAATATCAGCCTTCATATCACAATGGACAATAGCGGAAAGTTGATTCGGTTTGTCGCTCCCCACGAGTATTCAGAAATACGCTTCGTTGAGATCCAATATTCTGTTTCCCAATAATGAAATTGCACTTCGAATGCTGCAGTGATTTTCATTATTAAATCAGAGTTCATATGAAAATTGATATTGGATTTTAAGCCCCTTTATTTGATGCCAATTTTGTTTTGTTCCGCGCTGTGTTTGAAATCTTTGTTTTTTGGTCCTTCGTGTTTGCTTTGATCTTTGCGATTTGATTCATTTGTGTCTGCTGCCTAAGTAATTGAATCCAATTGGCTTATATCATTTGGGCTTCTGGTTTTATTAATTTCCGTCATGTGTTTAAGTATTATGTTCATGTTTGAGGACTTACAAGTCTCATTTACTATATCTAGATTGCTATGTTTAGCTTTGAGTCTTCCATAGTCAGTCATTTAATAAATATTTATTCTTGTCACAATACTAGACGTGCCTGTTTCTTAGTGGATTCCTTCTCACAAAAAAAAAAATTAGAACAAATCCAACTGATACAACGCTCCGTCTTGTTGACTTATAAGCTCGAGTATTAAACCCGGAACACACTTCTTGTGGGCGGGTCCCGTTGCTCATTTTACACGTACACCCACCTAAACCATAATTAGGGGCCGTTGAGTCGAGGTCATTTTGGTACTTTAAATCATTTTTAAACCAGCTGCCTTCACTTTACAGCTGTTGGTTTCTTAGGTACTTTATATAGAATTAAGATTTCGATACGTTTATTATCAGTTTTTGATTCTATCTTTTCTTTAATTAAGTGTAACGACGTGTTTTGGTGAGGCTGTTAGTATCATAAAATAAAGAGTGAGGAACCAGCTTTCTTTGAGTGACTGAGTACAGGTGGCTATGTAATTAAGTTCGAATAAAGAATACCTTGGCATATTCAACTTTTTTTTAAATGTGGCTAGCAAGTCAACTCAATACTTTTACTTACGCAAAGTTCAAAGGTACACATATCTTGCCAAAGAGAAAAAAAAAATAAGAGCATTCCGCATTTGAAAAATGTTATTACAAGGCTCATAACCTCCACGTGTATGACACATACGCCCTCAATGGTCGAAGACACACTTTCTTTTACAACTCATACAAACATGGCTAGGTACGTAGTACGTCTGCTCATAATAGATGTTGTAGTACGCATATTAATAAGGCAGGCACAAGTTTTATGACCGCGAGTGTCTGTACCAATCACGGAGCTAAGTAATTGATAGGATGCTTATTGTGGAATAATAGAGGTAGAAACAGAAGGTCTGCTATAGCAACAAGAAATCATACAGGCTTTACACAGATACTCCACAGATGTTATCCCTGATGAAATTAAAAGACTGCAATTGCTGTGCTCTACTTAGTATATTTTAGTTCATCAAGTGCTATTTAAAAGAGAGGAAACGCGTTGGCCATGCATTCTGTACACAACTATAACAAGAATGTTCTTGTCTCGAGAGTAGCCAACATAATATTGGCTACTCTCGAGACAATTCTGCTCACAAACCTTAGTTTTGACTCTAGCCATGATTAATTTGTCAGATTCATCTTTATCAAAATCTAAAGCCACTGCTGAAGCTAGGAAGCGACTGCTGGTTAAGGGAATCTTTTCAGCGCATTTTTTTTTTTACTTTCCTTTTCTGTATTTTTTATTATTTTGGAACATTTAGCTATTATTGTCTGTATAAACTGGTTCTTCTGACATTATCTGCTAGTTTGAGGTGAGTTAAGATCGCTGTTACATGACATTACATCTCGTCAATAATGCATGCTTACAAGCACCGCACTAAATGTATGTTCTGCAATCGCACTACAAGTATCGTCAATCACGTCTAATTGTTGCCAAATGGGAAGTATAAAGTGCTGGGTTTGGTGCATTTCCTGTGCTAACGTATTGGATTTCATTAAAAATTATTATGTTGCAAATATGTATGTATTTCAATCTGTGATATTGTGTGCCACTTTAAGAGCTACCTTAAGTTAAACTGTACCTTAAAATTCATCTTATTTATTTAATATAGGCACACCTACGACTTATTTACAAATTAACATATTAAGACAATTTTCGAGAGGATCCTCTGTAAACACGTCACTTACAGGCATGCACATCATTGTCAGAATAACATAAACTTAACCTATCGTTACGTATTCTACACCTACTCTTGAAACGTATTTCTCTTATTCCTCTGTAGCTTTTAACACCATCAAGACAATTCATGATTATTTAATAGTACAGTAATATCCCACGCGATATAGCAAATCCTTATTGATTTCCTATCTGCAACACGATCTTATTTATAGCTTCATTTTCAAACCTTCCAACTCTCTCTATAATGAGATCGAAAGGGCAATGATCACAAAATTTATCGATATTATATTCAGAGTGGCAATGAGATGCCTTCCGGCGCAGTTAATATCCTTAATTCGTAGTATTCGTACCCCCATGTCAGCCGGAAGTCACCATTCTAAATCAAACATGGCTGAATCTCTGCGAATCCGAACGGGGGACGCGCATATTTTAATATCCATAATGGTGATTTGGAATCGAAGGGATTTATGTCCGGTAAAGGAATGGCGTTGGCATTGGCTGTAACCATCGCTTTATTAGGCTAGGTATATAATATTGCTTTATGTATCTCAATTCGGTCTACCACAGTGCATTATTGCACAAAATAACCAACAGCGCATCTTTGTATATGTGGGATTACGATGAATTCCGTTTTTTGATTCCTGCACAACCAATAAGTGGCCAGATTGAGCGTAAAAAAAACAACAAATACCTTGCACAAGGGTACAACATGGAATGTATCGTACGGTATAAAGGCACGGAACGTATAATAAAATGGACGGAAATGATGCATAACGTACCTATGACCCCTTGTTATCTCGTCGCCTAGGAGCACCGCAGTAACCTCTCTAATGAACCCTTACAGTACCGGGTGAGCAAGGAACTTGATCAAGAAACCGATACCGTATTTGCAGGTCTATTTGATTCCATAAAATGACCTCAAAGTTCACATTCTAGTAAATAACATTTTCCACGCCAACGAAGTTTCTAAGAAAAAAATCAGATCCGATTTCTTCCAGTTTTATCCCGCTTTATGATCTTAATACCATAAAAGGGATCGAAGCGGAATAACTTACGATGATCAGATTTTGCGTACAAAATCCGTACAATGTCCTATGGTATTTTGTGAGGAATTTCATCTGTCTCTTTCATAACATTGTGTTCTAAGTCAGAATGTTTACAATTCCTGCCAATCTGTTCAATTACATCGACAGTTAGGTCTTGTATACGCTTCTTGTTTACGGTATCCGCCAGCCTGATTGTAATTAAAGCCTGTAACAGTAGAAACCGATTCGTGCTGCCAGATAATAAAATTAACAACCCATTAGATAAATTGTAAGCGAACGGTGCATTTGCCTCCTTTGATTGAAATCACTACAGTAAAATTATGAAGTGAAACTGAATTTGTACAGGAGTGAAATAAATGATCTTGAGTTATGGAACTACTGGATAATGCGTAGCTGTTATCTCGAAGTTTGAGTGTCTCGGTTTCTCCCTCATGGTGTTGAACTTCAAATAGTGAAAACATTCATTCATTGAACATGACTTTCAGATGGTGTATCTCAGTCATGCTCATGACTCAGGATTTTCCTGGAATTTGCGATGGATTGCAATGAATGGCATTAACAGACAATGAAAGGATTGTAGTTATTGTATCAGACCTGATAAGCAAAGCAAACACTGTGGAGAATCTGACTAATGTGGTACTACGTCAACGCTATATCTCCATTTGATTCCACCAACCTCCTCATATAGAAAAATGTTTACAAATGGAAAAAATAATGAAACTCCATAATATCATCGACATAAAGGATTTGAATGAAAAATTGGGTCCAAACGCGACGTAACTTTCGACCACTACAACTTAATGTATACTTAGGACCATATGTGGGAGTCCAGTTTGCATCCGCATTATAAGTATGTATGTACATAATGTATGAGTAAAATATCCGGTCTTTATTATATTTCCCGTCTTCTTGTAGGTTGTTGATCCTAAATTAATATTTGTTTTTAATGTTGGGTCAATTTGTTAACAGCCAGTTATGATATGGATCATATTGCTACCCTGTTACTTGCGCTAGGCAATATTGAAGGCTTTCTGTTAATTTTAATTTTTTTAGGTAGACAAACTTATGCATGTAAAAAAGTATATCCTCAGTGACGACTCGTACTTTGTTTGTTTTATCATCATTTATTAGATATTTAAATGATTACGGTGCACAAAAAACAATGTTAAAATTAGACATTGCTCCTTTTGTCGGTATAGCGTTACTATTCTTCTAAAGATTAAAGTGACAAAAGCCTAAATTAATGACTTAATTAATTAGTGCAAAATGATGGTGGTCACTTACAAAACGATCGGGTAGGCAATTTGTTTGTCACCCATTTTACTAACTTTGTCGCACAATGGTTTGCGTCAAATGAATAAATCATTTCATACGGCAGACAGCGATGAATAGACGTGAATATTGAGTGCGATATGCGCCTGCATTCAATATTAAACAAATTGTGGTTGTTTTTTGTGACAGCATGGTGCCAAAAGCTAAATTTCATCAAATTGAGTCATCTTATTAAAATTCGACTCTTCATTTGCAGTTTTTGTTAACTTGACGTTACCTTCACTGACGACTAGTCCCTGTAGTGTTTTCATTTGACGTTCAAAAGTGCCTTTAATGGTTTAGTTGAAATAAATCATTTAACTTTGACATTGAATTTGACTGGACCAAATAAATGATTTCAGGTAATCAAACATTTTATCGTCAGAAATATCTTCATCTAAGTTCGACTCCTCATTCGCAGTTTTTATTAACTTGACGTTACCTCCACTGGAACAAATAAATGATTTCAGGTAATGAATATTTTTTCGTCAAAAATATCGTCATCCTACAAATTGCTCCAATAAAATATAAATCCGCGTAGGCGAAGTACAACGAACATTAAGTATTATTGGAATACATTTGCATTTCGAAACCAGCACTAAGGCTGCAACACGGCCAAAATAAATTGAACATCAGGTGTATTCAAATTGCAGTAGGCAGGCGTAAATATTTAAATCGGACGCGTAATACCACGTTAGGGTGGGTGCCTACTCGTACTATCATCTGATGCACGCTCAGTCCATTTCCATAAAAGCCTCTTCAATCTCGCAAAACGTTTCGGGAATTTCAATTCGCGCTTAGCGTTTTTTTTCCTTCCCTGTTCACGTAGATTTTTGCGTAGTAAATATTTAGCTGTGTTTAATTGTATTTTTACTCGCCGAATTTATGCACATTGAGTGCTTTTATCACCTTTTGTAAAATTATGGATTCAGTATCAGTACGACTGGTTTTGTCGACTTGAATATCGTTTTTTTTTCCTTTTTTTCCTGTTCGTGTAAGTGTGCCTTTACTGAATTTTCTGAAAGCTCAGGAAAATGTACGTTACATTTCTCAAAGCTTTTTGCGAAGGTGAACCTATCAATCTGTTCAATAATACCTACCAATGTGTCCTTTTGAAGACATTACCTCCTACAAAAGTCTTGTGGACGTACTCTAAAACGTGGGTGCTCCACTAAGCTTCTTAAGTTTTGTCAACGAGAAAATACAACCGAGTCAAACAGACATTTTCAACGAATAAAACATCGATAACGATTCGATTCTAAACTGGTTTGATTCCAAAGGTAGGCAATTCCACACTATTACATAAACACTCACTAAAAATGTCACTGTTGTAAAGCGCAGTGCACACACGCGCTCATTATCCATCGATTTATCGACCATGGCTATCGATCGTGTAAGTATACCGTTCGATTCTTCGTGGATTCCTGTAATGATACATTTCGAACAGGATTTGTTCAATTTGTCATTTGTTTTTTGGGGGAAGTAAGCACTTTTTGTTAGAACTTTTATTTCTTTTTACGCGTACAATATTACGTAATGTTATAGAAAACTTAATGTATTTTCTTTTATTTAGTTTTTCGTTATGGCAATTTTCGCTTCACTGGTCAAGTGCATTCACGTTAAATGAATGCTATGATTTTAATCATATTATTAGTAATCACAAAACTACAATAGAATGTCAGTGTCATGCTTTATGGAAATATAAATGTAAATGTGCTTCCATTCATTCATAAACAATAACATCAGTAAAGCCTTTTCCTTTATTAGACTTCAATTGACAAGACTTCATACAATTGCGAATTCAAAACAGGCTGACGTTTTAATTAATAACAGATTTAAAGCACCTGCTGTTCTATCATAAATATTATTGTACCTTTTATTTATTATCCTCTGTAGCTATTCTCAAATCAGACTCGCTAAAATCTATTCAATCGTTTCTGAGATCTCATGGACTGCACATAAGATAACCGTAACATTGTTTTATAATGCAGTGATAATTGGCGAATGTTTATCTTTTCCCACTCACACATACCTTACCTTTGCACCGCGCTTCACGGAGCGTATCGAATCGCCATCGATGTTTAAGATCGAGTGCCAGTGTGTACTCGGTATGCGAGAGGTCGCTGACCCCGCGCGATGCGGGCTCCAAATTCGGTAGTGAATGCCGTCGGGGACATTAATCGGACACTGCTTGGATCACTTGGGAATGAAGATGAGGCAAAAACCGAATGTTGTAACGTTGTACAGCCAGTTATTAAATCAAACGTAACGGACACTCACCTACTTGGTGCTTTGGCGGTTACAATTACTACCTTGTTGAGTTTGCTGGTTATTTGCAGCCTGTTAAGGATCTCCCAAAAATTTGTAAAGCGTTAAAACAATTTGGGCAGTCGTGTCGGTCAGGTGTTTGGGATTTTTCAATTAGAAACCAGTTATATTCCAGTTTCTACAAATCAAGGTGTATGAATTGCTTACATTTGCTGCCTCTAGGTAGATATCACAAATATTCATACCATGAATAAGATATACACTCATTATTTTCTAAGAATTATCTACTGCACTATCAACAACTGAGTTTAGAGAATAAACAACCAATTCATGTGTCAAATTAGAAACGCTGTAAGTGACTTAATCGATTCGTCATGTCTTATCATTTAACTTGAATCGATTACACGATCGAGTACTGGTAATATTGCGTTATGCCCTTCAACCAGTCCTGTTCTTAGAATGGTTATTTTACGCATGGGCGCAGCTCTCTGTTACGCCCTATTGCCTTTTATTTCGACATTTGTGTACCGGATAAAATCTCTCAGAAATTCCTCGTTACAACTGTCAATTTTGCAATCAAGCTAAATAATATTCCCAAATCAAAGCTTGTAGAAGAAAAAATGTTAAGTAAACGTTGTGATGGATTTCTTCAATGTTCTAGATATTTTTACCAAACATTTTGACATCACTAATGAGGACACAGTAGATAGATGCACTGCAATGTTAAACAAAAATGCTTTTAATCTTAAACACGTTTTAAAAGTTACGAAACACGAATAAATCAACTCGGAATTAATGCTTCGAGTCCATCATTAACATAAACAACATGAATTTTAAATTACGAAATTCTACATCAGAATGTGAATTCCTATAGAAAGGGAAAACGTAGAAATTAGATTACAGCTTCCCTCAGCGAATGAGATATTAATGTACAAGACGGCATTACTGACAAAATTGCTTTGACCGCATTAATTCAACGGCTATAAAGTTACCTGTTGAGAGTCTCTCTAGGGACCCTTCAAAGGGATCTAGGGCGGGACTAAATTGTCTTACTTAAGTAGCACAAAGTAGCTACATCAAAGACCGGGAGACGAAACGATTTCAGCTGTTTATATACTTGGAGTTTCGTCTAATACTTTATCGCATGCTTTAGTGTGTTTACGAACCTATTTGAAATTTTACGAGTTTATAGCAGTCGGGTCAGCATTTGACGAGTTGCCTCGATTATTGCTTGTGACGTCATTTGTCAGGTGTTTACTTCGCTCTATTTACGAGCACATGTTAGTTTACCTGTGCTAATGTTTTAAATGTCACATTGATGAATTGACTACGTTTCTTCTGTTCTAATGATAAATAGGTACATTCTTGTACCAAAATGTCTTGATAATGAATTGTTTCTGGCAAACGATCAAAGAACGTCGATGAAATATTTAGTCAGTTTCAAAAGGGTTACTTCGAATTTTAAACATTTGAGACTTTTTAATAGCACTACAAATACTCAAGAATGTTTAGAATTCTCAGCAAGTGTTGATACAAATCCACTTAAAACTGCTATTGTTGACAAAACATATTTATCTACAAATGAATCACTTCACTATCGTCCCGCTATTATGATAAAGAAGTAGAGCGCTCGATACACCTGATGACATACTTTTGTTAACATAACTTTATTTTTCTTTTCCAGGTAAATAAGGACATTTGTAATCATGTGCTGAGCGTCATTGACATATAACAGTAAGTTGCAAAAGCAAGTCTTAACTCTTCCTTTGAAGGTTCCCATCTCAAGTTAGTGGAGATTCAACAGCTTTAAAATTATGTAGGCAACTAAGTAAATTTAAATTTTTGAAGTTATAATAAGTTAACATAATTATAAGCTAAGCTTCTATTTGCATCTGCTTCACCCCTCTTTTGAAGCAATAACAATAAAGTTATCAACTGCAGGCTTGTTTGCAAAAGCGCCGCCGCTAATATTTTCTCTACGGCCAGACTCGATGCATTTTTATCTACAGGACAAATTCGACCTTAAACAAATACTGAAAGTGCTTATTTTTAAATAAAATTATTTATACAAAGACATTTTAAACCATAATTGAGCAGATATAGGGTTGAAATTTAATTAGTCACAGCACAAGTCACGCTGTCTGAGTCGAAAGTGTCGCAACCCGACCTATCGAATGTCAGAGACATGGCTCTGTTCACATAAAGTAGCTAAAATAAGTCCTCTGATGTCGCTGCTCTATGTAGGAAGTGCATCTATTTTATAGGGTCGTAATATCCAGGACGGACAATCTACTTATCATTTTATTATATCGCTCATCTGTTCATAAACATTTACTGCTGGGTTACGATTCTGATCATCTTCAGAATGATGTAATTCTTGGTAGGCATGAATACTTGAATAGTTTGATTTTCCTGTAGTGTTTCTCTTAACTATTTAGAGACTAAGAGAAGGCATAGAATCTTAAGAGCAGAATGTCGTTTGCACAAAAACTAGTCCAATTATATTCTTTGATTCTCGTAACAAGTCTGGAGCTTGTTTCACTTGGGAGCATCTCTTTTTGCTAGAGCAGTTTGTTCTTGTTTTATTGAGCTTCGTTACAGACGCAATACGTTTGGCTGGAGATTCTAGGGAATGAGATATATGGTTTGTTAGTTCAAGGAGGGATCTCATTACTTTCACATTGGTTTATTTGCTTAATTGGGTAGAGAGGATAAAATTACAAGATGTTTCTGCAAACTTATTCAAAATATCTAATTATTTTATTTTCGTTTATCTGGTTTTTGTTCTTGTTGCGGGCTGTCCCATATGGGTGGCGTATTTGTTGACACATTATGGATTACGCTGTCTATATCTTCTTTGCGGCAAACTTTGAAGTTTGAAATCTTTATTAACTTAACGAAATAGGAAGCGGAAATAGTACAAGAAATTTTTATCGGTACGGCCCAGGTAGACACAAAGTCAGTAAGTTCAAACTACCTCAGGCGAAACACGACGAACAAGAATGTATGTAATTGCTGCAAGCCACACCTCCTCAGTTACCAGTAAATCAAGAAAGTGAATTGTTCCATTTCCCTGACCGACTATAAACAATGTAGGTGCTTGGAAAACCGTGGAACTGGAAAGACATAAAAAGCTTTGAGATTTATTGAAAATTGCAGGATTAGAAGAATATAAAGTTTAGTAGATACAAGATAAACTCGTTTGATTTACGAAAGCAATTCGTTTGACAAGATTTACAATTTAACTGAAGCAATTAAGGCAGTAACAGCCTGTATAAGGTGCCTGATTAATCTAATCTTTATCTTGACGTTTTTGCTCCAATTGAAGCAGAAATTCGTATTCATGATGAAGAACTAGAATGTCAATAAGCTTTTGTGGTTCGTAAACCGTCTGTTATGAAATAGCTTTAATAAAAAGAGGTCAATGGTCTTCTCATTATTATGTAAAATCTCATTGTGTCCCAAATCCCAAAGGATGGCTCACTGGCCGAGTTTGAAAGGAAGTTTTATTCGCCCATCCCATCCCGTCGGCCGGACAGTTGACATATTGAGAGACGAACTCCAACCTTCGTTCAATATTTACTCAGTGGGATAACATTCTTTTCCGTAAAAAGTGTACATGTCTATGTTAACAGTTTGGTGGCTATTTTTCGTTGTAACATCTGACAGGTGAAACATATTTCAGTCATGCAGTAGGTACCTACGCGATTGTGAACGAATTTGTAAATTCAATTTTCGATATGAATTTTCTCTTTTGTGTTTGTCATTGGCATGCCATTTCCATCATACCGAGCGTTATTGTTTCTCTTTCAATTAATTTATAGTATCATTTTTCCGCTTATGTTTTTCACGATATGGAAATATGGACACGTTGGAATTAAAAAGTCAACAATTTTATCTGAAATGTTTTTGCAACTTTTTATCAATAAATTTTCACCGTTATTGGCTTCAGTTTCATCATTCAATTTTAGCTACACTGTCCAGCAACCTTTTGAAAAACTACTTTTTATTTACTTAGAAAACTAAAATCTTATATTCTCGACAGCATCAAAAGAGTTTGCATTAGTTTCGGGCTGTCGATCCCGTCAATTTTCTTTGTACCGTCCCCTATAGCCCCAAGGTTTGTAACCCCTTGTATCCATTTGACGAGAACCTCTGTACACATCGTGCCTTTACAATCTATTTGTAAGAAGATGAGTATATAATTCTCCCCCAGTAAGAGGCGACGCGGCGTTTTTCATTCCCTCCAGGCACCCCTAGATGGATTACGGTGTGTGTTTCGCTCAAATGAGGACTGTTTATTTAAATTCCTTAATTAATAAAAACATGGGAT